>JAWNLJ010000442.1:4045000-5245000 GCA_035042365.1 Drosophila dives
GAATTTGCCCTGCAGAAACTTTCAAATTGAAAGTTCATCGCATTTTGGCAGCTGTGCCAGCATCCAAAGAACAACTGGAAAGACGCAGCTGGCAGGCAAATTTGTTGGGCATTTGTCAGCGTCCATCGCAAGTTGGCTTGAAGTTGGCTGGGCCAGCTCAGCACCGGTGTGTCTTTAAGGTGTGCCAGATAACGGATTAAGTGAGTGTGTCTCCTTTTCAAATCCAACTCAATCTTATGCATATTTTAAAGGCGTTTTCTAATCTATCACGCTGCTCCGCAAATGACAGGCTTTCCCTGTCGATTAGGGCTTAAACATTAAATATGGCAAAACGTGCTCGAGAATCATCGCGGCTGGATTTGTGCAGCGTTGCATTCGCATTTAAATCGGGATTGAGTTGCAATTGCTCTTTCTGGCTGTGTGTGTGTGTGTGTGTGGTGTGTGTGTGTTTTGTGTCTGTGTGTGTGTGTCTGATTGCGAGTGCTTGCGCATTTGCATTATGCGAAAATATAAGTGCAACTAATTTTGAGTGCCATGTAAACTGAAACGAGCACTAGTCGAGTGGCAGATGCCCCGTAAAAAAGTTATTTTTTTTTTGTTTTTTATTTATTTTTATTTATTATTTATTATTTTTTTGGCTTACAACAAAACTGAAACAACACACAGAAATTCCTAAGAAAAATCTTGCTAAATTGATGTGTATAGAGCAATTTTTTGAGGCCCCTAATCAAGCTAATTTCAAAACTAGCATTCGAGAAATAAATTTTTGTTCAGAACTTTAGCAAAAATGTTGTCCAAAAACTACGCTTTGCATTTAGACTTTTTAGTAATTTTTATAAATGTTTAAAAATATATATCCAATAAGTTAAAAAATATTATCTTTTTAAATTAGTAAATTATTTTCCTTTATTTATTAAATAATTCTGAAAACCAGAAATTTTTTATAGAGCAATTTGACATTTTTTCTAACTGTCTTATTTATAATGTTCTGATCAATCAAGCTTTCTAAACTAGCATTCAAGAAATCAATTTTCATTTGCTTTTTTTTAAATTTCAACAACAATTCGGTCGAAAAACAACGCTTTGCATTTTATACTTTTTAGTAATTTTTACTAATGTTTGGAAATATATTTCTAATACATTAAAATTGATTAGATTTTATTATTAATTAATTATTTTTATATATTTATTAATTAATTCTGAAAAGTAGACCTTCTTATAAAAAAATATCTGTTCGACTTTTTCTCTAACTGTTTTATTACTAATGTTTTGAGACCCCTAATCAAGTTTATTTCTAAACAAGCATTCGATGAATAAATTTATATGTTCAGAATTTCAGCCAGAATTCGGTCTAAAAAAAAAGCTATGCATTAATGTTATTTTAGTAATTTTTACGAATGTTTAGAAATATATTTCAAAAAAATTTAAAAGATTATCCTTTTAAATTAATAAATTATTTTCTTTTATTTATAAATTAATTCTATAAACCAGAATTTTTTTTACAGATTTTTCGAGTGTTTTTCTAATTGTTTTATAAATAATTAATACTAATAATTTGTGTAAAATCCTTATGAATACAAATAAAAATACAAAGTAAAAATTTTATATTTTCCACATAGATTTGCTCAACTTGATAAAACTCAATTTGGACTGTATGAAATTTATAGGGTATACAAAATGTGGTTGTATGAGAGAAATGCGCTTACACAATAAATGCATAAGCACGGGAACAGCTTCCCACCACCCTCCCCCCAACACCACCCGCATCCACAACAAGCGAGAGTCCACAATCGCATCAGAATAGCTGGAGGCTAATGCTTCTTTACTATTTGCTTGGGATTGGGATTGGGATGGGGGCATTGTTGTAGTTGGCCAAGTCGTGACTACGACGGCAAACTTGGTCTGTTAGATTGCAGGCAACTGGCGAATCACTTACCTCGATTTGAAATGGCGGCATTGGCAGCATAGCCGTTGCCGTGCAGCAACCACCCCAGGCTAATTACAATCAAAATGGGGCAATTCATTTTGAGTGCCCCACGGTTGTGGCCGTGTGCACCACCAGCAGCACTAGCAGCTGCAGCAGCAGCTGCAGTTGCAACAGTGGCAGCTTTTCCGCGACGTATGCTATGTGTAAGGATTCTCATTGTTGCGCCAGTTTACAGGAATCGCACACGATGCGTATACGCAATGTGAATTATTCTTTGCCTTTGAAAACTGTTTGTCTCCGTCAAGTGTTAAATTTTCATTTGTTAAATTACACTGTATTTTTTTTTTACTTTTGCTTTGATCAGTTTTTCAAATTGTTCGCTTTTAGTTGGAAATCTTTTCCTGGGTTGCTTCAACTAATTGGCAAAAGGTGACGTGCCGCAAGCGCTGCGTCGGCGTGTTGCACACACGTTTGGTTTGACTTTGACAAATTGCTGCTGTACGCGTTGCATTCCACGACCACATTTAAATGTGGCACTTGATTTGCCTAAAGGTATAGAATAAAAGAAAAGTTAAAGTTTAATTAGTTTCTGAGTCGAAATTAAAGCTTTTGAAAAAGTAATCAAAGGCGTTTTTTATGTAAAAATTTATAGATGTAAAGTTGTAAATAGTAAAATTAAATTTATCGAAATATTTGTCTTTGCTTAAACCTTATCTTTATATATATATATATTTATGCATGAATTAAATACAATTAAAATTAAACCAAATTAAACTCAATTTCTGTCTTGTTAAATTTTATATGATTTTATGTTATTAAATATTTGCTAATTCAATTTTAATTCGTTTCAGTTATTAAATATTCGTATTTATTTATCAAATACAAAGTTTAAGCTCAATTAATTTTTCTCTGTTGAGTTATTTGGCATTCTTAGCTTATTCTCATATTTCTATTGTAATGAATATTTAAATTCATTAGTTGACATCATTGTGCCAAAGAGTATAAGTATTTTGCAACAATGTGAATTTAAATCAAATGATAATTGCAAAACTTATGTGCTTTGTGCAACAGTCTTAAATTATTTTCACCCCTTGCCACCAAAAGCACGCATTTGTGGCACATAGTTATAATTCTGTAATTCCCCAAAATGCGTTTCCATAACTTTATTGACCCCGAAAATGACACCACAAATTGCAATTATTCCACAAGAAATGCGAATTTTATTTTGCACTTTTTGGGTTGGTTAGTTTTCTATATGGAAACTATGCTCAGCAGCTCGGTAAGTAAATACAAATGTAACTTTAAAGTTTATAGACCAATAATGAATAGCTCTTAAGGATACACACACACACATACACACATATATATAGACACTTGGGGACATGTTGAGCACGCCTCTAAGCTGCTCCTGGCTGCTGTCATATTTAAAGTCAAAGTTTTACATAATTTAATGAGTTTGCCTTGCATAATGGGTGAGCACACACAGAGAGGGGCAGATAAATGGGGGATTTGCAGGAGCAGAAAGGACGAAGCTGGTCAGCATGCATGGGCCAGGACTTGGGCCTGGGCCCCTTGGCTGTGGGTTAATCCATGGATAAATAAGCAGAAGAGAAAAGTTCAAATTATTTCATTATCACATCCATGCAGGGAAAAACTCAAAGTCACAAAATTGCCCACAAAAAAGTGCTTAAAGGCTATAAAAACGGGCTGCCCTGCCCCCTCCCTCCCTCCGCCACCATCCCCTTTCCCAAGTGCGCTGTCTGCCTCGAGGCGACTCATGAAAAATAAAGTTATAAATTTTGATTAAAGCATGTAGCCGATACTACTTCCGTGCAGACAGCCAGCCTACGAAAGCAGCCGCCAAAAGAGGGCGGTGCACTTCTATGCTTGCCACCTGCCACGTGCCCCGATGCCCCGATGCCTCGACTTACAAAAGCTATTAAAGTCACTGCGCTTGCGACTTGGTTGCTCTATAATTATCTATCGTATTCATTATTGCCACAGACACTGTGGCAGTCAGTGGGGCAGGCAGGCTGGGAAGCCATCAAGTATATGCCACGCCGTTGCCGCGCTTACTTTGTGGCATGTCCTCGAGGAGCAATAAAATATTTGTATCTATTTTGTACGCTGCGCAGCCAACATGGGGAGTCCTGTGTCCTGTGGCGTCTCTAGGTGCCGCTGCTGGTCATGTAATTACTCAAAATGATGCTGCCAAGTCTCTACACTCAAAAAAAAAAAGTATAAAAACATAATTATAAGAAATGATATAGAAAAATCATTAAAATAATGTTGACTTTTTGCAGATTTTTATAGGCACTCAAAATGGATGAATTGTGGCTAATTTTTTTTTTTTTGTGTGTAGCCGCGGGCCAAGCCGGATGATAAAAGCTGCTTTTATATGCACTGCAGCGCTGTGAGCAAAAGGCTTTTATCGTGTAGGTGGTAAACAGTCGTAAATAAACAGGCCAACATACACATAAAAAAGGGGGGTGGGGGGAGGGGCAACAGGAATTGGGAGCCATTGGCCATTGTCATCTTTGCTGGCACCTTGGCATTAGTCAGTTGTTATTGTTGTTGTTGTAGCTGTTTTTGTTGGCCAAGGTTATCAGTTTTATGGTTGTTTGGCCTAGAGATTTTTATATTTATATATGTGTGTGTGTCGGTGTGTGTGTGTGTGCTGTTCATGCCCCATGCTGTGGCGCACACAATTTTCCTTTTCACTTTATTTATGACACACACAAACACACACACACCCACACACACACACACACACAGAGCAACGGGCAGCTAGAAAAATGTATCGTTTTGTCTTTTCGTTGTTTTATGGCAAAAGGGGGTGGGTGCGTGGGTGGCAAGGGTTGCAGGAACTGACAGTAAACACTGTATAAATGCTTTTTGTACATATTGTTGCCGTGATCAACTGACCTCATTTTGGCAACAAAATACATTTAATACGCCCACAAAAAACAACTTTAATTATTTATAATGCAACCGCATTCGTTTTTAATTTTGATAGCCTCTGCTGTGGCGCCCCAAAACTTATTGCGACTTTCAGACAGTGCTTCCTGGGGCTTGTGTCCTGCAGCCACCTAAATTGTATTTTGCGGTATAATTTCAAAAGCTACAAGTTGGCTGCGCAATTAGTTTAGTTTTTGCTCGGTTTTTGGCTCTGTGTTAAACTGATTTTGCGTCGACGTGCAGCGGCAAAAGCAGCGTAACAAAACCCGCCGGAAAAGGCGAAAGCCAAGTAGAAAGTGGAAAGTGGAAGAGGTAGAAGACGGAGACGGAAAAAACCACATCTTTTGTCAGTTGGTTGCTGTGGTCGACAAGCGCAACTTTAAAATGGGTTAATTGCATTGTAAACTATACGAACAAATGGCCAAAACAAGAGCTGAAACTGAGCAGCAAACTAAACAGCCAAGTCAAGCAAATTGGAGCAGCTTCGCCATTTGCCTCAGATTCGATTCAAGCAAATTGTTTTTGCCCAGCTTGCAATTTTTTTTTGTTTACTCGCTTTTGTTTTTAGTCAGCCTGTGGCAAGTGCATCATTAGAATTAGCAAAACAAAGTTTGCCAGTCTTTGCCACAGATCAGAATCAGCTGGCAGAGCTCATTTCATGCTTGGCTGCAAACGCATTGAGCAGGTTTTTCTCCAGTTCTTGTTGTTGTTGTTACAATTGTTGTTGTTGTTGTAATCAAGTCATCAGGCTGGGCGTATTTTTAATACAAAAATCCAACTTGAGCATGCGAGCAATTATCCTGACAACCCCGACCAAGCGCAGCTACACTCGGCACAAAAATCTACCAGAATTTTGAGTTGAACTGTTTAAATATAAATTTAAATTAAATTCTTTTATTTGGCCATTGCATAAAACCGCAGCAAATTTCTAAGTTTGCGTCTCTATAAAAGGTAATTTTTCGTAAAAAAAATTATATTTAAAATCTTTTTTATTTTTCCTTTTCCTTTCTAAGTGTTTAAAAAAACAATAAAAAAAAACAAAAAACACAATTTAAATAAATAATTATACAAGATAGAAACTACAGTAAATTTTTATTTTTTTTTGCATTCAAAAAGTTGCATAAGTCAAAACTATAAGCTATAAAATGTTAGTATTTTAGGCCATAAAATCAACACAAATTTATAAATAAATTCGTTCGTTAAGTGTACTAAATAATTAATAAAAAAATAATTCTAAAGGTAAAAATTATAATTTTAAGCAGTTTTTTTTTCAAATAAATTTTTTTAATTTTAGGCTATTTTTTGCGAGTGCATAATGCATGCACAGACAACTTTGGAACTGGGAACTGAGGAATAAAGCCAGGTCCAAAAAGAATGAAATGTTGATATTGGAATAATGAAAGCGACGCTGGTCTCTGCCACTCGGTTGTTGCCTCTGAGGGGTGAGTAAAAACTTGTAAAGTGCGACAACGACGCACAAGCACACCCACACATACACACGCACCCACACACACACACACAGACAAGCTTAGTTCAAAGTTCAGGCCGCAAGTTCGCCCAGTCAAAATGAGTCCTGACACAGCAACAATGTGTTGAGTTCGTACATGTTGCGACACACACTTACACACACACACACACATACATGCTGCATGCACCCACTCAATACTTGGGTAGCTAAAGAGCTTCTTCTTCTACGTTTTTTTTTTTTTTTTTCTTTGTCGTACAAAAGATTCTTAGATGCGCTCGATAAAAGATTATTAAAATGTTCCAAACGAATGGCTCAAGTTGGCAACAGACATAAAGACAGATTCTCAAGTATTTTTGGTGGTGCGGCATAAAGGTTAACTGGAGTTGCAACCTCTCCTCCACTCCTCCACTTCAGTCTGTGCGAGTACTTGTGTGTGTCTGTAAAGTTGCCGTCAGTCATCAAGTTTCAATAGCGAAGTACTACTGTACACATATTAAGTTGGTTCGCGAATTTTGCTGAGCTGAGTTGAGCTGCTTGCTGCGACATGTGGCACATAAACATGCACATGTATCCACTTGAGCATGCTACATAATGTTGCATATTATGAATGGACGCTGCTGCATATACACACACATATAGCCATATAGCTATTTCTTACGCTACTCTCCTTGGGGGGGCTGTGCCACACCATAAATCTATTTTGCCCACTAGCCAATGGCCAAAGGATCGATGCCGCCTATGATATGAAATATGAAAATAATTCCAGCATAGTATGCTGAGCTCTTTGATGTTTGTGCTGTGCCGCCGATTGGCCCCCTTGCCCCCTTGCCCCTTGCCACACATTGCCACACTGCCGTCTTGTTGCAACCAGCCGGCTAATGCCATGCATTTTTGCTGAAGCAAACATAACTCATCTATTATGTGCAGGACGCAGCAGGTCCTTGCCTCTCTGTGTGTACACTGAGCGAAAAAGAACTAATTTTATTGTACCACAAAACTACTCAACAAATCAGACAAAATGCTAATTAACTAATTTTAACTCAATTTTAATATGTACTCGTATTATTTTAAAATTGAGTAAATACTTTATTCTATTTTTTAATCTATTTTAAAAATATTTTTATACATTTAAATTTGTGACAAATAATATGCAATTTAAATTTATATATATATATTTTTTTTTTTTTTTTAATTTCTTCCACATAGAAAATGACATATAATTGACATATATTTTTTTTCAGTGTAGTTAAAGCATGTATTGGTTTTTTTTATTAGACCTGGCTCTGTGGATTCACTTAGCAATTACGGCTTTATTTATTATGCCCAAATAAATTATGCCTTGTTGCCGACGGATTGCAATTTCAACTTTGCTGCTTTTTACATTTTTTTTTTATTGTCTTGCACTTGGATATTGTGTTGCCCCTTTAACTACGCCTATGCCTATGGCTGTTGGCAGCCTTTCACGTTATTTGATGTCAACGTCATCAGGATTCAGCAGTGCCTTCAAGTGGAAACAAACAAGAAACCAAACCAAACCAAGCCGCGTAGCTGCATAAATACTGTCAATGTTGGAGTTTGGATTATGGTGTGCCAAAGCAAGTCATGTGGACACAGTTGAATATATATTGTTTGTACCTGTATATTGGCCAACTTTCAGTTGGCTATTAGCCCTGTTAATAGTAGAGACCGAGTTAAAGCTGAGCTGCTGTGAAAATTGATGTTTCCTTTAATACACAATAAATTATGCAAATTTAATTAAAATTCAAATAAATTCAATTGCATAAGTGCATATTAAATATACACAAAACAAGTTTTGAAATTCAAATTCAATATTGTTTAGCAGTTTGACAGCAAACTCTAAAGCTGACCTCTAAAGCCATCGTACGACTTTTACCACAAATATCGAATACAACAAAAGCCATAAATCAAATCAAATGGCAACATGAAAAATTGCCAACATAAAAACCGCAGCCAAAACCATTATTCCAAATTTCTACAATGGTGTGGCAAAAACATGCTATTTTTATTTTTATGTATTTTCATTTATTTATTGTGTTTTTCTTCTATTTTCTTCTATTTTTTTTTTTAGTTTAGTTTAGAGGTTAAAGGCCTAACCGCATTGAATGACAATCAGCACACATAAAGCCCAATCAGTGGGGGGAAAAGGGCGCCACATGCCACATGCCACAAGCCGATGGCAATCTGTTGCCACCTACAATAAGTAAATATTGAAGTAAATATTGTAAACAAACGCACAAAGTAAACAAACATAAATGAATAAGCTCTGTGTGCAAAAAAATAAATAAAAACAGCAAGGAAAACCCGCTGATGACTAGAAAAATCGAACTACAAAAATGGGGATTTGGGTTGGGTTTCGATTTGGGTAGGGTTGATTGCTGATAAGAGGCAGATATTGAAAGTAAATCCACAGGGTATGTGACATAAAAGTAGCTAATAAGAAAAAGTAAATAATATTAAAATGCACGACCAGTAAATACCCTGTACAAAAAGGAGATATTTCTTCACAATTTACCCCTTATTAGTTGAAATAGATATGAGCAAAAAGAATGGAATTTTCTACAAATTAGTTATATATATTTTGACATTGACTTTTCAGTCAATGGGAAAAATTGCTTGAGTGCGTTGGGTTAACCCAATGTCAAATATGACAACCAACAACGAGCAACGCAAATGTTCAAGTTGGCCAAAACAAAAGCAGCTGCTGTTATGGCCATCATAATATGTTTTGGCCAGCATTAGCCGGCTCAAATTTGCGTGAAAGCCTTTACGAAGTGACAAACATGAGCAGCTGCACAGGTCAATCCCAAAAGGACACTCAGGATCAGGTTATTTGAATTATGTAGGTTAAACAGTTTAATGCAGTTATCACAATTGTTGATTTGATGATGAAATCATAATTTAGGCCTATTATTTGCTTCTGGCTTTATTAATAAGCAGGTAAATGAGATGCACATCATCTCTCTCGAATTGAATGTTAAATTTTCTAGTCTGTTTGAGTATTTTCTGGGCTTGCCCAAACCTGGCAATACATTTTGTAGTCTTTAACATTTTTATTATTTTGAATTGTTGTGTATTCATTTTATTATTAATTTTATTACAATATTTAATATATATTTAAATTATTTGTTAATTTATATTTTTAAATTAAATATAAACTAATAATATTCAAATATCAACTAATAATGTTTAATCGAAACTAGCTTACCATTTTACTATCGACTATTGGCAATCCCAAAATCTATATTCATATTTCTTATACATTTTAGACATACTTTTTAAATAACTATATAAACACATAGACTTTTTAAAAAATTTAATTTAAAAACTATAAATGTGGTTTCTTGTGTATTATTCTACATTTTCTCTCAGGATGTCTTGCTCAATTGAAACTCTTTCCTAACTTAAAACTCATCCTAACAAAACCCATTTTCATGTTATACATTTAAGAAATACTTTTTAGGAAATTTAATCTAAAAATAAGTAAATAAATAAGTAGTCTTTTTAAACAATTTAATTTGAAAATTATATATTAGTTGGTTTTTTAGATAATTCTACATTTTCTCTCAGGATGATTAATGCTTGAAATGCTTCTGTCTAAATCAATTTCGCCTTTGTCCCAAGCAAAAAAACAGCGGGTTTAAGAAGAGACTTGCCTTAATTTATAGGTTATCATAAGCTGCACTGACTTCAAGAAAGTGGGGAAGAGAGAGAGAGAGATAGAGAGAGAGAGAGAGAGATAGCGAGAGTAGCTTGACTGAAGTTGATGGCCCACCTGATGGACAGCTAAGACGAGTCAAGTCAGTCAATACAAATGTTGAGGAAGTCTCCTTGCTGCCAACGTTGACAGAAGGATCATTAATTTCAGTGACAGTGGTTGCTCTCAGTGCGTGTGCTTATTTTGCTGTTGCTGACACAGAAAAGATACTGTCAAATTTAAGTAAGAGCCACAAGTTTACCGTTACTCACATGGCCAGGCGACCAGGTTTGCACAATAACCGCGAACCTGTCACACTTGACGGCACAAATTGACCGGCCGATGGGGAAAGGGCTCGATTGTAAGCAATGCGCAAGGATGTGATTGGAAGGGGGTTTGCGGGGGGTTGGGCTGGTTGGGCTGGTTGGATGATAACGTGTCGCATGTAGACAGGGTGAAATGTTCACCTTTTGTTTGCAGCGACAGCTCGATAGCTAAAGTACACGATTTCTGTGACAGTTGACAAATTGGTTATGCAAAGCAACCGTGTTTAGCCTGACGAACAACGTGTAGATATGTCTGAGATTGACATGACATACACTCGAAGAAAATGTGCATTCCTAAGCCACAATCGACAAGAAGCGAACTTCTAATGTTCTTGTTCTTAACTAATGCAAATTGAATATTCGTTGAGTTATTTAAGCTGGAGTAATCCATTGATTATGCTACAAATATTAGAAACCGCTCTGAATAATTAATAATTTATTGAATGCTTAGTTTAAGCAAGCTAAAATTGATTAAGCAACTTAATGACTATAAATTTTTTTTTTATATTTTTAGTTTATACATGTCAACACTATTTTTGAATGTTGCTTACATATAGTACTTAGAAAAATAAAATAAAGTAAATACTGCTGATTTTTTTTACAATCATCAGTTGCTCTCATTGTTCCCCTTGTGAACATATATAAAAAAACAAAATAAATTAAGCTAAGCAAAAGTTGCAAAATTTGTAGCAATATTAAATAGCAAAAACTAAATCGAAAAATATGCTATTTTCTTAGCAACAACACAAGCCAATCAGATCGATTGCTATGCTCTCTTTTTCTCTGCTATGATCTCGCATAACTCTGCTATGCTCTCACATAACTCTGCTATGCTCTCGCATAATATGCTATTTTCTTAGCAACATCACAAGCCAATCAGACCGATTGCTATGCTCTCTTTTTGCTCTGCTATGCTCTCGCATAACTCTTCTATGCTCTCACATAACTCTGCTATGCTTTCGCATAATATGCTATTTTCTTAGCAACATCACAAGCTAATCAGATCAATTGATATGCTCTCTTATTGCTCTGCTACGCTCTCGCATAACTCTGCTATTGCTCTGCTATGCTCTCGTATGGCTGTGCTATGCTTTCTTTTTGCTCTGCTATGCTCTCGCATAACTCTGCTATGCTCTCACATAACTCTGCTATGCTTTCGCATAATATGCTATTTTCTTAGCAATATCACAAGCTAATCAGATCAATTGATATGCTCTCTTATTGCTCTGCTACGCTCTCGCATAACTCTGCTATTGCTCTGCTATGCTCTCGCATAACTCTGATATTTACTCCTATTGCTCTGCTCTGCTACAAAGAGCATAATTAAATATTTCTGGCTTTTGCTACTTGTCTACTATTTTCTCCACTCTTTCGCATTAAAGTGCGTAGCAGTAGCAATTTTACAGCTCTAATTTTTAACACTGCAGCAACATTGTACACAATCATTTCGCGCTGTGTATGGTTTGGGGGCTGTGTAGTCAGCAAATTAAGCAGCTTGTTTACAGAAACATCAATGCCAGTGGAGAGCTGCTACCAAATTCAGCTCGACAAATGAAAATCAAGAAAACAGCTAATTAGTTGTTAGCTGTTCATGTTTTCGTTTAGCTGCTCGGGTTAATTAATAATCGTGTCTTGAAATTTCAATTGAAGTCAGCTCGAATTAGGCAAGTAAAAGTCGGCGGAATAAATGCCATATGCTCTCAGTTTTGGGGCATTTTATATATATGTATATATATATGTATGTTTGTATGTAAAAAAGTTTGAGGCAGTGACTGTGTCGTGGCTGTCAGCGGCACATGCTAAACACTTTTTCAACGCCCCTCCCCTCCCCGCTCCCTTGCTCCATTGCTCAACTCTGGTAGTTTCCTTAAACTTTCGTCGTGTGTGTGTGTGTGTGTGTGTGTGTGTGGCGGCACAAAAGCTGTTGCTTGCTTTTCTGCTTAGGCGTTGGCTTAATGCCTCAGCCGCAGGGGCAAGGTTCTTCGGCATGGTGGGGGGCCTTATGTTGAGCCGAGTTGAGTTGAGTTGAGTTTGCTGCTGGCCATAGAAAAAGTTTTTCTTTTGAATTTTTGTACTTTGGCCTATGTTTTCTTTCGAGCCGTTGACTTTGACTTGCTTTGCTGCTATTAACTATAATTACCACATTAAACGGCAAAGTGTCTTAATATTCAATTATAAGTTTCTTATTTATTTTTTGGTTTTTTTTTTTTTTTTTTATTGGTTTTTGCTAGTTGTGGTACAGTAAACATTTATGCCTGTTTTGCGGCGTCTTTCGATTGCCAAAGTTAATACTTATACACAACACATTTGAAGGGTGTAGTGTAGAGGGGGGAGGGGGGGGGGTGCGGTTTCTGTCTTTGTTTATTATTGCTTGTCGGTTTAACGACGCTTGAGTGCGTACAAATTATATCACTAAATCTTAATGCGTTTGTATTGCTTTTGATTTTGTGCCAAAGGTTTTGCTTCGTTTCGCATTTTGCTCATCGACATTTTTTTTTTTTTTTTGTTTTTTGTGTGTATTGATTTTGGGCCAGCAATGCTGCTGCCAATGGCCATTTGTTTCATTTCATGGCAGCATCGATAAAATAAATTGTACAAGGACTGTGCCGGCTAATGGCCTAGTTGAAAGTTTCCACATCAGCGACTGACTTTCGATATTCTGAGTGTGTGTGTGTGTGTGTGTGTGTGCCACAAATGCTAATGAAATTACGAGCATGCGAGAGAGAAACTCGACTTGCCTCGTTTGCTCTTGTAATAAGCATCTTTAATAGTCAAATATATAATTTAAGCCCCCCTCTTAACCACCCACCCCCTACACACAAGCACTTCAGCAAACTAATGAGCACTATTAAAAGTCAAAGACAGAGGAGAGAGAGAGAGAGATGAGGGGGGATTTTCATTTCCATTCGCTGGCAACTACAGAATTTTAATTAACGAATCGCAAAGCGCTAATTTTGCATATTAATAAACACGACACACGGCACAGCACCTACAGTAGAGCCTGGAAATAGGGGATGGGAATAGGGGATGGAAACGGGTACTCTCAAGTTAGTAGCAGCGACATGCACAGCCAGGCAATTAATAATTTAGTGTGTACAATTTCAAATTGCTGGTAATTTTAAGCTGTTCAAATTAATTTCAATTCAACTCAAACGTACATGAAAATTTCACCTAAAAGTCAAATAGGTTTTTTGATAAAAATGAGATCCTATATTTTAGTTAAAATTTGAATAAGAATAATCTTTTATTTTCTTATACATTTTTTTATATTTACTTATTTTTTATTAATTATGTTTTCTTTTTTTTATTAATTTTATTTTTTACTAACCTAATCTAAAAAAAAACACACAAATTTGTAGACAAAATCATTAGTTGGATCTGCAAAATTTATAGTAAAACTGCCATAACTGGGCCAACACTAGATACCACCCATCCGCGACTACATTACAGACTTGGCCAATAAATGGAAACACATTGCGAGCTGTCAACGTGCAACAAACAGGTAAAACCTTAATTAAATGGCTGCACTAATTGATGCTCTCAACAGAACCTGATCTTTAGAAAAATACTCCATTTAAAAATCTTTATCTTTCATCTTTAAAAAAAATACTCCAAATAATAATCTTTATCTTTCATCTTTAAAAAAAATACTCAAAATAAAAATATTTATCTTTGATCTTTAGAAAAATACTCAAAAAAAAAATCTTTATCTTTCATCTTTAAAAAAAATACTCCAAATAATAATCTTTATCTTTGATTTTTAGAAAAATACTCAAAATAAAAATATTTATCTTTGATCTTTAGAAAAATACTCCAAATAAAAATCTTTATCTTTCATCTTTAAAAAAAATACTCCAAATAATAATCTTTATCTTTGATCTTTAGAAAAATACTCCAAATAAAAATCTTTATCTTTCATCTTAAAAAAAATACTCCAAATAATAATCTTTATCTTTGATTTTTAGAAAAATACTCAAAATAAAAATATTTATCTTTGATCTTTAGAAAAATACTCCAAATAAAAATCTTTATATTTGATCTTTAGAAAAATATTCCAAATAAAAATCGTCCTGAAACTAGAAACATATTTTATTTTGTACAAATAAATAAATAAATATATATTAAAAGACATTTCACTATTTACAAATATTTTACAAAAGTATATATGCAAATTTTTTTTTTCTTATTTATTTACTAAATTTGTAAAATTCTCGATTTCTGTGTACGTGTTTGCTGCTCTTTGTCTTAGTAAGAGTTCTGTATACAAATTTAAAAAAAAAATAACCTGTAAGCCTAACCTAAATTGATTACAAAACTTATGCTAAAATTAAAAAAAAAAGAAAGAAAAAAAACCAAGATTTTCAGAGATATTCAGATACAAACAACGTTTTGGAAATATGTTGAGTTAGGTTTGGCAATTTGCACAAATCGATAGTCAAAATCATGTTGAAATGCCTAAGGCGATTGGGAATGAATGGGATATTCAATTTAATTATTGGTTTGCTCACAAACAACAAAATGAAGCATGCAAATAGAGGCATACAAATTGAAATGTCGTTCAAATGCAAATAAAAACATTGGCAAACAAATTCATTAAATTAATGGCACACATGCTGAAAACCAGGCCAGAAACAGATGCACATTGATATTGAAATATGTATTTTGAAATCAAATGCATTTACTTGACTTGAGTTGAGTGCAAAAGGCACTTAAAGTTTTGGTCTGCAGCCCAATTTAACATGCCAAAAACATTTTCAATTATAGCCAAATTGTCCAGTTTTGACATGTGCAAAAAGCATTTTAAGGTTAAAATCACTAAATTTGGCCTGGTATGAATAATCCGCTAAAATTGTTGTTGATGCGAAACATTGTTTGCCAGCAGCAAAAACCTACTGTTTTAATTAGACCAAAAATTATTGGAAAAGCGTTGCCAGGCAACAACATTTCACACCTTGGCTTAAATGAATTTTGTTTGAAAGTTCAGAGAGTTGCGGTTAAATGCAGAAAATTAGAAACTTTTTACTTGAGTGTTTTACGGGAAGTTTCAATTTAACTTAAACAATATTAATATACGGCAATATTTTTGGAAAAGGTTAGTTTAAAGTTTTGAGCTGAAATTTATTTTGTCGTTACAAAAACATTTTTGTATAAACTTTGCTTAAACCAGCATAAAGCGAAACATTTACAGGGTTAAAAACTCAACGTTTGATATATTTTTTTTATTATTATTATTCAAGTTAACCTTTCTCACAATATGTGTACAATGGAAAGGTTGACGCACAATTGTGAATCCGTTTTTCTCAAAAAAAAAAAAAAAAAAATGCTTTCAATTTTACAAAAGGAGCAATTTCTATTTAAGGAAAGGTTGAATGGCATCCGCTATGAAAATTGCTGTGGGCTCACAGAAAATATTAATCTAAATGCAAAAGCCAACTATATCCGAATTTGATGATTTGCCCTAACAATGCATTTTAACGACAAAAGCTGCGAAAATACAATTTTCCAAATTAAAGCCCAAAGTGAAAGAAAAATAGGCAACTTTTGCATGACAGCAACTCAAACAACAGCAAAATAAAAGGCTTTCCATGCAACATGGCACAAGAATTAGTCTCTGCTCTTACACACACATATATATACATATATATATATATATAGGCATAGCAAATAGAGGATGTTGCCGGGATAACGCCTGGCAATCCGTCAGCAAGTCAGCGCCCAGAGAAAATCCTTGCAAAGATTTGTTATGTGTATTATGAGGAAACTTTTTGCCTCAATTCGCGTAGAAAGTTGCAAATGTTGTTGTTGTTGTTGTTGTTGTGGGAAACCTGTCAGCTGAGGAAAGGCGCGTAATTAGTAGAAACTTGAGCAAAGCTATGAAAAATTACTACAAATTGGGCGTGAAATTCGTACCGATTTCTTGATGAAAACACACTTTTTTTTTTGTTGAAGGACCTTCACCTTCCAGCAGAGCTGGCAGACTGCCACATATTCATGTGTTGGTCATTAGTCATGCCTAAAAAATTAGATTTATAATGTGGCCAAATTCTGCTACAGCTTAAACTTATTTTTAAAGTGGCCCGTGAAGATGAACAGCTGCAACAGCTGGAGAAGCTGGAGAAGCATGTAAACCAATTCCAATTTAAGAGTAGAAAATTTGAAAATTTTAGGTTCAAGCATTTTAACTTTGTGCGCAAATATTTTGGGTACACAAGCAAAGAGCGACTAAATATTTGGTGCCATGCCCCGTTGAGCATTTACAAATATTGTAATAATGATAGTCAAAAGAAAGGTTGCCTGCCAGGCAACAACAACAACAACAACAACAACAACTGGCTTCTTTTAAGCCCAACTCAGTCTGAGACTGTGAAGCAGTCAGAAATGAGATGAGATGGGAGACGACTAAGCGGAGGCATACATTGCTGACTACCAGAAATGGGGCAGAATCTGCTGACACACACAAACATTCAGAAGTCGTTCAAAAAGCCAGAATAAAATTTAATCAAAAACTTTATAACAACTACCGCCGAAAGAGCTCGAAAAAATATATATTAAATATATAATATATAATATAATATGATATTATATATATATATGCATTCCTTCATCTAAATGAATTTTGCATCCGTTGCTAGATTTTTCTTGTTGCAAGCATCGAATAAGTAGACGAAAAAGTTTCTGTATTAACTTGAAACTTGCAGTTAAATGAATGACTGTCAACTGACAAAAAGTGCTAATTTAATCGGCCAAAAGTTGCTATAAAAATGAACCAAAATTATTATCTGTACATATTTTATAAGAAGATTAAAGTTGCAAATGCATTTTTGGGCGACTGCTGAAAATGGATTAAAAGATTGTTATGCAAATTTTTATTGCAAAATTCTCGTACAATTTAGTCCACATCGTTGGACACGTGTTCAAAAGAA
The DNA here is from genome assembly GCA_035042365.1 of Drosophila dives. Lineage (NCBI taxonomy): Eukaryota > Metazoa > Arthropoda > Insecta > Diptera > Drosophilidae > Drosophila > Drosophila dives. Next base: position 4,062,318 of record JAWNLJ010000442.1, read on the forward strand.
AATATTGGTCGAATAATTTAACGAAATTTCAAATTGCCAATGCCACTATTCATTCAGTTGAACAAATTTATCAGATTGTTCACATGTCTATATGCTTTTAGTGGATTGCATTTTTAACATGAGCTTCAAACAAATATCACAATGTCGGATCTAAATGTGGGATTCATCAAGAGGACAAAACTGGTTTCTATATGAATAAAATCACCTACAGGACACGATTACTATAAAGGCTAAAAAAAAAAAGGACTACAGAAACATTTTTACACAGAAACAACGAATTTAATTTTCACTTGTAATGATTAAAGTTAAGAGTTGTGCACAGAAAATAAAAAATAAAAATAAAATCAGCAACATTTTGACATGTTAATGTGAGAATAAATGCAGCAAAGCGAAAAATCGTGTTAAAACTTAATGAACACATGAAAGTTAAATTTACTTCAGCATTTAATATATTGATTTTATAAAATAAACGTGTATTTTTATTGTGGTCCTGATTTTCATATTTATGAAATTGTTTAAAGTTTAATTGAGTGTTATCAAAATGATTAAAGTATTTAATTTTGCATGAACTGAAACGAAGGGGAAAATTCAGTTTTAAATGCAACATGGCTGAATGCTAGTTGGCCTGGTTAGTTAACTGACTAATCGTATTAAATTAGGACCAAGAAAACTCATTGTCAGACAGCCAGCAAAGCCAAACAATTACAATGCAGATGCCAGTTGAGGGAAAGCGATAAAAAAAATACAACAAAAAAAAAAAATAGAGACGTGGCAAGTGAACGGAAAATAACCAATCCAATAGAATTGTTATTGCTTTTTGTTTTGTTTAGTTTTTGCCGAGTCAAAGGCGTTTATAAATTACTTAAAGCGCTTAATGCCCCAACAACGAGCAGAGGAGCGGAGGAGCAGAGGAGCAGACAAAGGCAGCAAAGCAACAGGAAAATCTAGCTAGAGAGTCGAGAACAACTTGTGGCATGACAAACACATATGCACCACTTCGGCCAGTAGCCAGTAAACCACCACCCACCCAACCCCATCATGCCCCTCAAGCTGATTAAAGCGTATCATGTACTAGAAAATCCAAAAGCAGACAACAACAAAAAAAAAATAGCCCAAAACCGCAGCTAGACAAAAGAGCCACGAAAACTGTGGCAGAACGAAATGAAAAGCGAACTCAAGACGCAAGTAGGCATAAGAAAATCCTCTCAATTGATTATCAATCAATTTTTCGGTGCCAGTGTGTGTGTATGCGTGTGTGTGGGTGTGTGTAACAAAATTGGGGCTAAGAAAAACCAATGAGGCTGAACTAAAATTGAGTGATGCTATTGCTTTGGCTACGACTGTGCTAATGGAATTAAGACTGGCAGTTGCCTCCACAATGCTTGACAGGTTCTGCCTCGTTAAGAGGTCTGTGTGGCTGCTGCTCTGTGTGTGGGTGTGTGTGGGTGTGTGTGCGTATGTGTGTGTGTGTCTCCTACAGTAAAATAATAAGCGACCGCAACTAAATTAGTCGACACAAATCAATTGCATTAGGCGACAGATAGTCAGTTAACTGTGCGTGTCTCTGCCTACACTAAAAAAAAAAAAAGTAACTTAAATTATTATGTAGAAATAAAATACAGAAAATCCAGTAAAAAGGTAGAAATTAATTTTCAAATAACAAAAAAAACCTATATTAAATATTTTATTAAGTTTTATAACTGGAAAATTAACTATCATATTTCCGTTAATAAAACATTTTTTATTTAAATTTTAGCTTGAAAAATAAACTTTAATATTAATATTTATATTAAATATGTGATTTTGTTGTATAAAGAAATTTGTTGGCAATTTATATAAAAATACTTTTTAAGTCAGTCGAATGAGCAAAAAAAAAAAAAAATACCATATCTAAATAATTTATTAAATTTGACAGTTTGTAGAACATTTTTCGCATTCGAAGCTAGATATTTGGTGAAGTGTATGCCTGAGTGTGTGTAGGTGTGTGGGTGAGTGTGTGTGTTACTGTTGCTGTTGCTGTCCTATATGTGGTTAGGCAGGTTAGCCACATCCAAGACAAACGCGACTAACAAAATTGAGATACGCAACACAAAAACAATTCGCAGACTATTGGCCTAATCGGGCACTCAAATAAATGGCAAACCAACAGCTGCAAACGACTTATTTATGCAGCACATTGAGCACAGAGCTAGAGAGAGAGAGAGAAATAGATAGAGAAAGAGAAAGTGTGTGTGTGTGAGGGAGACAGAAGGCGTGCTCAAATTAAGTTGCTACTAATAATTAAGGATTATTTGGTGCTTGGTGCGACTCAACTGTAAATTCCTGCATATATTTTTTCCCATTAGCATTAACATAACGGAATAGAAAAAATGTCAAAAGCAAAACAAAAATTATCCAAATCCAGATGTGCAAGCAAGAATATCAAATAAGTGTGTAAGCTTGCATGTGTGTGTGTGTGTGTGTGTGTCGGGTAATTTCCTTTGTCTGCATATGTTTAGGTGTACATATGTATATATGTAATCTCAAACATATTTATGTGTTTTTGGTTTGCTTTTGCTTTCTTTTCACACGTCGACGGCGCTTATTTTTTTCTTCTTCTTCTTTCTTGTCATTTTCTATTTGTTGATGGAAATTTCAGCATTTTTGGTTGCTCGCATTTTGGCGCCTCTTTTCGGGCCACAAAGCGCCCCACGGCCAAAACAATGAAAATTGGTTGTGTTACATATATATATATATGTGTGTGTAAATATATTATATACTCGGACGCGTTCTTGGCCAAGTATTGTGTGTGTGTGTTTTGTGGCTGAGACGTTGTCGTTTTTTATTGTTAGCGTGTTATTGTTGCTGTATTTATTTGGCAGCCGCAAATGTGGCAAGCAATGCACATTTCTCTACGTCTTTCGCGGTTGCCCGCACCCCTCCCCTCCCTTTCTCACTCCCCCTTCACACTCCTCTCCAACAACTTGGCCCACTTGCAGAACTCTTGATTTTATTTTTGCTTCGTTTGCTGTGTTGGTTCTGGGTGTTTATTGTGTTTTGGAGTATTATCTCATAAAATCTAAAATGTAAACACTGCCGGCCTAACTTGGCTGGCTGGCTGGCTGGCTGACTTGGCCAAGTTGGCTAGCAGTGTTGGCCAAAGTTGGCTGGTTTTGTCTCTTTAGCACGTACACGTTTATAGCCTTAATGCGATATTCAGTGTCCTTTGCCAAGGTGTATTTTATAAGAGTAGCTCACTTTCTCACTCTCTCTCTCTCTCTCTTTCTCTCTCTATCTCTCTCTCTCTCTCTCTCTCTCTATCTATCTCTCTTTTAAATAATTGCTAGTATTTATATATATTTTCTGTCTAATAATGTTTTGCCCTTAGGTGCACTTAAATTAATTACTTTATTTTATCCTAGGTATTTATTAGTAGATATATTTTTTATTTAAATTGTTGTTTATTTATTTATTATATTATTAGAGTGTTTTTGTTTTTCCATTTCATTATTTAAGTAATCCTCAAATGAATTTTGCATACTTTTTTTTAGGAGCAGGTTTTTCATTTGCTTCTAAACTTCGCAATAAGTTATGAAAAATCAGATTTATATTTAAGATTTCTAAGTAATTAACTTAAATAAAAATCATGACAATAATTCATTTTTATATGCACTGTAAATATTTATCTTGCTTTGAAAATGAGCCAGAAATTAAATAAAAACACTTATTTATTATGAGTAGTATTTTTAATATTTTTTAGATTTATATTTATTTATGTAAATGAAGAAAAGTAAAAGTGAAGATAATATTTAAAAAATTGTTTATGTACACTGCAAATGATTACCTTATTGTTGCTAAGAGCCAGAAAATAAGCACAAACACGTATTTATTATTTAACACTTTTTTATGTATTCCTTTAAGTAATCCTCAAGTGAATATTATGTTTTAACAGTTAACAGTTAGTTAATTATTTATTAAGTTAGTTATTTTAGGTTAGTTAAGCACACTCACTAAATTTGTTAATCACATGCACAAATTAAGTAATGGCTGAAGCGAAATTGCTTTACACTCTGTGATTAAGTATCTGTATCTGAGTATCTGCTGCGTGTACCAACTCAAGTTGCATGCATCTTTTGTCTGAAGCAGGAGTTGTTTTTGAAAACGCGAACGCGCGCGCAACGTGTCAACTTTGTGTAAGAGTTCACTTTCCACTAAACGCTTTTTGCTGAGCGCGTGTTGCCGATTAACGTTGTTTGTTCGAGACGCTCGTGCGCTGCCCTTCGTGTGCTGTCGGCTCAAGTCGGCTCGTGTCTGAACTGTAAACGAGAGCGAGCACAGCCGGAAATTGCGGCGAATTCAACTGGGCGACCAGGAGTAGTTCAAACAGCCAATGGCAGCTTTGAGGAGTTTTTCTCAAGGCGATCGTCAAAAATATATGTAAACATATTTTTATATTTTTAATTACTGGTGTATTGCGTTATTTATTAAAAACTTATGTACTTTTTGAGTAGTAATAATAAAATCAAAATAACTTAATAAGACAGTGAATTTCCCTCACTAGCTCTCTCCCGCTCTCTCCGTGTGAGTAAAATTTCTCCACTGACACCGAATAAATTTCCCTTCTGATGAGGGGTAAATTTCATTTGCAACCCTCGGCAAGTTGCCTGCAACATGTTCGCTGCAAACATTTTGTTTGCGCTCAAACGCAGCCGTCTCATCCTCAACCCACTCCAGGCACACGCCAAAAAATAACGGTGCATGGCCAGCAAAGCAGAGTCGCGTGTAATTAAAACTAAACAGAGGCGCAGATGAGACAAGCGCCAACCTCAACGGCAGCCTACACCACGGGTCAGCGCGATAAGAACAGTCGCCGGCAGTTTATTGCACTTGTTTTTTTTTTTTTATTTGTTGTTCTGCGAACTGAATAAAAGCCTTTATAAAATGTCATTATTTTTGATGATGATGATGATGATGATGATGCTGTTGATGATGCTGACGGCAATGCCGAAAAAAGTCCACAGGTCAGGATTATAAACAAAAGCAGACGCAGTGGCAGACTCAAAGGCAGTGTCAACTGCCAGTGGCAGGGGCAGTGGCAGTAACAACAACAACAACAACAAAAACGGCGTCACGCAAAATATGCTTTTGTTTTTGGGGAGTGGGATAAAAATATGCACGCAGCATACAAAAGCTGTCGTGAAATTAATTTCAACATTTTTTCACGTTTTTTTTACGATTTTTTTTTTTTTGGGAGGAAAACAGGAAGACAAAATCTCCGTTGCTGGTTTTGAAGCAGAAATTTGCATAAATAAAGTCATAGATGCCGCCGACGCAGACGCAGCGAAAGGTGACCAGCTGTGCCACTTTCCACATCATTTTCCCAAAAAGCAGGCAAATATTGCGCCTGTTTTTGTTCGCCAGTCGCCAATCGCCAGTTTCCCATAATTATTTTTGCTTGCCGAAAATTGAACATCAACCGCAATTTGACAGGTTTATCGGGGGCAAATGTGTAACAAACAACAACAACAAAAACAACAACAACAACAACAGCAGCAGCAGCATCTGCACTTTATTTTAACCGTTGCAACATTTTGGGGGGATTTAAGAAATTTGCATATGGTAACAGTTAATATTTGATGCCAGTTTAGTTAACAATTTAATCGAAAATATATAAAAAAAAAAAGTTATTAAAAGTGATAAATTTTGTAAAAAGTGAACTTTGACAAAATACAATTTTGACTTTCTTAAGATTTAAACTTGTATTATTAACATTATTATGAAAATATACAGATTTCGATTTATAAATCTTGATGAGAATCAGAGTATATATATATATATATTTAAGATTTCTTAGTTATATATTGATATATATATGAAGTCAATAATTATTTCAATAAGTTAAATAAATTTCTTTAAAATTCCAATTCGGAAAATTCGGAATTTATTTATAGAAAATATACAAAAAAATGTGATTTGTAATAAGTATTAAAGTTATAACAATTATTTAAATAAAAAATGCACTATGCCACTTTTACAATTTTCTAAAATATATTTCCTCTTTTTTGAGACCAGAAAATATTTGTGAATTTTAATATAAAGCTTATAAAAAGCTGAAATCAAAAAATTATTTGTTTTTGATGAATAACAGGCAAGCAATCCTACTAAATTCGGAATTTAATTGTAAAAAAACAACAAAACAGCTTTTCGAGCAGTTTGTAAATAGTTTAAAAATTATACAAATTATTTCGAAATTACATAACGAAAATTCAACTGTGGCATTTTGAAAATTGTCAACTTTTTATTTTAATATATAGCCTTATTTAATTTTGTTAGGCTAAAAAAGAATATATTATTTGATTTGGTATTTAATATATTTTTCTTTGTTAATTTGGTATTTATAAAGCTAAAAAAATAGTTGAATTGAACATTTTTTTTCTTTTTTAATAGTACGCAATAAATTTTATAAATTCCAAATTTAATTATAAAAAAAAAACAGTAAAATATTTTTTCGAGTTATTTGTAATTGGTTAAAATCAATTAAAATAATAAAAATTATGTCATAATTACAAATAAAATTTGCACTTTAAAAATTTTCTAACATTGTTTTTTTTTTTAAAGAGCATAAAATAATTGTGTTTTGCTGTAAGCAGTATTTTTGTTGATTTAGAGGTATGATACGAATTGGGAATTACTAATTTATGCTAATAGATAAAGGGTTATGGGGGGGTTTTTTAATTTGTTATATATATATATTTATTATAGGATAGATCAGAATAAGTTCTTATAGCGATGGTTGTTGCACTCAGCTCTGGCAACGTGTCAGTATCAATTCCCTTGGCTGTTCCAACCCTCACTTACATATGCACACACACACACACACACACGCAGGCACTGCAGATGGGCCACACAGATGTCAGTGGACGGATGGGTGGAGGGGGGGGGGGGGGGGGGCAGGTGGCAGCAGCGAAAAGTAGAGGAAGAACTACAAAACGGGCAAACAAATAAACAAGCGGCAAACAAACAAGCCGCGCTGTGATTGCCGGACATTTGCGCAAAAAGGCAAAACAATTGAATTGAATTGGCAACAGCAGCAACAGCAACAACAACAACAACAGCAACAACAACAGCAACAAAAATTGGGTTGGTGTTGGGTGGTGGACTTAAGAGACAAGCTGCATGCCTCACGTGGGTCGTCGTTGCCATGTTGCATGGCCAATCTGTGAGCTGTTTGTTATCAGTTGTTGTTGTCTGTTGTCTGCTGTCCGTTGTTGTTGTTGTTGTTGTTGTTCAATGTTGTTTGCGCTGCACTCGAATGCTTTTTGCAATGTAAACAGCCGCATTCAAGCAGCCACGCCCCAACCCACCATCCACCGTCCACCGCCCATCAATCGCACACACATTTTCACATTTTTTTTTCATGCTCAGTTTTTTTTTTGTTTATTTGTTTTATTGCGGTTAATTTTGTCTGTCGTTTTTTTTATTTTTTTTATTCGCTGCGTGCGAATCCCGCAAATTAGTTGAATTTCGGCTGAAGCGGAAAAGGCTCAGTTCTCAGTTCTCAGTTCACAGCTGGCATTTGTTGTTTGAGTTTTGGCCCGAACGTTTTGACCAGATGCGACAACAGACACCCCTATATATATATATACATATACATATATATATATATGTGTGTGTGTGTGTATATGTGTGTATCTCTTCGGCCTGCAGCGTAATCCGCTTAAAATTCGAAAGTGCTAATAGTTTTTCATGTTGCATGCCACACCCCTGACTTTTTGTAGGTGTGCGTAAATCCACCACCCGTGCCACATTTGCTTTCCCCCCTGCTTGTTGTGACCACAAAAAAGGAAAATTGTAATAAAATAAATACCAAAAAAGGTGCCAAAGCCAATAAATTATCTTGGATTTGTCATTTCTGACTGTGCATTGTGTGTGTGTGTGTGTGTGTGTGTGTGTGTGTGTGTGTGTGTATCTTGTGGTAATTGTGTTTTCACTTTACGGCTTTTATTTTTTAATTGAATGGCAAATGGTAGAAATAGTTACGATTATGACTATTATTTGTACAAATTGCTATTTGGCAAATAAATATTTAGATTTTCATATACTCATGGAGGTTTTTTTTTCAATTTATATAGTATATAAATTCTCGATCAACAACGCTAGATGAGTCAAAAAAGACATATTAATCGGTTCGTCACACTGTCTGTCATAATTTTGTATACACCTTCTTGATCAGAAGCAAATATATAAAAAAAAACAAAATTCTAAATACACATTAATCAAATTTAAATATAATAAGTATAAAATATATATAAAAATATATTAAATAAAATATAATAATAATCATAGAAAATTTTACAAGTTTGAAATGCAATTGTTTTGGGATGTGTTTTTATTTAAAGTAAATTTAAACTCTCAATTTAGACAAATTCGTCTGTCATTCAAAATTTGGTATTTAATTTACTTTGAATGTGAAAAAATGCTTTAGCCTTAATTGACATAAATTAAAATTGGCATTTTATCTGAATTTTGCTTAAGCCAATGTACAGTTTATAGCGCCACCGAAACGAATCACTATTTTTTATAGCTATTGAAAATATAACTTAAAGTTTTAATAGAAAAACCTGCTACGTAATTGAAAACTTATTCTGACACTCACAATTTAAACAACAGAATATTCTGTGAAAAATTAAATACATAACAAATTTGCTTCAGATATAAAAAAAAAACATAATAAAATGTCGAATCCGGGACTCTAGTTTATTTAACTTTGAATTAAAGACGCTGATTAAAGTATTAAACTGAGATAAAAAATAAAAATAAAATAACATAAAATTTATATATTTAAAAGTGTAAATTGGTTATTTCTCATATTTACGACAATTTGTAATGAAAAATTGGCAAACTTAAAGTGCGATTAGCTGGTGAAATTGTACACAAATCGACATATGATATATATATAAAAACCACTCCCTTTCCTGACTTTTCTCTGCCTTTCCCCTATATCATTAATAATAATAATAAAAAAATAAATCATTAAAAACGAATAAAAAAATCGCAAACATCTCTCAAAAATGTTGAGCTAAAGTTATAAAATTTTAACTGCAGATTTCTATAATCGATTATCACAAATTGATTTTTGATATATCCTGTGAAATTTAAGAGCTGAGATTACCTTAAATTTTCATTTAACAAGCCTGTAAATTATTTTTACCTGTAAATTATTGATATTAAAATTCTGGCAGAGTATGCCGCAGTCGGCTACTATCAGACTGCAACATTTCTTACTTGTGGCATGTTTTGGGAAAAGTTCAAAGTTCAACTTAAATATAAGCAATAATTTTCAACGTTTAAATCGCATATATCTCAGGCTCAGCTCGGGCGACAAAATGCTTGAATTTGTTGCAAGTTCGGTTTGAGCTGCCACAGTGCAGTCAATGTGCTCATCTTTCATTTATCGAACAAAATGATAGGCAGTAAAATAACATTCGACATGCACTGTAAAATGTGGCTGCACCTTGACAAATATTCATAAGTAAATTTCCCAAATGGCTGCTGAAAATGAACAAAAGATTTTCACAATTATTCACACAAATAATTGCACACGGAAATTGGCATAGAACGTGAGGACACACAGGATGCAGGATACAGGATATGGGATACAGGATATAGGATATGGCAGGGCATGCAAAAATGCATTAGCATTAATCTTTAGTATGCCCATTTCTTTGGGGGCGTGGCTGGCTGGCTGCTGCAATATTACATTATTAATATTTAAGCACTTGGCTTGAGCCATGGCAAAACTGGTCGAAATTTGACGGCAAAAATAAAACGCCGGGCAAGAATCACACATATTTGCACACACACACGCATATACACGCACACACACACGTACACACACACACAGAGGGACATCCTGGCGTGCATTGAGCCATAGTCCTTTGGCTGCTGTTTTATTTATGATAATGTTTGGCCATTCGTTTGGTTTATTGTGCTAATGTGCCGCAATTAAGATTAAGAAGATGATTTTCCTGTTTCCCCTCTTTTCCCGCTCTCCCTCCTTCCCTCTGCCTTTGCTTTCACTGCGTAAGGGAGTAAAGCACGTGTGCGAATGCCTACCGATTCACCCAAATGGCACGTTTATAATAAACATATATATAACTATATATATATATCTATCTATATATATATATAAATATATATATATATAAACAGATATATATATGTGGTATATGGATATGGCTCTGTGCACCATTGATCAGCTATAAATAATTGCATTTGCACGCTGTGTAAATGTGTTTGTCACATGCTGACATATAAATCGTGTTTAACCCATAAATAATCGGTAATCGACTAGCATATTGTTGTCGATATTCGATTTTCGAATTAATATGTTTCATTTTGATGGCACTTAATATAATTGCCCAAAATAAATGAAATGCGCATTTAAATATAAATTACGCAAGCTCATATTAAAATTAAAACTTAAAATTTTGAGACAATTTTGAGCTAAATGTTAATTAATCAATTTTAAATTTGAAAATAATTTAATTAAAATTTAAAACAATTTTAGAAAAATATTAAGTAAAATTATTAAACAATTTAAGCTAAATGTTAATTAATCTAGTTAAAATTTGACATATAAATACATTTTCAAATTGAACTTGAATAAATAAATTTAAAATTTAGGAATTATTTGAAATTTTGGAATTATTATTATTTATAAGGAAAATGTTTATAATTAGGAAGTTAGCGAATACATTGATATAATTTATAATGTGGAAAAAGAGTGAGAGATGGATAAGGAGAGAGAGAGAGACAGGAATGTTCCATTTGAGTAGCATTAAATATAACTGCCCAAAATAAATGAAATGTGCATTTAAAAAAAAATAACAGAAGATCATATTAAAATTAATAATAACAATTTTGAGATAATTTTTGTTAATCAACGTCAATTTAAAAAAAATTAAATAACAATTCTGAAACAATTTAATCCAAATGTTAATTACAATTTTAAAACAATTTTAGCTAAATATTAATTAATAAAAAATTAAATAATTAAAATTTGAAAATTAAAAACATTTTCGAATTGCGTAGTTTTAAATCGACCTTGAAAAATTCAATTTAAAATTTAAGAATTACTTGTTGGATAATCAATAATAGGAATATGTGAATAGTTAAGGAGTTGGCGAATATTTAGATATAATTTATAATGTGAAAAGAGAGACAGAGAGGGAGAGGGATAGGGATAAAGGGTGGGACGAGTGTTCAGCAATCTTAGTTTAGGAGTAGGGGAATATATATATATATATATATATATATATATATAATTTATAATGTGGAGAAAGAGGGAGAGGGAGGGAGGAGTGTTCACCATTCTTAGTTTGTTTTGTGCCATAATTAAAACTGAAAGATTTCACCTGCCAATCTAATCTGGTGCTGCCTCCCCCAAAAATAACGGTTTCAACTGTACAAATGGTTTCGGTTTTTGGCTTTCTGCTTTCTGCCGATTTGTGATTAATGACTTTGAGTAAGGGTTCCTCAAACATCCACCCACCCCACCCCCCGCGCGAATTTCTACGTTAAGCTTGCAATCTGTTGGTCGGAGAAGGGGAGGGGGGTGGGTGTGTCGCGCCATACAAAATCGTGCGATAAAAAAGTCTTAAACATCAATTTCCATCGGGTTTTTGGGCCTTTCTTTATTTATGACAATCATTTATCATGGCCAGAATACAAGGCAAATTTTTGCGCGATTACGCTTTTCCATTACCCGGCATCTTGCTACGGCTTCCATCGAAAAGTTTTCTCTTTTTTTCTCTCTCTCTTTTTTTTACAGTGTCTTTTATATATCGAAAGTTTATTGCGCCGTTCAACGAGATTTTGGACTTACTCAACTGTGTTGCATTTGTTTTCGAATACTTCGATTGTGTTCTTTAATAACAATAAAATTAATCAAATTTACAATTTATTTGTTTTGATCTTTAATGCCACATGTTTAGCAAACACAAAAATTTCCGATTGTGTGTCTTTTGTGGCAATTTAAATTGCAACTAATGTGTCCGGCATTATTCGATTCGATGTGTTATTCTTTCATTAAATGCATTTGTTTGTTGAACGTGTGGCAGACGAATACATTTAATTGCCGCATAAACCCCGAGGGGGGAGGGAGGCGAAAAATGTATAAATCGTTAATCATGGATTAGATGAACGTTTGTAATAATCACAAAACTTACGCAAACTTGCAGCCACAAATAATTCCAATTGAGATTTTTGCAAACACACACACACATAATTGTTTGTGTGTGTGTGTGTGTGTGTGGCAGCAAGCAGAATGAAACATAAATATTACGTATACGTTGAGTTGAGTTAAGTTGAGTTGCAGATGCATGTGGGAATTGCAAAAGTTGGTCCATGATGCAGTGCAAATAGCTGAATGATAAATTAAATTGATGTGAACAAATATCCAAACCGGATATGGATATGAATATCGATATGGATATGTATATGGAATGCCAACCCTCAGCTCTGATGCAGAGCATAAATCGAATACTGCCCTTCACTTGCCACACACCAACACACACCAACACACACACACACTTACACAACTTATATGATTAAGTTTTTGCAACCAGCCAGCGGTTCCAGGAGTGCCAATTGTGCACCAAAGCAATCACTAAGCAAGCGGAAACTGATGATTCTAATTAGCTTTGTGTCTGTGGCGCCACATGTTGAATTTCGCCTATCTTTGGCAATTTCCATTTTTTTTCATTTCTATTTCTAATGCTTTTTTCCTTAGGCTAGTTTCTTCTGATATTTATTTTGATTATCTACTTTGATATGCCTATTCTTAAAGTGCTTTATTTAATTTATTTGAAATTATTTACATTTTTTATAAATTTAGTCATTAAATTTCTTTTACTTGAATTATGCATTTTTTCTTTTTTAAATTTAATTTTGAAATTCTTCAAGTGATTTATTCGATTTTTCTTGTATTATCTGATTGTTGTCGTCAAAATAATATCAATATATATTAATTATAATGATAAATATATAATATTAATAATATAATAATTTAATTTAATAATTTTGGCTAACTGAAAAGAAGATGAATTTCATTTGATTTTTTTTTTAAAATAATATATTTACATAGTTTTAAAATTATTTTTACATCTTGTTTTCAGTTATCTAAAGTTGGTAAATTTTTATTCTTTAATTTTATTACTTAAATAATTATTTATTTTGTTTAATAATTTAATTTAATAATTATGGTTAACTGAAAACAAGTTGCATTTCATTTGATTTTATTATTGCAACTCAAAAACGTTAAACAAAAAAAATTTACATATTTTTAAAATTATTTGTTACACCTTGTTTTCAATTATATAAAATTAGTAATTTTTTTATAAATTTTAATACTTTAATAAATAATTGTTATATGATTTAATATATTTACATTAAATTTAATATAGTTGCTTAAAATATATTATTATTTAGATTATTTTCTTAATTTCACTCCATGGTGTTTCCCCTGATTTTTTTTTTTGTTTTTCTGCATTTCAAAAAAGGGAAACAAAAAGTTTTTTTTGTGTGATATTTGAAGCCACATTTCAAACTCCCTTTGATTATGGACCGCTCAATTGTGTTTCATTGCCTAATTATAGAATAATATTACTTAATTTAAGTCTGTGCGAAAAATCCAGATGAGTGCAACACATATGAAACATGCGTGTATTGCGTCATCTTATTAACTTAATGTGAAGTTGTTGTGCCACCAAGCGAGGAGCTGAGATTGCGCGTGGACACATGAAAAACATGAGGAGTGCGTTGAGGGTTGAGGAATGGATGTGGAATGGAGCACAGGAGGATTAAAAAGATGCAACTCATGGCGAGTGGGTCGTCAAGTGTTGCTCACGTAAGCGGTGATGCGGGTGGACTATGTCAAACGACAGTCATGGATGCCCCAGCTGGAGTAATGTGGACACACAAACACACGCAAACACACACAGAGAGAGAGGGGGTAAGGAGGAAAGCAGGCACAGAGGTTGTCCTTCAGTTGCTGCTGCTAAGAAGCAATCACGAATTGAAAGCTGAATCGGCAAAGAGTGCCAGAAATTGGAGTGGACGATGGCAACAAAAAAAAAAAAAGTGGCAGCATTTTTAAAGAGTGGGCGGTGGAGGCAGAGGTGGAGTTGGGCATATAGGCGTCAATTTTCTGCAATATCATCAACTATAAATTACGAATATTGAGGCACAACAACAACAACTGGGAGTACGTGGCGTGATAATGGATATTTGTCAGATATGTGCAACATTTTAAACTGCCGCCCGGGCAAAACCAGAGAACGCACAAAGATGATGATGCGAGGCAGGCTGGCTGGCTGGATGGGTTTGCAATTGTGGTTGTTTTTACGCACGGCTCGGACTTGGAACATAAACATAAAAAGGTAATATGCCGCAGGGGACACCAACAAAAAAAAAAAAAAGGAAATGAAAAAAAGAAAAAACCCGACAAGAAAAACATAGCCAAATGTAATGTGTGGCACTCTGATTGCAGTAGAGTGCAAAATAAACGTAAAATAAGGGCACACACACACACACACACACACACACACACATATATATATGTATGTATGTGTGTGTGTACATAATGGCAACGGTGAATGTTTCGCAATGATTCGGCAGGTCTGTTTTATATATTTTTTTTTTTTGGTGTCAGGGTGACGCTGGCTTGTTGCGATTAGCTGACGGGGGCACATGGGGCACATGGATTGCACGTGGTGTGGCATGCGTGTCAAGTGCGCATAAGCCTTCTAAAGGCGAGTCTACACACAATATCTTTGGCCAGGGCCCAGCAAGACATAAAAGTGAATTTGAAAATTATGCACAACACTTCGAAAGACTTTTCCACATTTATTGTCAAAATAAAATAAATAAAAAAAATATACAAAAAACACAATACAACATTTAAGTACTCGTAGTTGGAACTAGGCAACCAACCAATCGGCTACTCACATGATTTTCACATGACATTGAACCCTTTCAAATGAACACTAACCCCCCTCCACCACCCCCTACAAATACATCCTTCGTAATGAACTTGCCACGCTATTCTCATCCGTGCACCTTACCAAAAGTGGAAGTTTTTTTATTGTAGTCAATTTTTCTTTAAAAATAATATTAAAAAAAAAAAACAACAACGCAGCAAAAAATGTGGAAAATATCATGCAAAACTTTTGCATTTCCTGCGCATATTTTTTTTTCCCTCCCCCCGCCACCTATTTTATAACACAACAGCAACTTCCGGTTTCCGTTCGCAGAATATAAAAAAAATAAATAAATCCCGTCTCTCAACTGCTTCAAGTCTACATTTTTATCCTTGTTCTTGGCTTTGTCCATTTTGTTTGTTGTTTGTTGTTTGTTGTCACATTTGAGTTTTGTCGTTGACTTGTTTTCTGCATTTTTGCAAGTTAACTCCCCATTTTTTCGTTGGCCCCCAGTCCGAGTCAGTTGCTCATCATAATTGTTGAGTCAAACGAGACTTTGGAGACGCGACTTGATGTCAACTAATAAATGAGCATAAATATAAAAAAAAAAGGGAAAAAAACTTGCAACTTCTACTTGAATATAATGGCAACATTTTTCAATTAACAAATAGCTTTAGCACTGACTTCTAAGAAAATACAAAAGACCAACTTCCATTCAAAAAAAAAAACAGTAGAAAAATAATAATAGTTGACGTAAAACAAATGTGTGTCAGTTTAAGAAAATGTTGCGCCACATTTGTCTAAGCAAACAGCACGGAATTTCCACGAATTTTCCAGTCTCGCGTCTGACACGCAATCCAAAAAGCAAAACACGACCATTTACACACACACACACATATATATATATATAATAATTAATTGAACCGTACAACTTAAATGACATTTATGAAGCGGCCTACACAGGAAAAAACAAAGGCAACGAAAACCAAAAAAAAAATAGGAAAAATAAAATAATGAAAACACGTTCCGCTAGAAAAACAGTTACAATAACGAGGACTCGGAACTCTGGACGAGGGGTGCAACAACCCTTGGTCTCAAAATGCCGTCAACTGCAACGTGTGCATGTCTAAATGCCAAATAAAAGCGTTGAGCTAAATGAAAACAAATTACAATTGCATGTTTTGAAAAAAGGGGGCGAAGGTGAGACACAGGCAAAGGTCCTTTACAACAACAACAACAACAACAACAACAACAACAACAACAACAATATAAAAATGCAGGCAATATGGCATTGCCTGCAGGAAGACGTGGCAAGGACAAACGCAACAAATGCTCCTTTTGCCAGGCACAGCAAAGTGCGTTGCAGGAAAGGACAAAAGGACCTGGAGCAGGAGCAGGAGCCGCGGAGGGTTGGGTAAAAATTAATGAAGGCTGCCTGAAATGAGGAATACATTTTTGCGATAAATGATTGTGTCTCGTTGTCCGCCGGTTGATGAGGCTGGTGATGTTGATGGTGCCGGTGCTGCGGGGTGCTCCCGGGTGCTCCTGGGTTCTGCTTAATGACAGGGCAGTTAGAAAGTCAAATGAAGTCGAGACTGGAATTCGATATTGCTTGTGGGGCGTCAACGTCAAACATGCTGATAGCCCCTGGGTCCAAAACAGGCCAACTGCCCCCTCTGCGTGTGTCTGTGTGTTGTGTGTGTGTGCGTGCCTCCCAGTGCAAATTATCGTCGATGCGAAATAATATCTCTGATCTGTCCATGAGTTGCCCCCAATTCAGGCATGCAACATTCGAATTGTTCGGCAAACGATTTATTTCGTGCCATGATTAAAGCCTGCTTTGCCAAAAATGTGTGTGCCAAAATCCAGAAAATATTCATTATAAGCGTTTTTTGTATTTATGAATTTAACACTTTATTAAAAACAATTATTATTATTTAAGCATAAATTAAATAATTATTTTGAGTTAGCTACTCGATTTTCTCCTTTTAATAACCAATATTTAAATTAAGTTAGAATTATTAATTTTCAAACAAGAAAAAATATTTAATTAATTTTATTTTATTTTTTTTAATTTATTCATGTTTAATATTAAAAATGATGATTAATGGCTTATTCATAATAATAAGTAGGATATATTTATTAGATAATCAGTTTTGGAAAATACTTTCTACTTAATTAGATAAATATGTATACAAATATTAAATACATTAGGATATTTTTAGAGATTTTCCGCTTAGGGAACAACTTTGAAATTTCATAAATGAATAAGTAATATAATAAATAAAATATATTTTCAGCAAATAATCAATAATTTTTTAGTTAATTCTTTTAACATATTTTAAAAAAAATATTTTAGAGATTTTCACCTAAGTGAAAGACTTTGAAATTTCATAAAGAGTAAATAATATAATAATTATGATATTTTTGAATATTTTAAAAAATATTTCAATTTTTTTTAGTTAATATTTAAACTTAATAAGAAAAATATATAAATAAATATTAAGTACATCAATATTAGAATATTTAAGATTAATATGTATATAAATATTAAATACAAAAATATAAGAATATTTAAGAGATTTTCAGATTAAAAAATTCATAAATAAAACCAATAATATTTTTAAAACTTTTCAACTTCAGGAAAAATGCAAAGCTTTCTACAAAAAAATATTCGAAGTATTTCAGGCATGGCATGCAATTTTTTTGTCGTGTACTTTTGGTCTGTTGAGCGCTTTAATCAAACAATGCCCCTGGAAGCAATGCCCCAGAAGAAGAAGAAGCAAGAGAAATCATGGCAGTATTTGCAGTTCACTTCAAATGTGTGTAGACATGAATGAATATGCAGCAAAAATGGAGGAAATCACCGTAGGAGATTTTCTACTGTTATATGCTAGATAACCTGATATGCTCGTATTAATAGCAGACGCCACGGGGAACCGGCGATGGATGTTGGATTCTGGATGCTGAATGCTGAATGCTGGTTTTCTGGTTGTTGAAGCTAACAAAAACCCGGGTGTCTCCCAATGAACTGCAATAAATCTCAATAAACTTCGCGACAAGAGAAAGCGATGGATTCCGGGGCAACAACAAAGCAAACAACTGTTGAAGGATAAACAAGGAAGGAAGCACCCCTTCCCCTCCCCCCCTCCCCACCACACACGTGCAAGTGTGGAAAGAATATTTTAAATTTGATTATTGAAACAGTGGCGACGATTATATGATTTGTGAACGGTGTCAAATGGGGGTAGTCCCACGCACGATATATATATAGAGATACAAAGGCATTTTGGGGGTTGTGCGTACAAAATTTGTTTATGTTATTAACAAGTTTTTTAGTGCTGACAAAGGGGGGGAGGTGTACAAAACTGATACACACACACACAGGGGGAAGGCGTCGCACAGATTCATTGAATGTTGCAACCCTTGCGAACGAGGCATACAAATTCAAATTTCATTGTATATCAATTTTCTGCTCATTTTGAGCCCTCAAAGCGACGTTTTGTAATTAAATTTGGAAAGCTGCCAGCAACACATAAATCAGGGCACAATGATGAGGACAAGAATGTGAAATAATAACGATGACGATGATGATCATTATGATTATGATTATTATGATTATAATTGCATGTCTAACACATGGGTTCCAGCCAAAATTGTTGGCAACAGTTGCCCGTCTGCTCGACTGGTTGGGCTTTGTCTTGGCCAAGTGTGGCGCAGACAAAGTTTTCTGGCCAAAACTTCACAAAATGAAAAAAAGTGCATGCTACGCAGCGAAGAAAAAAATTATCTAAATCAACTGGTCATATTTTTGTCTATCTTTGCAACAGACACATAAATCTCAAACACAATACGTATATTCGGTATTCCTGACTGGCTGATCTTAATTTATGGCTAACTGATTATAGTATTTCACAGTGCTGCCAAGAATAAAAAATTTATATATGACAGGAAAACACAGCCGTTCTTGCCCCGTTGAAGTTTATATGCATTCGGAATGGAGAATGGAAAATGAAGTTTATAGAATTGATTAGATTTGGAAACCATTTATTTCAAACATTTTCAAGCAATACGAGAATAGTTTGGGAAAATGTTGGCAACTTCAAAATACTCTTAACTTCAGAGTTTAGTACTTCCATTAAAAAAAAGATTTTCATAGCAGAAATCATCCTCAAACATATTATTAATAAATTTGCTTGTTAGTCTTATTTTTTCAAATGTGCATTTTATAGGTGTTTTTTTTTTTCTTTGTAAAAATCAAACAGAATTGATTAGATTTGGAAACCATTTATTTCAAACATTTTCAAGCAATACGAGAAAGGTTGGAAAAAATGTTGGCAGCTTAAAAATACTCTTAATTTTATCTAAATAGAATTTCATAGAAGAAATTATCCTCAAACATATTTTTTTAAGTTTACTCGTTACCCTAATTGTGAATTTTTAAGTTGCTTTTTTTCTCTTTTTAAAAATTAGTCTAATTATTTGCCAACTTTAATTTCCAAAAATCTGAGCAGAATTTTCTTTTTAAATCTAAATTTGTATAAAAAAATTGATAGAATAATACTAATAATAATTTAATTTTAATTTAATTAAAATTTTGCTCTAATCAAACATTTGCTTTCTGCAAAAAAATAAATAAAATTCAATGCAATTTTTTGCTATATTTCTCTGATTTATGCCAACTTTTATTAAGAGGCAAATTTATTTAGAAATCGACGTGATAAAAATTATCATATTGACTGGATTTCTGATGGTAATTGGCAAAAAAAAGTTAAGAAATGTTTCGAGTATATTTTTTTAAAATTTTCTAACAACTATTTGCAACATTTAACTTTTATTTTAATTAACTTTTTGTATTTAACTTTATTTGCCATAATTTTGCATGTGCTACTTTTTATAAGTCTTATTATCATAATTATTTATATTATATTATTATTATATACGTAAAAATATATACATATATATATAAAAAAAAAAAATAAAAATAAAAAATTTTACTTTTAACAAAGCTGACAAACCCTTTGTAAGAAGGGTATTTAAAGTGCCGAACGGAAGCCAAGCGAGGCAGATGACAATGGGAAATATAAATGTGCAACGCGTGCCACACCAGTTAGCTGCTTCTCATTCATAGATATCGAAGCGAATTAGATTGCAAGAGTGTTAAGCATCTGTGGCACAGATATCTACTACAACGAGCAACACGAGCGTGCCACACGTGCTGCTTAAGACAACAAAATGCAGCCGCAACTGCTGATTTCAGTTGCAACACTTACTTATTTGAATCCCATTCAAAGGTCAACTCAAGTGTGGCAGCTGGCAGCTGGTAGCTGGCGGCGACTTGCCACTCTTTATAACTGGTAGCAACTACTTTATTGTTGTTGTTGTTGTTGTTGGAGAGTCTCTTGGCGAGTGCTTAACCAGTTTGAGGGTCGCTCGCACAATCAGCACTTCATTAGACGCGTGGCAAGCCGCGTAATAAAATGCCCGAAGCGCGGCGGGGCAGACAAATAAGTACAGCAAGCAAAACAAGAAGAAGAAGAAGAACTAAGTTGAAAAACCCCCTAACCCCCCCACAGCAGCAACTTCTAACCCTTACGCCTTACCTTTGCTGCTGCTACTTCAAGCTGTGCGCTCTGAAGTGTGGCACACACTGTGAGAAAAAAAGGGGGAGTCGCTGCTTGTTGTTGTTGTCGTTTGGATTCTTTTGGCAAATTTGAAATTGATATTCGCATGGCGTGAAATCAGTTTCAGTTTCAGTTTTCATTTCTTTCTGGCCATTTTGCCCTTTGGTTCTTTCGGCCTTTAACTATTTTTATGGTGCGTCTTTGTTGCGTTTTTATTTTGTGCCGGAGACCGGACACGGCCAGCACGGCGCCCTTTTTTTTGTTTTTTTTTTTTTTTCAGCCGTTAAGGTTTTCATTTTCGTTTTCGTCGACGGTTACAATTGCAGTGCGGTGCGGAGGGGGCGGAGGGGGTTGGGGACAGCACTTGATTTATTGAGTTGCATAAACAGAAATGGCAACGCAATCATGTCGCAACCGGCGTAAAGTGAACGCCTTGGCTAGTTCTACCTTCCATTATTGTTGTTGTTGTTGTTGCTGTTGTTGTTGTTGTTGTTGTTGTTGTTGTTGTTGTTGTTGTTGCTGTTGATGCTAAAGGAATTTACCGAGTGAGCTCAGCTTTCAACTCAATTGCTTCACAAGTCGTTAGGCGTCATCGAGAGCACGCAGCTGGGCGGGCAGCATGGAAGTTCTGTGTGGTTGCTGCACTTCATGGTCTTGTGGCAAGCGGACACCTTGCAGCACATCCTGGTCACCCCTCCTAGTCCCCAAGCCAGAGCCACAATTTTGGGGTTGCGGCCACTCGCTGTCTGCTCCTTTTTTTTTTTCTTTTCTTTTTTTTGGTGGCAAAGTATAAATCACAAATAGATTTGCCTTCGTTTTGCTTTGGAGACGCCTCCCCATTCCCAGTGGCAAGTAGCTGGTGCGTTGGTGGCACTTTGTGATGCTTTGTGTTGCGCTTCAATGAGGTCGAAATGGCTCAAAAATAATGTGAAAAGTTCGCTTTAACCATTTTTTTTCCACTGCAGCACAAAGAGGCAAGCAGACAAACTTACACACAGACAGAGAGAGGGAGAGAGAGAGAGAGAGAGAGAGGGGAGAGAGAGAGAGAGGGAGATAGATAGCAGGATGCTCGAATCTGTCTTAGCTGGCAATGGATTCGCTGGAATTTACTCCTTTTATTGCAGGGCTCCAACGCTGCCTCGTTGAAGTTATGTGACTTTGGGGAATTGCCAGCCGCCCGCTGCTGCCCCCAATTTTGCTTGCCACTTTGGGTCTCGCCGTTGCTTTACAGTTGCCTCTTTGACTTTTGCAAAACTTTGTTGGCAAGTCATTCACATTTCTTTTGTTGTTGCCACTGCCACTGCCACTGTTGCTGCCACTGTTGCTGCCACTGTTCTTGCCGCTTAGAAGTTATGTCTCTATGAACACGACTGCAGTCAGCCTTTAAGATATTGATAGTCAAAACTTGAAGAGCTTCCGTTGGCTAATGTTGCGTAATGTAAGCACAATCTCTCTACCACACCCCCTCCCCACTCCCCCCTCTCTTGTATTTAAATAAAACAGTTGAGTTTTATAAATGTTGGCCAAACAAATTTGACGGCACAAAACGCTTAGTCAATTAATGCAATTAGCTCAAGCATAAGTCTAACACAAAGTCAAAGAGAAAACGGGAGAGAGAGAGAGAGAAAAGGGGAGAGAGAAAGCTTGCGACAATTATGCTATAAACACAGACACAGGAGGCGCAGACGACAGCAGCAGCGATTACGCAATCAGCGCAGATTTTTGGCCAAAACGAGAGACGAGGTAAGCGCTGCAGTTAAGACAAACTGCCTGCTGTGGAGATAAGTTAAAAAAAAGGAGAAAGAGAAAAAAAACAGTCAAAAGGCTGTAACACAAAAGAGGACATCAAGTCTGCGCCGTGCCGACTGCTGTTGTCCTTGTGCCGGCACAGCTCAATTAAGGCGCTTTAATTGGCCTAATTAATTTACGCTCAAACGCACTTGACGTCTAAACGTGTTTTTCCGTGCGTCGCCTTTTGAGAAGGGTTGCGGTTGGCTTGGGACAGACTACCAATGGTAGGTAGTCTGTGCCCCCTGAATTATGCATTAAGCCGCAGATTTGGCACAGCCAACGAAGCCAGTAATTAAGAAGCGACCCTCCTCCGGAGCAGGAGCAGGCGGTGGAGGAGGGAGAGCGGCGCGTGGATCTGTCGCCTGTCGACAACTGGGCTGGATTTGGCGTATTGAAAAGGTAACAAAAGTCATCAGCAATCAGCAAGTGGCAGTTGATTTCTCAGTATTTTAAATTTTTTTTATTTTAAATATCAAGTTATGCGTTTAATGAGCGGCACGTGACGTAACCCAAGCTGCCACCAACTGCCCTGCCCCCGCATCAGCACTGGCCTTGAATCGGCCTCATTTGTAAAGCATTCGCTTTGCTCAATTTTTTGCTTTCAATTTTTTAGGCTAAGTATTAAAAAAATATGATATGTCAATCTTTGCCAGCTGGCGAAATTTTTATATATATTTATTATTTTTTTTTTTAGATTTTTAATTGATTTATTTAATTTTTTCTAATAATCCAAGCATGCTTAAAAGAATTTATTTTAAATGTAATTTAGACATTAAAATAATTTGTAGATCGAGCATTTTATATAAAGCTAATAAATCAAATTCATATTCAATATTTAAATAAATCAAACGTATTATTTTCAATTATTAAATATTTAATATTTTTTATTTTATTTATTTATTTTTATTATGCTTATTTTTGTTAGATTGTTCTGAGTTGAAGTGTGAACAGTATCAAAATGCTCGACTGCAGTTATTAATAAATTCAAATTGAAATAATAATTTTATTATTGTCCAAAATGAGATAACTAAAATATTAAAAATAATACAAAACATGTTGCAAAATGGTTTATCACAATAATATTTAAACAAGCAAAAATAGTTGAGACATTTATCATATAGATTATACAGCAGTTTATTAGCTGGGACGAGGGATGAGGGACGAGGGATGAGGGATGGGTCTTTAAGGACCAACTGTCTGCGAAGCATATGCGTCGAGGAGCAGTGTCAAAAGTAAAAGTGATGCATATGCTTGCCACAAACATAAATACATAAATTCAGGCAGAGTTTCCGCATGGGCGTCTTCGGTATTTTGGCCATAAATGAATGATGCTCGACGAGGAGTGCGGGCAGGGAGGGAGGGAGGATATCATGAATATGCAACAGCTAAAGATAAAGCGCAGCGCTCGACGACTTGAGGCAATGGATTTTTTTTGGGGGGGTGGTTGGCAGACAGGAAGGGAAACCAGGAAGTGAATCCAAACGCGCCATCACAATAAAAATTCATTACGCAAAGCGAAGAGAAAACCAAAAATGCCGGAAGAGAAACCGCAATAAATTTTCGACAAAAGAAAAGACAACAACTATAAAATAAAAAGCCAAATAACAACAACAACAACAACAACAACGCCCAGAAATATAGCAACTGCGATTCGCTGTCCACCTACTTAAAATTAATTTCGAGACGGGCAGCCAAAAAGCAGCCAAAAGCAGCCAAAAGCAGCAGACGCCGCCGCTCATCTCCCGCGGCGAGGCGTCGATGTAATGAAAAAGGGGTGGTGACTGGTTGCAGGGGGCTGACAAGGGTGTGTGTAGTAGTACAAGTAACGACAGCATTGGGCGATGTCTACATGTGTGTGTCGAGGGATGACTGGGTGTGGTCCTTAAAAGGGGGACAAAAGGGTAGCCAGCCATGACTTTCGCTGCGTATGTCAAAATATTGAAATATTGAAACCAAACAGCACAAACAATAATGAGTTGCTTCGCTGCCCACTCACTGGCCACTCCAGTCGAGACCAGCCTAATGAATGTGCCATGTACACGACATCGTCATAAAGAGTCAGCCCACCCAAAACACACACACACACACACACACACACTTAGTTATCGCCAGGCCAAATTGCTACCAGTTGCAGAAGACGTCGCTCGGATTGCAGCCGCGTGATAACAAAAAGAACAATGGCTGATAGACTCCAAAATGGATAGCTGTAAGTGCGCTTACAGCCAGATCAATAAATGAAAAATGGTAAATGGAAAATGGCAAATGGAGCCCAGAACCAAAGCCGAGGCGTTGTCAGGGGAAACCCATTTTAATGAAGCGTCGCTAATAGCAGCGCCAGAAATTCTCCATCTCATTAAACAACTTTATTTAACAACGGCACCTAAACATATAAATAATCATGTGTGTGTGTGTGTGTGTGTCTGTGTGTGTGTGCCTAGTACATAATAATGCCTCGTTTGGTAATGCCCCAAGGCGCTCATAAAGCCATTAAGCCCTGAACCCTTTTGCCATACGCGTAATTCTGAGCAGGATTCCTTGTGCAAGTCCTCGAATTATGGTCCGCATCCGTTTTGCTACGACCGCCATAAATTATTAGCACCAAAACGTGGGCTGTGTCGGTTTGGTGGGTGGGGGAGTGAGTTCTTTTGGCGCCTATTCAAATAGAGTCTAGACACGATGAGAGCTACCTGCTTGGGGATCACCCATTGCTGGCCCAGGATGATCTTTTTGCCAGTGCTCGCTAAGCTGTGAAATCGCAAAGCAATATTGGTAGGCTGTAATTGCCGTTATCTAAGGGGAATACACGTGCGAGAGAAAAAAGGGGATAAGCTGCAAATCAAACAGTTTTTACTAAAACATTTTATGAGTCTTTATTTGTTTTAAAATATATATTAAAATTTATATGCAAATAAAAATTATATTAAAATTATTTATTATTCTGGATATTTTTAAAAAAATGTTTGTACTTATTTTGATACATTTTAATTAAAATTTAACTATAATAAATTTATTCTAACTGTGGATATTTTTTGGAAAATGTTTGAACTTATTTTGATACATTTTAATTAAAATTTAATAAATTAATTTTAACTGTGGATATTTTTTGGAAAATGTTTGTACTTATTTTGATATATTTCAATAAAAATTGAAATTAAATAAATTTATTCTAACTGTGGATATTTTTTGGAAAATGTTTGTACTTATTTTGATACATTTTTACTATCTTTGAAATAAATGGAAACAATGAGTACAACTTATAAAAATAATTTTTTTTAATGAAAAGTAATATATATAATTTTCGAGTTCCTGAGTTAGAAACCCAAAATTATTTACTAAAGATTCTTAATTTTGATTCTAAGAAGATATTAGAATTCAGAGAGTACTCCGACTCAGAAATTGATGGATGTATTTGTAGTGAACCAATTCGAATTCAATTATATGTTTCGTAGTTTGAGATTTACCATAATATGATCGACATAATATTTACTTGAGTTGAGTGTAAAATGCTTAAGCAAATATTTTGAGTGTATAAGTGTGTGTGTGTGTGTGTGTGTGTGTGGTGAATTCATGACGATTGTGCGAATTGAATTTCATTCGATGATTGGCTTTGCTTTTTTTTCACTTAACTTAAAAGGGTAGAAAATACACTGCTGGCTGGTTGCACTGCCAACTGCCAACTGCCAACTGTATCGCAAAGTAAAACACTCGCAGTGCAAGGAGTATATATATATATATATATATATATATATATATATACATATATAGCCATTGCAGGATGTGTGTGCAAAAGCTTCCCTTTAAAATAAATCAAACGCTGGCGCGACATGGCAAACAAGTGAAACAAAAAAGCGAAGCCACATAAACTAATCCAGCAACGAGGATGAGAGCCAACATACTCTCGGGTATTTGGACCCGTATAGACCGATATGGGACCTCAACCCAGACAACTTGGATCGAGCATCGTGCATCGAGTATCGAGGCAATTCAATTATATTTTTGCAATAATTTTCAATACACTTAAGTGCAGATACACCGCTGGGTGTATGCAACCCCATACCCCAATCCTCCATACCCCCTCGATCCGCACTCGTCTATCTGCACCTGTGCACAACTTCGGCGGCAGTTTAGGAAACAAATAACAGTCAATACACAAAACTCTCGACTCCAACCCACAGAGTAAAAATTTGCTTACTTTGCTCCTCTTCCTCCTGTTGCTCCTGTTGCTGCTGCTTCTGTTGCATATTTTCTTTATTTTTATTGGCCAGTTGTTGGCTGGTTGTGTGTGGTATGTTAATGGAAATTGAACCAGCGATTGCCTTTTTGGTTTGTTTTTGGAACTTTGAAGAGTTCGGGTCGCAAAGTTACTGAATTATGAAAGCGACTGAAAATTAACTTAAATTGTTTTGGGGTTTTGCAGAATCAAATAACTGCTTACAAAAGTGGATTAAAATTGGTTTGGCATTAGTCCGATTACGTCCTTGCTTTTATATATATATATAAGTGGCTCGCAGGGAGTGTGTGTGTGTGTGTGTGTATGGTGTGTCTTTGCTTGTGTACCGTAAATTTAAACCAACTGCTTACAAATCACTCGAAAATTGCCATCGATGCTGATAAAATGTCACGCATGTCGTGCATTAAGTGCAACTCCTTCAGAATTGCAGACAGCAGCGCGGAATCAGTTAAGAATAACGACAACGCCCAAACGAGGCTAACTTTAGCTGGTAGCTGAGCTGATATGGATGTCCTTGCTACTTGCCACATGCTGCTGCTGCTGTTGCGGATGCAGCTAACCCAGACTGACATTGACATTCGATATTATCGCAGACAAACGATCACCAATTGAAATTTGTGATGCTAAAAGAGTTTATTAAACTTCCCCTCCTCAACACCCCCTCTTGTTGCGAACTTTTCGTGAGCGTGCGCGAGACCTTATCTAACGGCACTTTGTCACAGCTTATCAGCATCCGTATTCCCCTCTCACTTTCTTTCTATCTTTCACTCCATCTCTTTTTTTCTGTTTCTGTACCGCCGACAGGGGGTGTCATCCTCTCTTCGAGGGGGAAGCACTCAGCGAACTGTGCATATACACTGAGCAAATATTCCCGTCACTCAAGTGCACAATGCTGATCTGGATAATCCGCTTTGATTTAATTTACTATTGATGATTAAAAAAAAACTGACTTAATTTACACACTTAAAAAAAAATGAGAAAAATTCACCTTATTATTTGGAAAGCATATTTCTTAAATGATAGTTTTATATATTTTAAATTTAATAACTTTGTTTTTATAATTACTGATAGCTATATCTAAAACATAAAGATTATGTCTAATTTCCACATTGCTTTTTTTGAAATATCTTTTATTATTAATATTTATTTAATTAATAATATTTATTTAATTATTTAATTTGAAGAAAGTTAATTTTATATATTTAGAAAAAGCTTAATAAAAACAACAACATTAATTTTGATTACACTGTTATTTTTAAGGCTTTATGGCGACTCTACTCATAAACATATTTTAAATAAATGTTTAATCTTAATCTTAGAATTCTCAGAATCGAAATACAAATTTATCTTAATCGTAGATGGGGATTATATTTCCTAGAAACCTAGAAGAAATAAAAGTGTAAATAAATTCATGTGTGTAGGCGGAAGAGGTAGGTAAGGTAAATAAAAAAAGGAAAATTCTACGCAAGCCAGCAAATTTTAGATAAACAAAAAACGTGTTTTATTTTTAACTGAGATGTTTAAATAAATATTTTCTACGAATTCTGCTTATTTCACATTAATAATTTGTTTTTCAATTTTCTGCCTTTGTTCACAGAGTTTGTGTGCTCAATATTAATAACTTCTTTTTATATTAAATATACGTAATATGAATTAGCACATTTTTCTCTCTGTGCAATGAGCGAATGGCAGTGATTAAAGCAATTTACAGATTGAATGAGAGCCCTCTCAAGTGTACCTTAGCGCAAGCTTCAATAACTTTAAACTGCTGGGCTCTGCTCTGCTCTGCCCTGCGCTGCTCTGCTCTGCGCTGTTCTGCTCTGCTCTGCCCTGCGCTGCTCTGCTGCAATTGTTGGAATGAAATCCACAACAAAAGCAATCTCAACGCCAGCATTATCAACAACAGTTGCAGCCCTGATGGTTGACGGGCTTGGTGGTGTGGTGCATGGGTGTTGGGTGTGTTTGAGTGCTGAATGGGACAACGAACATCGATGCTACACACACACCCACTCCCACATAAACACACACCCACTCAGAGGGATGTGTAAAAATCTTATGAAATGCAGCCATTTGGAAAATCCAGCCAATACTTTTATTGTTATTGCTTCATGTTACACAGAGACAACTACAATGACATGAAGCGACTAAGGGGGTTAAATGGTGGAGGGGCTCTTGTCAGGGGCTTAACTGGCACATACATATGCTGGCACTTTGAAGTAGTTTTTTGTCAGGCTTTCTACCAATTTGCAGTTTCGATTTTGCACGCTCTTCAAATTTATTTTGTATTCCCCACATCGCTGACAGCCTATTCACCTATTCTTATTCACCTCAACCGCTAACTTGAACTGTGCTTTAAATTTATCACTTGCATGAGGAGCGTGTGTTGGACGGGGGGGGGGGGGGGGGGGGGGGAAGGTGACATTGTGGAGTGCTGTAAATCGTTTGTCTGACTTTTATCTTATTAACGGCGCTTAAGCAACACAAACACGTTGAGCACATTATAACGGTGCAATATAAGTCAATCAGCATTTATTTCAATTAGTGCTAACTGTAAAATATAAACAGCAGTTTTCAGCAGACAGGCGACAGGGAGGAGACCATCCACCATTCGATACGGCATGTGTGTGTTAATGTGTGTACAAGTGTGTGTAAGTGTGTGTAAGTGTGTGTGCGTGTCTGTGCAAACAGGGTCATTTACCAACAAAAACAATTGGCTCGTTGCAAGGGTTCTGCAAATTTGTCTGAATAAACATTCGCTCACAGATCGTATTTTCCCTTGCAATCCGAGTGTTGACACTCGTAACGACTTCAAATATATACGATTGTCAGCAGTCTACCTATAAATAGAATCTAGAACAAGGAATATTTTTGGCTTCATTTTCACAGGGTTTCCATTTTTGGGATTGCTACTTCCTCAATGATTAACAGCCTCTTATTTTTAATATCTAGATGCTTTTTCACTGGTCAAATTATTCTGTTTTTTTTATTTTTTCCGATTTATATCGATTCCCGTCGAGAATTCTCTACAGACAGACATTTACACTGTAGTTCAAACTCTACAGAGTAGCTTGAAATTTGTTTTCCTGTTAGATTTATTATATTGATTTTGTTTTTTTTTTTTACTTTTTTTAAGCCTACTTTCATATTGACACTATTAATATTGAGTCAAACTTACCTGCCAAAATTTGCTTAACAATTTTTCATTAAGAAACCTTTTCAATAATATTCCAAGAATATTTAAACAAATAAAATCTTAGATGAAGCGAACTGAAAACGGCACAAGAAACCAACCGGAAAAGCAAATGTTGCTGATTTTATTCGTTTCTTTTTTTTATTTTTGTGACATATGCGTCGATTAATATGCAAATTATATGTAAATAGGCATTTTAAACTTTGAAACTGATTGGGCGACAATTGAAGGAGGGTTGATGTGAGTGGGCTGTGTGGGCGGAGCTAATCAAACAGTGGGAAACCAGTTGACAAAACTGACAAATAACCCAACCACATCCCCAAAAGCGAGTGCTCAGCGTAAAAATGCGTAATTAATTGACAAACAAGCAGCAACAGGACAAATTTAGATGCCTTCGAGCAATTGGAAATACGAAACACCAAACAATCCACGCAGAATTGCCATTCAAAAATCAATGAAATCAAAACGAATAAACCCGTCAAATAAACAAACAAACACGTCAACACAAAATCAGCTTAAGTCCCTTTAGTGTTTAATACGGCCAACAGCCGACAAGTTGGCTGAGAGACGTGATGACAGCGGCAATAAATGCTAACAAATACATTTAAGGGTGGGGCCACACACATCACGTCGAGAATTAAATACTTATAATACATGTGTAACAGTTAAATATTTATTTCCATTTGTTTTTTTGCTTATTTTTTCTCTTTGCTATTCATAATCGTAATTCATATTTAATTCTTTTTTATTAGGGATTATTGTGAGTATTTAATGCCTGTTAAAACAGCTCGAATATTCGTCGATTTTTATTCACTTTTCTAATTTGAATTTTAGTTGCTTGTAAACACTTTCCATTTCAATTACAACTTAATAAAAATATATAAATAAAATAATAAAACCAGACTTAATTCGTTGATGGGAAATTAAAAAATTTAAACAGACTCATTTGCGAATCTTTTTCACTTAATCAATTGTTAAATATATATAAAAAATTATTTTTAAACTCATTTCATAAAAAGTACAGTGTAATATTTACGTTATCTTTTTATTATTCAGATGAATTTCATAGCGGATATTGCTTTTATTTTATTTCATTTAAAATAATATATTTAATGGATTTTATTTATGAAAAGATAAAAAAAAATACTAAAGGACTTCAATTTAAGACATTATTTTGATGGATAATATAAGCTGCTGGCTGGCAAAAATATTTTAAATAAATATTTCTACAAAAAATAAACTCAAACCTGTGCTTTTTGAAGTATTTACACATTTACACATCACTTTATATATTTATATTTATGTATATCACATATATTATGACGCAAGAAGTGCACTTAAAAACTTTTGAGTGTTTTCATCATTTGTGCGTAAAATCCAATTTGACAGATGGCAGCAAATGTCAAAAATAACTGTGCGCCAAGCCATGTGATTATCGGGTTTATTAGGCATTAACATGGCAAATATCCCAGGGGCAATTTAGATTGCAGCCGAAATAAGAGAAAAAAAGGGAAAGTGAAGCTGAATAAAATTGAGCCCATGGCGATTGAGTTTGGCTGGTAACAGTAATGCCAAATCTAATGCATCAGCAGGATGAGGCAGAGAGACTCAATTGATGCTGTTGCAAGTGGGCTAATTATACATTGGCAACTGCTGCTTTTCTGCGGCTTGTAATAAACAACAGCAACGCGGCCAACAAGTATTATATGACCATTAAATCGTGCAACCAACAGACGCACATTTGGTATTATGTGTTATGAGTGTTGTAAAGTTAGAAGTGCCCCTCATTAGCCCATAATGTGTCTGCACCTCGCCAGTTTCATCTTTGTGTTGCCCCTTTTTTTTTTTTTTTTTTTTGAATTTTTGGTTTACAAGCAACAAGTGCGGCGCGATTGCAGACACAAATAACTGACCAAAAGGGATCAACATGAAAATGCAATTATCACGTTAATGTCAAACTGAAATGACCGCCAAATGCCGCAGGCCGCATTTGGTGGCCACATTAATTTTTCGTTTCGCCGACGCCCAGTCGCAAATTTGTTGCCTAACATTCGGCGCACACTGAGTGAAAATTTTTGTATACTTCAATTTTGAATAATGACACTAAAAATGATTCACATTCTTGGATATTTTGAAAATTTTCAACAATTTTCCCAAAACTACATTTGCATTTGTTCAAAAAAAACCTTTTTTACTTTAAAAAAGTGTGTTTTTTAATTTAATTTAATGCGACAAAAACTTTTTTACCATAGATAGTTTTTATTAAATTTTATTTTTTTTTTTATTATTTTAAATATTTAATATTAGAAATTTGTATTGCCTATGCAAAGATGTTTTCTTGAAAATAGAATATAGAAAGTCAGGAAATCCAAATTTAAACAATAATAAAACTTTCCATGCACTATTTAAATTTACAAATAAATATTTCTTTAAAGTGGAAAAATTTGTATTTAAATTTAAAAATAAACATTTCCTTAAAGTGAAAAATGTGTAAGTGTAAAATAAAAAAAGTCTGCACGCAAAAGTATTATAATTTTTCAAGCTGAGAACATAAATTTTTCTGAGTGCTGCAACCCGCAAAGTCACTTTTTTCCATGCTTAGGAGAAAAGCACACGCAAACTGTTATTTATTTTTTTAAATTATTTTTTTATATTTTCTATGTTTTTGTATTTTTTTTTTTGTAATGCGTGCAGAAGTGCAAACATATGCTTACATGGTTATTTAATTAACAAGTCGTTAATGACAACGACGAGGCCAAAACGACTTTCGGACCATTTTATGCACTAATTGCATTACAACCTGTAGAGCAAAAATTGTGAAAAGCAAAAACTATTACAACGATTCTCTAATTATAACCACAGTTGCTGTGTTGCATGCGAAATTGGTTTGCTTTTGTTTTGTGCAACTCGCTAACTGCCATGGTGCACACTGTGGGCGTGGCGACAGGTGGCAGGGATTGCTGGGCTGGCAATGGTGAATGCATAACGGAATTATGCCGTTATGGCATAGATCCACAGTAACACTGCGCCCACATTCCCTCACCCCACCCACCCCCCTCATCTGTTACATTTTGTGTTTGTTTTGCTGGCTGCTGGGATTTTGTAATTAGGCAAAGTTCGCAGACCATTTGGTGTTGCCACAAATATGAGTCTGCATTTGTATTACCTACGAAATGAACATTTAAATATAAATGTTGTTTTTGTTGTTGTTGTTGTTGTTGTCGTTATGACGAATGCTGACGACAAGTGTCTTTATGGCTGCAGACTAGATTTTTCAGCACATTTAAGTAAAATTGCGTTTTACTCCCCAAAAAAAAAAAAAAGGAGAAAATTCGCCTACAAATATTACGTTGCCTACGCTGAGACACCCCTCAACCCCCTCTGCCACAACACATGAACCACAAAACTACGCATAATAAATTCAAGGAGCTCACTGAGCTGTTTCCCCACAAAAAAAAGAGAAAAAAAATGCATTTATATAAAATGGATACATCTATTTTATACACTTTTTTTATTTGGAAATTCGCAAACAAATCGAAGATTTGATGTATTATTGATTTGGCATTTGTAAGCTGAGACGACGTGTAAATTATTAGCTTCAGTTTGTTTTTTTTTTTTATATATATAGCTAATAAATCTATAGTTATGGAAACAAAGATGTGGATTTCATTTTGGGGAAGAGCATACAAACTACGCCTTGGCAGGGAAATCGCTTATTGCGAGTATATATATATATAAATATATATATATATATGAGTGTGAACGCTCAGGCCACAGGAAGTAGCAGACGTGTGTGTGCACGTGTGTGTGTGTGTGTGTGTGTATTACGCACAAAAGATGGAGCTGACTGAGCCTCGGTAATCTCGGGCGATTGGTGAACAAAAACAAGAAGAACAAAAATTGCGTTGAGTTGTAAATGCCACGCAGGGATTTACGTTTTCATTACGTTTGTTAAAAATAAGAAAGCCACCTGCTCGGTATATATATACACACATATATACACACATATATACATACATATATATATATGTATATTAAGGTCCTGCTTTTGTATATGGTTAAATTGCTGCGCACATTTGCCGTGCGCTTTTCGTGTGTAATTTATGCGCCTATTGTCTTCTTCTTCTTCTTCTCCTTCTTCTTCTTCTTCTTCTTCATCATCTGGCCACGGGCAGGATTCAGTGTATTTTTGGGCACCTTAAGCGCAGTATGCGGGCCAAGTTGTCGTCCCTTCGTAGTGCTGGCAATTTTTCATAAGCGTTCGCCCAGGTCTCGCTTTGATCCTCTGCGACAATTTAACGGCGTGGCACGAGGCACGGGGCAAGAGGCACAAGTCTGGTTGCCGCTTGGAGCCATCAGCGCAGCTGCATCGGCTACCCGTTCAAAAAGATTGAGCGCCCACGCAGAAATTAAATTTAATCGCTGTGGAACTTTGGCTTCAACATAAGCAGCACATGAAGCACCAACACTCCCCCCCGCCACACCCCACGACTCGAGAGGGTAATAAAAAGTGCCAAGTTTTTGCTGTTGCTGCTGCTGTTGCTGCTTGTTAATGTGCCACTTGTGCTATGTTGGGCTGCTGGCTGCTGCCCCTTACTTGCCTAAGTGGCAACTTCATCATCGCGGACAGGGCGTTTCAAGTTTCAATCTCAAGCTGCCATAATTGTATTCAACAATCTGTTGTCGCCCCAGCCCCTCGCCCTCACCTGCCCCGTGACTAGTGTAGCCATGCAAATAATTTTAACCCCCCCTTCATTTTGTCATTTTGTATTTTGTAATTTTTTTTTATGTAGATTACGAAATTTATTAGCCGAGTTTCTTCATTTTGTGGCGCTTGTCTCTACGTGCTGCAGATATTGCCTTAATGTGCCAGAGTTTTAATTTGCTTACCCCTGATTTACAGCTCTTTGCCTCGCAGACATTGCATGCTCATTTTTTATGCATATCTCAAATTTTATAGGCCACTAAATAACGCTAAAATACTCAACTGATGCCAGCCAAGTTAGTTCCATTGTTGTTCGCCTCTAACAATATAATTAATGTGCTTATTGACAAGTTTTGCATGTAGATTTTGGCAAACACAACACGAAATCCATTTATTAATTTGGCTGGAAACGTAATAATTTCATGGCTACATGAGTCCCATATCCGAAGCATAACTCAATGCTGTCCCCTTTGCCACATGCCACACGGCATGTTGCTCTCTCTTCAAGCCAATAGACGACATGTTATGTTGTGGCTGACACGAATACACACATCCACAAACATGTTTGGCTTGTTCAGTTCAGTTGATGAGATGTTAAGATTATGTTAATGAGTTCATTAAATCACAAGAGGCTAGCAACAACCAGCTAACAGCTAACAGCTAACAGCAAACAGTTATCAGAAGTTCAACGGTCAACTGTTTGGGCCACATAATTTGTATTGACAGCTGCTAAATGATTTTTCATTAATTGTGCTTACCAAATTCAATGAAGAAGGGTTTCATCTCTATCCAATTATGGCCGAGACATTCAGCAGTTGGCTAATTGGTAAGGACATTAAATAGTGACAAAAAATCAAGAATATCCATTTAGTTTACAGAGAATGCTTATTTAATATTTATGCGTTCAATTAACCTGAATTTTCTAAAAATTGACATTTTCTAAATTGTAAACTAATCTCGAGAAAACTGTCAACAATAAAATGTTTTTCACATTTTCAATTGCAGAAAATGGAAAGAAAATGTGAGAATTATTCATTTAAAGTTTGGCCTATTTATTATGTATTAATTTAGCTACTTTGTTTTTAATAGTGGAAATGATTATTGTGTTTATCTTTTATATTGATTTTGGAATCGAATAAAAAAAATCGTAATTAAATTTTCGGATTTGCAACACATAAAAATCAAATGCAAAATTATAATCAAAATTCAGTTGTTAATTTTCCACTTTTAAGCAAAAGTTACAAGCAAAAATAATATTTCGCTTCACACTAAAAATCAAGTTGTAATTTTTACAAATTAATTTCAATCGAAAAGCGTTCCCCATCCCCCCCTTTCGACACTTCTCTAATATCGATGTGACAATGTTGACAGGATTGCCTGAAAATAATTTCAACTTGATCGATTTGTGATTTATCGAGTGTTTTTCGATTTGATGGCAGACAAACTAACTTACACACACACATGCAAAACACGTGCACATGATACAAGAATCCGATGAACACACAGGCACACACACAAGCACACAGACACACACACAGACACAAGTGCACCCGCACAGTATAATGATATGCAAATAGCATGCGCTTTTCAGTGGCATGCGAACAGCTTGTTGTGTGTGTGTGTGCTTGCATTTGTATGTCTGTGTGTGTGTGTGAGTCCCTCCTCTGTTTGCTGCAGTCACCAAAATCCCCAGAAAACACCATTTCAATCTCAGCTGAGTCGTGCTGAGCTGCCGCAGTCAGCCGGTGAAACCAGCTGCAGACACAGTCACTGCAAAACGAGTGAACGAGCGAACGAGCAGACGACAGTCACATAAATAAGTATGTGTACACTCACATTACCTGAATTCCCAATGCGATGCTGCTGCTGCTGATGCTCGATGTAAAACTACAGATAATCAAAGTCATTAATGTGGGTGGATTCCACCCAGTTTTAGCACCTGCAATTCGAGGATTGAATTAAAAGCAACTCTTCTTGAAAATAGATATATAGATAGATGAATAGATAGTTAATTGGATAGTTATAGATATGGATAGTTAGTGCATAGCTTGACGTTTGCTGGCTAATCAATGGTTCCGCCAATTAGTTCCGCCAGCTGTCGGAGTTCGATGCAATTGCACACAATCTGAGCCAAGTTGGCCAGCCAAATAAATGTAGCTGCTTATCATATTTTGCACATTTTTAACCAATTTCCTATATATATATATCTATGTATAGACATTTTATTTTTTGTGTGCTTACGTTAAGGTACATTTTAAATTATACACTTCCGCTTCCGTGCTCCGCTTTACGCTCGATTGGCGCCAACTGCCAACTGGGCAGTGGGACGAGCAGCGTCTTACCTGATATCGACTTGGCCGAATTGTTTTTCTTGCTCTTTGTCAATATTGAAAGCGATTCAGGTTTTCATAAGCCAATGCTCCCCCTCCCCCTCCACTTCCACTTCCTCTTCTTCTTCGATTTCATCTTCATCTTCATCTCCTTCTCCGTCTCCGTCTCTGTTCCGTCCAAGGCCACATGGCTGCATCCCGTCTGGGATGATTGTGCTCCGTCTCCCACTCCGACCAGTCTAGGCGGTTTTGTGGTTTCGTCCTGCTTGTTATGCTTCATGTTTGTGCCAAGTTGTTGCCGCTCTCTGCGTCGCCGTCCACGTTCACGTCCACGTCCTCTTCCTTGCTCCCATTGGGAGCTGGTGCTGCCTTTGCCTGTTTATGCAAGTGGATTACGGTGTTTGGTTCTGATTATAAATCATCTTTATAATCCGTAAATCGTGTTTGGTTAACATAATGGAATACATTTATTTTATTTATTGCAGCTGTGAGTTTTAATAAGATTTCTCCACCAATCGTCGTCGCTTAAGCGAGTCTTGCCTGGAGAAAGGGGTTGTGGGACTGTGAGAGGGGGGTGGTGAAGGGGCGGGGTGGGCTGTTCTCTTGTCAGGCTGTTCTGACCATTTAACTTTATGCTGCCTACTCGACGGCGACAGGCGTTTAAGTTCAAGTGCACTTTAAGTACTCCTCCTACTTGGCCATTGGCTCCTGGCTCCTGGCTCCTGGCTCCTAGCTCCTAGCTCCTGGCTCCTTGCTCCTTGTTTCGAGTAGTAACTGCTCCTGCCACTGCTTGGGATGCTCTTTGGTCCTGCCTGCAATTATTGTAAATTGCTCAGTGTCATTTACACACTTTCAACGCATTTTTCGCCGCAGCAGAAATCTTCTGCTTATTCGATTTTTGCAATTTTCTTCATTTTTATTTTATTTTTATTTTTTTTCCCTCATTTTTGGCTTTTCCCGGCGTCGTCGTCGTTGAGTGTTGTCTCTTGGTTATCTGCTCATTTTTTCCAGCTACTCCTTCGACTTCTTCCTCATCTCAAGAGCGCTTTCGTTGTGTGTGTGTGTGTGTGTGTGTGTGCGCCCTTTGCCAACGTTTACCGACCTGCCCACAAAAATGGTGGCAGTGGCACTTCTTGCTTCACTGCAGCTCATTAAACGCATGCACTGCAAATTGTAAATGTATACTACACACATATACATATACATAAATATAATAGGGGGCGTGGCTGTTGGCAGAAAGCCATAACTGTGTATGTGTGTGTGTGTGTGTAAGAAGCCAAAGTTTGGTGCCAGGTGAAGCACCTTAACAATACAGCTACAAGTAAGCCCGGCCAACAGCGAAGACCATGTTTTGTGATATATTGCACTTTAGCGCCATTCCTGGCCAAGCTAAAAGGTGATTTTGTGGACCCCTTTGGGAAGACATAATGCACTCCAGGAGCCGACGCTTAAATTCCGCACCTTTAGCTGCCTGGAATGTCCTCTGAAATTTGCTACGATTTTAAATTGTGAAAAAAAGTAAAAGAAAATTTTACTTTGAGTTGGAGAAGCATAAAAATATATATCATAAATTAAATAATGCAAGTTTTTTTTTTTTTTTTTGGGAAAATGTAAAAATATCCTTGATAAAATAAGCATGTCACCCTTAAATTTTAAATTTTTTGAGGCATTTGAATTGAAAATTCCGTTTGATGGTAGAATAATTAATGCAAAATATTTATCACAATTTGAGAACTGAAATAAATCTTTTAGAATTTAATGCAAAACAATAAATGTTTAGTTTATTTAGCTTGGCAACCTTTGAAGCTTTGCCTCGAGTCCACTTTGACTAATTACCCGACAGACAATTGACGCAGTTAAGCACATTTGGCTGGCGTTTGAGGACTCCCGTCTGTGTGGAAGATACCACTTAGTGGCATCAACGCGTTGCAACGCCGCCAAATTGCTAACGATGATTATTTCAAAAAAGCCCAGAACCAGTGAGTAAATTAGGAATAAAGAATATCTAAATAAAGAGAGTCTGCCTACACACACACACGCACACACACACACACACACACACACATACACACTCGCAGTCAGTTGCTGTGTTTTTGTCTGAATAGCATTTGGATTTTCAGCGCAATTTAGCAGCAAATTAAAGCGCACTTGCAAACAGACCGAATGAAGCACACACAACAACACACTCCAACTCACACTCACACACACACACACACAGACACATGGATGCCTAAGCCACATGATGGTAAATGTTAGCATGTGTTTATATATGTGTGTGTGTGTTGATAGCGGTTCTTTTTACGCGATATACCCTGTAATAATGCAACAAGAGAATTTAGAAGCCAATAAAACTTTTAAATATGATAAGAATAAAATTTAATGTTACTTTTAAGGGATGCACTCGTAAAAGAAAGATATTAAAAAGTCTAAGCAAAAATATCAAGTAAACAAACACAAAATTAACAATGAATTAATGATTTAAAAAACTTGTTCTTTAATATGTAATAATGAATTTTAAAAATATATAAAATTAATGTTTCGTTCGTGTGCAAAAAGTAAAAAGTCCAAGCAATAAAAAAAACAAAAGTACAATGAGTTAAAAATTAATTATTTAAAAAAATTTTATTTAATATGTACAATGAATTTGAAAAAAAAATGAAATGAACGTTGCGTTCGAATGCAAAAATTTGTAAATTGTAAATTTGTAATCTGTAATAATTAATTTAAAAAAAACCTTCGAACGCAACAAGTAAAAATGCAAGAAATAAAGACAATAAAAGAACAATTGAATTAAGAATTAATTATTTCAAAAATTATATATTTAATATGTAATGATAAATTAAATAAAATATAAAATGAATGTAATCCTCGACATTAACAAGTAAAAAGTCCAAGCAGAAAAGAATAAATTAATTAAGAATAAATTTTTTTTAAAAGTTTGTAACTTAATATAGAATAATTAATTTTACAAATTATATAATTAAGGTTACGTTCTTGGATCTACTTAATGGATGTAATTCTAAATTCAGTTTCTGCTCTAAGCAAATAATTTTGTTGCTTGCTTGCAAATTGAAAATGTACAGTTTACAGGGTATCCACAATTTAAGCAACCTCGAGGCGAAAAATTCTTGTGTTACGTGAAGTGCCTTGATAGATGTAATATTTGCTGCAAGTGTTGGCTACAGGGTATTCAAATGCTATGCAATTCTGAAGCGATAAATTTGTGTGCTGCTTGTTTTCAAATTGAAAAAGTTTTTTGGCTTCCCGCTAAAAGTTAGCTTGTGTTTCTATGCAATTTATTGGGAGACTGCGCTCGCATCGACGCATATTGAAGAGGACCGATGTGGCTCACATTTGTGTACTGATTTAGAGGCTGCTTAGCTGCAGCCAAGCTAAAATATATGTATGTATGTATGTATATATATGTGTATAGGAGGGTCGTAAACATCACTGCGCTTTCACTCAATGTTTGCACTATGTGCGTGCCAAACTAATTAAAAACTATTTAATATCCGTAAACATGGCCAAAAACTAAACTGTTGTTGCAACCCAAAAACAAAAACAAAAAAAGAAAGAGAAAACCTATTGCAAATTGTTGGCCAAAAAAAGTTTGTCGTCTAACTCAACTGCCAACTTTATATATATATATATATATTCTATATGTCAACGAGTGCATCATCAAGAACGCGGAGAGGAGCAGCCCTTTCGCCATTGTTAGCCAAATGTGGCAAGTGTGTTGCCAAATATACTCGGCTCAGTGTCCGTTTTTGTGTGGCCCTCATTAGAAGCATTGAAGTTCACTGTTTATTGCACTGTAAGCCATTTTGTACGTGCAGCATGCCCCATTTTGGTCTCATCTCTCCCTCTCTCTCTCTCTCTCTCTCTCTCTCTCTCATTGCGGAAGCGCTTTGTTTTTGTGTTGCCAACTTTTTGGAAGTTAAAGTTTACGCTGCTCGTTGGCTGATGGCTAACGGATCTGCACATTGGCAGCAGCCCATTTTGGCCCCGGGATTCTTCAGTTACTTATTATTGTTGAGCATTCACAACAAACTTTATTAAAAAAAAAAACGAAATAACTTTCTAACATTTTAACGATAGCTGGCAAAGATCATATTTTTTGCAGCAACTAATTTAAAATACAAACTTAAATTGCAGACTTTAGCAAGATGACTAATGAATTAATTTATTAATGTTTTAAGAACTGTCATATCTTTGGTAATAATGGATATATTGGCGTTTTTCGCTTTTTTATTATGTATTTTAAAAGCAATCTTTTTTTGCCAATCGCTCGCATTTTTTCGTGCATGCATCTAGCAAAATTCACAAATTTTGGATGACTTCCAGCTCCAAGAACCAGGCGCACAGAAATCAGCTGGTGGTTTCTAAATGTTACTAAAATAAACGTAGCATACTTTTACTGCATGCCAAAATCATTTTTCGGCACCTCGTAAAAGTATGCAATGAAAAATTTGGATCTTAAAATTATCTGCAATAAAAAGAAGGCAATGTATTTTAGTATTTGCTGAATTTTGGCCCTGAAAGTATGCTTTACTTTTATTTTGGCTAACCAGCAACTTGCTGCTGATTTCTGTTCGCCTGGTACTTGGGGCTGGAAATCAACCAAAATTTTGAATTTTGCTAGATGCATGCACGAAAAAAAGCTCGAATCGAAAATCAAAATAGATCCTGCCGCTGACAGGCCATGTGAAAAATTGTCATATCTTCGTTAATAATGGAGATATTTTTGTTTTTCGCTTAATTTTTTAATTTTTAAAATTGTCAAATCTTTGTTAAAATTAAGTGCAATAAAAGTATGCAATGCATTTTTGTATTTTCTGAAATTTGAATATTACTAAAATAAACGTAGCATACTTTTACTGCATGCCAAAATCATTTTTCGGCACCTGCTAAAAGTATGCAATGAAAAATTTGGATCTTAAAATTATCTGCAATCAAAAGAAGGCAATGTATTTTAGTATTTGCTGAATTTTGGCCCTGAAAGTATGCTTTACTTTTATTTTGGCACATAAACAGCAACTTGCTGTTGATTTCGATTCGCCTGATACTTGGGGCTGGAAATCAACCAAAATTTCGAATTTTGCTAGATGCATGCACGAAAAAAAGCTCGAATCGAAAATCAAAATAGATCCTGCCGCTGGCAGGCCATGTGAATGCGAATACTTTTGAATAAAAATTTAACAGCAAAAAAAAGTATAATAATCCGGTTGATCCTAAAATCAATTTTTAAAACTGTCATATCTTTGGTAATAATGGAGATATTGATGTTTTTCGCTTTTTTTTAAATTTTTAATACTCTCATATCTTTGTTTATAATGGAGATATTGATGTTTTTCGCATTTTTTTTTTTTAATTTTTAAAACTATCGTATCTACGTTAATAATAGAAATATTGATGTTTTTAGCTTTTTTTTGGCCCCGGAATTCTTCAGTTACTTATTATTGTTGAGCATTCACAACAAACTTTATTAAAAAAAAAAAACGAAATAACTTTCTAACATTTTAACGATAGCTGGCAAAGATCATATTTTTTGCAGAAACTAATTTAAAATACAAATTTAAATTGCAGACTTTAGCAAGATGACTAATGAATTATGGAACTAGGCCAGGTGATGTGTAAATCCCACAAATTCTGTAATTATTACACATTGCTTTCTACCTTGTCTTAATTAATTAATCGATGATTTATTGAGCTGCTTATATTGATTGCATTTGGTTAAGTTTAGTAAATGTTAAATTCTAAGGAAAATAAGCAAACGCTTTGTAAAGTTTGTAATTGTTTAATGTTTTTCAAGTTTTAGTTTGTTGATTTTTCGCTGTTCACTGTTGGTTTTTTTTTGCTTTTCTCTTTGCTCGAATCTACTTCCACTTGGAGCCAACGTGGCGTATGATTTATTTATTTGCGAGCCAATTCGAGCACATTATTCGCAAGACAAATGTGCTTTCTATTGCAGTTTGTTCTATATATTTGACCATAATAAAAGGGGCAGGAAAATAATGTAGTCAAAATATTTCAAATATTTGTTGTGATATATTGGCAAAATCAGCGGCGAGCGATTTTTAAAAATGTTAAAGCAAAGTGAATAAATTTAAAGTTGTCTTGCAAGTTTCATTTGATCAAATACATATTTTATACTTATTGATTTTTTTTTTTTTTTGTTTATAGCAATTTCTTGAAATTATTGTGAAACTGCTTGCGATCGTCGAAGTTGAACCAAATTCAAATCGTTTCTAAGGTAAGCGTTTTAAATAATTATTTACATTTATTTGATGTCAACAATTTACCTTTCCCGTTATTTGTAATTTCAATGTCAATGTAAATAACAAACTGATATCCAATTACAACAAAACTTTTGCTACCAATGGCCAAGTTGAACAGCATAAAAGTTTTTGTCTACGTGGCAGCGGATGTCTGTGCCATAAAAATAAAATACTTTAAGCGGAAATAGCAACAAGGCTCGAACATGTGTCGAATGAAGATACCCTGTAAAAATTACCTTTAATTAAATCTGTATTTCTTTTAGTTCAATAATTAAAAACATTAAGCGGATATCAATTTTACTGTTTGTAT
Organism: Drosophila dives; assembly: GCA_035042365.1. Lineage (NCBI taxonomy): Eukaryota > Metazoa > Arthropoda > Insecta > Diptera > Drosophilidae > Drosophila > Drosophila dives. Next base: position 4,105,737 of record JAWNLJ010000442.1, read on the forward strand.
GAAAAATCTTTTAATTTTATATGATGCAAAAATAGTTAAATAAACAATTTTATTTATCAGTTGCTTGAGTTGAATAATAGTTTAAGAACTGTTAGCTATATACCCAATTGCATGGCTTAGAGTGTAGGGTGTGCACATACATCGATAAAATAGTCGGGAAAGTGTGTGTTATTTATACGAGATGTGTCAATTGTGCCGGAAGTGCAAACTGCTGTGAAACCAAAAATAATAAAAAATAAATTTCAAAATCTTTGACAAAAGTTTTTTGGGATGGCCAAAGTGTTATCGATGTGTAATTGTAAAATGTTCTTCCAACCACCAACAACCCTCCGCCCTGCCGCCTTCGTTCTTTTATCTTAGCACTTGACAAGTTTACTTTATATATTTCTTAGCACTTTCTCAGAATTTCGTCCACTTGCCACACTTGCCACACTTGACAACGCATACAATTTTTTTTTTTTTTGCGGCGAACTTTGTGCAATAAAAATTGCAATAAATCGAATTGCGAAATATGTTTCGCACTCAACGAGTGTTTGGGCAAACAATTAAGTCTCCTAGTCAGATATTATTTGCAAAATAAACGCAATGAAAAACAGCAATTTAATTTTTAGTCATACAGCAAATAAATGTGATCAATTAGAAAGGACACTTATCGGGAAATCAGCGACGCACTTCAATTAAAAATTGAACGCAATTGATACATGTAAATTTTGATGAAATAACAACAACAACAACAACAACATCTGCCCTTAATAAGCGAGTATCTCATTAATCCAATTAAGCTAAATTAATTGAAATGCAAATCGACTAATGAGCACGCTGCACTGATTTCTCTACGTTCCACCACGCACATGAAATCGATGCTTGCAGCAAGAGAAAGGTGGGTGAAAGGGGGGGGGTTGTTGAATGCATTAAAATATGTTTTATTGGCATGTTGCGGCAAATTATACGGCTATATACATATATATATATATATATATACATAACAAGGGCATGCCATGTTTGCTATTGATGAACCACTGCGATAATACGCTGGCAACTCGTCGTCGTCATGTGGCAGTGGCAGTGGCAGCATGTGAGGCAACTATAACTCACTCAAAACATGCCTCAATTCCCCCATGTGTGTGTGTGTGTGTGTGTGTGTTTGTGGAATACTAGTTTTCATGTGGAATTAAGAAGCTTATGTCCTTTGATTTACACACACTGCAGCCGAGCGACTGAAGTCATCAAATATTCAAATAATTTCCATTAATTTATTAATAATTGATTCCGTTGATACAATTGAGAAATGCCAGATTGCTTTACACCTAATCGCAAATCCCAGCTGAGCACAATCAATTAACATATCGGCCTATATCTGAATATATCATAATCCTTTATTTTCATTGCCAGCAGCAATTGGCAGAAGCTACGCAAGTCTCAGTTTCCTAAGGCTACACTCAAAGAATAAATATTGCTTTTTTTATTGAAATTGAAATTTTAGATTAGCCAAAGCGATTGTACAGGTTTTTAGATTGTTTATTTTTGAACAAAATCATCGCCAGGAATTTTGTATATTTTTTTAAAATTAAATTTTGAATTATATAGTTTATTTTAAAACAAAACTTTCAGTTTTTTTTTAATGTTAATGTCGAGTTTTTTACTAATTGTATTTTGTTTAAATAATTTTCACATTACGTCCAAAAGAAATTTAGACAAAATCAACGCCAGGAATTTTAGTATATTTTTTACAGTTGACTTTTAAAATATATAATTTATTTCTTATACAAAACTTTTCGTTTTTTTTTTTAATTTTAATGTCGAGTTTTTTACTAATTGTATTTTTTTAAATAATTTTCACATTACGTCCAAAAGAAATTTAGACAAAATCAACGCCAGGAATTTTTGTATATTTTTTACAGTTGACTTTTAAAATATATAATTTATTTCTTATACAAAACTTTTCGTTTTTTTTTTTTAATGTTAATGTCGAGTTTTTTACTAATTGTATTTTTTTAAATAATTTTCACATTACGTCCAAAAGAAATTTAGACAAAATCAACGCCAGGAATTTTAGTATATTTTTTACAGTTGACTTTTAAAATATATCATTTATTTCTTATACAAAACTTTTCGTTTTTTTTTTTTAATGTTAATGTCGAGTTTTTTACTAATTGTATTTTTTTAAATAATTTTCACATTACGTCCAAAAGAAATTTAGACAAAATCAACGCCAGGAATTTTAGTATATTTTTTACAGTTGACTTTTAAAATATATAATTTATTTCTTATACAAAACTTTTCGTTTTTTTTTTTTAATGTTAATGTCGAGTTTTTTACTAATTGTATTTTTTTAAATAATTTTCACATTACAACCAAAAGTGCCTTTGCTAATGAAGGAGGTCAAGTTGAAAACGTAGAAGTAAAACTATCCTTCGATTGCAAAATAGACGTGCTTTTGGAGTTCATAATCAGTTGGGACATAAATATAAACATGCCCCATTTTGTGGTCGTGCGTAAGACATTATTATTGCAGTTTGACCTGAACTCCGTCTCTCTTTAAACCCCTCCCCCCTCAACTTCACCTAACTGCAAACATTCTACGTACGTGTTGAGCAGCCAGTGACCAGCACGACCTACAAGCGTGTCCTGTGCGTTCCGTGTGTCCTGCGTGTGTCCTTGTCTGTCTGGCTGCTTAAGAACTGGGTTAGTCCGGCACTTGGCACAATGGTCGACTTGCCCCAACTTGAGTTGGGGCATGTTTAAAGGGCAAACTGACCACTGAGCAACCTTTGTTTAATTTAAATCATTTTCACATAAATTAAATGGGTCAACTGAATATCCTTGCTGCTTATTATCACATTTGCTGACCATTCCCAGCACCTTTTCCAAATTATGAAAATCCATCCAAAATGCATAACTAATGGAAAATATGCAGTTCATAGTTTAATTGTGTTGCGCTTAAGTAGAATTATAAATATTGGTTTAAGCACTTTGTGTTTTGATTTTCAGATATTCAATGCTGGATTCCAACTGGCCACAAATATTATTTGTTTATTTCCACCGCAAATGTTTGTTGATTCACACTTAATTTAACTGGCTGTAGTTGTCAGCTTATTGTTAAGGCCATGTTAATTGTAGCTAATAAATACGATTTTAAATATAATTGTAAATTTCTTATTTTTTCGGCTTAGCATTCAGCTTTGTGTAAGCAAAGTAATTTAGTGACTTTTGAGAAAAATCCCTTTTCTTAACCGTTTTTTTTTTTTTGCATTGTATATTTTATTATTATTTTTTTAAGGAGACCTGTGGTTGGAGCAGACCTTAATCCTTTCACAGACATCCAAGTGATTTAATGAGTTTTTGTTCGGTTAAGCCGGCGCCAAGTTGGGGTCAAGTTTTTTATGTTTGCCAAATCCTTATCAGATTTCAGGCAACGTGTTGGCCAATTATCAAAGGGCATTCAGGGCCAGGGCGACAGCTGCTAAACAGGCGAAAAACTCATTCAAAAACAGGTGAGACAAGAATAAGCTTTAATCTACATTTTTGTCTCATTGTTTCCGGCAAAATCCAGCACAGAGATTTATCAGCCAAATGTCACCACGAGTGAGAATTTATATGCGCATCGCATTGTCCCGGCTTGCGACAACTGATCGCTGAGCCAAAGGCAACATCCTGTTCAGCACACCTACGCATCCTGCTCCAGCTTCTGCTTCTGCTCCTGCTACTGCTCCTGCTCCTGCTGCTGCTCCTGCTTCTGCTCTTAGCCATTTCCAAGTCGCAGCATCTTCATTTGCATTAGTATGCTTCGTTTTTTTTGGGGGTTGGACTGCGAATTAGTGAATTGTACTTGAGATTCCCATGACTGTCACCTCGTCTCCAGCACTCGACTCCAGACGTGGAGTACTCCAGCACGCCTCCTGCAATTGATGCTCCTCTTAAATGTGTGTGTGTGTGCGCGCCTGCTGTCGGCTTCCGGCTCAAGGAACGCTCTGTCGCCTCCATTTTCTTAGTCATTGCCTGTGCCCGCTCCCCGCTCCCCTTTCCCCGTTCCCAGTGAGCCACTGAGTCACTAAGCGTGGGTATATAAATTAACATAATGCTTAAGTATGTGTGACAAGCGACTTCTGGGTTTCACTTTACGTGAATTTATGTTCCTTTCAAATTGTCTATACACATGTGTGTGTGTGTGTGTGTTTGTGTGTGTTCAGTCTGAGTGTGCGCCGTTTGCAATTAAAATTCGTTGGCAATAAAAATACGCACACAAATAAAACACACAATGAATACAATTTAATGGCAATAGAATTTTTGCTAGTGCAATCAATAAAATTGTTCGTTTGACTCAACGAATTATTTATTGTTGTCATGCTGACTTCCGTTAATTGTGTGCAGTGTATGTTTTTTTTTTTTATCCGCTCAAGACGAATCTCAAGCTTAATAATCTGGGATGTGGATGGGAGCCAGTGATGGGCCGCCCATCATCATCAATTTATTATTGCGTAACTCACATTTTTAACTCAATGCCGATAAATTGAACATTACGGCTTTTCACTGATAATTCTCTCTCTCTCGTCTGCCACACTGCCACACGGCCACACATCTCGTCTAGTTTCGGTATATATGATATCTGTGGCCTCAGCAGGTAACTGATAAAATTTATTACGCATGCGACACGCGTATTTCATTTTGTTTGCTTGTTTGGCGCGTTATTATCGCCCAACGTGGCGTATGATTAACATAAAATGACAGCCCCATCTGCCACTGCCACTGCCACTGCCACTGCCTCGGCTTGTGCCTGTGCCGCGTACCTGTTTATATGTTAGCCCAGCACAGCCTCCACATTTTGAGTTCACCATCCACTGGCGTTGAAATATCGGAATTTGGCTCTTCATCTGATTAACATAATTTTCTGGCATATTACCAGATCGACACTCAAATAGGCTGTGCGGCTCAGCACGGAATCTGCGGTTGCATAACCCACAGGCTTCCGCCACAAGCTTTTCGCGCATTATCTGCATATATTTTATATTACGTGTACAGAATATTATCGCTTTTGATCATCATTGCTGCAACCACATACACACACACACACACACTCACACACTGGTAATAACCTGCAAAATAATGATGAAATCGTTGCCACTTACACAGCCAAAAATAAATTGTGTATGAAACAGTGCAGAACCTAACGGTTTTTCTCAAAGTTTATTTTACAAAATTATTCTAATTATTGTATGAACACAAATTGTGCAAATCTGTCCCGTTGTCAAATTTGTATGTTTTTCAATTCTCAGAAATTTATTTAAATTTTTTCATTTTTAAAATTGCTTACAATTTAAAAATAGGTGTTCAACAAAATCTTCGCTTATTATTATCATTATTATAACTTTGTTATTATTATTATTATTATTATTATTATTATTCATATTATTATTATTACTATTATTATTAATACTATTTTTATATGTATTATTATTATTTGATTATTATAAATTTATTGTTATTACTATTATTAATATTTTTATTATTAATATTACTATTATTTTTATTACTGTCATTATTATTATTATTTTTATTATTAATGTTCTTAGTTTTTTTGTAATTATTTTTATTAATATTATTGTTATTATTTTAATTGTTATTATTATTATTCTTATTACTATTATAATTATTATTATTATAAGTATGATTATTATTATTATTAAGTGCTTTAAAATCGTTTTGATTTTCTAAATAAATATTTTACTAGCTTGTACTTTTTTCTTGCTTACATTTATTTTATACACTTCTAATTTACAGCCCAAGCTATAATGTCCTTTCAGATAAAACATGAACTTATTAACATTCCTCAAAAATGGGAAAATACTTCAAATAACATTTTTTTAATAGTTTAATTCGAATTATAGTATTTAATATTAATAATTTGAGAACATTAATTGTCCATAAATATTCCTAAATTCAATAGCTCAAAATAATTATTTATTTCTCGTCAACAAAAACATATATAAAAAATAAATTTCAAATGTTCACCAAAAGTGGCTAAGCATACTCGAATTTTTGTACTTAAAATTGCATAAAATAGTAAAATTTTACCACAAATTATTTCAACTTATTCACAAAAAGGAAAAAAGTTGTTAATAAAATTTGAACAACCATTTCCCAAATCAAGACTTAAAAATGGAAAAGACCCACTTCAAATTCATCGCTGTGCTTACATTTCGCTGAGTGTAGCATGTTGCCGCCGCAAGTGCTTCAATTGCGTATTTCGCTTTTAAAGACCTGTGCCACGCGGTGAGGCAACACGCATTGTTTCGCTGCTGCTTCTGTTCCCATTTCTTGCTTTGGCATTCGCCGCGTAGGACGATGCCGAATGGAATGATTGGTTCGCTGCTTTTGTCTGTGTATGTGCGGTTGTGTGTGTGTGTGTGTGTGTGTGTGAGTGCATGGCACCGTTAGCTAAAGACACAAAAGCGAACATGGCAGCATTTCTAACGGTTCCCAGCGCCAGCCAATCAATGAGATATTGTGTGCGTATCCCGCAGTGTGGATTTATATGTACAGCTAAGTGTGTGTGCCACTGTGTGTGTGTGTGTGTGTGTGTGTGTGTGTGTGTGTTTGTGTGTTAACAAAAGTCGCTGGAAAAATCCAGCGGAAACTAAAACAAATTGCAACAAAACGCTTGAGAGACAAAGTGCAGTCTACCCACAATAACTGAGGCAGGGGCCATTTCACTATTGCAAAGCAATAAATTCCTAATTGTAGTCACTTCGCTGAAAGACCAGCGAATGTATTTACACACACACACACACACACACACACACACATACAAACGCACTTGTTACAGTGCACATCTTTTGATTTATTTATAATACGGCATTAAAAGCTATTTCAATTTAACTTCAATGAGCCAATTGCAATTGAATTTATCAGCAGACAATGCGATTTTGCAAGTGTATTCAATATTCAGGAAAGGTATTAAAGCAGCAGCAATTAAATACTTGAGCGCAATTAAAGTCAGGAATCAAGGAAATTGTCTAAGGAAACGGCTTAATGCACTTAGAGTTTCCGCAATCTTCTTTAAAGTTGAAGTGGCAAGCGAAAAAAATACTTACAACAAAACATAAATAAAGCAATTTAATTACAGTCGAGATTTTTTAATTGTAATGCAATAAATATTTTTGTTATTTGTTAATTAAGTTTCATTTGATGATAAGCCAACTTAATTTAAATAAAACTGAACTTATTTACAAGTATTACTCAGTGCTGGAAAATGGATATAGAAGCTGAATTTTCAATCAAGTCGACGACTTTTGGAAGCGTCAATTGGCAAACAAAGTTGAAGCCAAGCGATTTGTGGCACCAATTAGTAATTAAGCGACTCGTGAGCAGATCAAACATGTTGGTCTAACATTAACATTGTGTGGCACAAAGTGAACAATGTTGCAGTTGTTGCTGTTGTTGTTGTAGTTTAAGCTAACGACATGGATATAGGAGACAAGGACACAGCACAAAATATGGGGCAGGCAAATGAGACTTGCAACGTGAGACTTGTCCGAGCCTCATCATCATGATGATGATGATGATGATGATGATGATGATGTGGACATTGTTTGCTGAAAGCCGAACACTGACAGCGTTGACATGTGACAGTTGCCTTGGAGTTATTATTACACCATTACGCATGCACTTAAGGCTTTCATTAGGTCGTAGATTGGTGCTATTTGGAAGGTAATTACGAGAACGAGTCTCTTACATCACACAGAGAGGAGAGAGAGACAGATAGGGAGGGAGATAGGGGGAGCCTTGAACAACACTCAGACACACTGAGATGGCATCAAGTAGTGAAAAGGAGCATTGCACAAATCCAAATGCAATAAGCCCAGTTGAGCATGGCAAAGTACAATCAGAGGCGCAACCAAATCGAGAAGAACATTGTACGACTGGTTGCATGTTGACAGACAGCACAGCACAGCACAGTACCAATGCCACCAATGCCCCATTCCCCTCTATCAGTGGCCAAATAAGCGGAAGTCACTTCAGTCAGTGCCTGTCGTTTTCGGCTAGAACTGAATTGGCTTTCACAAATGTTGTTTGCCAGCTGACCCCCAAAAACAAAACTCTCTCCTGCCACACACACACAAACATCTACACACACAGAAGCGTCTGCAACACGCAAATGCAATTAACACGCCAGCAGACAGAGCGGAAATGGAAAGCTGCTGGCCAATGATGGCCAACTCATGTGGCTCATGTGGCTCATGTGGCTCATATGGCTTTCAAAATTGGCCCTCCTGCATTTTTCGTAGGCTTGGACTTTGCTCCATTTTTGTGTGCTTGTGTGTTTTTTTTTTTTTTTGACTTTGCTCCGCAAATTATATGTCTGAGGGCCCAAAGTCAATTTAATTTCAAATTAAGTTTTTACGAGTGAAGCCGAAGAGACCCAATTGGCCAGCCCCATTAGTTTTTTTTTAGTCAACCCAAAATTACTTTATTTTATGTGATTTTAAACAGACCATTTAAAGTAGCATTTCAGTTGAGAGGTGCAACAAAATCCAGACAGAAAAAAATGCACTTCACTATTTCCATAAAAAATGAACTTTTTTTTAACTACTCTGACTTAAAAAACATCTAAATTATAGCTTAACTAAATTAAGTAAAATTAGTTCATACTTTTAAATATTATTTTTATTAACTGCTACTAAATAAAATATTATTTTTATTCAACTACTGTTTTATCTATTCTATTAATCGAATAACTTACTTTTTCAAGTGTAGTTAGGCATTCATTTGATACACTTTGCAGGGCATTTTGATAGTCAGCAACTTTAAACACAGTTTTTCACTAGTTTTCACAGGCCATTGGCAAAAAAAAAAAAAAAAAAAAGAAAAAAATAGAGAAAAAGATAAACATTTCTTCTTTTGTCGCGAAATGCATTTCTTTCTACACTTGCCTCTATCGGAATAATTTTTTTTTTGTATCTTTTATCTTGTATCTTTTTTATTTGCATTTTCATGCCCAATTCACTTGTCCGCTTTGGGGCAGCAATGAGACAAAGTTCACAAAGTTTAATATTTACGCGATTATCCATTCGAATGGAATTTGCATGTTCTCAATTCAAATTTAAAGCATATTATTTAAGACACTACTCAAACGCAGTTCTCCATTTTTCCATTGTGTATTTCAAATTTTTATTTCATATTTATCATTGCATTTTTTTTTTCTTTCTTTTTTTTTAAGTCTTGTTATTTATTTATTTAATATTAAAGCGCTTTTGCTGGCGACTGGCAATCTGGTAACGACACCAACGCAAACACACTAAACTCACACTTGTGCTCATTCACACACACACACACATACATACATACACTTACACAAATGCGTTCCTCATTGAGTGCAAAAAGCATTGTCCGGCACATAAACCATGTCGCAAATGACCAGACGTGTGCCCTCCATTAGCCTGCCTGACCGACAACTGGCCAAACCCTCCTCCCCCCGACACACACACATCCCTCCCCACACAAAACTATCAGCTCTTTCGCTAACCCAGTAAACGGCCTGGGTCGATGCGGGCCAAACGAGCCTTGTTTGTTGCCTCATTTTTGAAGCCTGCGCAAGAACAATTTTTGCTGTAGTTAAATGCGGTTGTTATACCCTGTACAATGAATGTTTTTGTCTCTGATGTATCTGATATTTAAGTCCATGAATACTTACTGTATATATATATATATATATAATCATTAAGCCAGCCAAACAAATGACGATTGACAATTACAGATTAAATATTCAGCACACAAAATGATTGCCATTTGTTACAATTATTCGGAGACAGTGGAGAATGTTGGACAGACTTAAATATGATAATATGCCAATTCGGCTTGTGAGTACCCAAAAAGTTGATCAGCATTATATAAAACAGGATTTTGCCAGTTGTGGTTGCTGCTGCTGCAGGCGTATGTTGGCCATGTCCTGCTCCTGCTGCTGCTGCTCCTGCTGCTGCTGCTCCTGCTGCTGCTCCTGCTACTGCTCCTGCTGCTGCTCCTGCTGCTCCTCCTGCTGCTGCCATTGTTTGTTCCACTTGACCACTAAAGCATAGTTTTAGGCGCTAAAAGCTAAACACCCAAATTCAGAAAGCAGCTGCTACAACTTGCAAACCATACCAGATGTGGAGTGGCCTCCACTCGTTGCTCCTCCACTCTTTGGCTTGTTGCAGAATGTGCTGCAACGATGAGTTGTGTTTTTTTTTTTTTTTTTTGCTGCTGCCAGGTGTTTCGTGCCTTCAAAAACGCCTCAGTTAACTTGCCACTAATTGAGAATTTCCGTTTGCACTCACTCAGAGTCCTCAATGCATTTGAAATGCAATTAGCCAGCTGAAAAATATTGCTTCTCTCTATTTTTGGTTTTTTTGTTGCTTTATTTTTTTTTTTATTTTTTTTTTTATTTTTTTTTTTATTTTTTTTTTTGGTTTGTTTTTTGGGAACGTGAGTGTCCAAATTTAATTAAAAGAATTTTGAAAACCATTTCAGCCCGCTGGCTTTTTTGATTGATCGACAAACAAACCAAAAGCAAATACCCAAAAACCTGTCCCTGTTTTATGACATTGGAGCTTGTGGCTATGTCATAATGATTATTAGTTTAAATGGAGTTTGTGTGTGTGTGTGTGTGTGTGTGTGCTTGTGTGTGTGTTGCTGCTGAATAAGCCTTTTATAGCATTTGACGTTGACCACAGCGAAATAAACCGCCAAATAAATAATACATCGACAATGAAATTGTGATTTTATTTGTATTGAGCGAAAACCAATTGGCAGCCAACTGTGCCAACTAAATTCGAAAGGGCAACCACATAAATATAGTATTCCAAAAATTAATTAAAAACTTCAATCAATTACTTAAGTGCCAGCAGGCCCAAAATAGCAAATGAATATATATTAATATTTTAAATATTATAATTAAGAAATCACACATTTTTGACAGCCAGACAAAACTTGGGCAAAAGTTCATCAAGTTAAATGTAGTTTTTAATTTAAATAAGTTCGCTTTTTAAATATGCAATTATTGCACAAAATATCAGTAATAAATTAATGACTTTAATTTATTTACTTAGATCCGTTGACAACAGCTGCTGCACTGTAAATTCAAATTTATATCCGTCGAGTGCAAAATGCTGACATAAATTGTTGGGATTGCCACAAAAATGTCGACCAAGTTTTCAGAGCCAAAAAAAAACTCCAAACTGGTTCGTCAACTCACGGCAAAATTTAAACTGCTCTCAAGTGCAGGCCACAAAATGTATATTTGATGTGGCTAAGACATCTTAGCCTTGCCTACAATGTGATGGCACTAAAATTTATTTATATATTTCTAAAAAGTGCAGACACTGACTGAAATTTATGGCCCAACGAGATGCATTCAAGCCACTAATTTTGTGGTGTCTGTTTTGGATGATGGAATCTATTAAATATTATTGTAAAGTGTGGATGGATTCTGGGCCTGGTCTATTGGCGAATTTAAGCTGTGTGAACTTTCTGGCCAATTTCACAGCGTTGCCAAATGCTGCTGCAGTCAAACAGCATTGCACGTTTCAGCTGTTTAAATTTAATTTGCCTCGTACTGCCCCTCCCTCCCCCCATCCAACCATATATCATCTGTCAGGTAAGACGAGGCGACAGTCTGTTTTTCAGGTCGCAAGAAATCAACTTTTTCTGGGGCGACGTGCACAATCGAAGAAAATGCACTGCGAGTTGAGACGAGTTAAGTTGAGTTGTGCACAACACACGGAAGTAGTTACCGTCATGCCAAATATGACAAATGTTGTTGCAGCCCTTTTTTACTCGCAGTGGCAGTGGCAGTGGCAGTGGCAGTTGCAGTTGCCACACAAAAAAAAGTGCAGACCTGATCCAGGCTGACACGTAAACTGCATAAATATAAACGCAACATGGAAACGTGCAACGAGCGGCAACGGAAGGAGCTGGTGGAAGCCAACTCGTACAAGGATATTCTTTGAAATGACGACAAAGATGTTGCAAGCAGGGTTGAGTGCCGCTACCCCCACCCCCCCTATACCATCTTGTAATAGTAAATGGTATACAGACAACGAGTCAAGTTATCAGCGAGTTGGCTATGAGAAAAATTTAAGCAATCCCCAATAATTTGCATTTGGCTTACAGATAAGGCAAATGAGGGGAGGTAGGAAATATTTATCTGATTTGCAGCTGCAAAATGTGTGTGTGCTCAAGGTAAATACAAAAAATTGTTAAGATAGTGTATCAAAAATTGAAACTTAAAGTAAATTCAACTTTTGCATTGGCAAACCGCAAAACCAGGCAAAAACTTGCTGAAGTCCATTTTGGATGGAGTTTTCCAAGCCAACACTTGCGGTATTCATTCAAATGCCATATGCTTCCGGCATGTGCATTAAATAATTATAAATTAAATTAAATAAAGTCAACTTTGGGCCGCACTGAAATAATCTTACAATTTATGCAAACAACGGAAACGGAAGTGAAAAAGCATATAACAAAAAAAAAAATGGATCAATATGCTTATATCCGCCTTGTTTGAGTAGCAATCTGAGCTGAATTTGTGGAAATTCACAGACAGACAGACACACACACACACACACACACACATTTTTATATATACATCGATTTGTATATAGACTCTGGACAGGCTGTGTGTAAATGGAGACAATGCCTGCTTGAATTGTTCGATGTATGCAAATCCTGCAAAGTTTCATTTGCATTTGTCCATGCATTCTCGAGCAACGAGTCAGTCCTTCACGACCAGAATAGATTCACTTTTCCAATTGACACTGCAAACAGATTGCGGTCGTATCTTGGCCTGAACTTCACCATTTAAACGAATTTATTATGGCCACGACAAAACCAGTCCACTGCAAAAAAAAAACTACACCTTTAAAATGTGTTTGGCTTAAATTTCAAATGAACAAAAATATTTATTGAAAAATAGATTTTAAATTGATTTTTTTTAAATTCACTTGCTGAGTAAAAATGTGATGTTTGAAATAAATTAATATATAAACAAACCGCAAATGCAAAAACCATATTTTAGCCATAATTAATTTGATTAATTTGCATAATTAACAAAAGTCTTGAAATTTTTTTACCTCAATTGATTATTTTGGCTTGCATTTCGAGAAGTTTGCTTGCAGATTTTGAAATTGAGCCAAGACCAGATGCACATGGAAATGTGTAGGTTGTCTGTGTTGTATTACCTGCAGATGTTGGCTAATTGATTTATTGCGTAATCCAACTTAGCGAGCCATTCGCCTTCATTAACTGCCACTATTCATGTTCATGTTGGCCCTTCTCGCCGATTATGAATGGCAGCAGACATATGCAGGAACAGGACCTACTCATTCATCAATAGGTATTCTGGGTTTCATCTGCATTTGGTATAGCGGCGTGTCATTAAAGCCAATGGTTGAGCTCGTTTGGTTTTAACTGCATACGCGCCATAAACTGAACCCCGATTTGGGCCAAGATTTATGCAAGCAACGAAGAAATTTAATCAAATATCGCAACCCTTTTGCGAGAAACAAAAATCAAACTTGCAATTTAGAATTGTGCAGGGGGGGTGGGGAGGGGAGTTAAGGGGATGGTGGCTAGGCAAAAGTTTCATATTACCGCAACAGAAATGGCCAAAATGCTGATAACACATTCCACGCCCTGGAATTCCAGCCAACGTCCGTGTGCACTTATATTAAGCATACCCGTATATATATATATATATATATATATATATATATATATGTATGTAGTTGAAAGAAGGCAAGATTTTCCGAATTTCCATGTTACTCGCTTGAGGCTTACATATGTATGTACAAATATATATATATATGGATATATGCATATGCAAGTACTGTACACATTTTTTTTTTGGAATTGCTGGGGGAAAATTTCAATTTCAGATGGCCTGTTTTAGGCTTGGTGCGTTCAATAACCGTTGTTGGCCGGGCCAACAACAATAAAAATGTCGAAAACATAGCAAACATTAACGGGAAAACAATTTTCATAAATCTAGAATTATTACCAGACAAAAAACGAGAGTTTTTTTTTGCTGCAACAGACTCTGGAGTCGGCTGCGTGTCCACTGAAGCAACAAATTTGCACATGAAAGATAAGCAAAAGTGTTTTTTCCAAAAAATAAAATATAATCGCAACTGTAGTTGACTGCCAAATACACTGTAAAAAATAGCAACAAATTAGATATAATAAAAAAACAAAAAAAATTTAAAATTCTTTTTGTATCAGATATAAAAAAATTATATCTTATTCCCAAAACATAACAATCCATTTTTTGCAATCTTTCGATAGGGTTGCTATCCACCCCAAAACGGTTTTTGGATTCGCATTCAGCAAGGATAAACATATTTTGCAACGCATTTAACAAGCGATATATATATATTTTTTTTTTTTGTATATATTTCGCGCATTATTCAAGGCATTGGCTGTTTGGGGTTGATTTTTAGATAAATCTTAAGTAAATTTTCGAGTATTTTGCAAACAAGCTGCTTGCCGCTGGACTGGGCTAAGTCAGCACATAAGACACATAAATCACGCTTGGTGCTTCCAAGTTGTTGTCAATATGGGGTGGGAGGGGGGTAGAAGGGAGGCCGGAAGCATTCGCGCTTCTTCGCATTGTCTTTTAATTCAATTTGCGCAATCGGCTTGGGGTCCTTTGAAGTCCACTCAAATTTCAATAATTCACTCTTAGCATTAACATCCAAACAAATTATAGAATAGAGCAGCATGTGGGCAAAAAATCAAGTCAAGTGGGAATTGCAGACAGCTATGTGTGTGTGTGTCAAATGTGGTTAGAAAAAAAAATGAAGTAGAAAAATCTATTGAGCCATTTTAGTTAACGCAAACAAAGCTGGCGAGTGAATGAATGCCACTTGAATTGAGTTTAAGTGCTTCTAGACACAATTTTCAATGGCTTATCAAAATCTTAAGCTGACGACAATGGGAGCAGACACAAGCAAGACTACAAAGGAGGCATCAATCACACACACACACACACTCACACACACATAATCGAACTTTTATAAAATATGAAAAATGATTATTTGACTGGAATATATTTTTTAGAAGCTGCTGCAGACAGTTAAGCCTTCAAATAATGCAATTCAAAATTATTCTTTCAGCAAAAATACTTCAAAAAATAAGATAAAATAAATAAATAGTGAATGTTCGTGTTAAATACATTTCGCTAATACTCTCCTATGATCCAGACCAGATTAAAATTGACCTGTTTCATAATAATGTCCAATCAAAATTTGAAAATAACATTTCGATTTGTCACAGTTGCTCGGAAAACAAGGCTAATAGACTGGTTGCTCAGTGAGACATCTGAAAAGGAGTTAATCAAGATTTTGGACACAAACTCTGATTATTTTTGCAATCACATTTGCCAACACTCGAGATGCTGCTGCTGCTGCAGGTGACAGTTTCATCTCTCATCTAATCTTGTGTGTCCTCAAAGATAATGCTCTTGTTGTGTGCCACAAATTTGCATATGCAAATCAGCCTCTTTTGTACTTGATTAATTTTCAACTAAGCCACCTCAGCACTGCGTACTTCCCCCCCTCGAACAGCACCCACCCCCCCGCAGGACAACAGACAACAGCTTGAAGCACAGAAAGTGGTGTTTAATCAAATAAACAAACATGTCTACTTAAGTGCGAATGTTTGTGTCACCTGATTAATCACACAATATTTGCATAAGACGATTTAATTTATTTTTATTTAAACTAATTATGCACAGATTTTCATTAAGTAACAATTAAATGCGTTAACATCGATGTAAGCCATCAGATCAAATATAGTTTGAAACTAAAGTTTAAAGTGCTTGTTTTAATTAGAAAACATTTCTGTCTTCATTATTATTTTAAGCAGCATTCAAAGTGAAACATGTGAATAATTCTATTTTCAATTTAGAGTTCGGAACAACAGCATAAATAAACAAGACAATATTTATTTAGACCAAATGTGTGTTTTAGCAATTTGTATATTTATTTTCCACATATGGCTTGGATGGCTCATCTATTGACAGTTAGCTTAAAATATATTCCGTGGTCAACTTCCACAACTTTCCAATTGACAGTTAAGTATTAGGGTTAAACATCATAAAAAAAAGTGAAGTGTGCTTATTGCCGGCCAACATGGCCAAACACTCGGAACAATCCACGGCCATCAATTGGTGCTCATATAAATGCCGATAAATGCATAGAAGTTCAATGGGAAAGTTAACAAATCCAATCGAATATTATCCTCTTTCCGAGCACTTCGCTCTTTGTAAATTTCCCAGGGGTCTCCTATGGAGATAGGCAAGGCGTATTCAAACATTTGAGCTGCTGATTGCTCTAATCGAATGTCAGTGGATAAAACACGTATAAAAAACGTTAATCAAAAAGCACAGAAAATTCCAAAACTTGCCAACGCCATTTTTCGTAGCCAGTGGAATGACCAATGGATTGGCTTACCATGGAATCCGCACAAGAACTTCAGATGTCGATGAGTTTATATTATTTTATAACCGTGGAATCACATTTCTGGATATGTATTAGATGAGTTTATGGTATTGTATAATGGCGAAAAGGATTAGATTATGGCATTCTGAAATTGCATTCAGAATCTATCTTGCTAAAGTTTTGAGCCTCAAGCTGGAAGTTCAAGCTGGAAGTTCAAGCTTATTTCTATGGCAATTACAGAATTTACTCTTATTGTTGGCCATGTTGTCAATAAAATCTACTCAGTGTTTTTTAGCGATAAGAAAAATTAATTAGATCCTCATCGAAATGCTGCAACATCGCAAATAAAGTCCCACAATGCTGTCCACTTTTTGTGGCTTAGTATTAAATTGTGCAAAACAAAAAAAATTTGTTGTAAAATAATTAAATAATTAAATTAAAGCCTTAGCACTGCGAAACATTTGAGACGAAATAAATTAATATCGCTGCAGGATGCAATTTGTTTCTCAAACTGGATGCCCTCAAAACTGGAATACCGCAAATACTGCAAAGCTGGAAGAGGCAGCTCCTCCCAGCACTGCCGAGCACAGATTTGATGCATTTTTGTGTCTCCATTTAACTCCTTTGAGGATAAACGCTTTCAGCGCAAAGACATCACGAACGAAAAGTCGTAATAGAAAGCCAGGTGAACTACCACTACTATCGGCACATGCTGAGCACAACCACAAAATACACACACACACACACAAGCACACACATCAGCATATGTACGTGCAACCGGAATCGCGAGACGCGTAAAAGCGCAGTTTGTTTGCTTTCAACTTCAAATCTTTTACCGCCCACACATTGAGGCAAGTTAAAAAAAAAAAGGAAAGAAGAAGCTAAAAGAAAACTATATTCCGTTGTTCCACCTCTAAAGTGGTGACTCCATATATATATTTATATATATATATATATATATATATATATATATGTATATCTACTTTACTATATATATATCTCTGTCTAACAGGGAGCATTCTCCAGACAAATGTCATCAAGACAGTTTGGTGCGCACTTATTCCACATAATACACACACTTTTGCGAGTGCTAACGTTTTATGGTTTTAGCCATAACGCTTTGCCGAAACGTATTAAATTCCTGTGACTTTGCGCACTTTTGGGTCGCCTCATAATTCGGTCATGAAGCAAGCATATTGCAGCAGTGAGTATTGTAATGTTGCCACAACATGTGTATAGCACTTCCGACCACAAATACAACTCTTACTCTTCCGGCTGGCCGGGTAAATTGCTAAATTGATCATTTTTAAATGGTACATTTTAAGTTGGATTTGATGGTCTTTTTTGCGAATTGTGAATCATAAAAATTATAATGTGTATCCCTATTAAAAATCTTAATAAATAGTTTACCAAAACTCTTATTATTTTTCAAAAATTACAATCGTTTTTTGTATTGCAGAAATCGTTTATTATTTGCAGTACATTCTTAAAGCTCAAGTTTTGTAATACGTTAACACAAAAAAAAAAATATATTTCCATGCTTCCATTTATTTTAAATTGAGCTGGTTTTATTTTGTTCATTTTTAAGGGAAATTTTTTTTATTTCATATTTCTTAGAGTATTTTTGTCATGCAGCAAAAGCACAACCACAAAATAGAATCAAATTGCAAATATTGTAAATCAATTAAAATCGCTATGAACAATAAAGGGAAAAGTAAGAACGAGAATTGTTCTTTGAAAAATAAATATCTTTTGCAAATGCAACGATTTTCGGTAAAAAGGGCAATTTTTGTTTTTATTCATTGCTCGAAACAAACTGGAATTTCAATTTGGCCATTTTTATTATTGAATATATTTTTGCTTGTGCACTGAGTGAATTTTGTGGCTGATGTCTCCTCAAATGTGCATTAAATGTCAATGGGATTTCCCTATAAATATGATAGACGAACTTAAAAACTTACTATGAAATCGAACTGACCATGGCAAATATATTTAACCACAAATACTTTGTACCATTTACTTGTTGTAGTTATAAGCCTATTTCAACTTGAATTTCAAATGCAATTTTTCTCTTGACCAAATTGTGTTGCAACTGGTTTTTGGTCAAAACGATAAAGCTGCAATTCAACCGTACAAAGTGCACAATTTCTTCACACACACACAACACACATTTTTTTGTGTGTGTGTGTGTGAGATATTCAAATTTATAAATTATGAAATTTTATGCCTTTGAGGCGTAGAATGTGCAAAAATATTATTTTACACACGTCTATGGCCAAGGATATTTTCATGCATTTGCACAGTTAATACTCGTGTTCCGCAATCCCACACTTGCCACACCCCTTTTTGTAGACTTGGAGGGCTGTGCACCTTAACATCATTTACATGAATTTAGGTTGCCGAAAATGTAACGCCTGACAGCAGGGGTGCAGAGCCCGGGGTCTTTGGGGGTACTAGCCAGGATATCAAGCCCGAAAGTTGGCCACAGCCACAGGCCTTATCTGAGTTATGAATATGCAGGTGCTTATCGTATGTACATGTGTTCGTGTGTGTGTGTGTGTGTGTATGACCATACTGTAACTGTACTGCATGGAAGGGGTGTGGATGGGTGCCAGCCCCAACAAAGTTTGCAAAAGATTTAAGTACCTGCAAATTTTATTTATTATCAAAGCATTTTTTTTCAAAACATCCACACATAAAACATCGACCTTAATTTACCATGACGAAAATACATTTTCTTGAATCGTTACAACGGGCAATTAAGTCTGTGAAGGCTAATTCCAATTATAGTGGCTTCCATCCGAGTCTTGAGCGTTGATTGTTACCTGAGAGAATCCCTGGGAATGCCTGACAATCTGCTCTTTGTATTATGTTCGCTCAATTAAAATTCTCAGTTGCGCGAGCTGCAAAAGCTAAGCATTTAAAATACATTAGATTTACATATATATATATATATACATGTATATATTTGCGAGGCAACTGACTGTGGATGCATCATGGAGATTATTGGGATTGCTGAGCAAACTTTTGTCAAATGTCCCAGCATCAGTCTTTGCCTCATCTGCCACATCTGCCGCATGCTCGGCTGCGTTGTCTTAAACAAATGGTTAGCTTTGTTATTTGGGTTTCCCCTTGAAGCCGAGCGTCATCTGTTGAGGCAGCTATTTGCAAAACTGTAGAGTAAATATTTAATCGCATACAGATGGAAGGGAAGTAGTCCTACGGATGGTGCCCCCAAACATGTACTGTGGTCTCCTTTATTCCATGTCATCAAACGTGCCTACAATTCTAAGTGCTTGTGTCATGTTGCCACAAGCCAAATCTCAGTCTAAAAAACAAATGGGAAATAGTCTGTACAGTAAAATAAGCTCATTAAAATAGGTAAAAACAGAATTATGTAATAGGAACCCATTAATTATATATATTCTTGATCAGGTTCAACTAGCGAGTAGTAAAAAATATCTATGTATATCTGTAGCAGTACGCGGATTTCAGAAATTATTAAATTTGAAAAATAATTTTCGGTTTGTCTATTAACAACAGCCTCGTTTCGCGAATATCGATATATATCGATAACACGCATTAAAGTCACAATTAGCAGTCCAATTGATGTAAAGCCTTTTAAAGGAAAATTTGGTAAATTTCTTTACATTCCCATTGACAATAAAATAAAACCACTTTCATCTGGTTTTGTTAATTATGCACCATCAAGAAGCAGGGCATTAAAATGCATATTTAATTTAAACAACAATAATTAAATAATTGCATTTTACAACATTGCTTTTAATATCTGATTATGAGATTAATTGACCTATTAAGGTTTTAGCTTAATTAAGTTAGTGTAACAGGTATGTTATAACCATTTTTTTTTATATTCTACTTTTTTATGTTATTTATGTTAACTGGTTTAATTCTACTAAAATAAGTAAACCAAATTAACTACAATTTTTTTTTATATTTTATTTAACTAATTTGATGCAAGTATTTAAAATATATGTAAAAAGTCCAAGTTAAATTTATTATATATCTAAAATGCACAGTATTGTTCACTAAATAAATTGTTTAGTAATTTTTTTTTAAATTATATTAATTTGATAAGATAGAAAACATATTGTAAATATCTCAAATTCATACATAAACACGCTAATGTTCGATTAGTATGAAATATCAACCAATTTAATCTATATAAATCTTGGTTACACATTTTAATCGGCGCAGGAGAAATAAATTTACAATTAATTTTTACTAAGGGCTTTTAGTTATGTTAATAAAATAGTTGCTCTGTCTGCTGAATAAATAAATTTGAGTTAATTGTTAAACCTGCTCTCTGTTTCTCTCTGTTTGCAAATTCACTTCTCTTTGAAAATCCCCCGTTGTGATAATCAAAAAGTGATTCAATCAAAATTGACCACAATGCTTATATACTTACACAAATTAATTCCGCAATCAAACCAAAAATGCATACAATTTTAATGAAGCCCAAACGAATTCAATGCAAACAAAATTGACGCTGCTATTTGTTAGTATCCGTTTTGAAATACATAATTCATATTGAAGCCTTACAAATTCAGACCCGGAAACTTTTTTTCAGAAACAATTACTTGACTACACAAAAATGGTAAAAAATGATTATTTCAACAACGGAAACTTATAAAACAAACGATGATCGCAGCGAATGATTAATGTTGAAGAAATATAAAATGTGTCAAGCGATTAAAGTTGGAATTGCTTGTAACGCATTTTATTAACAGCAATCATTTATCAAAAACGCTAGCTGCCCAGTCTGTCGCATATATATATGTACACATATATACATATAAACATATAACTTTATACGATGTAGGACACACAGTGAAAACGAAATCAAGCTGTATTGGCAAACGGCAACACGTGATATGGGGGATATGTGATAATAATGCTCAAACGCCGTGCATTCAACTCACACATTTTTTTGCCATTTACCTATGCCAGCTTGCTTTTTGATTTGACTGACCCCAAAATGGGTAGCAAAAAAAAATTAAATCAATCAAGTAAACTCGACTTTAAAATACCCTGAACCCAGTTGTTGACAATATATTAATTTTGTTGTTAAATTTCCCTTTCGAAAGCTTTGCAACCAGATATGAAGAAAGAGAAAAGGAGTAAAAAAATAAACAAATGCAGCGCACAGCGCTGTTCACAAGCCCGAACTGATCCCTAATTGGCTGGCTAGAAATACATGCATATACACACATCCGTATATATATCTACACGAAGAGCCTCGTACGTAACGGAGCTCTTCAGAATGCACACGTATTATTTACGCTCGCATCGATTATCATGCCATCTCTTTCTTACACATGCATTCCCATATTTATGCATACAGATTATGCTTGCGGCTGCTGGTAGAAATGAGATGAGAAATGAGAAAACAAACTTGATCATCGCAGGTTATACGAGAAGCTTTATTTCAAGTCTCTGAGATGCAGACATATAGACATAGCTATATCGACTTGTCTGTTGATCCTGATTAATAATATATATAATTTATGGGGTGAGGAATATGCTTCCTTCCGCCTGTTACATACATTTCCACAAAACATTTATACCCTCTTTACCCGTTTTCAATGGGTTCGGGGAATAAAAAACAGAACCCAATGACGCAGTGAACAGCCTTTCATATATGTGTACTATGTTAGTCACATATAGCATATGAAAAATGAAAGGCAAACTACGAATACAATAAATAAAGCCACTGACTGAATTCGCGGAGGCATCCGAATTGAAGTTTTTTCTTGTTTGTTTTTTACATTTTTTTTTTTTTGTAGGCAAACGAATGAATAAAGAATGGTTGACTGGCACATGTCAATCAGAGAGCAGAGCCATAATCTCTGATTGACATGAACTTAAAAGTATTATGACAAATATTTCGCAATCTGCGCGTGTCTCTGACACTGTCTCTGAATTCACGCTTCTCTGTCCAGTTTCCATTTGTATCAAGGTATCAACTTGATTTTCGAACGAAATGTGCGATTTTATTATTTAAAGTTGATTTATTTCACGGCATATTGATTCGTTGTGAATTTAATATAAAGAAAACTTAATCACACTCAATTTGTTTGGTTTGCTTTTTAATTACACAATTTTCGCATGCTGACCAAAGAATTTCATTAAGGTTATTGAATCCCATGAATAAACGAAGATAGCTTTTCTTACTGGTTATGCACAATTTTCATATGATGCATGTGGCGTGCTGCTGTGGCAGGTATTTTTTGTTGTACTTTTCTGATTAAATAAAATCATTTCACTGCAAATAGCCGATGGCAGATTGCTGCCTTTGACATGATCTCCATGTTGCTGTGGCAACATCGCCAACAGTCTCAATTTTCTGTACTTGTTGTAAAGAAAATTGAGAGCATATTTTTTGGTTTTTGGGGCAAACTGCTGCCTATCTTCATTTTACACCGGACATGTCGTAAATCAATTTTATATTTATTTATGTATACATTCATTCCACTCACTTAAGTATACATCGTTTGCATGGCCAGCTATTGCCCAGATTTAATTTACTGTACGCCTCCGCAAACACGACCAGTTCAGACCAGGCCAACGCCGCTTATCACTTAATTGCGAGTGTATGTGCGTCAGTGCACCAACGTGGCACGTAATTTTGTGGTCATTACAACGAACCTGGCACCAGGCACATATATAATTTCTGCGAAATACACGTATTTTGTTAATGAATGCATTTTCGCTCCTGCTCAAAGGCTATCTATCGCAAACCACCAAAGGAAGACTACATAAAATATGAGCATAAATTTTTCATATTTTAAACGAAACTATTCAAATATCAAAGTATTCCAAATAATACTCTACCATTCGTAGAACTTTGATTTATTAACTATGAAACCGAAATAGATATATAAAAAAATTATTCTGATATTTTTGAGGGTCTGCAGAATGATAGATATTTTTAGAAGCGTATGCGAATTTTTAATAAATAGAATTTATTTAATTTCAATCATAAATTTGAATTTTGTTTTTTTTTTTTCAAATAATTTAACTCACACGATAAAGTCACTGGAACCGTAAAAAGTCACAGTTATCAAGTAGATAATTTAATAAATATTTGGAATTGATTTGAGAATGCAGACTTTTAAAACCTGAACAGTTATACTTACCGCTAAAATCTAACAGCGAATCTACGAAATATATATTTCTGATTGGTAAAATATATGTAGTTAATTTAAAAGGAAATTGTTTTATTTTGTCAGATTTGATTAAAGGACATAAACCAAATGTTGATTTGGGCACTTTAGCCTGTTGTGGTTGACAAGTCCTTTCAGTATTTTCCATATTTCGGTGGCTATTGTAAAAACTGAAATCAATCGAAGTGAAATGTACAAATGTTCGCAGTTTGCTGTTTGTTTGCCAGCATGTTTGTTTGTACACTTTTGGTAGTGGCACATTTATGAGCACACATTAACAAAAATTTGCATATTAATTAAAAATTAACGAGATTAAATAACCGCATAACAAAACCGACCAGCGAATCAACCAACCATTCGACAATAACCACAAAATAATTTGCACAACTTCTGCTTTTGCGTGATAGAGTTTATATTGATTGCTCCGTTTATGGGTTGGCACTCAAATTGACAGTTTATTGACACCGTCGGACGGTCAGCCCCGATAAATGATTGTTAATGATTGCAAACACTCGTTCGTCCTCAATCCCATTTAAACATTTTAAATATGTAAAATTCCTCTCTGTCTGTGCTGCCTTTTTTTTCCCCTTTTTTTTATTGTAATTAGTTGGCAACTTTGGGTAATATTTTGACTCGAATTTTGTGGTTTTGCTTCGCCAAATTTGGTTCTTATCTTTGCTAAAGTTGAGCAAATCCAATTTGTAATTTTCAAATCGAATGTACACTCTAGAAAAAATTAAAGGACATGAAATTTATAATTTAAAAATTATATATTATATATATTATTAACATAATATATAATATATTATATATAATAACAAATTTATTATATCGAAATCTTGATTTTGGTTCTTGTCTTTGCTAAAGTTGAGCATATCCAATTTGTAATTTTCAAATCAAATCTACACTCCAAAAAAAATTAAATGGCATGAAATTTATAATTTAAAAAGAATATATTTTTATTAAATTTATTATATTAAAATCTTGATTTCTTAAAGTAATAAATAACAACTTTTACTTGTTCAATCAATTCGGATATAATCTTAAGTAAATCCAAATACGATTTAATTTATTTTTATTTATTAAGTATGATTAATGAACCTTTCCTATTATTTTTTTATTACTTTATTCGAAAAAAAATATTGATTTACTAGTTGTATTTATGGTAGATTTTTCCTCTAAGTGTAGAGCAAATGAGAATTGCATGGAGATAAAAAGAGAGAGAATGACGGAAGGCGAATGTGTTTTTGCGGTTTTGAGTTTATATTGGTAAAGGCAATTGAAATTTGAGTGCGGCTGCAATTTTCACGGAGTCAATTGAATAACTAACTAAAAGCAATCGAAGTGCGTGCGGCAACCAAATATCCGGCGAATGCAAAATTCACAAATTGGCCACGGCAATCTAATCAAATGCAAACTGTAAACTGTAAACTGTAAAGTGTAAACCGTAAACTGCAAAGTTTTGTGGCAAATATATTGCATCGATTTATACGCAAAATTTAATAATCCCTATGAATGTCGGCAGTTGGGTAATTTGTAGAACGTGTAACTTGTACACTAAGTATTTTGCATTCAGTTGTAAACGGATGCCAATCCAAAATTCAAAGCGACAGCAAAGGGTGCATACAAATTTGTGTATGCAACTGCCACCTGCCACCTGGCACCAGGCACAAGGCACAAGGCACAAGGCAACAGGCACCATGGCAAACAAGACATCCTGCAATCCTGGCAAGGATTATAACATGCACACAAACACACACACACTCACAAAAGGGAACATTTATGATAATTGCTGTTGATGTTCACCAGAGAGAGAAAGAGAGAGAGAGAGAATCCCAAAATAGCAAAGCAAAAAATAACAAACAACAAACAAACAAACAAACATCCTCAATTCGGATGAAAACTCTTACAAATACTTAAATGTTCCGGGGAAAATTTACTTAGCATACTTGAGCGGATCTGAAGCATACGCCTATGTGGCACAGCTCTCTCTCTCTAGCTGGCACAACAAATTACTCGACTAATATTTGCTTTAACACACACACAGACACACAGACACATAGACACATGCTTAAGTTGAAGTAGAAACTGACCACATAAATCTCGCCTTGCCCCCAACTCATTAGGCACACTGCAGCTGCAGAGGCTGTGAAGAGCACACACACACACACACACACACACACACATACTGAGGCACAGATATCCCATAACACCCATAACAGACTAATAAACGTATGAAACACACAGAGACAAGTGCTGGGAAACTCTTCAGCCCATTAATGGTTGCCTCTCAGCTGCAGGACACACGAATTTGCCGTTTGTCTATCTTTAAACTACGCACAGTTGGTGGATGCCACATGTGAAATTGATTGAAAGCTTCAGTTTGCTTTAGACGGCAAAGTTTGCGGCTAAATGTTGTACACTGTGCGAAAAATGTGTGTTTCCTTTTTATGCTCAATAAGATTTGACATGAGTAAAGCTGATTTTGCTCGCAATTTGTGGAAATTTCAAATCACTTTCACTTGCAATAATTTTCAGTTTGTCATATTTAACACATAAATAGAATAATATAAAAAAAATTTTAATAAGCTTGAATTTTGAGGCTGTAAAATATAGTAAATCAATATTTGAACAGTTTACTAAAACTGTAATATTTAACAGACAAAACTAAGAAATAAATATTGAAACTTACATTTAATAATACACATTAAATATAATGAAATTATTAGTATGATTAAAATTAATTCAACACTAACATAAAATATTTCAAATAATTCCTTACTATTTTCACATTGTGTATACCCTATCATTGTGACCTTGTGGGTACAGGGTATTTGAAATGATTGTGTTTCTGACATCCCAGTTTTAGTTTAGTCTCGTCGAGCGTTAATACTGATTGATAGATAAACATTGCGACATCAATTAGCGTTGGAAAAGTGCAACTTGAATTGAGGGTAGCACAAAAGTTGCCTTTTATGCAATATATATACATATATATATATGGGAGAAGGATACAAACAGAGTAAAGACTAAGCTCGAACCGACAATTGAAATGAAATTTTGAACAAGAGTTTTTGCAAATCATTTCATTGCTTCTGCTGACGGCCAGAGAAAAGATAAATATTAATAACTCAGCTGGTCAGCTCACAAAAAGGTGAAGGCTAAGCTCAGCCCCATTATGGAGTTGCAGTCGCAGCAGTTTCTCTGTGCCGCAAACAAGCAACAACCCGAGCGATCCCCCTCTGAATGTGGATGCCACAGCCAGAGATTCTGAGCTGAGCCTTTTAAATAATAACAACGGGGATGAGCTATTGAGGATGGACCAGACCAGACCAGACCAGAACAGACCAGACCAGACCAGTGAATAGACAAATAGTTTCGTTGTTGATGACAATACAGAAAAATGTAAGGCAGGACGAAACAAAGTAAGCGCCAAATAGCCTCGGCACATAATAAAATACAGTCAAGGATAAGCCGAGAGAGTTTGAGTGTAAGCAAAAAGCAAAAATGAAAATGTTATGCCATATTGAAGTGTCTATGTTTGTGTGTATGTGTGTGTGTATGTATGTATGTACATATCAAATGCAAAGCTACCTAAGCAGCTCTGCTCTGCTGTTGGCCACAAGGCTTAAGCTAAATATTAAAATTCATACGCCATGTTGTACGGTCAAATCACTTTTGGGCTGTGGCCCGATGAAAAAAGGGAAATGCAAAGCAAAAAAAAAAGAATACTAAAAACGACAACTACAATGAAGGACACACTCACACACACACACACACACACACACACACATAGCACAGCATATTTTGCAGCAGCACTGAAACAATTGCACAATTTATGTGGCATTTATTTGCACATCATTCAAGTCTGGCTAAAAGTAACCAGAACAGCTACCTAAAACACGCTAACAAAACCATGAAACGAACCGTTAAGAATTAATGGCAATCAAATTCAGCTCAAACAGCACGACTAGCTAATACCCTGTACTCCAAAATTATTCTCAATTTATGCACGAAAACACTTTTACAAAAATTGGCAAACTATGTGAAAAAATCAGTTGACTCTTTTTGCATTTGTGCAGGGTATCAGAGCAAGGGGTATGCGGGTCAGACACACACACACACTTACATACAACAATTCATTTCCGCTCCGTCCCCTCGCTGTAACACATGGTCGACAACTAAACTGCAAAAATATTACAAATTCAAAATGCTAAATGTGCATTTAACTTATGTATTTATGTAAATACCTCGAAATTATTTTTGCCTCACACACCCCCCCCCCCCCCCACTCCTCACACAAGGTAAACGAAGAAGCAGCAACGGAATTGTTGCATTTGCCACCAAAAACAAACTGAACGTCATTTGAATAAATACATACATGCAGATGTATTCTGTATGTGTATGTGTGTGTGTGTGTGTGTGTGTCTGTTTTTTCTCTCTCTGTATTTGTATATTTTTGAATTTCTTTCTTAGTGTTTTTTGTTGCCCTGCACAATTTTCCTCGCCTTTGCTGTCAATTGTCAGCATTTCAGATTGATGCCATGGATTCAGATCTCCTCCGGTTGGCTTTCCAACCACTGGCCATATTTTTCATATATTTTCATTCATTCATTCATTGCACAAAGGTATGTATTCAACTCGAGTGTGATGTATTTTATGGTCACTCTCAGCAGTGCTGCACACTCTTTGGCACACTCATTAAATCTGCACAATATGTTGTGCAGTGTGTGTGTGCCACATGCGGACAATCCCAAAGGTAAGTGCAGACATACATACATACATTCACATACATATATAAATATGTATTTTTATGCACAGGCAGTGTGACCTGCTCGGCTTCATAAATTCTCATAACTTATTTAGTTGCAAGCTTCAAATAATTTAAGATAATGCAGTTAGACCAAAGTGCCAAATCCGATTTTGCCAGTATCTTTTTTGGGGGTTGCATAAGCTGCTCAAAAATGTTGAATATATATATATATATATATGTATGTATTTGCTAGAGAATATTTAATGTCACTTTGATCTCTCAACTCGCTGTGCAACCAACAGATTTTTTTTTTTTTTTATGTGCTCTGCTTTGCATTTAGATTGCATATTCATTTTAGCCACTGTATTTGATACACTTGGCCAACTTTAATCATTTCGCTTCAAAACAGCTTAATCCAGTGCCGGAGCAGTCTGACATTTAACCATTGTCTGCTGCTATTGTTTATCAATTTTATGCAAATTGTTGACTGGCGAAACTCCATTTTTTTTTTTTTTTGTGTTGTTTGATTTTTTATCACCGTTGCCGGCATAATTTTATAATTGAATTAAGTTGGCTCTGTTGAAATCAAATACAAATTGAATAATTAAATTTGATAAGCCTAAAATGTGCGTGCTCAACAATTTAATCAAATAATTAAAATCTAAAACTATTGCCAGCATTAAATTCAAATCCAAAATGGGTTTCAAATGCACCCCTCTGCCAGCTCAGCCTGGCTCAGACTGTGCCGGCTAAGCTACTTAGTACAAAAATTGTTGCTCTTCGTCCTTCTCGTGTTCCTTCTCATGGTTTGCTTAACTTTGAAGATTCGCTGAGCCACAAGCAACAACAACAACAACAAAGTGCCAAATGCTGATCTGCTGCGGGTGGCGAGTGCGTTTTTTTTTATGCTTTCCTGATGAATCCCACTAAGCTGAAAATACGTTTTTAAATCCATATGGACACGCTCCTCCTGCAAGGCACACGCATCCGATGTACCCGCTGACATGGTGGAACTTTCACTTTTAGCTCAGCTGTCTGAGAATGCCACTGCGACCTGCCACTGCCACTGCGACTGCGACTGTGTTTATGGCTCAAGGCCAGTTTTTTTGGGCCCGGCAGACGGCGGACAGACGCCCACAGACCAGATTGGCTTTGGCTTGGCTTGGCTTGGCTTGAAGTAAATTCACAGCCGTTGGCTGTACACCAGATTTTAATTCAATTACATCTGTGGCTGCAAGTTGTGCGCAAATATTTTCATAGGACAAATTAAAAAGTTGCTTGCCGTGGCAACAACCAACCCTAAAAAAAACGAAGCCCAAATCAGCTACGCAACCAACCACCCGGCCAGCACCCGAGGCAAATTCCTGTGCCACTATTTTCACTTGTGGCTGCTGCTCCTGTTTTGGCAGCAAACAAATTTTGGTCAAAACAGCAAAAAAAAAAAAAAAATTAATACAAATAGCACGCACAGCTTTTGTACAACTTCAGCTAGTTTGTTCAATACGAAATCTATGAACGAGAGACGAGACTTCCTTTCAATATCTTTCAATACACGCGAAAAAAATATACATCAAATCTGGAATATATTCACAGAAGAATGAAGTGGCCAAAATAAATAATTGAATTAATTTTAATTAGGGCAATTGTTTAAACAAAAATGTTGACTTCTTTTCAATATCTTTAAATACACTGCGAAAAACAATATACATAAAATCTGGAATATATTCACTGAAATTAAGTGGCCAAAATAACTAATTGAATTAATTTGAATTAGGGCAATTTTTTAAACAAAAATGTTGACTTCTTTTCAATATCTTTAAATACACTGCGAAAAAATAAACATCTGGATTACACTTAGTTGCCAAAATAAATAATTAAATAAATCTTATTTAGGCCATTTTATATTTTAAAAAAATTTTGACTCTTAACTTAAATATATATATTTTTAAGTTGTCGCAAATTTCTCTGAGTGTACGTTTTATAAAATGTCTAATTTTTTGACTCAACACCACAATAAACTTATTTCGCACTTTAGATATATTATTTATTTTGTGATTAATATTTGAAATGTGTGGAGTATTTTGGCGAGTGTATGTTTTTATAGCACGTCTGATTTTTGGTACATCATAACTTTCAAATTGCTATCCAGTTCTGCCGCCTCTGCCACTGCCACAATAAGAACAGAAATCAGTTCTGCTCTTAGACAAACATTTTGTATACAGATTTTGTGGCATGGAGAAGAGCACATTTAAAATTCCAAACAACTGCAGAGGTGCAGGGTGCAGGGTGCACTTAAGTGCGGTTCCGATTCACCATTGTGCAAACTGCATCCACTGCTGGACACACTAAATGCGTTTTGCATTGCAATCAACCGATATTGTGCAGATCTACAACTGCATTTGAATGGCCAAGTGCAGATTGGGCTGAGGCTACTTGGTTAAGTGGCGCATAAGAAATTGCCCCAAAGGTGTTGAGATTACAGCAAAAACGGAATAATTAAAATTAAGGCGAAAATCGCTTTGGGATCAGCAATAAAAGTGGAGGCGAAAAACTTTCAGCAGGAAATCGCCATGGGGTGAAAATCTGAAGCGGAAATCGAAATTTGTTAAATGGAGCAATCGATGAATCGCGTTTGGCCCTGATGTGCGTACCCCCCCCGCCCCGTAATGCGGCACGCCCACTCACAAATCCACAGTTTGGTTTTACATTTTATCGCTTGTACGTTTGCACCATTTCAATTACAAACAATAACAATAAAATGTGCCCGAGGGGGAAGAGGGGACTGGCAGGGGACTACAGGACGGACACGGACAAGTCGTTAAAGTTCAAGAAAACGCGTTGTATAATAAACAAAAATAAACAAAAAAAAAAAACGGAACAAAAAAAACAAAAAAAAAACAAATGAAAAAAATAGAAGTGCATGGGAATTAGTTCACACGGAATTGGATGTCAGTTGGACCCCTCCCCCCATTTACTTCCCTTGCGTTTCCGTCCCATCATCCACCCATGCTTATCACTCGTGTCCAGGGAAGCGCGCATTGTTGGGTCGTGCGGAAGGAAGTTTTGGAAGTTAGGATGTTAGGTGCCAAAGCGGGAATTTTAGGTAAATATTATTGCAAAGAAATTTAAATACTGATTTTTTCATTATCCACGCTTGACACTTTATTTTTTACGTTCAACTGAACACATTAATAGAAATGTTTTTGGCTCCTTTCTTGTTTTCACCTTTCTATTTTTAGGTTTATGCGTTTTATTTTTTATTCCTTTGATTATACATGAAAAGCAAGTTTCGATATAGATATAACTATAGATTTACATATAGGTATAGATATAGAAATAAATATAGATATAAATATAGATATAGATATTGTTAAGATATAGATAAAGATAAAGATAAATATATCGATATAGATATTTTTATATATATATCTATTAAAATTACAGATTCGTCCTTTTCGTTATGTTATGTTAATTTTCCAAACTTTCCACTCCAAACTTCCTGTGTAAACTAATGATTCAAGTTTCAGGTATTGAGCTATTATCAGTAATCCGAAGGCCAATCGAAATAAATGCATACTTTTTGTTAAAGGAAAATACATAAAAGATCTTAGGATCTAAGAACTTATTTCATTAGCAATTTCCATCAAAGTCAGGCTAAGTAAACACTGTGAGACTCTCCTCTTGAGGAGGCGCTGCTGCTCTGCTCAATTTAATTCGACGCTAATAAAACTCGAATAAAATGAAATTTGTACGCAATTTGCTGTTGAACTTGGCGAATGACTTGGCGCGATTATCATTGACAATCGTATGGGGAATACGTGACAAACGGCAGCCATGTGTTAATCCTGAATTGGCCGAACACAGTGCAGGATTGCGAAGAAGAAATGACAACAGTTACAAAATCAACAGCGAAACAAATACACACAACACAGCACAGCACAGCACAGAAAGAAGAAAAGAGCAATACAAAACAAAAAAGAGAGACGAATACATAAATAAGGAAAATAATAAAACAGCAACGGGAAACTTTATGGTCAACATTTTTAGTTGCGGTCGAATGAATAGCAAAGTGTATTTCATGAACAACACACATTAATACAGCCACTCTCACGCGTACACATCTACACACACGCACGCACTGGGCGAAGAGGCAATCGCTGCCTTGGCAACATTTATTGTATCACAAGTGGCCAACTGTATCCCAATGATGGCCCCGATGTCCATTGTTGGCTCCAACTTCATCTGGCCACTCTGCCGCACTTTTATTATTATTGATGACAATTTTGAGCAGACAATAAAAAGAACACAGCCACAACAAAAAAAAACAAAAAAAAAAAAATAACAACTACACCCCCACTCCACTGCCTCCATCGACAAACTAAACACAATCAAAATAGAGAGAAAGAGAATCAAAAAACAAACCTTGAATAATTCTAACGGCAGTTTGACAGTGGTTAAAAAGTTTTTAGCGCCGCAAAATTTGACAATCCGCCGCTTAATAAACGAAACTGTAAAGTTACCTCAGCTGTAATATAATATATACATACATATATATATATATATATATATAGTATATTACGTAAGTTACCAGCAGCCGTCACATGAACTGCACAAACTTAAATCTAAAAGTTTATCCCTCGAATTTTTTATTACCATAAAATGAAGTGCGTGTGCCACAAATACACCCACAAGTCGAGCTATATTACGCAAAATTGTATGTTTTTCTCACATCTGTTGGCCAAAGCTCTCAGTTACTTTTCGGGCCAAAATAAAAAAAAGAAAAAGAAAACAAACAAAATTTGCTGCATAACTGCAAAAAAAATGTTGATAATTTTTGCTGCTGCGAGGAGGCAGCGACTGTCTGACACTGCACGTGCTCCATCAATTTTATACATATCTATATATATATATATACTTAGTTAGCCAAACAAACAGCCAAAAAGTGATGCACTTTCACTCACATATTGAACTGACACAGCCAATTGATTAATTTAAGCCACAAGCTGAATCAACTTTTCCGAGCTGCGGAAAAAGCCGGCGCACAAAAGTTAATTTTAAATCGTTTATCAACTGGCAAAAGAGCTGCAAAACTTCAAATGCATCTACATATATCCTGTCAGATGCCAGATGCCAGATGCCAGACTAATACCTCGTCGGAAGCCATGCACCTTGGCTGGCATAACTTGACTAGCTGTTAGCTGTTCGCTGTTAGCTGGTTGCTGGTAACAGATGCAGCCAGGTCATAATGCAAAATAGCAAAATAACGCCCAAAAACTTCATTTCAGACATGTGTCGGCGTGAGTGTGAAAATGGTGGATATGCTTATGGGTGGGGGAGGGAAGGGCATCAAATTGAACGTTGCGAAAATCGTTGTGAATTTCGCTCAGCTATTTGTCAAATTTAGCATTGTTTGGCGCTTGGCTAAAATTGATGAGTTGTAAAAATTCCGACAACATGAAAACTGAACTTGGCACAAGTCATGGCTAAGAGAGACAGCTAAACGAATGGTAATATCAGATATTATATATCTGATATATGCTTACTAAATGCGTGTTGGAAATCGATGCAAATTTTCATATGCAAATTATACCAGCTGTGAATTTGAAAATTTCACCATATTTTACCTTTTGGAAAATGAAAATATGATTCCGAATCAAAGTATCACTTTTTAATTTTCGTCTAATTGGCATTATTTCATTTTGAGATGAGCTCTATTTGAATTTCCTTTTGTTTTGCATCCAACTTCAAAGTTTTTTTTTTAAAGATTCCTCCTGTTAGCCATGTCTGTCTCAATTTTTCCATATCCTGTCAACTAACTTCGTTGGGTTAAACAAAAAAGTCGTTGATGTCGTTATTGGATTACACATGAACTGCTGCCAAATGTGTAAGGCAATGTGTTCATTATCTTAATCAGTTCAGCAGGGCATTTTAGCGGATCCTTAGCAGCATCTGTGGATGACTTCGACAACATGTTGATGAAGATGTGCGCAAAAATGCATTCATTGTTTGCAAGTGGATGCCTCTTTGTGTTTGGAGCAGACGCAACATGTAAGGAACACCAAAGTGCCATAAGCGGAAATCAATTTCATAGAAATGAAAATCATAGCAGACAACACACAACGCACAACACACAAACATCTACATCCATATCAACATGTACATCGTCGCTGCAGGACACTGCCAGGACAGTTGGGCACTGAGCACTGAGAGAATGGAGCAGAAATTATTGGCTGGGAGTAGACGGCTTTTGTCGTCCAGGCAGCAGCACAATGTAAGCCAGGACAGTTGTCCTTATTGAATTTCAATGACAGCTATGCTTGGTATAACCACAGTCTTTGCAATAAGTATCTTTACGGGCCATACGCTCTCTCCTACTTACTTACAGATTTGTCTGTATATATCTATCTATATATATATATATATATGCCTGTCCGTAAAGTCACTTCAATGTGGCAATGATAAGGGGCGAGAATCTTGTGTTGTGGCAAGACAACCAACCAACAACTTGTTGACCGGATGTGTGGCGCCAATAAGTACGGTAAATGGGATTATTTTTGTGTGTTCGAGTGTGTGTGTGTGTGTGTCTGTGTTTTTTGTTTTTTTTTTCTTCTGCTTGAGTCAAGCAAATTGAATTTATCTTAATTTTGCGTGGCTTTTGCGACTGCAAGCGGCAAGTTGCCTTTTTTGTTCCAGCAACATGCTCTCGAAAGCCATGTCTGTTGAATACAACATTTTTTAAAGTACTTGTTCTTTGGCAAATGATGGGTTGGGTGGGGAGGGGAGGGTGTGGCAGGTCCACCAATTTAACATAGGGGCAGCTCTTTCAGACAGAGATTCCAGATCCTTGCTTGGCAACGCCGCGAAACCTGATGTTGAACAGGGGCCAAAAAAAAGCAAATAAAATAAATAAAACAAAAAACACACAAAAAGAAAGAAAAAAAAAAAACAAAAAAAAAAATTTCCGCGTTGTATGAATTTTATTTATTTATGTTGAAATTAAGTTGCACATAGCTGTAGAAATTGTTGCGGCTGTTGCAAATGTTAACCCTTGTAACAATTCGGTGCTTCCTTACCCTCTGTGTTAAATGTAAAACGCGAGTTTAGCCCTCCACTTGGCTTATACATTTACTTCTGGCCATAAGGTATCTGAAAGCCGAGACATTTTCAATGAACTACTGTTCCAGTTCTTGGTTCTTTTACAACAAATATCTTTTGCTGCAAAAGCCATTCAGCGCGGATTTGTGTAGCTGCCTCAACCAAAAAAAAAAATAAAATAAAATAAAAGAGTAAAAATAAAAAGAAGAATTTTTGAATGCGGTCAGCCTTGAATGTGGCAAAAGCAATGCTATGCAATATGCTTAAATTTATGGCCCTCATTGCGATTGCATGTAAATTGCTTTGTGCTGCTCCTGCCTCAATGAGGCGCTGCAATTCCGCTCAGATGTGACTTTAACTTGCCACTCTTCAAATATTTATGCATTCGCTCAGCAAATTGCTCTTGTTCCCCCTCATTCCTCAAGGGCCGTTCCCCCTCTCTCTCTGTCTCTCTCTGTGCGTGTCAACTAATCCGCCACTTTGTGTTTGCCAGCTGGCTAAGCTAATGGCTAATGGCTAACGGTGAACTATTTTAACCCAACTCGGGGGAGTCACAAATGTGTGCTTGCCACTATTATTGCCCCAATATGGGTTACAGTCTCCACGGCTTACACTTCTATATATATATATATATATATATACATATGCATACATGGGTGTAGCCAGTAAATTAGGTTTTTGGCGCCCCAAAGAATATCATTAAAACGTGCATAAAAAGGACACTTAATGAGAGACTGCAACTTTAGGTAAATTTCTTGTCGAAATTAATAAAGCTATAAAAAAAAATGAAATCAATTTATTCAAAAAAAAATTTATTTAGTAAAAAGAAAATTATGTATCAACCAGAAAAAAGCATTTTTCATCATTCTGTCAAAAAATTTTCTTAGTGTGCAACAGCAAAATCAATATTTGCAGACTCGTCTGTCCATCAGAACTCTTTAAGAGATTATAAAAAATTAGAGATATAAAATTGGGATAGTTATTGGCATTAGAAAAAAAACTAGAAAAATATAAGTTACAATTATGTTGAGGTTATATTATTGTTTATTTAGTTGATGGCATTATAGAAAAAAACAAGAAAATTATATTTAACAGCTAGTTTGATGTTTAATTATTTTATATTTATTCAAACGCAAATATAAATTGCAAAAGCAAACTTTTCATTTATCTAGCAATCTAAAATAAACATAAAAATAAATTCTAAATAATTCTATCTGTTCACTAGTTGGCTATATATAAAATATGTAAAATATATAAAATATATAAAATATATAAAATATATAAAATATATAAAATATATAAAATATATAAAATATATAAAATATACATAATATATAAAATATATAAAATATATAAAATATATAAAATATATAAAATATAAAAAATATATAAAATATATAAAATATATATAATATATAAAATATATAAAATATGTAAAATATATAAAATATATAAAATATAAAAAATATATAAAATATAAAAAATATTTAAAATATATAAAATATATAAAATATATAAAATATATAAAATACATAAAATATATAAAATATATAAAAAATATAAAATATATAAAATATGTAAAATATATAAAATATGTAAAATATATAAAATATATAAAATATGTAAAATATGTAAAATATATAAAATATATAAAATATAAAAAATATATAAAATATAAAAAATATTTAAAATATATAAAATATGTAAAATATATAAAATATGTAAAATATATAAAATATATAAAATATGTAAAATATGTAAAATATATAAAATATATAAAATATGTAAAATATGTAAAATATATAAAATATATAAAATATATAAAATATATAAAATATAAAAAATATATAAAATATGTAAAATATGTAAAATATATAAAATATATAAAATATATAAAATATATAAAATATAAAAAATATATAAAATATAAAAAAATATTTAAAATATATAAAATATAAAAAATATTTAAAATATATAAAATATATAAAATATATAAAATATATATAAAATATAATGAAAAGTTAAACAGGGCAGAGGAGACGGGCTACCTGGAGAAGTCTCTTTGGCTAAGGTTCGCCACTTTATGGTTACCTTTTAGTCTTTCAGTCTTTCTCTCTCTCTCTGTCTCTCTCTTCCCCTTTCGCTTTCTCTGTCTGTCTCCTTCATTTAAGCACAATCTACTTAGTTGCGTCATCGGGCTTCAGATTCTAAAATGTCCTCAATGTTGAGGATTATGCTGCCATCAGGTTTGCTGGCGTTGAGCGCTCGCTAATTGGCCCGTTTTGTGATGGAAATTTGCGGCAAATAGTCTTGGTGTTGCAGCTGCATCGGCAAGCAAGCGATTATAATAAAAGCCATTCACATAAAGTGCAAAAAAAAAAAAAAAATATAAATATTGAATACAAATGGGCGTTGGCTGCGTTGCATGAAAGAAATTTCTATAAAATGCGTTTAACAGCAGCAGCAGCACAAAGCAACACATTTGCTGCATTTATTGCATTTTTCCGTTAACTGGCTCAAACTTCACACACACACACCACACACACACATACACACACACCTTATACATGGCCATTATGGGCCATAGACTGCTGCTTTGTTGGCAGCAAGCATCTTTGCTGCCTTCGCAGCGTGAAACACTCAAAAAAAAATCACATGTAATTTCAAAAATTCCAAATTTAGCTTAGCTTATTTTTTAATAAGTGATTTTCTAAGCTGCTTGATTTTCTACTTGCAAAATTCGCATTTTTTTACTTTATTTCTGTTTTCCATTTTCCATTTTTGTTTGTTATGCTCTGAATTTTAATTATTATTTTTGTATTTAATGTAAATTAAATATTTATTTTGTATTTATTTATTTGTTATTATTTTATGGTAAATAAAAAAAAAATGTTGCATAATTTTTCATTTAATTTACATTTTTGCTGTATTTTTTAGCACAAGTTTTTTCTTTTGCGGAGTGTAGCTGTTGCAGACGCCTGTGGGTGCTGCATGCTGCACATGCTGCATGGATCTTGCTCTGATAAATGAATCGGAAAATAGGAGTGCTCGAGAATGGACGCCTTGTTTAACGCGTTGCATAGGAACCGCACCTCAGCTTGGATGAGAGTTTCCCATTGTTGTGCCTCTTGACGTCCTGACTGAACGCAACTACAAAGGACATCAACTTATTGGTTGCACCTGTGCATAATGAAAATGCACAGCCTGGCTGAGAATTGAGGAAACCAAACATATCTTGTCTTAATAGATATTATTGCCACAATATTGTTGCAGCTATTATCTGGTAAGGGGCTACGAATGCCAGTTCAGCTGCAATCGCTGCTGCCACTGCTGACATCTCATTCAATATTTGTTTTGGGGTTAACCCGTGTGTGTGTGTGCCACGTGTGTGTGGCACGTCTGTGTGAGTTATATGCTATATGCTTTATGCTTTATGCACTCGTCGGTGTCGCCTCATTGCGCACTTCATTCGAGCGGCAAATGCTTACACCTCAGCAGCTGGTGGCAACGGCCCGGCCTGGCCTGGCTCGCTCTGCCACAAGCCGTATGCGTGTCAAGGATAACTCATGAAAATTCGCTTGTTTGTGCAACGTGCAGTGTTTTCCACTTTTGCGCCAATTACACAATCAGAAACCAAACGATATCAAACTAAGGGCATTTAGAGCTTAATAAGTGATTTCAAATTGGCTGCATATGGTGCAAAAATGGAACCACTTCCACAAAAACAAATATTAGCGCAAAAGAAGGCATAAATATTTAAGCCAATAACATTTATCTCAAGCTGAATGAGTTTTTCTCCTCTTAAAAATAATTATAAATTAAACAATTATATATCAATTTAAAAAAAACATTTTTAACTGCTAAATTAAATTTTGATATAAATATAAAAATTATAAATTAAGAAAAAAATGTATCCACGTTAAAAAAAACTTATTTACCTGCTGCTAAATTGTGGATATTTCGTGTATTTTAAAATATAGAGGAAACTGTTTATTTACGGATTTATTTTTAATAGTGAAAGGAGTAAAAAAATAATTATTATATTTAGAGAAAATCAATGATTGCTACACTTAAGCCAATTGCATTTTTCTTAAGCTGAATGAAAATAATTATGAATTAAAACCCAAGAAATCAATTTAAAAAAAATCTATTGCTTAATTGTGGATATATCATGTATTTTTGAAATATAAATATAGAAATTAAGAATTTAAAATAAAATATATCAATTTTAAAAAAATTGTAACTGCTGCTAAATTTTGGATATTTTGTGTATTTTTTTAAAATAGTGAAAACTGTTCATCTATGGACTTATTTTTAATAGTGATATCAATGCGAAAGGGATAAAAAAAAAATTATGAATACATTTAGAGAAAAACATTGATTGCCACACTTGAGGCAATTCCATTTTTCTCAAGCTGAATTATTTTTCCTCCTCTTAAAAATAATTAGGAGTTAAAAAATATTATATCAATTAAAAAAAAATATTTTAACTACTACTAAACTTTGGATATTTTGTGTATTTTTGAAATATAAATGTAAAAATTATGAATTGAAAATAAATATATCAATATATCTTTTTTGACTGCTGCTAAAATTTGGATATTTCGTGTTTTTTTTTTTAAATAGTGAAAACTGTTCATCTATGGGCTTATTTTTAATAGTGATATCAAAGCGAAAGGGATAAAAAAATCATGAATACATTCATAGAAAATGACTGAGTGCTATTTACGAAATTCTAAAAAAAAACACTCACTTTGACGTCAATTTGCAGTGCAGTCATTTTTTGTCAATTAAAATTGTTGCACGATGAAAACGGTAGCTAAATGTTTCGCTGTTTCGCTGACTCTTTGCTCAAGACTTTAATGCCTCATAATTGGGCATTGCACATGCAGCAACAAAAGTGGGCGACAAAATGAGGTGGCAACTTGGGGCATACGCTAATTAAAGGACTTGTTCTGCAATTAACGCACCTTTTTCTACGGCAGCCATAAAATTAATTGGCCAAACAAGTTTTTGAGTTGAGTTGTCGTTGGGAAACTTAATAGTAGCACAGCTAACGGCAAAAAAGGAAGCAGACTCCTAATTGCCACAAGCGAAAAACAGCGGCAAATTGATTAAGTCTAATTAAAATATGCCCGCAGAACAGAAGTAGTGAACGAGCAAAATATTAAATGGATTAATGTCAACCGAAATCATAACTAATTTAAAAATAGCTATAAAACATTTTCAAAAAAACAATTCCAAATTTAAATCCATTTTAAGCGATGGACAAACCGTGGCGTATACTTAATATGCTGCAGCAACCACGCGACTGCCAATTTGGCTGTGTTGCATGCAGGCACAGTGGTTGTGTCTTCAATAAATCTCTGGCCCCCAAATCGGTTTTCAAAATGGAATCGCACTTTATTATATAACCATCAACACAACTCAATAATATACAAAATTTTCGAGAGGAAAAACGAATTGCGGCCAACCTGCGGTTGTAAATGTGTGTGTATGTGTGTGTATATGTGCGGTATGTGGTGTGAAAGTGTATGTATGTGTGTGGCACACACAAAAACCTATATAGATTTTAGCAAACAACGAAACTTTTCGATTCAAAAGCCATTTTATTGCATTGCATGCCAAATTTTGGTAGTTATGCGCATATATTTAATGTCAACTGATAAATACACTTTGCAACTGCAACAACTGAGGCAACTGCAACTCGATGCTAATTTGAATGGAATTTATGTGTAGCTTTTAACACACAGCTCACAGCTCCAAGTGTAACTGTATTAGTTAAATGAAATGCAGTCCATCAAAATATTTGACAGTTGGCAATGCGTCTGAAAAGCGATATGCAGTCACAGTTACAGTCACAGTTACAGTTACAGTTACAGTTTGTCAGTCAGTCAGTCAGTCAGAGAGACTGTCTCTCATCTCCGATGTGTCAGTCCGAAGTGATGTCCTCATCTCTCCTTCTGTCCATATCGATCTCCTTATTGGCAGCAGGCATGCTGAGTAGCAGAACTATGCTCAAATTGGACGAGCGAATGGAAAAACCTAATGTCAATTTAAATTGTCAGTTGAATGAGAGTGGATTGTAACTAAAAAGGTTCTTTTTTTATTTTTATAATTCTTACTGGGTTAAATAGACTGCAACGTGCCACAAGAGGGTCAATAAAATTAACAAACCGCACAATATTCGTGCAACCAAAATTAATAATAAAAAAAATGTTGTCTACCAAAATATGCATATAACTCTAATTTGTGGTTTTTCATAAGATAAAACTCAATAATTTCACTTTTATTATACACATCGAATATAGTAGTTAAATATTAATTCGTACATATATAATAGCTAAATAAAAAAATATTAATTTTTAATTTGCACAAAAAAAAACCATTAAAAATTTACATTATTGCAATTACTGCTATAAAAATGGGAAAAATATTAAATTCTAAAATTAAATGATTATAATTTTACTATAGTATTTTTATAAGCTAAAAAAGCAATTTCTCAAAATAAGTCATCAAAGCCAAACAACAACTATGCCAAAAATGAGAAGATGGCCAGATAAAAATAAGGCAAAACAATAAATTGTATAGAAACGCGTTGCACGTGAACGTTGCGTCCTTTTGTCATGGCCAACTTGAGCATTGTTTAGTGGAATTCTTTGGGGCAATATGTGGTGATTATTAAGATTAATATTATGGCTATCACAGCTCGAGAGCTGCTGACGAGCTGTTGGCGAGTTGGCCACCAACCAGATAGCCAAGTTGATGTGTTTTTAATGAGTTGGGCGACAACAAAAATCGCCAGCTACTTGCCACCCTGCCACCGCAGAAGCAATTAAAGCCCATCAATTAATATTAAATATTTCAACGGCAATTAAATGAAATAATTCGTAGCATCAGCCTCAACCACAAAATGGCCCAATGCGACCAATGAGCCGCTGGCAGAAAAACAGAAAAACAGAAAACAGAAAAACAGCAAACCAAAAGCAGAAAAACCAAAACTGACAAACGAAACTTTTCTGGTATATTGCTGAATGAAATTTTCATTAACCGAAGAGACCAAAGTGATTTTGTCAAGCAGCCCAGTTTCAAGTGAAAAGTTTTCGACTTGCTCCAAACTGGACACATGTTACAGAATTCGCCCAAAAATACATTTTCGTGGAACTCTGTGAAAGTTTTTCACGCATTCCGAATGCAAATGAAATGCGCGCGATTGTTGACAAGCAAACTGGGAGCCAAGTTGAATTCGAAGTTGAATTTGAATTTGAATTTGTAGTGGAAGTTGAATTTGAAGTTGAAGTTGAAGTTGAATTTGAAGTGTGCAAAGTTGAGCTGATGCCGGCTGCATTTCTTATGAGCGACGGAATGAAAATATTTCAGAAAGCATTTCAATTTCTCCAGCTATACGCGTAATTGAAATTTGCATTTCTATGAGGCTTGCATACAAAAAAAAATATAAAAAAAAAACAAAAGCTAAAAAGCTTTAAAAAAAAAAACAGCTGAACTTTGCCCAGCCAAGACAAGCAAAAAGGGTCAACTATGGCCTCGACTCACACCTAGCTGGGAAAAAAAAAAAAAAAACAATTAAGCGCCGCGTCGTGGAATTTTGATTGCGAATTTGAAAACCCAAAGGGAACCCATAATATAAAGAAATTCGTTCGCGTCCTGAACAAAGTCTCATGCTAATTTCTAAGGATATTAGAGCTCTGTACAATGCCTGCATATAAAGGCTAACAAAAAACTAACCAAAGAAAACTAAACTGTAAAGAAATCAGAAAAGAGTGCATAAAAAGCCTGAATTCAATCGCCAAGAATCTTAAAAACTTCCTTAAATATAAAACAGAATGAAAAAACAAAACAAATAAAGCAAAAGTAGAAGTAGAAAACATACCCAAAGCCTTGGCCAAGGACCTCAAATTGTTTGTAAGCCAGACTCGCGAATAAAATCAAATATTAGTGGCTGTAAAAATACGAGCCTTGAGCGCCTAGACATTCCCTACCTGGCTGCAATTTGGCCAGCAATGGCGATGGCCAGAACTCAACTGGCCCAAGAACTGTAGAGCAGATTTGGAACAACAACAAGTCAAAATGTGGTCGGCAAGCCGTAAATTTTATTGCATGACTTGATTAAATTCGCATGCAACCCAAGCCGACAATCACTCCACTGGACGCAGGTCGAAGCTGGGTCAGTCAAGTCCACAAAAAAAAAAACAAAAACCAACAAAAAACCAAACTATGGCATTTCTGGATGTTCCTTTTTTTTCTTGACATTTTCCCCATTTTAAGGTTTTCACATTTTAACGCAACTTAATGAACTTTTCAGTGCCAGCCGAAAAGAAAACGAAAAAGTCGCCAGTTAATGTTATGGTTAAAAAAAAAAGAAATAAAAAAACAAATTTTCTTCTTTTTTTTTATTTAAATAATGTATAGGGTGTGATTATGAGCGTTATGTTTTACTTTAGCCACGTTTCGTTGATTTTCCAAAGACAAGCAGCCCAAACTGGCCGGCGACTGCTTTTTCCATGAATCCTTGCTTAAATATGCTTCACGAAACTTAAAAGCATTTAAAGCAATTAGAAGCATCAAATAAAAATAGCTCTTGGTAAAAAATAAGCTCAACCAGACGATACTCATTACACTCGAAAAAATGAAGAAATAATTGTACACATCACGCCACACAGGACAATTAAGTTAACTTTGAATAAATATAAAAATTATATAAAAAATTATAACATATTTTAATTTTTTATAAATCCACAAGTTTATTTATTTTCGTTATTTTCACTCATAATTATTATAATGACTAAAACATTATAGAATTAGCTTAAGTCGTATTTTTTATTTATTAATGTTAATTAATTGGTTAATTATTTATTCGTTAAATAAATAAAACAAAGAATTACATTTGTGTGGATCGTTGAAAATGTATCTTTAAATTAGTATTATTAATAAAGTAGATATTGCGTAGACAGGCAAACTGCTGATTCTATCCCAAATATTTACTCTGAATAAATATAATAATTATACACAAA
Source organism: Drosophila dives (assembly GCA_035042365.1). NCBI lineage: Eukaryota > Metazoa > Arthropoda > Insecta > Diptera > Drosophilidae > Drosophila > Drosophila dives. The sequence continues at coordinate 4,150,273 of JAWNLJ010000442.1, forward strand.
ATTAAAATATATTTTTATTTTTAATAAATACACAACTATATTAATTGAGTAAAGATTTAATTGCTAATTTTGGTGATTTTCCATTTATAATTATTATTATATTATTATGACTAAAATATTATTAAATAAGCCTATTTTGTATTTATTAATGTTAATTATTAATGTTAATTAATTGGTTAATAATTTAGTCGTTAAAAAAAAAAACAAAGAATTACATTTATGTAAATCGTTGAAAATGTACCCTTAAAATAGTATTATAAATAAAGCAGATATTGCGTAGACAGGCAGACAGCTGATTCTATACCAAATACAGGGTATCAATGAAAAGGGGGGGTGTGTGGGGCTGCTGGACTTTGATAGCCGTCGCAACGTTGCGCAAAATTTAACGAAGCTTAACCTCGTTCAATGGGAAAATACACTTTACGTACACTTTGCGCTGTCATTTTGGGGCGCAACTCGAGCAGCAATTGTGCAAATACTTTGTGCCCCAACAGAAGGAGTTTGGTAAGTGGTCGACACAGAGTCAAAGAGATGCAGAGAGAGAGAGAGAGAGAGAGAGAGAGAGACTGACTGTGGAGTATCTCGTCAGGTACAGGTAACGGTGTGGAGGGGCAGGGGTCGAGGTGCCAGCGAACTTTTCAAGTTAAATGCAACCAAGAATGATGAATGAGTTGCAGGTGGCAGGTGGCAGCCACCACTCCAAATGCTCTCAAGCGAAAAGCAAAAGAATTTCGAATTTCCATCGAAAATGTTGAGAGAAATTATTTTTGATTTGTGCCACAACGCGAACAGTTTTTGTTTTTGTTGCACGTGTTTGGACGTGTCATCTATAAATGATGCAAGCAAGCAATATGAAAGAGCGACGACGGCAACAAACTGTCAATCGTAGCACAACATTGAAATTGAAAGTGCGTCGGCATAATAACGGAAATTGCTATCATATGACATGGCCAAAAGACATGGCCAAAGACATGGCAAGACAATGGATGCAAACCGCAAGTGCAAATATCAAGTTAGTTACGCCATCCGACCACAAATGAGAAGCTCTGCTCAAGAGTGTGTGAGTGTGTGTGTGTGTGCGAGTGTGTGTGTGTGAGTGTGTATGTGTGTGTGTGTGAGTGTGTATGTGTGTGTGTGTGAGTGTGTGTTAGTGGGTGTGTGCGTGTGTGAAATCTGATGCAGCTATAGTTACGGTGCCTTCGGGTCGATTGATCTTAGGCGTTAGCCGACCCCACGCACACTCAGAGAAAAGCGTTGTTATAAATGCAAAGAATATATTTGAAAATTACTTTTCGCTATAATCTCTTTTACAAATCTATTTTTTTTTTTAATATTAACTTATTGATTAATCATTCTAAATTTTGAAATCGAATACTTTTGCTTGGCAAACAACCATTTAAATAAAAATTAAAAACTGAAAGGAAAATGGAAATGAACAACAAAGATTTTTCTTTTCGTGAAGGAAGTGGTTATTTTTTAACAGTTAATACTTAAATTATAAATAATTATAATAATAAATATTCATTTCGATTAAATGCGAGAATTTTCTTTTTTATTTGAAAGATTTTTCTATTTGTGAAGGAATTTTTTTTTTTAACAATTAATAATTAAATTATTAATAATTATAATAATAAATATTAATTTCCATTGAAAAGATTTTTCAATTCGTGAGAGCAGTGTTTTTTTTAACAGGTAATATTTTTAATATTGTATTATTATTATTATAAATACTCATTACGATTGAATGCAATAATTTCCTTTTGTATTTGTATTCATGAGGAAATTGTTTTTTTAATTATTAATAATTATAATAATAAATACTCAATTCGATTCTCTTTTATTTGAAAAAATTTTGTATTCGTGAAGGAAATTTTTTTTTTAACAGGTAATAATTAAATGATTAATAATTATAATAATTAATACTCATTTCGACTGAATGCAATAATTTTCTTTTTTATTTTACTGCAAAAGATTATTTAATTCGTGCAGGAATCGTTTTTTTTTAACAGTTAATAATTAAACTATTAATGATTATAATATTAAATACTTATTTTGATTGAATGCAATAATTTTTTTTTTATTTTTCTGAGTGCCAGTTAAAATGTTCGGGGTGAAAGTGAATGTTGCCTAAGACTTAGACAAAACCGAAACGAGGCAATGAACTTGATGCTGGCCCATGGGCAAAATATTGAATTACACCGATGCCATGTGTCATCTCAGTGGAGAGGGAGCTATAAATACAGTGAAGCATCTGGGCAACCACACACTTGAAAGCTGGCAGAGCAGTGCGTGGGTGCCCAGGAAGAAGGAACGAAGAAGAGAGCAAGTCAAAGGATTAGCTGGTTAATCAGTGGAACACAGGTACTCTCAACTACTCTCAACATGAGACCGGCTAGCCGCGATGGCCAACGGACTGACCGACACACCAAAATTCCATTAATGATCAATGAATTACGGAGACCCAGTTTATTGTCGCAATTTCTGTTGCTGTTGTTGCTAATGTTATCCATAACAATGAGGCCGACGGCAGCGATAATGGCACGTTTGCCACAACTGGAGGACTATGCCACACCACACCATACCACGCCCCAACAGCCACATGCCAGAAGCAATTACCACGACCCGAACAGGGAGCCCTTTACCGGATTAGCAGGATATTCGAGTACACGACATTATTATGGTGGCTCTGCCGACGGCCAGGCGTTGTTCCTCGATGATTATAATGGAGGAGGGGACGTGAGCGTTGGCAGCCTCATGGGTGACTTGGCAGCGGCACCATATGCAAATTATCAGCCAAAAGCCGTCAGTGGTGGTACTACTCTTGGTAGCAAGGCCAGCGGCTTTGTGCCAACGACAACCACAGCAGAGCTCCACAACAACTATAACAACAGATTGCAGTCAGAGGGTAAAATCGATTTTGTCATTAATACACCAAATTATGAACTCGATGTCAATGAAGAGACAGAACAGCAGCAGCAGCATCCGCACCAGCAGCACCAGCAGGAGCAGCAGCACCAGCAGGAGCAGCTTCATCAGCAGCAGCACGAACTACATCCGACTGATGTCTACACATATCAGCCGGGGGCGCCACCGCGACATGCCCTGCCTCTGCGCGATTATCATATTGAGCAATTTTCCAATTATCAGCATGCAGCCAGATTGGGTGCCGGCAGGGAGCAGGAGCGGTTGCCATTGAACGTTGAAAGTGCCCAAGTTTTTAGAGAGCAGCGACCCGAATTCATCTTTCCTGTGAAGCGACAACAAAGGGCTCAATATCAGCAGGCCCATCCGCCGGCACAGGCAGAGGATCAGCAATTGCTCTACTCCCATTCACAAAGTCACATTGCCAATTTACCGTTGGGCCAACTGCACAATTCACTGCCACCGATTACGACCAGTGTGCAACATACAGTGGCGAGCAGCAAGGCGATTGCTGGACTGCCACTGTCGAAGCACGTGGAGATCACCAAGCATGTGCCGGTTACGCATTATCAGAAGCAACTTGTGCCTTTCAAGCAGCCGATTGAGGTGCGCGTTCCTCGACCCGTTATCACAGCCATTCCCAAGCCGATTGCGATTAAAATACCCGTGCCCCGCATGGTGGCAGTGCCACAACTGCAAGAAGTCAAAATACCAGTCGAAAAAGTGAAGCCATTCGCTGTGGAGCAGCCGATACCATTTGTGGTGGAGCGACGAGTGCCGTATCGGGTGGAGAAGGCAGTGGCTCAACCCTTCTACTATCCCTATCCGGTCAAAGTGCCCGTGGTACGCACAGTGGTGCACAAGCAGCGCCCACAATACGGAATTCCCACCGTCGGAATGGGCTCTTATGGAGCCAATTGGAATTCTGGCAATCATTTGCTGGGATAAACAAAGTTTCAAAAACAGTTTCAAGTTCGATTTTTCTCCATTCACAATCTGAAAATTTTGGTGAATTTATTTAAATCAAATAATTTTGTAGATTCCGCAAGTATTTCAACAGGAAATGCGATCGGCATCAAAATGTGGCACTATTCGATCTGACCAGTCTACCGTTTCCGCCCAGAGAATAATATATAATAAAATATATTTATAATTTTTCATAATTTAATTAATTTTTATGGTCTTTTTATTGTAACTTATACTTTAAATATATTTTTGTGTGTCCATTTGAATAAAAAAGAAATTGAAATTAAATTAATTTTAATTTTAAATCTTGTTTATTCTCTGATAAATATTAATAATATTATATAATATTTCCTGATTTAATTAATTTTAATAGTTTTTTTGGAATCCGTTTAAAAAAAAAACCTTCCTCGAAATTACATTTTTTTTATTTTAAAATCGTTTTTAATCTCTGATAAACTTAAAATATATTTTAATATTTCCCGATTTAAATAATTTTCATGGTTTTTTTTTATTATGGAACACATACTCATAATATATATTTGTGAGTCCGTTTGAATAAAAAAATAACTATACTCAAAATTATATTATTTCTAATTTTAAATCTTATTTAATCACTGATAAATATAAATAATATAATATCATATTTTCTTGATTTCATTAATTTTTGTGGTTTTATTTTGTAACACATACTAGAATATATAAGTTCAATTGAATAAAAAAAATAAATTTTTTTTAATATTAAATCTTTGATAAATATTAAAATGATGAAATTTTTGAAAAACTTAAAAATGTTAAAGTAAAAAATTGCAGTCACGAGTCAACATTTGGAATACTTCTTACTTAACGCATTTTAAAACCCGTCGGCGTCAAAAGCGAAATAATTGCAATTAGTGCCCTCCTCCCAAAAAAATAAAAGGAGTTTCAACTACAATGCAACTGGGAAAGTTTTGGCCCCCAGCAGAGCGGAGTTGAGCAGCATGGCCGAAACGAAGACATTTAAGTCGGTGTCGGTGGAGTCACAGGGCAACCTCGAAATGAAGAAAAGTAGCCAAGTAAAACTTTTTAATTGAGCTAAGATCCAACAAATGCGGCTAATAAATATGTATTGAAGTGCGGCATGGCGGGGAATATGGGTGGGCAGTGCAAGCCAATGCAACTGCTAATTGCTAAATGTAACTCCAACAACAACAACAGCAACAACAACAATAACAACAACTACTCCTAAGAACAACAATACTACACAAAATAAAATAAACGAGACGTTCAACTTTAACGCGAAACAGAAACAAAATTAGCCAAAAAGTAAATTCTTGACTCAGCCAAGTTGTTAGCTTGCAGCTGAATGTTGCTGATGGAATTGTTGCAAGTTAATGCCAACTAATGAAATTAAGGCTAATTGACTCGGATGTCCTAGGCCAGCGCATTTTGTTGGCCCTTATTCATTATTCATTTGAATCGTGCATTGTTGGCCAGACGCAAAAAAACAACATAACCAAAACAAATCGCATCTATTAATGATAAATGGCCAAAACGCATCGATAATAGTGCGACGTGCTTCTGACCAAATCAAAGGCTTACGTCACCTCTGGCAAATATTTGCTACAATATTGTGGTAACGCGAAATTAGAATTCATTGGACCAAATGATCAGTCCGTCTAACAAATGAACTATTGTGCGGTTTGCCTTTAATTTCTACACACACTTGGCGAAAAAGTTCACATAGTTTTCATTCTCTTTATTTACAGTCATATTTTTAAAATAAAATGAGATCTATTCACAATAAACAAAAATATTATTTTAAAACTAAACTTTAATAACGACTTTTTCAAGCAAATTAATATGCTGAAACATTTTTAGCCCAACTTCGACATTGGCCAAAGCAATTTGTTTTGGCGCTTTTAGGAAATTTATTTAGCTAAATAAAAGTAAGGAAATGCTCACATAATATATTTTTTATTTTATATATATATATATACACATTTAAATTTTTTAATGACATATTTAAAAATAAATTTTCAGCTGTTTTAATAATTTTTATTATATTTTATATTTAACACATGAAAGCAACAATTATTTATAACATTAAAATGTTTGCAACTTAAGGCAAAAAAAAAAATTAAATTTATTTTAAAAACAAACATATATTTTTTTAAAGCAAAAAAAATCTAATACTAATACAGATTTTTTTTCAGTGCATCAAAAATGATGTGTGTGTGTCTGCTGTGAATAAATATTTTACAATGGGATAGAGGACAGTGAACATAAATTCATAATTGCAGCACCCGCAAAAACCACTTCGTTAAGAATTCTGCGGCTAGTTTAACAACTGCCTGCCCCCCTCCCCAAACACAGTCTGCCTGGACACGGTGCCCCTCCCCCCCAAACTTGCTGCTGGGAGAGAACTGCGAGCGGTGTAACTACGAAAGCCGCAAATCGCAATGAACATGCACGCGGTCAAATTGGCAACCACGATACTCCTGATGACGCTGGTTAAACAGTTGATATGAACCGTTGCAGTGGCAGTTGCAGTGTCCTTGTTGTTGTTGTTGTTGTTGTGGGTGGCTGGTTCTACCTGTCGATTGGTGTTACGCATATTCAATGCAACCCGACCCTCTGTGGTTATCCGTGATTGCGTACAATTAATTTATCACTCGCATGCCACACGAGTCACGAGTCAAGTGGCATATATCACAGCGAGGTCATTTGGCTAAGGTGTGGCAAGATGCCTAATTTTGGAAGAGCAGCAGCAGCAGCAGCAGCGATCCCAGCCAGTGTGACAAGTGTAAATGTGGAGGCTTCTTGGCATTTTGGGGGATGAAAATGATTTTATAATTTTAGCAAATGATGGCGCACTTTTTGGTTTGTTGGCCAAGTTAAGGAAGCGTCTGCTTGGGTATCCTAAACATAAACATTAAAAATTAATCAGCACTTTTACCTCAAAAAAAACTTTTCATAATTTCTACGCAACAAACAACAACAAGTTGAAAGGGTTAAGTGGTGGGTGGACAATGCCAGGCAATGGGGCGAGAAATGGAACCGTTTTTCGAGAAAATGACAGTCAAGTTAAACACACACACACACACACACACATACAACAATTGCACAACATCCTGGACCGCAGCTACCAAAAACTTTTCAACCAGTTCGTGGGACACGCGAAAGCCCTTTTTTCGAGTTGGCCTGGCCAGCAGCCATTTTTGGTTTTTGGAAATTTATGTGCGACATAAAATTGGGACTCAGGTGGATGTAATTTTTGATGTTCATCCAGCGCTGCTTTACTTAGTGTTAACACACTTTCCGGGTTGTTTTATATCAGCTTTAATTGGTTTTATGCTGGCCAAAAGTTCAGCCTGACTAAGAGACAGCTACACACAAAAAAAAAAAACTCCTGGTTAATAGCAAACAATATAATATCTAAAATGTTGAATAATTTAACTCAACAAAAGTCCGATTTTTTCTGCTATCGATAAGTATTTTGTAGCTAAAATAATAATTTAGCTGAGATTCGGTTATATGTATTTCATTTTATTATTTATTTTATTATTTTTATTCATACCATTTTTTGTCTGAGTGTAAGCCTGAGTAACAGTGTATTTGCTACAAGTTTTTCACAGTTTATTGCTATGAAAAGTGTTCGCTTTTCCTGATGCCAAACCGGCGTATGAGTGATATTTCTTGTATGAAATTTATGTGCTACTTCTTAGCATAGACCTGTGCACATACCTATATATATACGTGTGTGCGCGTGTGTGTGTATGCATCGTAAAAGTAAAGTGCAGCCAGTGTTATATTTTGTGATTACCATAAACTATTTACACACTACTTTAATAATCTTCAGTGCACAGCACTTAAAATTGCTTGCAAATTTAATGCTCGGCCAGATGAATATAGGCAGACCCCGAAGAAGGCATAAAAACCTTTTTGTCAACTGACTGAATTTTAAACCTTTCCAATTTTGTAAGCTTTACAATCAGAGACTCCACAAAATACAGGTGCAACGAGTTGCTGCCACTTTGCATAGCTTTTGCTGTGGGTTGCTTTAAAATTGATGCATCGAAAAGTTGCAAAGTTTGAGCAACTCTTTTAGATATTTTTCCTTATGTAGTTTATCTATCTATATTATCTGGAAATTATCAGCAATTTTATACTCCAGCCTGTCAGCTGGTATGTCTCCTAATGGAAGCAAAAAAAAAAATGGATGACATGCGCTTCGATTTCATGCAACAAATTCTAATTAAAAAGTGTTGCAGGTTCATAACTCTGATTAACTGCACACTTCACACACACACACACACAAAGGGATATCAACTGCAGTTTTGAAACCCGTCGTTCCTTCATAAAACTGCAGAAGCAAACAGTTTTGACCCACATTTCAAAACTGAGACCACGACTCGTGTTACACAACGCATAATTAGTAAAAATTGCTGAAACTGAAATCAGAAATCGATAACTTTGAATACGATAAATTCGATAAACAAGTTGAGTGTGTAGCACAGACGCTGCACTTCCATTAACATGCCGACAAAATATGATTTATTGGTTAGACAGATGCCATATCTCTGGCTGCATCCTCTTGCAATAAATTAGTTAGCAATTTGCCACGCCTTAGCAAGGGAGACTCCCACACAAGTTGCAAGACAACAATGGCCAACTAACAGCCAGATAAACGAAACAATCTATGAGTTGCACACGGAGACTTGTCGATTGCCAGAAAAAGCACCAATTAAAATCTGCATGCAAATAAATATTTGAATATGAATTTTCACAGAGAAAACATAGAAATCGGAAAAGTAATCGCCGGCTTCAAAAATATACGTATTAAATTCTATGCTGAAAAACATACTTTTTCCAGTACATCTGTTTGTGGCATAGGCTTTAAAATGAGTTCTAAAATTTTAACAGTCCTAAAAAAACTTCAATAACGGCACCTTAATTCCAATAACATAGGCTATGCGCCTGCTTTGCTATGCACAGAGAGAAAAATTCAATTAAATATGCGCAATTAAATTTAAGAATACCATGTTTATAAACTTAGAAAATTCTAAAAATAATTTTATAAAGCAAATGTAAAATATGTTTTTTTTTTTCAATATCTTTGAATTTTTCTCAGTGTGCCATTTGCGAAAACAAAGTGTAGTTAAGGCCATTTGTATGCGCATTTCGGTTGCCACAGCCACATATGAAATTGTGCGCTGGCAGCCATCTGGTAATTGGCAACTTATTTAAGCCATTTATATGCCAAGGGGTGGAGGGGGGTGTGTGCAGGTATACGCTTTGCACTGTACACTCTACAATACGTAAATCATTTTATCTAACAGCAGATATGGAGTCCCCATCACATTCACATATATACTTTAATAAGCATGTCCCATCCGTGTCCTGGAGCCTGGAGCCTGTCGGCGCATTTTTGCTTTAGCACGTGACGGAGTTTGGATGGGCCAAATCCTTAAAAATCCAACCACATGGCCAAAACCTAAAGCAGCTGCAGCGAATATAAAAATATATAAATATAACAAAAAAAAAACAAAAAAAATAAGAAAAGCCAGTGAACTGTGGGGACGTCAAGAAGTATGTGTTTTGGGGATAAAAGTATTCACATAAGTAGCTTGAGAGGAGTCCCAACTGATGGTGATATATGTTTTTTTTTTTTATGTTTCGCACTCAATAAAACGTGAATTAAATAAGATGAATTCAAATTTGGAAATGCAGTTTTAAGGAAAAAGGAAGCAATATGATTATGAAATATATATAACTTTTTTTTGGCCAAAACTTATGCACAAAAAATGTTTATACATATAAATAACACGCTGAGAAAAACTTTCTATTTTTTTTATTTTTTGTTTTTTTTTTTTTTTTGGTAATATACTGTGACTACAATTTGGAGTGCAGGCATTCAACTTTCATTGTGGAAAAGTTTTTTAATAAAAATACAAACATAGTGGCTACAAAATGGCACAGGCACAGGCACACCACACACACACACACCACACACCACACACACACATACACACAAGGGCATGGACGAGTAGCCATTATTAAAATCAACTGCTTTGTCGGCAACTGCATCAACTTGCAATTATGTTTAGAGCATTTAATTTAGTTTCAGCTTTGTCAGTTTTTCATTTTAATTAATTTATTTTATTTGTACATTTTGCATGGTTGCATTTATATTTTCTCGACAACACAATTACAGGCAATTCATAGAAATTCAATTCATCATTGCTCTTCACAAAATGAAATCTAAAAATCTAACCAAAATCAATATTTTCATCACGTGTATGAGATTTAATTAGAATGTGTTTTTTTTTTCCAAAGTATATGTCAAAAATTAAATATCCTTTCAATAATATAAATCAAATTTTAAATATTTGAAGAGTTTGATCCGATATTATTCTTGTATAAATACTAAAATAATTTGAGACTTAATAGATAAAAGCAATTGTAAAATCAGCTTGAAATAAACACAAAAATATTAATTTTAATTCCAACTATTTAAAGAGTTTACTTTCAACTGATGTTATTCTTATAAATTAATTGGTGACTTTATTGAAAAAAGCAATTGTAAAATCAGCTTGAAATAAACACAAAAATTTTAATTTTAATTCCAACTATTTAAAGAGCTTACTTTAAACTGATGTTATTCTTATAAATAAATTGGTGACTTTATTGATATAAGCGATTGTTAAATCAGCTTGAAATAAACACAAAAATATTAATTTGAATACCAAGTTTTTAAAGAGATTATTATCTTAAATAAATAGGTGACTTTATAGCAAAAGCGATTGAAAGTTGAAGAGTTTACTTAAAACTGATATTATTTCTATATAAATAATAAAACAATTGCAGAAGCGATTGTAAAATCAGCTTAAAATAAATATAAAAAAAAACATTAATTTTAATACCAACTATTTGAAGAGTTTTCTTGAATATAATCGTAACATATTTATTGGATAACGTTAAAAAAAAACAGTGATGAGCAGATGTGCAAAAAGGGAGCAATTCCAATACCCAACCAAGCTACATTTGTGTGTGTATGAGGATTATACACACTCACACATATATATATATATATATACAAACACAAGCAAAGAGGAAAAAATATTTAGTATGGAAAATAAAGTGCTTGAAAAGTCACTTAAAGTGTGTTTTTCTGCAATAGCATTTCCCGACCGGCATAAAGAGCGTAAAAAATGTTAAATGATAAATAAAATTTATAACCGCAACAACAAGAGCAGCGACATCTAACATCCAACATCCAACAACCAACACAACGACATGCAAAGTCGTCAATGATATGAAGAGGAAGGGAAGGGGCGGTGCGGGGTTGGCTGGCCAGCAAATGTTGCGAGCAAAAGGAGTTTGTTTGCCCCGTCGCTCGATGCTTTGTTGTTGCAGGCAACATAATAAAATGCAATTTAGACATCAAAAATACACAGTAAATGGAGCGAGTGGAGAGAGAGAGTGGAAAGTGCCAAGGACATGTATGCTGTGACAAAGACGAGGACGACAAAAAAAAAAAGGAGCCACAGACAGCCGCCACATGACTGACAAGCGGCTGGCAAAGTCAAAAGCAATGGCAAAAGGGTGGAAGGGTGGAAGGGGAAGAGGGGGCGGGGTGTGTACCACAACCAACACACAGACCTGAGTATGACAAAACAGTTGGCGGATTAAAGTATCCAGGACGAAGGACACAAATGGCAAATGGCAAATGGCAAATGGCAAACTGTGCGTGCGAATTGTACAAAATTGTGGCAAGAGAGCAAAATTGAGTCTTATTTTGTCACGACTTGGCAGATGAGCGGAATATGATGAATGATGAATGACGAGAGGACGAGGATGAGAATGGAATAAAGAGCTCCACTTGTCTATCTGTCTGATGAGCATAAATTACAATAATTTAATGACAATTAATAAGCCTTTCTAATTAAGTAAACTTTAAGCAAATGCACAAAATTCATTGAAGCAAAGCAATGCTAAATGGAAGCAGGTCAAGGCAATGATATATAGTGGTGAGGAGGAAGGGCGGGGAGAGCAATGGCAACTATGCATTCCAGAGCAAAACAAAGGTGTGCCCTTAATTTAATTAGAGTTTGCGTGTTGGTGTGGCACAGCACAGCACAGCACAGCTCAGCTCCGACCGTTGCCACTCGAAAAGCCAATGTCGAAATTGCTGAAATTGCGACGCGGACGCAAGAATTGAGGTGCTGCCTCAAACGTTCCACTGTGGATGTAATGGTCTGAAAATAGCATTTGACAGTTTATAAGCAACAACAACAACAACAACAGCCACAACAAAAACATCCGCCTAGACACATTTTATTTAATTTAACACAATTTCATTTGGTGCGCTTAATGTGAATAAAACTTAAATAAATATAAACTGGCTGCGGCAGGTGGCAGGAGCAAACAGGAGGCAGCAGGCAGCTGGCAGAGGCAAGCAGAAAGGGGGCAGGAGTGCGACTGAGTACATAATAAATGCAGCATAAAATCAGAGCTAAATACAAGCAAGCTTTTCGTCTGGTAGGGTATGCTAGACTAACAAGTTACCCATCAATAAAATCGCTTTGAATTTTCCCAAAACGATTAGTTGTCGCCTTCAAAAATCAGTGTTTTTTTTTTATTCCTAACTGAACCAATTTTATTTATTTTTTATTTATTACTTATTTATTTTTTATTTATTGCTGATTATAAATTTGATCACTAATTGAATTAAAGCTACTTTTAATATTGATAGCATATGTGCACAGCGCAAAAAAACAAACAGTAACAATGTTGGTTGATTCTCTGCTGAAAGTATTGGGCGAACAGAATCGCCAACTGAATGCTTGCCATTCATGTTCCTTTTTCTGACACTTCCGCACACGCTCAGAGAGAGCGTAAGAAATTGCTGAGCTTTTGAGCGATGCTATAAACTTTCTCTCTCTCCTTCATCTCATCGCAGCTGTCAGCCAGCCAATGGCAACACGTGATCGGAGTTTGTTGTTCCCATTTACTTAAACCGAGAGAGGATCAGTTTTATCTGCTGAGCACATTCTGCTCGCCTGGTAATATCCATTTAAAAATTCAGTTTTTAACTGAACCAATTTTATTTATTTATTTTGATTTTTTTGTACATTAAAAAGTTTATATATTTATATTTTATATATTTTAACATTTAAATGAATTTTTCATATTTTTAAAATTTTTACTATTTACTGTTATGTGTATAAAACACTTTCTTTAACTTTGTTATTAATTATATAATTATTAAAGCTTTTTGTTTGAACATTTCATATGCACAAATGTAGCTTATAAATTAATAAAATATAAAAAATAGTTTTCATATGCATCTGGTAATTTTAATTTAATTTTATGTCAATTTGTGAATTTTTAATAAATTTGACATAAACAAAATTTTATTTTTTCTAGATCGAAAATACTTTGTCAAACATTTTTTTTTAGCTTGTGGGTTTTAAAATAATAAAGTATTCGTGAGAAACATGCAAGTTAAATTTATATTTATATTTTATTTTGCTGAAAATTTCAAAATTTGAACAAAGATACCCAATTTGAAACAATTTCAGAATACAGGATATACATAAAAAAAAAAAAAAACAAACAAACCTCAACTCCAAATGACGATTTCTGCAAATGGGTTAATGCGCTGGTTTCATATGTATTTCATATGTAAGCACATTTTTTTTCTGCATCCAAACGAATGCAAATTGATGTAATGTTAAATGAGTCACAAAATTGGTAAACACAAAACAAGCTTTTTGGTTTAAGCCAAATTCATTTAGGGACTCGACAAATGAAATTGCACGAAAACTTTGGTAAAACGCTTTGAAGCAATTTTATTATTATTTTTTTTACAGGACATTCGTGATTTAATAAACTTAATGCTAGATTAACGTGGAGTGGATTGGAGTGGAGTGGATGGAGTTCACCTGCGTCCTCCTCCAGCTGCTGGGTTTACCACCAGCTTTTGACCTTATGCAGGACAGTCTTGAATACGGGCACCTTGACGGGGAATGGCTTGGGCACCTTAATGGGTAAATATTTGATGACGGTGTATGGGACACGTTTCTCTACCGGCACCGGTATGTGCTTCTCCACTGGATAGGGCACAATGCGCTCCACTGGCACTTTCAATTCCTTCTCAATGGCCACCTGCACCTGCTTGGTGATGGGTATATGTATCGGCACCGGTTTCCTAATGGGAATGATGACTGCATGGGAAATGGGTATTTTGACGGGCTTCTCGACGGGCACATGTTGCTTCTTCACATGCTTCACGGGCACATAGTTGATGATATCCACATGATGATGATGATGACTCTGCGTTTGCTGATGTGAATCCTCGTTGCCATTGGATTCGGCTAGAAAATTGGAACTCTGCTCCTGCCCATCACCTGCTCCCCCCTCGTGTGAAGGTGCAAAGTAGGACGCGTGCTCCAATTGCTCCTGCTCCTGCTGTTGCTGCTGCTGTTGCTGCTGCTGTTGATGCTGCTGCTCCTCATCATGATGCTGCTGCAATGCCTCATAGCCGGAATGTAGATAATTTCCCACAGAGATTTTATCGTAGGCATAATGATTACCCGCCTGCTGATGTGGATGTTGATGTTGAGACTGGTCGATGCCGCTAAAAGATGGCAGATAAGCGGACGAGTAATCCCCCTCAGCTGGATAATTGTAATATTGCTGCTGCTGCTGCTGCTGTTGTTGTTGCTGTTGCTGGTGTTGCTCGTCTCCGGCGTAACCGTTGCCACGTCCCGCTGCCGTATCAGCATAATCGTTGGCAGTTGCTGCCACCGCTGCGATTGCGTCAGCATCCTCGTGCTGCTCCTCATAAATTGGTATCTCTTGTTTTGACAGTGCCTCGGTATGCGTGGGCGCCACTGAGGCGTAGCCGTTGCTAATGTGTCCCATGCCCGAGAGATTTGTGAGCCCATTAAGCATCGCTCCCAGTCCGCCGCCATGGCCACCAAAGGAATTGCTTCTATAGCTGCGACGCGCTACACCGCCGTCTGCTGGTCCCCCCTCTGCTGCTGCTGCGTAGCGTTGCAATGGTCTGTGCAACACGGACGTGCTCGGCTCTCCCAATGGCAGCCAACGATTATCGTAGTGGCCATAACTGCCGCCATATAATGTTGTCTGAAGGCCGTCATTCGTGCTCGTCCTACTCGTCGTCGTCGTCGCTGTCCTTGTTGGCAGTCCTGGCATTGATGAAGCTTTCAGCGGCACGACAATGCAGACAATTGCCACAGCCACAATGAGCGGCATCTGCTGAGCGGGTGTGGGTGGGTGGGTGGGTGGTTGGGTGGGTTGGGTGGTATATGAAAATGCCATGCAAATTATTATTTTAAAAGGTAAAATCCGCGTCTGCAGCATTTCGCTCTCTGCTTTTGAGCGAATGCATTTTTAATAAACGCCAAGCTGCGAACAATTATTATCTACAATACTTAGCTGGCCATCCTCGGACTCGTCCTCAGTCCGCCACACTCACCAGATTGGTGTTGGCCATTTGGCTTGCTTATTCGGCGGTTTTCTATCCAATGAGTTTTGGCCCAACAGACCCTGTTGCTGGCTGTGCGGTTGCAATGGAAATGTTTGCCGTTTGCATTTTGCCCGCCTTTTTTATACTGCACTTTTCCCATCGCAGTAGGACAAACTGCAAATATTTTCCTATTACACAATTCGCTGCAATTTCCATTTTTTTTTTTCTTTTCTCCTTTTGTATTTTTTTTTTATTTTTTTTTTTTTTGTTTATAGAAGGCGGCCTGTCGTCGTGCAGCAGCAGCAGCAGTCAGTGCCAAAGAGCCAAAGAGATTGTCTTGCATTGTTTTGACCCTCTCGTCTTTGGCCACATTTGTGTTGATTTTTAGTTGCATTTTTTATTTCTTTCTCTCCTTCTGTGACTAACTTTTAGGAGTCATAAGCTGGAGGTGCCAGCTGCTATTCACATTTTGCACCCATTTCTCTCTATCTCTCTCTCTCTCTCCCACTCTCTCTTACTCACTCTCTCCTACTCTCTCTCTCTCTCTCTCTCTCTCTCCCACTCTCTCTTACTCACTCTCTCCTACTCTCTCTCTCTCTCTCTCTCTCTCTCCTGCCTTTCTTGCTGCGCATTTATGAATTAAGTTACGCGATCAATTTGAATCATAACCCTGTTCCGTCTCAACCCAAGTGCAATTGAAAAACCAGCTGTACAAAAAAAAAACTAAAAAAGGTTATTAATAATAAAATACCCTTGCAGATCTAATATATATTATATATAATATATTGATTAATATGAAGAGCTATGTTTTAAGATAACTCAATTGTTCTGAATATGAGAAATTCTTCATCTATTTGGCGCAATCCTGTATTTTTCTTTGAGACATTTTTTAATTTTTAGGAAATATATTTCCCAAAAATAGAAAATGACACTTGCAAGGAATGTTATCACAATATGTTTTACATGTGTTTAGAAAGTATATTTCTAAATAATAAAAAAAATTTCCAGTTCTCAGAGCGATTTTTAATTATGCATAATTTTCAATAATCATAATCATTTTCTAGAGTCATAATAATTGGAAGATTATCCAATTTGGACAAATTTCTACAAAATTTAATTGTTCGCCTTGTCCATGCCAAGTTCTTATGTGGGGATTAAAGTGCCACTAAAGTCCACTCCCCTTTCCTTGCTCAGTCTACTCAAGTCAAGTAATTGCTTTTGGCAACATTAATATACCCATTTTACTCCCGGTTATAGGGTATGTAACTGATGCCAACAGATATGCAAGTAAAATGTAATATTAAAATTTTAATTGTATGCATGCCATTGGCAATTTATGCTTAACTTGCAATGAAAATAACATGCTCTACTCTTCCTCCATCTAAGCTGTGTTTTTTATGATCACTTTTTTTTTAAAAAAAAAAATAACATACCTCTTTGAATAATTACGCTTTAAACTTTGTTTCACAATGATGTGTACTAAAATGTTTAATGCATAACTAAACTAAAAATACAATTTTTAAACTGGATACTACTAGAAATATTTGGATAAATCAGAAAAATTACTAACATATAATAATTAAATTTAAGTTTTTTTCCTAGCCTTTCATTATAATAAATATTACTCCATTTAACATTTTATTTATTATTTACACTATTTTATTTATGCTGTCATTTAAAATTTCTGAACTAATTTCAACACTTTTAAATTGAATTTTTAATTTACTACATAAAAGTTAATTTAGGATGTATTTTTTTGTGGTTTTTTTTGTTACACGTTGCGCGACCAATTTATAATGCCGCTTTGGAAGCGTATACAAACACAATGGCCAAGACATTAAGTTCAAAGTCATTTTCCATTTGCCACGGCAAATGAACGACGACGACGAGGAATAAACTCAAAATCCGGCACGCGCCAAACTTCATAATGATGAACCGAGCAACTTCATCAAGAGTTGATTTCTTTTGCATGATCACGATTTGTCCGACTGTGCGTTTCGTGGCCTTCATAGGAAAAACAAACTTGCACTCATTCAAAGTCGTCATCAGGCATGCCAGGCCAAAGAGCGAGAGCGAGAGAGAGGAAAGCCAGCGAATGCATAATAGGCAAAAAGAGACTGAAAGCTGCTGAACAGCTCCAAGTAGAGCGCACTTGATCCAAACTGACACAAGCTGGCCGCTGTGATTTGCCTTTGTACCAAAAAAAAAAAATGCAACTTTAAGTTTTTGAAATGTTTATTTTCATTGTTTGTTGAGACACGCCTTCACCTTTTCTATTGTTGGTGCACGAGAGCGAGAGAGGCATAAGAGAGAGAAAAGCCAAGGAAAGCGTAATTGGCGAGAAGAGACAGAAAGCAGCTGAACGGCTCCAAGCAGAGCGCACTTGATCCAAACTGACAAAAGCTGGCTGCTGTGATTTGCGTAAGATTTGACTTGACTTGTGCAAAAAAAAAATGCAACTTGAAACTTTTCATTGTTTTTTGGAACTCGCCTTCACCTTTAGTATTGTTGGTGCATGGCCATGTCTGAATGCCCCAAAAGGTTAATTTTAATTGCCTAAAGATTTAACTGAGCTTAGGCCATTGTTAAGTTTATGTTTAAGAGCTGAATTTGAATCGGTTTTTGAGGCAAAAAAAACACAGCCAAAAGCCACAAAAAAAAAGTGAACGCCTTTTAAGTGCACCTGCAGACATGATGCTGCTGATTATATTTTTCTTGCCAAGCGTAACAGCTCGTTAGTATTTTCAAGTGATTTCCACTCATTTTCATTGCTCCCGCCCCGAACCCCGCAGCTGCGCTTCGAGCGACGAAGGCGAAGGTGAACGGCACGGCGTCGGCCCTGGCCAAAGGAAGTGTACTGATTTGAAAGGAAACAAACATTTTTTGGTGGCCTCGCTCGCCTCGTTGCCCAAGTATTTTTTCTTTCTTTCCTTCTTTCTACTCTTTCTCTTTCTCTTTCTTTTTTCATTTCATTTCTTTTCTTTTTTTATAGGTTTGCTGATGACTTTTATTTTTTTTATATCGCAATTTACGCTTACTTCATTTCAATTACAATTACAATTACATGATTTCTTTCGAATGGCCGAGCGGTTGTGCAATTTAATGGACACAAAACGCAAAACTGCACTAGAGTTATGCAATCGAGGTCATGTTTAGGGCCTAAAGCACAAAACTTGTATATCATATTATTAAATGTCATTTTTGTCTGACTTGTGTCGATTTCCGGTTTTTCAACCACAAGTTCCCCACTTGACAATTGAGTGTTTTTCAATACACAAGAGAAATTGCTAAGCTACCGTGTACAAATAAAAAAAAAATATGTATATATATATATGAAAATAAAATATATATCAATATACAAATGGAAATAAAAATGTTTTATTGACTGTGTTTTGCCATTGCCTTTAAGCCATTTTCAAACATTTTTATGTGTAAAATTCTGTACAATATTTTTGTCACCCGTATTTTTGTTCAATGCTTTGTACATTTCAATGGCTCTGAATAAAAATGCCAAACGACCAGAGTTTTGGCCATTTGCATTTGCATTTGTTTCTATGCATTCATATTTTTGCCGCTGTTGTTTATCGTAAATACTGAAAAGCAATTGTAAATTTGTACGCAACAAATGCGGACGAGCACAAAGGGAAGCAAACAGGCAAATATTAAATAAAAACAAAAGTGGAACAAAGTGAAATTGTTTATATTCAGGCATAACCGACTGTGTAATACACTGATGCCAGTACTATCAGTGCAGGATGGGTTTGACTATACAAATAGTTTTTAAAGATCTGTGAAGTAAGCTCCCAGTAATTTATCTTACAATATTAGTGATTTTTTTGTTGAGATTTTTGTGAAATGTAAAATTTTGGAGCAACTTCGTAGTAATCCACATTCGATGTTTGGTGGCTGCAATTCAATATTTGCGGGAGAAGTGGATTTTTTTAGATGAGATGATTTTTTCGATTAAATTTGTTTAATGTCACATTTTCAAACCTGTGGCATTTATAGCAATCTGAAATCAAAATTTAACGATAATGGAGAAACATATGAATTTTGAATATTTGTCCGGGCAGGCCGGGGCTGGAAAAGCACACCCAGTTTGCCTTGAAGAGCTGGAAATTATTGTTGGCTAATTTCCTAAAAAATGCTTAGACCCAATATCCTAGGAAACTGAGTCCGTGCAGAATATGTGGGCATCGATATGCAGCGGATTCAGATCAATGGATAGACGATATACTCAAAAAAATTAATTTAAATTGTGGACGATATATGCTTTTATCGATTTACGATGATCAATTTAATCGATTTGATAGTCAACACTTTGTCTTACGAGAGCACAGATGAATATGTATTTATGTATATGTATATCGATAATTCTTTAGTTTTAAAAGAATGCAGAAAAAAGAGTTGCATTTAGCTGAAGACTTCAAATTGGGAATGTAAGCTAATATTATATGCCAGCTTGAGCACAGGCATATGCAAAGAACCAACTGAATCCAGATATCGATTATCAATATCGATATCAATATACTTCTAGAATTGCCGAGTCAGAGCAGAGAGTCAGCGAAAAAACACATCAAAAATATCGCAGTACTACACAAATATTATATATATATATATTTATATACTTATTTGCATACAAGCTTTTTGCCCCACATGACGAATACGCATTAAGCGCGAATTAGCACATGAAGCTTTAGAGTGTGGCAAGGGGCGTGGCAGTGGTAGGAAACGAACTAAATGCGCCACTTGTAGTATAAAATTCACTATGCACATTATATGTAAAGTGTCATAATAAGCACAAGTATGAGTTAACACACACACACACACATAGTTTTTTGTTTTGGGCATTGGTATTAGTGTCGAGTTGCCCTCTGTGTTGTGTGGAGATGTTAAAGTTTTAGTTCGCCTTTCATAAGCGACTAACTAATTAAGATAAGTGTGTCTGATTTTCATATTAATTGCACAGAAACGGAACCCGTTGCGCTGCTCTTATCTAAAATACTCCGGAGTAAAGCAAATCGTCAAACGTTGCCTGGTGACCAATGTGTGTGTGTGTGTGTGTGTGTGTGTGTGTGTGTGTGTGCGTGTGTGTGTGTGGCTGTGTGTAAATGTTTATTACGAGTTGTAGGTGCGTCTGTGTGAGTGTGAGTGTGCGTGTGTGCGTGTGTGTGTGTGCGTGTGTGTGTGGAGGGGCGTAACGGGCAAACATGAAGCAAAACAGGCAGCATGCTTTTCAAGCGGACGTGGCTTACATGAGCATGTGTTTTTAAGCCTCGTTGGGTACAAAACAATTAATTTTACGCCACGCCCTCACATACACACACGCACACACACACACAGAGACACACACATACACACACATATGCAAGCACAGCACGATTCAGCCTCCTGTGAAATGTGAAGCATAAAAGCACCACAACAACAACAACAAGAACAACAACCGGAAACGGAAGCGCACAACTCTTTGCGCGAATTAATCACACAACAAGCTCAGCAACAACAACAACAACAACAACAACAACAACTACAGTGACCAAGTACAGCAAGCATATCGCAAGAATAAAACGGTCACGCATAAACCGCTTGCCCGAACTCAACTTACATTTACTGCAAACACTGAGAAAAAAAAAGCTCAACCCAAAATTTTAAAAATTATTGCTTATTCTATTTTTTTTTTTTTTAATTTCCAAATTAAAGAAACCATTTCTCAATATTAGAAATACATTTTTTTATTTTGTTCCTTAAATTTACAAATATTTTTAAAAAAAAATAGCAATGTTAACTATAATTCCTAGAGAAAATCCCTTGTCTTATTAAAAAAAAATAAACTTAGCTGTTGTTTGATTAAAAAATGTCTTAAAAATTCAACACATTAATTTTTTACAATTTTAGAGAAATCTATCTGTAAAAAACCGTTTCGATTTATTTTGTAAGTATATAAAATATATAATAATTTTTTAAATTAAAGAAACAACTTCTAAATATTACAAATAAATTTTTTTATTTTATTTCTTAAATTTACTAATATATTCAAATATAGAAATGCAAACTAAGATTTCTAGAAAAAATCCTTCGTGATATTACGTAAATAATCTTAGCTGTTGTCTGACTAAAATAAAATACTTAAAAATTAAACAGAAACATTTTTTTTAAAATTAAAAGAAAGTTTTTCTGCCAAAAATTAATAATAATAATAAATAATAATATATATAATAATTATTAAAATATTTAGAAAATAGTCTAAGCTGTTGTGAGTTGTAAAAATAGTTACTAATAATAAATTAGGTTAACTCTTTTATTAACACTGAGAGCGATTGCTTTTTGTAAGCGTGTACTTTGGTTTGGGCCCGGTTAACGGAGAGAAGTAGTTGAGTTGAGTTGAGTTTAGTTGAGTTTCGCAGCACCCCTGCGAACGGACAGACGGCGAAACCCTTCCTTCCAGTTGGTTTCCACAGAGCCCAAGCTCATTAACATGCTTACCACCTACCAGCACCGCACCCCCGCCGCCCTGGAGACCGTTGGGGGTTGCGTGATGCCGTGCTGCAGTTGACTCGCTGGGGGGGGGGGGGGGGGCGTAATTTTGACGTGCTCCTATGAGGCAAACGCGCCCAACGCTTATGCCGCACATTGTACGGGGCACAATCACATTGTGCGGCTATTTCGGGCATATTTTGTCAATCATTAAGTGTGTGTGTGTGTGTGTGTGTTTTTATTTTTATTGTTTTTTAAAATGCGAACGTGGCAAGTGAATTTTAACGAGCAGCCGCTCGGTGTTCGTTTTATAATGCAAATTAAATAAACATGATTTTATATGATTTCGGTGTGTGCACTGTCAGCGGACGACAGTCCGACAGTCCGACAGTCCGAGTCCTTAACGTCCTGTCCTGTCCTGTCCTGTCCTGCCTTCTTATGCCGTGCGAGTTTGCCGTGTCAGTTTTATGGGTCGTCAGCCATTTGCCATTTGCCATTTGCCGAATGCGACATCTGCAACGCCTTCGAGTGTAATTTAATTGAATAATTAACCATTTTTATTGCCCAAGCTGCAATGTATGCGTGTAGGTGTGTGTCTTTGTGTGTGTGTAGGTGTGTGTGTGTGCGGTTGTCCTTTGCATATACGTATATATAAATATGCAGAGCGTGTCATTTTAATTTACGAGCATGCTGTTTGTGTAACCGCGACCACGACAGATAATAAACACGCGCAATATTAAGTATACGCCCCGTGCAACTTCTTTTGCATCTCTCGGCATGAGGCACGCCACAAACTTATTGTTCAAAACTAAACAACAAATAATACTTGCTGAAAGCAAGCAAATTTTATCCCAACTTCTGCATAAGTTGTACTTTCAAATGCATTATTCCTTTCAATTTAATATACGTATATTTATTGTTTTGTCTCTCAGTGTAAAAATTGTACACGAAGAAAAAAAATTGTCTCCAATATAAATATTTTATTAAATATTAATGACAAGCCATTGCTTTAAGAATTGGTGCTTTTTTTATTAACGTAATGCAAAATATATATTATTAAATATTATTAGCAAAACTTAATCTGCTGAGATTATTTTTACACATTTATTTGAAATTTGTAAGACTCTAGTTTTAAAAGTTTCTTTGTTACGCGTGTTTATACAGGTGATTGATTGATTGATTGACTGATTAATTGATTGATTGATTGATTGATTGATTATGCTGTAGATTCTGATCAGGCACATATATATATATCTAGTGCAGTTGTAGATTTATCTTTTTTTTTGGGCTCAGCGTATAAAACGAAATACTTGAGTTAAGATAACAAAATCTTCACTTTGCTACAACACATTTCTCGCTGTGTAGCTGCTATAAACTATAAAGAACAATTTTATAAAGGACATTGCACTTTCCTTGGAGGTTTGAAGGCATAAATAGGGCTAACCTTACCATTAAAGCAAACTGCCTTATTAGCTGGACAACCGCCAGTTTGCCGCTGCCCTCTGCCCCGCTTTGCCCACAAGCTGAGTGTGTGTTATTTGTCTGCCATTTTGTTTGTATATTCTGAACTTTCAGGCTATGCATAATTGATTTATAATTTATACAACTGCTGCGGACATTAACATTTAAATTTCTCTCTTTTTTTAGTAAGTTGACTTTTAACAATGCCAAGGCAAATACTTAAATTGCTCCAACTCTTTGCGCTGTTAAGGTACGAAATTTGAAGCTTAGTTTAAAAACCAAAATTAAATCAATAGTTTTCGAAAATGGCTCAAAGCGTAATCACTACAACTGACAATGATCTGAGGAAATGCGACTCGCTGAACTTGTGCAAAAACTTTTGGGCAAACACCCAACGACAATTTGAGCTCAGCTAAAGTTAAAGTTCAAATTTAGCACTGCTTGTCCAATGGACTAGTTAAGCTTTATTTAAGCATTCCATGTACATTTTTTATGGCTATATTGTGCGTATTTTTTGGCGCAATGCTCGCTATATCTATAAACGTAATTGGATATGTGGCTCTCTGACTTTTGGTTGGCAGAACTTTTCGATTGCTCCCGCTTGCTGCACATGAACACACACACACACACACACACATATATATATGCACTCACATGCAGCCCAGGATAAGATGAGTAGGGCTAAGCCACACGTCTGCTCGGGTGGAAATTGGCAACAATTGTAACGCGCCACAAAATGCCAACCATAAAAAGTTTTATGAAAATTTCTAAACGCGCCGCGGTCTCTAAGCAACCCTCCCCCCCTTTACTCCTTTTTGGTGTGGTGGAGGGGGGCGTTAACTGGCCCATCAATTTGCCAATTACTCGACTTGAAGTTGAGTGCATGTAATGCATGGAAAAGCGGCAAAAGGGTGGAAAGGAGAGCATTTTGTGGAGTGTCTTTAAACGTGTTTCTTTTCTGTTCGCCAAGTGCCTTGTAGCATGTAACAATGTGGCATCAAGTGTCAGCTTGTCATTCACAATTGTCCCTCTTCCCCCTTGCCCCCCTGCTACACTTTGATTGCTGCATCTAATTGCCACAATAATACCACACTCGGCCTAGAGTGGAGGGCGGCACTTTTCTTGGTTTTCCGCTTCAACTTTGGGCTACATGTCAAGATGCTGGTCAGATGGCTTCCGCTTTTTTGGCAAATGCAACAGCTGCAGCTGTTTTGCTTCAGAGAAACCGCCCACTCAAGAAACGCCCCACTTAAGCAACAATATTTCTACACTCAGCAAAATTAAGCGAATCTTGAACCGATAATTTTTCAATTTTATTTTATATATTTTGGTTGAACTAAAAGCAGTGCAACTAATTAACTAAATTACAAGTTGCATTTGAAACTTAAAACTAAAATAAAAAACATAAATTAAATTTAAAAGAAAGTTAAAAAAAAAATAAGGAATATTATAAAATAAATCTGGGATATCGAAATATTTAAAATGGGAAGTGCATAATAAACATAGTTGATAAAAAATTTGTTAATCTTAAGTAGAATAGAAAGAAGGAAATATATATTTAAAAAAATATATATAAAAGATATGAAAATCACTCAGTATGTGAATTAATTAATTAAGTGAAATAAAAAAAAAGTATTTTGAAAATTTTTGTATCACCAGATCTTTGTACAGTTGGTTAATCCTAGTCAGTTTAGTTCTTAAAACCAACCCATTTTTAGCATACGGCAAATATCGATTTTATATATATTGATAACAATTTTATTTGTCAATATTTTCGTCAAGTGTATGCAAGTAAACGAAATGCAAATTCCTGCATTAAGTCTTTCGACACTTGCAAACTTTTTCGCCCAAAAACTTTAGAAATTTTCAATTTTTAAATACAATTTCAGCGTTTATTAAAGATGGAGTGTGAGAAGGAGGGGAGAGAGAGAAAAGAGAGAGAAGAAAAGAGCACACTTTACACATTGAAGAGGCCCTTAAAGTTGCCACTGTGAGTTGGCTATTAACTTGGCTTAATATTTTCGCTTTTCGTGGCCCACCTCAGTTTTAGACAACAACTATTTTTGCACTTAGCTGCAGTTGAAGCATAAAATTGATTTTTAATTGAAAATTGCTTGCATATTTTGTGTGTGTGCACTCCCGTGTGTGTGTGTGTGTGTGTAGGGGGGGAGCTGGGTTTTTGTGTGCATGTGTTTCAACGCGATTCGAATCCGGTCAAAATTGAAAACAGCATGCAGCTTAATAAACTCTGCAGTTTCAATGGCGTTGTCTACATTTTGGGACTGCAGCACTGCATCCACCTGGGGGTCCATTAGTGTGAAATCAAAGTTGAGCATTGAGCATTGAGCATTGAGCTCATCAAATGTGAAAATGTGCGCTTGTCAGCAAGACAAAATGTCACAAAAAAAAACCGAATTCCATTTAATTTTGTCTCCATAATTGGAACTCAGCTCAGTTTTGCTCTACATAAACTAAAAATTGCTTCGTTTACTACGTGAATTCAATTTTGAACTGAAACTGTTTGCTTTGTATATATTTTAAAATTAAAAAAGCAAATTTATACCAATTTTATGAGTTTACTTTAAATATTGACTTTAATTTATCAAGTCTGTCGAAAAAAAATATTTAAAAAATAAATAAAAAATAAAAAACTTGTTCTTAATTCAGTGCAAACATATTTAATAAATAAAAAAAAATTATACAATTTGTAAATTGTAAATTTTAAAATTAAACTTCAAAAGTAGTTCATGAAGTGCGATCCAAGCTTGACCAACTCGAGGCTCACAATAGGATTACCCTAGGATGGGTTCCGGGAACGAAGTGGCGGATAGGCAGGCTAAAATCGGTGCAGAAAGGCTCCTAACAGGGCCAGAACCGTTTTGTGGCATAGCAAGGCAAACAATACGGCTAAAACTCAGCAACGAAGAAAGACAAAGGAGACTACGGAACAGGGAAGAGACGCCAGGACTCCGACAGGCCAAATGTCTTTTGGGTGGCTATAATCAAAAACGATTTAAGCAAGTTGTATCCAGGGGTAGGAATAGGCAGAGGATACTTGTCAATCTACTGACAGGATATTGTAGACTAAGGAGTTACCTATCCAAACTGGGTATTCATCGTAACAATCAGTGTAGGTTTTGTGAATGTGAGGAGGAGTCCTAACAGAATGTATCGCTTTATCCAGGAAAAGATGCAGCATCCTAGGGATGGATGCTATGAGTGTCAATGACATTGAAGTCCCGAACCCATCAAAGATTCTTACATTCGTGCGGGAACTGGGGTTGATGGAGGAGCTATAAGCTCAGATCCAATAACCCAAAATCTTATTATAATACGCTGCAGAGGAAAAAAGATGCATCTCACATTAAATATATATATTTTCTTGAACAAAATCAACAGATGAGTGGATTTAACCATGTTTTTTCCCGTCTCAAAGACTTAAGATTTAAAGATTAATTTTTTTTTATTTTTAATAAATCGATCGGAAAAAAAACACCTAAGTTGTAATCCAAAAATCCAAGAATATTCGTGTTTTTTCGTTCGCAATAACTGCGATAGTTGGAAATTAAATTTGAATAGGGACAATATTGCTAATTGTTTTTGGTGTTGATGGTTTGGTTTAGGGAAGTTCGACTGTAATAATAATAATAATGCTGCTAGGCAGGGACGCATATATGCATATTGAAATGTGAAACCACGACAAAGGACGAAGCAAATAGAAAACAACATGCACAGCGATGCCGACAACAATAACCATAAAAGCTGCCAGAGGTGCAACAGAAGCGTAGGCAAAGTCGTTGCACAAATAAACGGAGGTACAGCAGAAAAAAGGGGCAAGGGATAAACGGGCGGAACTGGAGCCGATGCGACGTAGCCAAAATCAATCTGCAAACATGTTGAACTAGGTCAGGCTTTTAACATTCCGTCCGTGTGAAATTCGCCGCAAACGGCAGCAGAAGGAGCAGGAGCAGCAGAAGGAGCAGGAGCAGCAGCAGGAGCATGAGCAAGAGCAGCAGCAGGAGCAAGAGCAGCAGCAGCAGTTGCTGTAGCTGTGGCATCTGTCGCCCTTTAACACCTCCTGGTTTGTGGATGCACAGAGCATGCGCTTCGCTTTGACGAACTTTCCGCAAAAAGGGGCCCCTGCGGCGATTTCGCCTCGGGGCAATTCGCTCTAGCGTGTTATCAGCCACAAAATTGTTGTTGTTGTTGTTGTTGTTCGATGTACAATTGTTTTGTGCATTCTCCCTTTTGAATATCAATTGCATTTTATTATAGTATGAGCCATTTATTGTTTTGTTTGGTTTTTTTTTTTGTATTTGTGTTTTTTTTATATTTTGCATTTTCTTTTTTTTCTGCCAGCGGCAACATCGCGTGTCCGCAGGCCAAGCAGCAGATGGCACTTTCCACAACAGCAACAACAACAACAACAACAACAACAACAACAACAACAACAAGGACAACATTAAGAGAAATTTTCTTGCACATTTGGCTTTTGTCGAGCCGTGTCGTGCGCTGACATTGCCAAAAACCACAGAAAAGCTCGTGCAGCTCGGTCGTCACCCAGTCCCATGTCCCATGTTCCATGTCCCATGGTCTCCTGTCTCCTGTTACCAGTCATAAACAGCGTTGTTCCGTTCTTGCCTGGCTGACTGCCTGCCTGCCTGCTTTCTTTGTGGGCCATGTGCATGTAATTATTTTTGCAAAAATATTTCAATGCAAATATTGCAGAGCCTCATTCTGCATCATGTGCATACTTTATGCACTTTTCCTTTTCGTTTGACAGCAAAATGTGTATGACCGACTTTTTTGTATTCTATTTTGTTTTTTTCGCAATTTACTTGTGACTGTTACAGTTATATTGCCGCAAATTAAATACAAAAATTTTAAATTATATTTGCCAAATGCGGCAACAACAAAACAACAACAACAAATTTTATATATGCAAATTGATGTTGGCACTCGACGCCAAAAAAAAATAAAAATGAGCAAACTTAATGGGCAACAAATTCGAATAAGAAAACGACAAATACAAAAGTGAATTTTCACAGCTAAATATTTACTTTTCAAGAAGGCAAAAGCCTTAATACAGTTAGCCAAACTCCGTTTCCCCCTACGCTTTATCCCCCTGCCGTATGGGTAAATGCAATGGGCTGAGAATTCGCTCAAGCAAACGATAATTATCAGACACATACAGAAGCTGCTGGCAACACACATTTTTTTCACTTTTAAAAAAATATATTTGAAAATATTGATGCCTAGTTGTACCCTGTTTATTTTCTATATACTCCAAAATTTTATAGCGGAAGTGTTTGTCATAATAATTTACCATAAACCGTTTCGTTTGTGGTTTATTTCGTTAGCCATTTCTATACTCTAAGCCGCAATTTGAAGCTAATCAGCTAAAGTCAAAATAAATAAAACTAAAACTTTATTATTAAAAACTCGGAGAACATAATAAATTAATTGATTTTATATTTAAATGCTGCTCAGCAACTAAATATTTGTGCTTAATTTTAGCAAGATTAAAAATTAGTATAAACTCGGTTAACTTCGACATCCTTTGCCAGGATACTCTCTAGTCAGGCCTTCGCCGCTGTTTCCTTTTCCAAGTTAGAGGCAAAAGCTAAGAAGCTGGCAAGTTCCTCAACAGCCGCCGGCTGTGAATACTCGCGCCCTGTGCAACTTTTGCGTTAACATTATTTTATTTAATTAGGTAAATGTATGCAGGCCCAGCAAACCCACATAAAAATCTATATAATATATACACATATGTATGTATGTATGCATATGTATATTTATACACGGCCGGGAAGTAACACAACACATGTTGTTGTAATTACAACCGCGTTTAATAAAGCTGCCTTGCTTGGCTACTTGGCTTCTAATTGTAAATTTGCCACACTCTCAGCGTGTGGGGCACATGGGCAATCGAGGCAATGTGTATTAATTGTTGGCTGTAAAACTTTAAAGGCATTCATTTTGAAAAATTAACTACCTAGCCGAGGCACAAGTGTTCCAAATTAGGCACATTTCAACAACAATGTACGATTTCATCAATTTTTTTTCGAAATTTTATATTTTTTGCAGTTTACGCTAATCGTTACAAATTTTTTTTATTTTCATAAAGGAGATTAATTTTTTTTTTTAAATTTAATTTAATTAAATATTTTTAATTTTCAGTTTAGATCTTATATTTAAATTATTCAGAGAATGTGTCATCTATTTAAGGGATTTACAACTTATTAATATAATTAATTATGGCTCAAAATTCATTTTATAATATGAGATTTAAATACTTAATAAGCAAAAATTCATTATTGGATCTGTAATTATATGTATATTATATTATATTATATGTGATGAGATAATTAACTATTTACTCAATATTTAGTTTAAGTTAAAGTTATCAAGTGAATTAAATATATATTTGTTTAACTGATTATTATATGTATTTATTTATTATTATTTTATTCCAATTATTATAATTTATTCCATTATTATTTATTTTTCCAAGGGTTATTGTTGAAGTTAAGTTATTCAAACAACAATAAAAATTGTTCAATCCTTTTGCGCATCCTTTCCTTATTTTTGATTTGATTTTTCTTATAACAGAAAATTTCGGATAAGTCGGCCATATCTTCGGGATTCCAACAAGTCCTGTAGCAAGCATCCAAATCTTTATTACAATTTCCTAAATAAAGAAGTATTGAATATATCGACGCAGTTTCCATCGTTCTGCAGTTATACTTATTGGACTTATTCTCGATTCCAATTTATGGACTATTATAAATTCTAAAAATAAATATTAGCTTTTTGTGATGTTATACAAACATTTATAAGAAATGCTCGTCTAATATATATCGATAATTAACTACAAACAGATGTATTTTCTTTTGTTGAATTTAAAATAAATTAAATTAATAATATTAAAAATAAGCGTTTAAAACTTAGAGCCGAGACCTTAAATCCAATGTTTTTGTTTTCTTTTAAAACTATTCGATAAGGTATTTTTTCCAGGCTTTTTTCATTCTCATCGCCTTTGTACTCTAAACATTAATAAATTTGGTTTTTATTATCACAGCTAATAATATAGCGTAATTAATAGTGTTTCACATCAGCGTCTTTTTCGTCTTTCTCATATTCTCCTTTTGACAAACAGCTCTCTTATAGCTCTCTCTCTCTCTCGTCTCTCGCGGAACTGCAAGTCTCCTCTTTTTTAATATCTTTAATATCTTTGGTAATATAAGTTTCCTACACTCGATATCAATTTGTCAGGCTATGGCTTACCTGCTTTCAAATTTGTCTGCTTGAACACATCGATGGTAATTAACTGGTTCCAAAAGGCCTGCAGCAAAGCCATTTATGGCCAAGAGCTCTTGACTCTGTAATTATGTAATCAGCTTGCACCACTTGATTAATAATTGTCTGTTTGGCAAAGGTTAACAATCAGTCAG
Organism: Drosophila dives; assembly: GCA_035042365.1. Taxonomy (NCBI): domain Eukaryota; kingdom Metazoa; phylum Arthropoda; class Insecta; order Diptera; family Drosophilidae; genus Drosophila; species Drosophila dives. The sequence continues at coordinate 4,181,026 of JAWNLJ010000442.1, forward strand.
CCAACCAGACGGCTGGGAATATAAAATTATATTGAGGTCAATATCGGAATTGAATAGCGATCGAATATCATTACTACTTCCACATTGCTAACAAATTTAGACTCTCTTAATTGTTGTATAATTAGATAAGAAATTAACACATCTAATAAATTAGCTACCTGCCAATTATCTATAGTTTGATTTCTAATATAATAGTATGTTGTTTGAGGTAGAGAATTATTATTCTTATCGGCACTAAATGATTCAGTCACAAACTAACAAATAAGATAAATACCAAGATGTCGGAAACAATTGAGCAAAGTTTCCAATTATCTTTTTTATAAACATGAAAGAAGATCTTAAATTATTTATGACATATTCCTTTTGCCCTACAACTATAATAAATAATTCACAAATGTCCAAATATGTAAATTGTTATATCATATCAATTTTGATCGATATTTCATTGGATATTGAGCATGAATATTAATTGGTTATATTGGATATTTATAATAACATATTCAATGTTTCGCAATTTTTTAATATTGATTTAACGCACTGTTCAACTTAATGCAGAGCTTTTAAACAGTTAAATAGAAAAGGTATATATATGAACTTTTTTCGACCCTGTTAATAATTTTGATAATAAAAATAATTAAAAAAAACATGTGTAATTTGGGCAATTCAAGGTCCTTGCGAAGCAAGGATTTGGCCACGTTAGAGAATAAAAAGTATGCTATTTTTTTATTCGACGTGTTTACTGACAACTTAGCTAGTTCAACAACCTAAATGTATGCCACCTACTGACTTTAGTCAGTACATCAACCAAATGTTTGTGTCTTGTCTGCATTGAAATGAAATCGAAATATTGACTTTGATAATACTTTTTGTTTATTAATATTTTTATTGATTTTGTGTTTTATACATTTTTTTCTTGCTTGGTTTTTTGTTTTAGTGTTTAGTATATATTTATTTATATATTTATTCTCCCGCATATCCATACCGTGATACAATTCTCCCCACAAATACAATATGTGTGTTTTTTGCTTGTAAATATGTTATACAATAAAAATGTCTATACAATTAAGGATACAAAAGTGGTTAAATTTAAGCTTAAGCTAGAAATGATGTCTTCCAGTAATTAAGAGCAATTGTGTTCGTTTACAGATAGATAGGTAGATTTAAAGTACAAATCATATTAGGAGTAATAGAGATAGATATTAGCATAATTTATATATAGTACAATTTGAAATCACTTTGAACTTAGACACTAAGCAGCGAAAGCAGGTAAAAACAAAGAAAAAACACGTAACCAAAAAGGTTCAGCATAAAACTCAATTAACTCAAAATTAAAATCACACAACAATTATTGCAACCAAAACAAAACATAAAATCGCTAAGCATTTCATATCTCACACTCTTGAGTAAAACAATAAAGGCATTATGTAGTTTGTATCTTTCAATTTCTATCAATCATATCAAGCATATATATAACCAAAATCTCAATCGCAATCGCGGCCTAAACCATTAGCCAATCATATATATTTTTGAGCTTTACATCTGTATGTATGCAGTTCACAAAAATGTATTATTTTTGGGTATAATTTGTATATACGTACATAATTTATGTATATAGTATAAATTTGGGTGTCGTAAATGTTTTTTTATTTTGCATTTTCTTTAGCTTGATTTGTTTGTGTTTTTTTTTTTTTTTTTTGTTAGCCATATTTGACCTTGTCGGTATCTTTGATTAGCTAATGGAAATAACGCTTAATTATGCGTGTGTGTATATACATCAAAATATTTGTTTTTAATTTGCAAACGCATATTGGCATTTATGTTGGATTTTGGTTTTTTTTTCTTTTAATGATTTTTTTTTTTTTTTGTAAAGTTGTAAAAAGAAATTTAGCTACTCTCCGCAACTTAAATCGAATCAAAAAATACTAGCACTTTGCAACTGACCACTGGCCTGTTTCTTTATAATGTGTTTGTTTGTTTTGTTTTTTTTTTTGTTTTTGTTTCTAATCTCTCTCCTTTGTTGTATGCCTCATCCTAATTGGGTTTTTTTTTTATCGCAACTGATCTGTCCCACACAGTGTTCGGTATCACTTTTGGTCAGCCATCTAAGCAGAAGAGCCGCGCGAAGCCTTAATCATTATTTTATACAATGTTTCATTGTTCTTTGTTTAATATGTTTGGAGTTTAATATGTTTGTTTTTTTTCTAATTTGTTTTGCTTTGTTTTCCTCGCTGTTTAATGCCAGTTGGGAATTTTTAACGCACGCGCGAAGTCGGTCTGTAAAAAGCATAAGTTGAATCGATCAAAAATAAGGAATACATTAATAAGAACACAACTACTCACCTGGACGATGATGGGCCGGCACTGTGGCGTTTCGGTGTATTCGGAGTATTTGTCGCCGTCGTCCCAGTTGCTGATCCCGCTCGATTGGTCGGAGTACGCGCTCGGCCAGCTGTTGGCGTTGCTGACGTCGTTGTGGGCATGCCGGCCAAACTGTATCGCTTGGGCTGCACAATCCGACTGGGTGAACGGGTGCTGCACTTGCCACCATTTGTTGCATCGTGCCCATTGTTGCTGACTCTGCAGATTTGTGGGGAGATAAGATTAGCAGGCGTGCTCGGTTTACTACATGATTTTGGGACAGTCTTGGTTGTAGTTGTGGTTGTCGTGCTCGGACTAGGCTTCGGACTTCTGTCATTATTGTCATGCAAAATCATACAAAATAAAAAAGAACAACAACAACAACAATTGTTGTGCCAAAAAGGAAAACGAAAATTTAGAAAAACGAAAATTCCAAAAAAGAAACAATTTTGTGTAGATTTGATGTTGATGTTGATCCGGATTCTTACCTGCCGGCTGGATAACTGACTGGTCGCGGTATGCGTGACTTTAGCGCCGAGTTGGCGGATGTGCCCGAATTTGTGGAGGTGGGCGTTGAGCCGCCACTCTTTGTCGCCTGCTCGTTGGCCAGCTCCTTGAGCATGCTCGAGTCTTTGCTCATTAGCTCCCACTGGATTTGCAGTCGCTTGAAGCGATTGCTCTCAATCTTGCGCTGCTCCTGAACATCGAGTGTTTCGCGTCGCTGCAGTGCCGCAATTGATGAAATGTTTGGTGAATTTGGTGGCGTTGAGAAACGCTTCGCTCGCTGCTCCGTTTCGGCGACAACAGCTGCGGCTGCAGCGGCAGCAGCTGCGGCAGCATCATTGAAGGACACCTTCTTCTGCTGGCTGAGCACTCGGCTCACCTCCTTCTTGAGGGCGGCGGCATCGTACAGCACCTGCTCGCCGGAAGACTCGAGAATTGCGGCAATCTCGGCATAATGCTTGAGCTCCGACCGTGGCAGCGATGCCAAGAAATTCTCGGCACGCGCCCGTGCATCCAGATCCTTGCGTGAAAGCCGCTGTTTGACAGGTGGTGGCGCCGTCGGCTGCACTGTCTGCTCCTCCTCCTCGAAGACTTCGGCCAGCTCATCCGTGGAGCCCAATGCGTAATTGTATGGCGGCTCCTGCAGACTGCGTCGCTTCTCCAGCTTGGACAACTGCTGCGTCTGCTTGGCCTCAATCATCGAGTTGCGCTTCGCCTTGCGCAGAATGCTGCGTGGCATCGTCTGTGGCCGACTGGCCGGGCTCGTCTCGGCGCCGGAATCCATGCGCTGCTGTTCATATTGATAGACATACATCTGCTTGAGAGGATCGGCTGCATCCGCCTCCGAGTCGGTCAGCAGCGTGGACGAGCCACGATAGCCGGAGCTGGGCGGTTGACTGGACCCCGAACTGGATGCCTCATCCAGCTGTGTCTGCTGTTGCTGCTGTTGCAGTTGCAGCTGCAAGTTCTTGGCACAGTCGCAGACATGCGTCCGATTTCTGCGTATCGGTGGCGACATGCAGAACAGTGGTCGCTGCGATAGCTCCGTATCCAGCTGACCGGTTATCTGATGCACCTCCGGAATGTGTTGCAAGCGTCGTCGATACTCAGCCGGCAGCAGCGTTGCCAGCGATTGCCAGTCCGCGATATGCTTAAAGTCCAGCGTCTTGAAGAGCTCATGCTCGTTGGCACTTTGCGTGGCACGCTGCTGCTTCTTCAGGGTGCTGGAGCAGCCGGTGCCGGCACTCTCCAGGGTCATCTTGTAGTTGAAGGGTTGGAAGATGATGTCAGTGTTGCTGCTGCTGCCGCTGCTGCTCGTCTTCACAAAGCCCAAATCGGGCAGCGCATAATTCGGATAAATGACATAGATCGGTGCCTCGCATTGCTCACCAAGATTGTGCAGCTTGGCGAGGAACGAAGGCGGCACACAACGATATCGTTCACTCAAAGTGCTGCTGTGCGTGGTGCTCAGCGAACCGCAAGAGGTTTGCATCGAGCGCGTTATCATCTCCGAGCTGGAGGCATACGAGAGCGGACGTTGACGCTGCCCATTGCCAGCCATTGGCACCTGAGTCAGCTGCTCCGAGTTGCTCGCATCCGACGATTGCTGGCTTTGTGTCTGCGTCTGTGTCTGCGTCTGGGCCTGGGCCTGAGTCAAGCTGTGTGTGTTGGCCGCCAGTTGATAGAGCTGGGGATTACGCAGCGGCGTACTGCGACGACGATGAGCTGGTGAATTGGTCGCCGTCGAACCCGTCGAACTCGAACTGGCATTGGCATCATCATGGAATACGGCATCGCAACGGGAGCGTAGCGTACGCTTTGGTGTCGACGTCGTCGTCGTCGTCGTCGCCGTTGCCGTTGCCGTCGCCGTTGCCGTCGCCTCGGCATCGTCGTCATCGATTTCATCGTCCTCATCGTGGCGACTGACCGCCGATCCTTTGCCAGAGTCATTCATGCTCTTCTTGCGCAAACGTTTCTCCAAGGAGCCACTGCTGCCACAACTGGACGATGGCCAGCAGCCCGACGAGACATCCATGCAGGTGAGCGCACCGGCTTGTGCCTCATCGGGGGCACAACTGCTGCCACTGCCGCTGCCACTGCCACCGCTGCTGTTGCTCTTTTGTTTAATGAAGAGCTTGACTAGATTGAAGGCAGCCGCCGGATTTGAGTTGGCCGACGTGGCTGAGCCAGAGCCTGAGCCCGAACCCGAGCCTGAGATGTGCTGTGCCGAACAAAAGTTTTGGCTTGCCTGCGTCGAGGAGAGTCCACAGCCACAGCGATGCTTATGGCGATGTGAATGATGATTATGATGATGATGATGATGATTATGATGCGACTGTTGTTGCTGCTGTGGCGTTGGCGTTGTTGTCGTCGACGATGACTCCTTGTGTGGCTCATCCAGCTGCTGCTGCTGCTGCTGCTGCTGTTGCTGCTGCTGCTGCTGCTGTTGCAAGCGATCCGAAATCGAGACACTTATCGAGATGGGCATCTGGCACATGGGCAGCAAATTTCTGGAGCGTGACGAGCAGGATTCCATTGTTGATGTGCTGATCGCTTGCGAGACATTCAATGGTCCTGACTGATTCTGATTGCACATTTCGATGCTTGCCGCTTCTTGTCCAGCTGCTGCTGCTGCTGCTGCTGCTGCTGTTGCTGCAACACAACTCAATCCTGCGCTCAACTCACTCTGCAGATTGGGCAGACTGTTGCTCTTGCGGACGCTGCACTGTGGCAAATGACGTGTCAGGATAATTGTCTCCGTGTTGTTAATGTTGTTGATGTTGTTGTTGTTATTGTTGTTGCTGTTGTTGTTGTTGCCCGAAGGATACCTGCGTGCGGGCGATACAAACAGAAGCGAGCGTCTTTACAAGCCCAGCAGCAAAATTATAGTCAACATTTGTCATTTGTCTTGCGGAAAATTGTTTACAGATTTATTGGTTTTTGACATATCTAAATCCCATTAAGCCTAATCCCAGGCGCCGCCCCGACCCGACCCGATCCGATCCGTCTACCTGAAGGCGTTATGCATAATATTTGGGTTTTTCTTTATTTGGGTTTTGCTTAAAAAACCCATTCAAAAAATTGGGCACTTTGAGAGCTGCTCAAAATGTGGCATGCAAATTTGTTTGCAACATTTTTGAATGCTATCAATAATTGAACAATTAATCAATATTTTTAGCTAATTATTTATGTGGCAGCCACAAAGTAGGCCTTTGCAATTATTTATAATAATTCATAATTCTAGTATTAAATTACTTTCAGAGCGCAGCTTGCAACATATGTTTTTTTTTTTCGAGTTTTCCCCCGCCTAAAGTTGAAAAAGGGAAAAGGTTATCTGTGGCATGCATACTTTATGATGCCACATAACAACGAGTTGAGTTAATCTTGTGTTGCACACATTTCTGAGTGGCAGCTGCAAAGTTGTGGCGAGCACACTGGAAATTTCTGAAGCTGAGTTTTACATATTCACATTTTGCATTCGCTGCTCAAAATGGGAAACGTTAATTTTTGTATGTGGCACGCAAAATGAAGCTTAATTGAGCTAAATTGAAATGACCTCAGACCAAGCAGAAGGGGCATGAAGAGGGGGGGGTTATATTCACACATCCGCCATGCGCTGCTCTCAGTCGACACTCAAAAACCAAACTGTAAGTGTGTGTGTGTGTGTTGTGTGTGTGTGTGTTGTGTGTATTTGGGTATTTGTACTTACCGCTGTAGTTGAGCTTTTGTTGAGTGGTTCTTGGGTGACTTGCACAGGAACTGAAATGATTGGGCCGAGCGAGACATGGATACCTCCAGGGCCTTGTTTCGCTTCACAATGTCCTCCAGATTGCCATGCAGGTTGATGCAGTTCTGTTTATTTCGCACCGCAATCTCACACGGCTCAGCTATGGAGGTGGAGGCACAAAAATATATTTCAATATTTACTCTAGCGAAATTACACTCAGCGAAAATATGGCATTATTCAATTCAAGAATTGCTGTAATTTTATTCTTACGATTTGTTCGTTAAATTCGTTCAATTTGTCACAATTTGTGAATGAAATAATTACACAATAATTTCGCTAAGTGTACGAGTATTGCACTGTTTGCATACTTACCATAGAAACTCTCATCGGAGTAGAGAACACTGCCCTCAAAAGCGATCGTGTAATTGTCCTTGTTGCAGGTGAGTATAATATCGCCCTCATCCGGATAGGCATCCATGTCCAGCGAATCCACAGAGATGTGCGATTCCTTGACGGGCGAGAAGAGCAACTCTGATTTGCAGAAGGAGTTGTCGATTGATGTCGTCGATGTCTGCGACATGTTGTAGTGTGCCATATTTTGTTGATGTTGTTGTTGTTGTTGTTGTTGCATGTTTGACAACAACATATTGTTGCTGTGCTGCATTTGCAGTTGCAATTGCTGCTGTTGCAGCTGCTGTTGTTGCTGTTGTTGTTGTTGCTGCTGGTAGAGAAACGATTGTTGCAAGCGACTGTTGGCGCCGCCAAGACTTTTACAGTAGGCCGGCAATTGTGACAGCACCGAATGAATATCCTCCGTTCGAAAGCTTTCCATGTCGACCTCGGCAAGATTGGCATCCAGATTCTTGGCCAGATCATCATAATAGATGAGATCGCCCATTGCATTGTACGACGCCGATAGGGAGCTGAGCACGCTGCGTTGCATGCCACCGCAGCCATAGTCGAGAAACCACTGATAATCGGAAATGTCGTGAGTAAAATCTTGTGATGAGGCCAGCGAACAGTTGAGATTGTTGACACCACCACCAATACTGTTACCAACACCAATACCACCACCAACACCAACAGAATGCATGCCACCTACCACATGTTGCTCATTGCTGCGTGCCGCTGCAGCACTTGGCGTTGTTGCATTGCTGTTGTAGTCCGATTCGGGTGTTGCTGCCACTCCCACTGCTGCTGCTGCTGCCATATTTGTGGCAGCCATCTTATTATTGCACTGCCGCTGTTGCAACAAAAAATTGTTGTTATCCGCCTCGCCGAGATTGCCAAAACAACTGTTATTGTCGTCGTCGTAGTCGTCGTCGTCAGAGCAGAGCAGCAAACTATTGCTGGCGTGGCTTATGTTGCTCACCTGCTCATTCAGGATAATGCTACGCAACGCGCTGTTATAGCGATCCAAATTGCTCAGGACAATGGCAACATTCTGCTTGAGGCTCTCCTCGCTCAGTTCATCGACAGCATCGGCGGAGGCGGCGGCGGCGTCGGCGTTGCTCTGATCGTCATTCGAGCCGATCGATTGCAACAACTGTTGCTGTTGCAAATACTGCAAGTGTTGCTGCTGCAACAGGCGATCGTTCAGCTGCTGCTGTTGCTGCTGATACCGTTTGCCCAATGTGAACAGCGAATTGTTTGGACTGTTTAATGGTATCCGATATTTATGTTGCTGTTGCTGTTGCTGTTGCTGTTGCTGTTGTAGCGCCAATTGTGGCACTGATCCACCTGGGCCGCTGACGCTGGCCAATGGTTTTGTGCTGTATGCAGCCGTGTTGCCGTTGTATTGCTTACCCTCACCAACAACGGGCAATGATTGCCGATGTGCTGCTGCTGCTGTTGTTGCTGCTGCTGCTGCTGCTAAGCGTGAATTGATCTGTTGCTGATGATGATGAATATTGATATTTGGGGAGTTATGCGAATTGGGTTTAGTTTTGGTAAATTGTGTGGCTGATTCGAGATGATGAGTCGTGGTGGAATTCGTTTGTGGCGTGGTGAAAATTAATGGTGTATGTTGTTCGAGATGGCTGTTGATGTTGTTGCTGATATTGTTGTGGTTGTTGGTGTTGCTCGTCGAGAAGTCTGTCATGCCACGACGAAGTTTTGGTCCTGCAAACAGAGAAAGGTAGTAAAAATCGTGTGTCAATTAACTAATAATCAGTTGTAAAGCTGTCTCAATTAAATGAAATCCAATGCTGCCACTAAAAAGCATTAGCATGCCACACGTTCTGAGTACGTACGCACACATGCCACATGCCTCAATATGTTTCAATTAGCTTTTATGTTGACAAGCCAGCCAAAGTCAGCCAGTCGTAATAAAGTTATAGGCATTATTTTTATACGCCTCCGAGAATTTTTACGACTCAAATAGTTTGGAGCATCTTCAGATGCTTTGACATCGCTGCCGTGGCACGGACTCTAACAGCCCATAAAAACTGCTGCACACAGACATAGATATATATATCCCCGCGGAGGGTACTAGACCAAATTTTGTTGTAACTCAGTTTTCGTTTGAGTTTTTGATTTCAAATTGAATTAGCCAAATATTAAAGACAAAAATAAGATTTATTTGCGTTTGATTTCAAATTTAATTTAACACAAAAGTTGTATCTTTTTTCAATCACAATTAATAATTTTGTGAATCGTCTGAACAGGAAGAAATATATTTAATGGATTTCTTGAATTGTGAATTTTTAATGATTTCAGGAAAAATTAGGAAAAATATATATCTATTTGAAGCATGCCGCATAAACAAATCGCTTGCAAACTACCAACTCAATTTTATAAGGAATAATTAAATATTTATTTAATTTATTTTGCGCTGCAAGAAAATGTCGAAGGTTGTTTTTTTTTTCTTTTGAACTTTTTGTCTTTTCTTTGTGACATTGACAGGACACGGGCAACGTCGCGTTGCACATGCAACATGTCAAGAACACAGTAAAGGTTAAAGTGTGTTGCAGTCTTTTTGTTGGTTGGGTTTGGCTTGCATGTTTTGTGGCAGTTACTGCCAAGATTTGTGGTACAAAGAAAGGGAAAATGCTGCATCGATATTGGGTGAATCGCTTGCCATTATGCTCGAGAGATAGCTGGAGTAATTGTTAAAATGCATATTTATAATTAGCCAGTTGTGTAAACAACAAACATTTTGAGGAGGTCTTTTTGACGGTGGCCAACATGTGCTGGCGGCAACCTAAGACGGCATTTTAAATGAGGTACATAAATATTATTATTATTATTATTATTCAATTGTCGGTTGATTGAGGAAAGTTGCTTTAGAGTGGATGAGAAATAATATTGTCACAGCAAAAATGTTTGCCAAGTCAAACAAATTAATTAAAGTTGACTTAAAACACTTAAAGCCAAGAAATATTGCGCACCTTGAGCCAAAACGTTGAGGCCAACAAAATGGTTGTTGTTGTTGTTGTTGTGTTTATTGTTTATATTTATATTTTTGTGGCCATTGTTGTTGTTGTTTAATAAGTCATTTTCATTGTTGTTGGCCACATTTAGTTGTTGGTTTTGTTGTTGTTGTTGCATGCGTTGTTGCATTAAATATTGTTGATTACAGGTAATGCTAGCAGCTGTTGTTGTTGTTGTTTTCTGTGGCAGCAACACGCCCTGTTCTCGCAATTGCTGCTGCAGTCGACGTCGCTGCAATAGTTGCTGTTGCAGCAGCAGCAATTGTTGTTGCTGCATGTGTTGATAGTAGCGTATTTGTTGTTGTTGCTGTGGTGTTAAACCATTGTTGCTGATGTAACTGTTGCCGCTGTTGTTGTATTGTTGTTGCTCCCTTTGGGGCGCATAATAGTTCTCCTTGGAGGAGCTGTTGCTGTCACAGCCGCTGCTGCTGCTGGTGCTGTTGCTGTTGCTGCCGTGGCGAGTTGTGTCGGCAACATGTTGCCAGCAGCAGTTCGTGTTGCCGTTGGCATCAGTGTTGTTTCTCTCGCTGTTGTTGTTGCGCGGGCATTCAACACCAGCTTGGGCACAGGCGTTGCAACGTTGCCGCCGTTGCATTTTGGAAATGTCTACGAATCGCATGATGAACGCAAGTAAAAGCAACAACATTGAATGCGGCACAAAGCGCGCTGCAACAAATGTTGTTGATGCCACAAAATGTTGCCGCTGTCTTTATTTTTGGTAAGTTCACTGTGTGTGTGTGTGTGTGTGTGTGTGCGTCTTGCTGGTATGCTAAGACCAACGCAGTCTCACAGCTCTGTGATTTTTTTTATCTTTTCACTTGTTGCCAAGTTCCTGGTTTGCCCTTTGGCAATTGTTATTTTTAGCTTTGATCTATGGTTTTTTTTTTTGTTGTTGTTTTTTTTTTTTTGGTTAAGGGTTCAACTCTCCATTGATTGGTTCCACATTTTGTGTGTGTGTGTGTGTTTAAGTTTTTGTCGATCGTTTTGCTTTGCTTTACTTTTCTTTGCTTTGCTTTGCTTTGCTTTGCTTTTTAGTTTGCTTTACGCGCTGCACTTTTCATTTTGATTTCTTCGCCGTACTTTTTTCTATTTATAAATATTGTTTTGCTTTATGCGTAAGTTTCTCTATAAGACACATCTGTACATGTTTGTGTGTGTGTGTGTGTGTGTGTGTTGTTTTTGTGTACAGTCAGAAAGTTTTATAAATACACAGCTACATACATAAATATGTATTTATATTTTGTGTTCGTTTCGACTGCATATAAATGTTATTTATGAGTTTTCTGCAGCAGTTTTAAGAGAAAAACAAAAAAAAAAAAAAACCCTTAAAACTTTTTTTTTTCGTAAAGGGAATTTTTTTCGTTTTTTTTTTCGCGCAGCAATTAAGTAACCGAAAATAAACTGCTGCAATAAATAATGCTGTTGCCCCACAGAGTTGCCACGCGCTACTCCCCAAAACTACTCCAATTTACAACTGCAACTGCAAGACTTGAACAACTTATCCATTTTTGGGTTGGGTGCAACAAGCCTACTTTTGTTGCATACATTTCGGACCGCAAATGTGGTTGGCCCAAAAAAGCAGTTGCCAAACGGAAATGGAGTTGGAAATGGAACTGTTTGCTGCACTTGTTTTCGCCTTGTTTTGTGGCATTGTGGCAACCGAAACAGCAACAGCAACAACAGCAACAACTTCAGTTTCTGCGCCTGCCTAATTTAAACAGCATTTAAAAGCTGACAAGCCAAACTAAATGGCAAACATTTCACAACAATAAATTGTCACGCCAAATTCGACCAAGCGCAATCGCAAAAAAAAGAGTGGAAAACGAGAAAATCATTTTCTAAATATACATAAATAAAAAATAAATAAATAAATAAATCTGTATACTCAATGTCGACGATGCCAACAAACAAACAGAACCTTTGCCAGGTGTCTTTTGACATATTTGATGAGTGACATAAGCAAGAGCTAGAAATCGTATAATACATATCTTTTATCTAGCATTATCTTAGAATAGTTGGACAGACTGCAAATTACACAATGCAACATAAAACAAATATCTATTTTAATAATTAGGTATAATTTCTTCTATTTAATATTTTAAAGTGTATATTTAAGCTAAGATTTTTGACTTGTAGCTAAATATTTTAATATGTTTATCAGTCAAAAAAAAAAATAAAAATACAATCAAATATCCAAAAAGTCAGATTTCTTGAAATAATTAATTATTTTAGAGTAATTGATGTATTTGTTGAGCAAATATTTATTTCATTTATTTATGCATTTTTATTATTTACTTGCTGCTTTGTGTAATTTGCGTAATATTCAAGGAAAAGTTCCAAGACATAAACGGAATGTCTGCAACGGAAAAGTTTCTTGGCCACAATAGACACGCCCAGCTTATTTCGGGAGGGGATGGTGTGGTTAATTGCGAAGACGGAAAGGAAAATTCTCGAGATATTCGAAAATGTTGTTCACCCACCACACTCAAATTCGCAAAATACCAATTGGGATTCAGAAAAGAGAAAGTGCGCTAAACGGCAAGGAAAGCAATGTGTATACACTGAGCAAAAACAAAGTGACTTATTAAACATAACATTGAACAAAGTTTAAGTAGAAGCAGGAACTGCTTGATTTCGGTCAGTGTAAACAGGAGCAGTGCAACCGCAAGAAAAAGAGCTTGCAACAAGGAGGCAGACTACACAAGCACAAAATGGCTGCCTTGAGAAACAAGTGCAAGGGGTGAGGGGTTAAGCCAACTGGCAGCCTGCCAAGTGGCAGGCAAAGTGGTACAACACTTGACGGGGCGAGCGAAGGGAAGAGAGGCAGTTGTTGCCTTGTTGCCTGGTTCCAAAAGAAGGAAAGAAAACAACGTGAAGCATCTCTTGCACTCAATCGATAAACGAAGAAATAATCATAAACAGCCCAGGTCCAGGTCCAGAGTGAGTTCTTGGGCATGTTGCATGCATTCAATGTTGCCATTGCCGCCACATTTGGCACCCATTCTGGAAATAGACAAAAGTACAGCTACCTCAAGGTATTTAGCTGCTGCTGCTGGCAATTAAAAAATTTAGAAAAACTTTAATGCACACACACACACACACATGTGTGACGCATTAAAAAAAAAAAAATTAAAATCATTTAATGTGCTGGTTTTTTCACCAGCTGGCCAAAAAGTTGTAGTTACTATAGCAAGCATTATTATACAGATAGATGCAGCTGGCAGCCAGCTTCAGGGCACGTCGATATGGAGAGTCGAATATATGTTTCTGGCCTGATGCGTTTTAGTTCAACGCACTTGTTGGCCTACATTGCAGCAGTTGCCAGTTGCTGTTCTTGCAATTGTTGCAGTAAAATGTGCAACCCTTCCCCTTTGCACCCACCACTCGCTCTTTGCTGCTGCTTTACCTCTACAGAGGAGTTTAGATTGCCAAATGGCAGCCAGATATAAATGTATATCAAAGTATCTATATCTGTAGCTGTAGCTGTAGCTGTATCTTTAGCTGTTTCTCTAGCTGTATTTTTATCTATTATTGTTGTTGTTGTTGCTGTTGTTGTTGCTTGAAATTCTATTCTATTTTCTAAACGATTGCAATTAAGCAATCAAGCATTCGCAATGCGGAACAAATCAGCTGCAAGCAATGTGTCGATTTTCGCGTTTCTTTTCGCATTTACATTTGCATTCTCGATGCCCCATCGATAAAGACTAATCCAATTGCAGCAAAGAAAAAAAAAAATAGATTAAAAAAAAAAAGCTGGAATGCATTTTCGTGTTGAATGGATGATCTCATTTTTCCAGACTGCAGAAAACTCAGACGATTTATATTATTTTTTTAATATGACCAACGCACTATGTGCGTTTGTATGTAAGTGTTTAAGTAAGTGTGTAGCACAAAAATACCGTACGAAAAATCATTTAAGTTTGTTAACCGGCGGCGACGATAGCAAAAACAGATAACGTTGAAAGCTTCTTTTGTTAATCACACATACACAAACACACTCACTAAATGATGCACCCTCTTAAATACAAATGTGTCTGAGACATATGTATATGTCTGTGAGCGTGTGTGTTGTTTGTAGTAGTATTAATGCGTCACTTTGGAATTTAACGCGCTTTTCTCCTCTGTTAATTCTCGCCTCTTTATTCAATTACGTTTAATTATTATCTGCGAGAGCGTATCTTTGAAATGTTATCTAAAGATATATATACGCTAATATGTAGCATATACATATATAAATTTATATGTATTATTAAAAAGAAAAAAAATCGCTTTCACAACAGACACGAGACGCGACGCACATTTTCACGGTTGCACAAGCCCAAGGAGACTGACTGACTGAGAGAAAAACAATACGAGCGAGCGAGCCGAGCCAAACCGAACTGAACCGAATGGAATGGAACGGCGAGATGCGTCAAACGACGACAACAACAAGAACAACAGGCAAAGTTAGCGGACAACTACAAAGCGAGGAAAGACGAGCGACGACGATGTTGTCGTTGTGTGGCCATCTCTCCCGGCATACTGTGTGTGTGTGAGTGCATGTGTGTCCCCATGTGCATGTGCAAGTGACACGAATGAGAAGCGCCCGAAGTTTGCCGAAAGAGTTCCCAATGATTATACAATGTGCAGCAGCGAATTAACCCCATCAAAAGCGGAACAAGTGAGAAAATTATCAGCGGCCGACGAAATTGGGCAAATACACTTGAAATTAATATTTAAATATATGTCTATCTAATAAAATTTACTTATTTAGATTTATGTCGGGGCTAATGGGGCAGACCATAAACCATTTGCTCAGCTCGAGTGGAGTACTCGAGGCAAAGAAAACAAATGAAGCGCTCAGCCGAGATAAAATGAACCCTCTTTTTCCACACTTAAAGCAGGACACAACACACACACACGCATACACAAACAAATATACTTTGTGAGGATCGTGATTGGAGAGTGCGCATGTGCGCGTGCCTCGACTCAATAATAAAAACATCTGTGCTGTAAGCGGAACGGAAGCAAGCAGGGGAAGGGAAACACTACAAACAGCGGGTGCAAGTGCTCATTAATGATGGCAACATTACCCAATAAAACTATTACAAATGCGCATAAATTTAAAAAGAATTCAATAAGGGCAGCACAATATTATGGCATACTTGAATACACATTACATTCTATCTATCTTTATATTTATTTCTCAATCTGTCATTGAGAAACGCTTAAATAAACACAACATCGCACTCCGCACACCCTTCAAAAAATAATAATTACTTTGCTCTCTTGGCAACACAAATCATTAATGAAATAATTTTTGAAGAGCGTACGAACAATAAGTATCTCACACATATCTCTATCTCTATGCCCCCCCACAGACATTAATTGCTGCACAAAAAAAAAAAATAAAAAATCACAATTTTAACCGCACATCGTTCGATTTTAACAATTCGTATGTGTAACAAACAAGTAAATATACAGTAGTCGAGTGAGCTCGACTACGATGTACCCTTTAAATTATATTCTAGATTTATTGTAGGCATGCATATTTATGCATATAGAAAATGCTGACTTCTGCTTATAGTAATGAGATCAATATTAAAATTCTCTGTCTTATTCGAACTTAAAAGAATGTCTACAATTGTTAATAAACAAACATACACAAAAAATAATCAATTTAATTTAATTCCACACACTCTTCACTAATAATCATTAGTCAGCAGCTGATAGGAAGAACTAGGGCGATAAATAATATTTGATATAGCACAAACAAAGAAAGAGAACAAGCACAGAAAACATATATATATTGAAACATTCTTAACTGATCAGGCCAAAATGTTGATAATATTAAATTCTTATTTTACATGTTGGTTTTTATTATTAGTTTAGGAAAACATATGCATCTAAGAGCGAATGAGTAAGGTCAAACTCATAAATCTCAAATTGAATTATGTACGAGCTACAGAGAAAATAAACAGATGTGTGATAATTACAGAATCGAGAAAACTAGCGAGTAAAAAAAAAATTGCGAGAGGGGAAACAAATTCAAATAATTCTAGCATTCTTTTAGGTGCCGTACAAAAAGACAAAAGACGAGTTAATGGAAATCGTTTAGCTGGCATTTAACTAGAACAATAAATGCAATATTATGTCAATCTAAATTTGTTTGAAATATTTCGAAAATGTTTAAATGTCAAACATGGCGTGCCGATTTTCAGTATTCGCGTATTTTATATAAATTTACCAATTTGGTGCCTTGACTTATAATCGAATTTTGTTTTTTTTTTTGCCACTTACTGCGGCATGACTCATCGCGTGCATTTCAAAGTCATCTATGGCAAATTCATTTTCGCCTCCAGCTCCCCTGCCACTGCCACTGCTCCACTAAATTGGCGACAACAAGTCAGCTAGAGGCAAATTAGCGTAGAACTTTGAACTGTATTCGACCACCCTCGGCTCGTCGGCCTCCTACTTGCTCAGAGTTTTAATCGTACAAAAATAAATTGTTTACTTGTTGGAAGACAAAAAACAATAAAAGAATAATATAAAAAAAAGAAAACTGTGCATCGCTCTGAATCCCAATTGGCGGCTTGCGGTGGGTCTTTAAATATTGCACTTTGCTCTACGACAGAGTCTGTGATGTCAACATAAACGTGTATTATGATTTTGCGTATACATATATATATTCTTGATCAAGATTAACAGCCGAGTCGATATAGCCATTTGAATTTGCATATCAGCGTGAATCTTGGTGCCTAGGATTCTATTTTGGATTGCAAAATTCTTGTATAATTCACAGAAATGAAGTTTTTTTTGATCAATTTATCAAATAGCAATAAAAGCCACAAATGTATCAAAATAATATCTTCAAATATTATTTATCTAAAACACTCATGTTACAGTCTAAAATTTTATCTTATATATATTTCATCACTATCGTTAAATAATATGCAAAATGTTTCTTAAATTTGGGAATAGTAGGGTATCTCGTAGTCGAGCTCATCCGAGTAAGTATTTCAATTAGTGCTATCTTATGGAATACCTCAACTATATAGTCACTTTTATTATATTGTAATGTAATTTGGCAGCACCGATTAATTAAGGGGGTCAAAGTTATGAAGAAATATTTATTTAACTTTGACTATGAAATAAAATTTTGAATTTTAAAGATTGTCTATTTGAAAATCAATAACTATCAAATTGGAAAATTGTTAGTTAGTCTGTTGTTAGTCTGTTAGTTTTGAACAAGTTGAAATATTTAGAATATTTCAAAATTGAATTCCGTCGAAAAATATTTAATGACATACTCAATTTTGTAGCGGATCGTAAGTATCTTAGCGCAAAAGAGTAATAAATCCCATGGGTGGTGCTGACGATACCAACTGAAAGGAGGGGGGGGGGGGGGGCGCCAGTAGAAGGGTGAGATGTGTGATTTGCACCACCAGCGAGCAGCACATGTGGTAACAAGCTAATTAAAGACATGACTTGAAGAAACGCAACAGATTATTACGAAATTTAGATTGTTTGTTTCGAATACTTGACAAATTCGATACGAGCCAAATTCAATACTTGGCAGTTTGTCGGCCACAGCTGCCACGCCTCAATTGCAACATATTGAAACTTAACCACCGATTTGTGCATGTGCATGTCAGAGATGATGATTTATCTGTCAGGGGCACAGACTGCGGCACATGTTGCTACTTAGTCTTGACATGCCACAGCAGACTTTCCACACACACGCACACACACACACGCACACAATGAAAATGTGTCATATATCAGCAACTAGCAGGCATTTGTCATATTGACAAGCCAAATACGACAAATGCTTCAGATACCAATCAAATATGCCATTTTTTCCTTGGCATTCGGTGAAAATTGCGTAAAGTTTTTCCTCACCCATCAAACTGAGTGAAAGTCTGTGCGTAATAACCGGGCCCATAAAATGCGGAATAGTCTACACGATCCATATACAAGATGCACAACTCAACCAGCTAATCATTTTAGTGCGGCGGCGCTGCGGGGGGGACCAATGCAACGGCAACGACGAGGCAACTAAACGACTCAGTCAGTGCGGCATGGCATGACATGACGACAAACAAACTTGACGCAGCAACAAATGTGCGCAACTGCAACATTGATTATCGTTTAGCTACACACACACACACACACACAAAAATACGCATTTTTAAGCATCGTAAACAAATTTGTATATATAAATTGGGCAGTGATTTCAAATATTTTAGTGAAAAACCAACAGCAACAAGAAATGCAGTTATTCAATCGACTTTTAACCGGTTGCTGGCCACCGTCCTCAGTTTTCACCCCAGCTAATGAATATATGAAAGGCCCCCAAAGGCGCTAAAAGCTGCAATAAAAGCTAAATTATTAATGAAAAATAAAATAACAGCAACTGCATATTATTGTCATTTATGGTTAATGAAGATTTATCGAAAACGAAACCTAAGCAATTCAATTAAATTAAATGCTTTTTGCATAATCAGCTGCTGAACTTTATTATTTATTTCGAAGATAATAAAAACAGAGGAAAACCCTGGGCACAATTAGACAACGCAGCAAAACATCTGCGGAAATCTTGGCTGGGTGGGGATACCTGGTCTAAAACAAGCCAAGTCTTTTTAGTTATAAGCCGAGACAAGTAATAGTCAAGTAAAACTGTCAAATAAAAGGTTATTTAGTAAAATTAGCTAAATTGGTATATTCAATACCGAAAACTCTAGATTTTGTGACAATGGAAGTAAATACCCAAGTCAAAACCTTGCATGACTCTCCCTGAGCACAGTTGTTAAATATCCAATAAATTTTATTGCGAAATTTCCCCCTCAAAAATCTTTATATTTTAATTTAAAGTTGCATATAGAAAATGCTTCCTTCTGCTGACAGTTTAAAATGAATATACATTTTTGTATATGTATATATGTATAAGAAATACAGTTGATTTATTATATATAAATTATATAACTTATGAATTTGGAAACCCTTTATACACCAATCCTATATATCTATATAGCGACTCTATAGTTTATCCTGATCAAATTTAAATACATTTTATGCATTCTTCTGCTTGTCACACATAAACAATTTACAATTTTAACAAATTTTCAATTGGCATCAGCATAAAATAGTCAGCATTTTGGTATTTGCTGCTGAATCAACCATATTTTTCTAACTAAAACAGATTTATCATGAACTTGCCCTACCACAAGCCCCACATATATTAATTTTAGTTCTAGGCTTACGAAAGATAAAGTGATTCATTGAAATATGCAAAGAGAGATAGAGACAAATCACAAGTTGAGCACTGTGCATAAACGTAATGCAATGATTTATGGCTGATAAGATAATGCAAAATGTGGCCATGTGATTAGCTGACTGCATTAGCTGGTATTAAACACGTCAGTTGATCAGTTGGTTTATAAATTTGCATAAATTGACGTCAGTCTCTTCAACAGTCGCGTGCTTTGCGACTGTGACTAAGCTCGGCAAAAGACTTATGCAACAGCAACTGGACAAGTTCAACGGACCGAGTGGACCACCTGCTAAGAGCCGCAACAACAACACCTGCTTACATCTATCATCATCGAGAATTTCTATTGAAATGCAAAGCACGCCAATTATCTGGCTAATAGCGGCTATTGGCTGGCTGTCTATCTGTCTATCTGTCTGGCTGGCAGCAAGCAGGGAAAATCACAAGGTAATATGTCATCAGCGTTTGCTACTCTGAGACTCGGTTGGCAAGCCCCTGCTATATGTACGATATACTGACCTAGTGCAAGCATCTATATAGTATCTATATCTATCTAAATAATATTTATTTCTTCTGGGTAGTCAGACACACACACACACAAACTATTTTATTTATGGGATTTATTATAATATTTTTAGAAATGTTTTTGACTTAATATATAACATTTGTTTCGATTTAGATAATGAAAACAGTGTATTTAAGCTTTAACTTTCAACTTATTACTTAGAATGCAATAAAGCCAAACATTTTATAAAATAATATTTAATTTTGGGGGTTAAAATAAAAGCTGTTTCGATTTATGCAGCGCAGTCACGCGATTGATAGAATAGAATGTAGCCAGTCTCCGAGGACTTGTGTATATCGGAGGTGAGGCCATAGAAATCCTCGATGGTCGATGCCTCAATCTTGTCGACCATGTCATCGTCGAACAGTAGCCAGAGTCCGTGACTCTTAACAATGCTGATGTAATGGCCACGATTTGGTCCGGAACCGCAATGTATAACGACAGCCGTTAGATCATATAGCCGATCCGGATTGACCGCATCGTCCGAGGTGTTGAAGAGCCGCAACTCAAGCGGAAAGACGACACGATGCGAGACCTTGATGTGACGATTGAATTGTTCCATATACTTGAAACGCTTCAAGTGCAGCGCCAGTATCATTGGTAGCTTCTTCACACGCATACGTTTCTGTGCCTCCTGGTAGCTGCAACAGTTGTCGCACTTAAACTTGTTGTCCGAGCAGAGGGTCTCCGTGTTGCTGAAACAGCGCAAACAGTGCGTTATCGATGTATTCTGATCGACGTCCACCTGTAGATCGAAAAAGTTCTCATCCTTGCTGCTGACCGTCTCACAGTTGAGGCAACGTGTCTCCGATGTTAGTATACCCTGAAAGATCTCATGCACCCACGTCGGCTCCGTGTTGGCGCCATTTGTCTGCACCACCGGTGTAGTGGTCGCCGTTAGTCCACCATCCAGTACACTTGTGGTGGCAGCTGCGCTCAATGAACCCGTCGAATTGCTGTTGCAATTGCCATTGGTTGTCGTCGAGTTCGAAGTCGAGGTTGTTGTCGAATTGGACGAGTTCGAGTTTGTATTGGAGTTGGTCGTTAACTTTGCGGCAGTGCTGGCTGTGTTGTTGCCACCAATCGATGCACCACTAGCAGCAGCAGCAGCAACGGTATTCCCATTAGTTGTCTTGCCGGGATTAGCGATACTGTTGCGTTCCGCCAGAATGATCTCGTTGATGTGGTTGATCAGGAAATTGAGAAACTCGTGCGCATCCTGTTGCATATAGTTGTCGAACTCCTCCTTTTCTTTCCGCAGACGCGTTATAAATTTCTTGGGCGCTATCGAGCCAACTTTCTTCTTTTGCGTCGCAATGCTATAGAATAGATCCGCCAGGCACGAAAGCAGTGTCTCTTTGGGCCGCTTATTTTTCGCCTTATATTCGAGGACCTTCTCGCGAAAGGGCTTACAGAAATAGAGGGCCTGCAGCACCGAATTGCTGTAGCAGGTATTCCCAAAGTTGACAAGCCCAAAGTAATGCTCGTTGGGCGGAAACATTTCCGAGCCGATCTCCCGCTCCAGTTGCGAGACATTCGCGCCCATGTTGGTGGCTACGGGCGCTGCCGCGGCACAGCGGTACAGAAAAGCCCACACTGTGGATGCTTTTTGGTTAGGTAGTCGATTGTTAGGCGCACAGCACACTTATGCGATTATTCTATATCATTCAAGTATATATATATATACATATATATATATATATATATATATATATTTATATATATATTGCTGTTTTTCTTTTTATGGTGGATGTGTGTTGGGTTCGTTATCGGAAATTATTATTTTTGATTTTTGTTCTTTACTTTATTTTTTGGGAGCCGTGGCTCGATTTTTGTCTACAGAGATTGTTTAGAAGATGCGCAAAACACTTTTCTATATTTGTCTGAAAATAAATAATTTTGAAGAGGGGATACACGTGAGTTTCTTTCGCATAACACAAACGACAACAAAATTAAAAATATTTAAATGTCTACTTTGCTTTCATCATTTGACGACATTAAAAACCAAGCGTAAAACTGATAAATTATATTACAACTAAAATTGGCATACGTTAAAAACAAAAAAAATAAATTGCTCTCTAAATATACATATTATATATATCCCCTCTCCAAAAATATTTTCAAACAAAGTGTTTCACATGCGCATATTTTCAAGAGCATTTCTTTGCAAATTTTTTAAATATTATCAATCATTTTTCTGTTTTATGACAAAGCAACGTGAAAATATACATTTAATTATTTTTGGTATCAAATTTATCAATTTTTCAATGCAATAATAATATACAACAAAAAATAGATATGTGAAATATTTTAAAAATAAGCGTAGCTAAGATGGTAAATTCACACACACTCACATATCGATTATGGAGAACTTTAATGTATCATACCATAAGACGTCATACAAAGATGGAGGTTTTTTTTTTTAAATAAAACTCAGACTTAAATTCACTTGTAATACATTAAATTCTTTTAAGACGAATAATTGGTACTCAACCCACCACTGTTGCAAATACTGTGGGAATTCTCATAGTTGTTGACCTAATAACAATTAGCTAGATAATTTATACGATAGTTTGTACATCTTTCAGTGGATCGATTAAACAAGATCTCATATGACTCAGAGACTAGCTCGTGCTATAGTATCAATCTTATGGCGTCAATTGGATTGGTTCGGTGAATTTTTTATTTTTTAACCGCTAGACGTGTGCTGGGAAAATTCCGAGAAAGTGCATTGCCCCTCACCGACTGGTTCCCATTTCCATTTCAATTATTAATGGCAACGAGCCGTCGTGTGCCATGTGCAATGCAGCAGAGACATCGCCAAACTATAAAAGCTACAGTTAGCTTTGACTGCCACTTAGAATCAATTGTGAGATAAAAGTGAAAACATCAAGAGGGATTATCAGTGAGCAAACTAGAAGCTACATAAAGCAATAAGTAAAATCGCCGTTTTTACTAGATCCAAACTACTGAACTAAAGGAAGACCTTTGAATAAGGAAAAGCGCACTCAACTTCGCCTTTGGATATCCTACACAAAGCTGGAGCAATTTTTGATAACGCTATACAACACTGAATACCTGTATGCATTTAAACACAAAAAAACAGTTTCTGGTATTAAGCGATACCCAGTGGAGCCAGTAAATCATCTATCTGGAAAACTACTTAAAATTCTCTCCTAATCTTTGAAGAAATTTTTGATAACGCTATACAACACTGATTACCTGTATGCATTTAAACACAAGAAAAACGTTTCTGGTATTAAGCGATACCCAGTGGAGCCAGTAAATCATCTATCCGGAAAACTACTTAAAATGCTCTCCTAATATGTGGAGGAATTTTTGATAACGCTATACAACACTGAATACCTGTATGCATTTAAACACAAGAAAACTGTTTCTGGTATTAAGCGATACCCAGTGGAGCCAATAAATCATCTATCTGGAAAACTACTTAAAATTCTCACCTAATGTTTAAAGGGCAGAAATAAAAACTAATATTTAATTTGAAGATTAGCATTAAGTGTAAAAATAACCAGTATGCTGTAATACCAAAATAAGAATGTGCCAAAAACTTTAACATTTAAATTTAAGATAGATTTTATTTGTATACCCTGAACCAATCGAAAATTGGTGAAAATATAATAATATAAAAATAAAAGTAATAATAAAAATCAAAAGCTTGTACGACATTATAAAGTATATATATTCTTGATCAAAATCAACAGGCGGGTCGATATAGCCATGTCCGTCTGTACGACATGTATCATACCATAAGACGTCATACAAAAATGTAGGTTCTCATGTTAAAATTCACTTGTAATACATCAAATTTTTTTAAGACGAATAATTGGTACTCAACCCACCACTGTTGCAAATACTGTGGGAATTCTCATAGTTGTTGACCTAATAACAATTAGCTAGATAATTTATACGATAGTTTGTACATCTTTCAGTGGATCGATTAAACAAGATCTCATATGACTCAGAGACTAGCTCGTGCTTAATATAGTATCAATCTTATGGCGTCAATTGGATTGGTTCGGTGAATTTTTTATTTTTTAACCGCTAGACGTGTGCCGGGAAAATTCCGAGAAAGTGTAATGCCCCTCCCCGAGTGGTTCCAATATTAATGGCAACGAGCCGTCGTATGCCATGGGCAATGCAGCAGAGAAATCACGAAACTATAAAAGCTACAGTTTGCTTTGACTGCCACTTAGAATCAATTGTGAGCTAAGAGTAAAAACATCAAGCGGGAATATCAGTAACCAAACTAGAAGCTACATAAAGTAAAATCGCCGTTTTTACTAGTTCCAAACTACGAAACTAAAGGAAGACCTTTGAATAAAAAAAAGCGCACTCAACTTAAAATCGCCTTTGGATATCCTACACAAAGCTGGAACAATTTTTGATAACGCTATACAACACTGAATACCTGTATGCATTTAAACACAAAAAAACCGTTTCTGGTATCAAGCTATACCCAGTGGAGCCAGTAAATCATCTATCTGGAAAACTTCTTAAAATTCTCACCTAATGTTTGGAGAAATTTTTGATAACGCTATACAACACTGATTACCTGTATGCATTTAAACACAAGAAAAACGTTTTTGGTATTAAGCGATACCCAGTGGAGCCAATAAATCATCTATCTGGAAAACTACTTCTCTCTCTCCTAATGTTTAAAGGGCAGAAATAAAAACTAGTATTTAATTTGAAGATTAGCATTAAGTGTAAAAATAACCAGTATGCTGTAATACCAAAATAAGAATGTGCCAAAAACTTTAACATTTAAATTTAAGTATATATATATATATATAAATATATATATATAACCAATCGAAAATTGGTGAAAATATAATAATATACAAATAAAAGTAATAATAAAAAAAAGGTTGTATGAGTTCATAAAGTATATATATTCTTGATCAAAATGAACAAGCGAGTCGAAATAGCCATGTTCGTCTGTACGTCCGTTCGTCGGTCCGTCGGTCTGCCTGCACACTGATCCCAGAGATTTTCTGAGCTGGGGACTTGAAGTTTGGAATATAGAGTATTAATTTTGCTTTATTTTATCGGTAGTTTCCTCCGTTTCTCGATTATCAATACGTTTCGATTTCCGATAGCAATAAATTTCACCAAGTCAAAAATATGTTCTCAAATTGGTCTAATTTCTACCAAGCAATTTCTGCAAGCATTTTCTGTATTTTCTCTATAAGAGACTTTGAAAATTGGACTGCTCATATCTGAATGCAAAACCTTCTAGAGGTAAATGTACCAATATCGTAGTCGAGACCACTCGACTACATAATTATTATTTGTCTTTTTTTTTTGGAAAGCTATGCAAAGAAACGCAAAGATATATAAAATATAAGTCAAATATCGATAATTGTGGCATTTACAATTTAATTGGGTTAATTTTCAAACGCACAATTATTGAATTATTTAATGAAATCTTTCCTACAAATGTGTCGTGCGTATCTTAAGTCAATCAACTATGAACTTTTTCCAAGTACACCTAAGTCACGATAATTAACTGGTCCGAGTAATCGTTCGCACTCCCACGGGTAATTTTATGAATAGCTAACTAGGCAAAACGGCTAGTATAAAACAAGCTGCGCTCTCAGATCGATTCTCAGTACACCGCCAGACACAATGCAACACGCTGTAAGTAACGAGCTAAGTTTTTAATTTCAGCAGGTGTTCAGGTGGTTATAATACATTTTCTACCACCTCAGATTCTCCTCACAATTCTGTTGGGTTGGTCGTCCCAAGCGAAACAGCCTCTCGAGCAAATGAGTAACGCGTTGGTACAGTCAAATACAACAGGAACTGCTGTCGATAAACTTTGGATAAACAATACTGCACCGATTCCACAACATAAGAAATATGATGAAACTACGACAGTAAACAATTCAATTACAACAAATTTGACCAAAACGAATTTAAAATCAACGCTAATCAGACCAATAATTTTACCCAAAATAAAACCAACACCAAATAATACTACACCGATTCCACAACATAAGAAATATGCTGAAACTACGACAGTAAACAATTTAATTACAACAAATTTGACCAAAACAAATTCAAAATCAACACTGATCACAATAATTTTACAGCCGCTAAATTCAAGCTCTGAAGCCACAACAATTGGCAATAATTCTCAACCAGTCGATTTTGGAACCAGATTAAGCGCCAAACTTTTACAAGTACTCGTACGTTAACTTTAAACCTTTTCAGTTAACTTCTTTTAATAATTTTTGCTTAGTAATAAAAATAGACCGAATGTAATTAATGTATTTATATTTAAGCTGAAATTAACTGCAATATACATTAAATCATATTTACTGAAGATCTTTTTAATTATTTTAGATTGTGATTTAGTTATTGAGGCATCTTTTAATCTCTTACTATTTTAAATAAATACAAAATGGAGCATTCTCAAAAACAATAAAATGATGCTATTCCCAAAAGAAAATTAATTGGTTTATATTTAATTGTGTAAAAACTAATATAATAAATTTAAATTTATCGATAACTGCACATATCGAAACGTATCAATTTCCAATAGCAAAAAAAGCAGTGTCTTCAAATTGATATGTAATATAAATGATTGATCAATGGTTGATCAAAAATTAATTCAACGATTCGGAAAACAAATATTACTATCAGCAAAAATAAGCATTATCAGTTGGCATATAAATGCATGCTTACAATTGGATGTGGAAAATTGTACAATAATCATATTTAACAACCGACTTCAGGTTATATCGTAGATGAGCTGACTCAACTACCGCATTCCTACATATTGTCTTATATATATGCCATATTTAAGATTTCTACAATCAAAACTATTTAGTCACCCAACAAAGTATTCCCCAAATAGAGAAATTTGCAATTCAACGCCTACACAATCTGAGATGGATGTTTTCCAACACCTACTGTTTCAATTCATAGATCTAGTTTACAAATCAGTGGGTAATTTGCGGAATCGTTAATAAGTCAAGCGGTTAGTATAAAACTAGCTGTGTTGTTAGCTAAATAAATAGTACCTCAAGCGAAATGCAACGTGCCGTAAGTATCCACAGATATTGTGTCAATAAGAATAATAATAATAATTACTTCTACAGGTTCTCATCACTATTCTGCTCTGTTCGATATCCCTAGGGACACAACAGCTGCAAAACATGAGGCAATTGAATAGGGGCATGGAAGCTCCAATTGATCTATCCACAACAACAATATTTCCCAATGTGAACTCGAGATCAACTGAAGTCACAACACCTAAGCAAACTGTGAATGCGGCTATATCAAAGAAGCAATCAATTGAATTGAGTGCCAAGATATTAAAACTTATTAGAATACTAGGCTAATATCAATATTAAATACCTGTTATAGTAATAAATGAACAGCAGCCATTACCCAAAAATAACCAGGTGTATTCCCAAACAAAACGATGGGATTTTCATTTAAGAACAATAGCAAGTTCCAATTTCCCGTCATATAGTTAATTTGTACTGTTTTGTTTTCAAATTGTGAAATTAAATTGTGAAATGTTTTCGGAAAGCATTAGTAATAATCCCCACGAGATCTGTGTGGTCGTGGCCAGTTGTATGGTAATCAAAATTCGCAATTATTATCAATCATCGCCGCCGGTCAATGCAATGCAATTATGAATCGGGCTCAATACCAGGCAATACTGAATTGTGAATATAACTGGTTTTGGTTGACTAGCCATTCATTCAATACAAACTAACGGATAGAATTGTTTTGATTCGGAACTTCTCAATTGCAACCGGTCAAACTAGTTGCGAGTGCAAAATATTTCAGAATTATTGTAGAAAATATCGCATTGTATATATCAGAGATAGTTAGAAATTCTATGCACTCAGTGCAACTTGACAACTTCAACGAGAATGACCAGTGAACAGAACAATACAGTGAGTAATGATGAAAAAAACGAACATTTTTCAAATGTTACATTCCGAAATGTTACATTTGTGAATTGCAATAGTTTTCTTATTTGTATCTCCTTTGAGCAGTTGCTGTTCTTTCTCCTCGTGATTTGTGTTGCTTGTATTGAGCACAATCATGCCGCCACTAAGGTACTCTATGAATTCCAGTAAGTAACAATTGAAAACCGTAAAGATCTATAATAACAATAATGATCCATTGATAATTGCAGCATTCGCGAGGCAACTGGGGAACGCAATGAAACCGGAATGCTCAAAACATCATCAACATCAACGGAAAATAAGAATACGGGAAGCGAACCCGAACTGGTGATTACAGGTAAACGCACCTCGCACGTCATCCTGCAACCCGACATTAACGATCCGAGTTCGGGCAACCGTATCTACAAGGAGACGGCCTACTATACGGCCGATGATAGTGGCTATCATGTCACATACAATATTAGCATATCACCGCTCGATTTTGACACGCGACTCGACGGCAAAACACTTAAAGTAATTATTGGCTAACATTTTGACAGCAAGAAGTTTGATATTAAGAATCATAATAAAGAAGCACACATCTGACTGGATATTATATGATTTATATATATATATATATATATATATATCTTAAACTATGCATCATTCAACATATTTATAAAAATGCAATAAAACAATAAATCTAATTTCTTACCGTTTTGTAAAGTTTCCTTCCTTTTAGTGCTGGATACGGATTGGATCTCTCTCGGGGGAATCTTCAGGGGGGCAGTTTAACCCTTGCGCAATTTTCTAGACAAACACTTTCCGCGGCAAATTGGGCACAAATAAAAGCAGATCATAGTCTGCCTAAATGAATGAATGCCAGTTGCCAGTAATTTAAAAGTGTAGCAGAAGAATGCCTTGGCCTGCAAAGAGAGATGAGCAAAGGGAAAGGGTTTCTCAACAATTGTTCATATTCAAATTGGCTTAAGTGAGGAAAATATGACTAATTTTAATTGCTATTCATCTATGTGTGTTCAACCTTGGCCATACCACTGAGAAAGTAGTAAACAAGCTGATTACACTACACATGAGAGACGAGAGTGAATTCCAATTAAAATTAGAATAAAAAACAAATGTGAAAAATAAAAATGGAAAACAACAAAAAAAAAAAAAACTGGAGCTACCTTGTGGGTCAAGTGTGCGAGAGCAAAAGCTTTGAGATGAGATGCGCTGAGAGATTGGGCATGTTCACGTCGTGAGATGTGTGAGCAGAATAACAAACGGCAATTGGGTCACTCGGATGGAGAAGAGTAGAACATTTTTGCTGGTACAACGATTAATAAAGCTAATTAATTAATCAAGAGGCAAACTGAATGCCTGACTGGCTGTTCCGACTGGCGATAAGCCTCCGCCCAAGTCAAAAATCGACGTAACGCTCAATTTGAGTTTTAGTTTTGCGGCGACAACTAAACGGAACATATCACAAAATCGCTAGAGAGCAGTCAAAAAAAAAAACCAAAATATATATATATAAAAATAATTGCAATGGAATTGTGGTTGTGCCTGTTGTTGGCAGGATGTGCGCTTGTGTCGCTTGGCGCCACACAACCGCTGGCCATCAACTATACAACGGATATCCTGCGCCTGGCCAAGGCCGCCCACATAAAGGCCTATCTCAGCGAGGAGGATCAAAGGCCATGCGATAATTTCTACAATTATGCCTGTGGCAATTGGCCACGTCTGCATCCGGCACGTAACACAAATAAAAAGACCAACTATCTGGAGGAGTTGCAGGAGCTGTTTGTACGCAAAAGTGCCGATATGCTAAAGACGGCCAGACCCGGCGGCGATAGCAGTGCCGATCGCATCTTGAAGAGTTTCTTCACCTCGTGCTACAATCAGGCAAATGACACACAATCGGCGCTGCAAACACTGTTGCAGGTGACCGATTTTCGGGGTGGTTGGCCCGAGATACGGGTGTCTTCGTGGTATTACTACGAGTACGATTGGCTGCAGGTTGTGGCGACGCTCAAGCGACGTTTGGGCATCGATATACTGATTGGTTTGGATGTGATTCCCGATTATCAGGAGGAGCATGTGCATCGACTTAAGATCGGAGCACCAAAACTGCCGCTGGGACATCGTCGTCAATATTTGGATGACAGTTTCCATCTGACACGCCAGAGATATCAGCGATCCATTGCCGAGAAGCTGCAACGTTATTTTCCGGAACAATCGGAGCGTTGGTGCGAAGAAGTCTCCGAACAGGTGTTGGACCTTGAAAAGCAACTGGCCAATGGCTTGCCACACAATGCGGCATTAACGCTGGAGCAGACGACACGACAGCGTACGGCGGCCGATATGAAGGCCGCCTATGGCAGTTATGTGGATGTGAGTCGCTATCTGCAAATGATCTTCAACGACACGATGTATGTGGATCTGTATGAGACGCCCGAGGATTATCTATCGAATTTGGTGGACGTGATACGCTCAACGCCCAAAATGCAATTGGCCAACTATACAATTTGGCGAACCCTGGACGCCCTGGATCAGGCACGTGTCCCCCCGACGGACCAGCCGGCCATCTGGTGTGTAGAGATGGTCCGTGAGCATTTCCCCCAGCAACTGGAGAGTCTGTTCCATCGCAACTACAACAATATGCAGATGATCAACGATCTGCAGTCGACATGGTCGGATATTAAGCGTGTCTTTCGCGAACAATTGCAGGCGTCCACAGATCTCCATTGGATGCCCCTGGAGTCGAGGCAGCGGGCCATCGTCAAACTGGACGCAATGGAGCTGCAATTTCGCAATCATGACGAGACACAGCTAATCCGGCAGACGCATGGATTGCGTTTGCATCCGGATCAGTTCTATCCGAATTTGGTTAAAGTGCTGCAGTGGCGCACACAGCGCCAACTGGCTAAGCTGGTCAAGGAACCCCAACTGATGGATAAGGTTTACAAGGTGCCGCACTATGAGCTGACCAACAATAAGGTGCAAATCCCGATTACGTTTCTGCAGGCCCGTTTCTTCTGGGATCCCGCCTATCCCAACGCCATCAAGTATGGCACCCTCGGAGTTCTGCTCGCCCGCCAAATGCTGCACGGATTCGATGATGTGGGCAGACACTACGATCGCCACGGCTATCGCAACAATTGGTGGGATCCCGTCGCGGAGAGTTCGTATTCGCATCGTGCCCAATGCTTCAAGGAGCAGTATGCGATTTTTGTCGAGTACCATGGCAAACCGGTGCACGATAAGGGATATATAAGTCGCATTGTCGCCGATAATGGTGCACTCGAGATAGCATATCGTGCCTATGCCGATTGGCTGAAGAACACCGACGAAACGTCGACTCTATTTCAGGGAGAGCAATTGCCATTGCTTGATAATACGCACAATCAACTTTTCTATATGGCCTATGCGCAGTTATATTGTTCCGATTATCCCGAAACCGTCGAGATGTTTGACAAGCTGCCGGAACAGATACGCGTTAATACGGCACTCTCCAATTCGGAGCATTTTGTGGACGCCTTCGGATGTTCCCGCAGCGACATGCTCAACACACGCACCAAGTGTAAACTTTATTAACAATTGCGACAACGATTATCTATATAAATATATAAATATATACATATATATATATATATAAATCAACAACGGGTCTAATAAAGCACTGCTTATTGCTGTCTTTTTTTCTTTTTACTAAGGGGAGCACCATAAAAGTTGCTCCGCGAGTCAATTGTAAATTTAAAATTGAAATTCCTCTTGGCACAAGGTTATTTTCAATATGGGAACCCAAAAAGTACTTTTTCTATTTATCAGTTGTAAGTGAAACCCAACCAAAATTATACTCTTTGCTCAAATCTGTATCTGAAATTGTTTTATTTTTTCTATTGGCATCTGTAAGATGAGCCCCAAAACAACTTGTTCTGTGAATCAGTTGTTCCTCTCTCGCTCTCTCTTGTTCTCTCTCGTTCTTGTTCTCTCTCGTTCTCTCTCTCTCTCGTTCTCTCTCTCTCTAGCTCTCTCACTCTCTGGGCGATAACCCGCCTTGAACCCATGAGCAGACTTATCAGCAACATTTGAGGTCGGAGCTTGAAGATGTTCAGCATTTGTTGACAGTTGTTGACAGCGATTTACACAAAGATGTAGCAGCATGTTGGACGGATTGAAGATTGGGACACTGAACCAGTTGCTGCTGCTACTGCTACTGGCAGGCATCAGCTGTGTCAGCTGTTCGCTGGGCAACAAGGATCAATTTCAGCGTGTCTTTCAAACGGCGGACACAGTGCGTCAGAGTAAGTCGCAGGCGATGCGACGCCAAATGAATGTGGATGCGGATCCGTGTAATGATTTCTATGAGTTTGCCTGCGGCCATTGGGACACAGAGGAGACGCCACAATCAAAGCGGGTGCAACGCATAGATGCCGATCTGCAGAGTCTGCTGAAGGAGACGCCACAACGCAAGGATAGTGCGTTGGCGCGGCAGGCCAAGGATTTCTATCATTCCTGTGTAGCTGCGCCGGCTCAAAGCAGCCAAAAGAGCCAACAACAGCAATTGTTCCTCAGCCAGTTCATTAAACAGAACGGCGGCTTTCCGGCCGTGCCCGGCTTCAATTGGCGTGTCTATCGCCAGGATTATGAGTGGGCGCATATAACGGGCGCATTGAGACGCAACTATTCGATGGACATTCTGATTGGATTACGGATTAGCTACAACTATGCCAGCGTGCAGGAGAACAGCATCTATTTGACCCAACCGAGCACTCTGCTGCCCAACGAGCTGTGCAGCAATCACAGTCTGCTTCGCAATGATTCCGCATTGCGTGTCATCGAAGAGCGGGTGGCGACACAGCTAAGGATCTGGCTGACGATGGGCAATGTGGAGTCGATGCGACTCGCAAAAGACATAATTAGTTTCGAGCTTGAGCTATGCGGTGGCATGAACGATTGGGTGCCATGGAACTCGGATGCTCGGCTCTACAATGCGAACTATACGCGCAAGACTCTCAACGAACTGGGACAGATTTACGGTTTAGATCTGGAGGGTTATGTGAGCAGCAGCCTGGGTCAGTCTGTCTACTCGCCGGTGTACATGACAACACCGGATTACTATCGTCAGCTGCAGCGCACCCTGCAGGCACGCAATGCCAGCCAAATAGCCAACTATATCATGTACCGAGCAGTGGCTGAACTCACCTTTCCATTGGAAGATAACAAATTGACAACAAGTCGTTCATCCTATTGCCTGGGCAGGGTGAAGGGTCTTTTGCCAGCGGCATTGGGGGAACTGTTTGCGGGTCAGTTTGCCAGTGAGGAATCGCGAGAGCAGCTGATGCAACTCTATGTGGATATAAAGGATGCACTGAATCGCAGTCTGAGCGCCGATTGGCTGGAAGATGGAAGTCGACGCACTGCTCAAGCCAAACTTAGCCAGATACAAATCCGTTTGGCGAGCTACGACAAACCGAAACCGTTAAAAGTGCATGTGGAACGCAACGATTACTGGCACAATTTGCGAGAGATTTTGCCCGAGGTGCAACAACAGCAGTGGCAACGTTTGGGCGAAAATTATCCAATGCCAGCGGATGCAGTCGAGGCGTATGAGACACGCCTACAATATCGTCCGGTGCAACGGCGTCTCGATCTGCCGTGGACATTGTTGCAGCCACCCGATTACGATGCACGTTACGGCCACGCCATGATGTATGCCACATTGGGCACACAACTGGCCGAGCAGTTGGCAATGGCATTCGATGAGCTGCATTGGTCGGTGGGCTTTCTCGAGCGTGACACTTGGGAACCGTTGACAGCGTTGCGTTATCGGAATCGCAGTGAATGTTTTAGTCGCCACGTGGACAACTATTTGCAGCGCAATGACAGTGCCACAGAGTTGCTCATCCGGAGCAGTGCTGGTTTAAATGTGGCATTCAATGCGTATCTTACGTGGCTGAACTATCAGGAGCCGAACAATGACTTTGTGCGGCTAACGAGGGAAACTCTGCCCGGGCTCAACTATTCGAATACGGCCCTCTTCTTTGTGGCCTATGCCCAACAGCACTGTCAGCCCAGGGAGCGCCGCAACGGAGCAACACAGAATAATGTACCCAATCTAACGTATAGTCTGCGTCAGCGGCACAGCTGGACAAGATTGCGGGTAAATGGACCGTTGAGTAACCTGTTCGATTTTGCTCGCGAATTCCGTTGCCCAGTCGGTTCACCCATGAATCCGGCAGTCAAGTGTCTAATTTACTAAATCAACATTGTCTAATTCCCAACAAAATTATAATAAAATAATACGAAAAAAAACAACTCTACATTTGGCAAATAATCTTGATACGAATAAAAATGCTATGAAATAGAAAATGATTTCCTGTTTATTGACCTTAAACAAAGCCGAGCAAAGTTTCATTAATAAAATATATAAATTGAATTATTGGGTTGACTGGCTGTATTTTTTCATATTCTAAATTTATTTGGGAAATACCTTTAAAAAAAAAACAATGTTTGCTTTGCATAAACATATTTCAAAAACAACTTTCATTTTACATAAACATCAGTTTGAGGTTAGATTTGGAACTGAGCGAGCAAATGTAAGCATACAGAAAATGCTTACTTTTGCCGATATGATAAAGCATTTTCAAAGATAATTTGAAGATTTCATATCTTAACTTTAAATGAAATAAAATTTGTTCACTTAATCAGTAATTTGGATGGCAAATATTGATTAGAAGCATTGCAAATTAGGACTTTTAATGTTATCGGAATTCGATATATATCGATATTTGAAAAACAAATGAAGTCCCGATGTGAAACAATAGCAGCTATATTTATAATAAATTAATTTGATATTTAGCTAAGAAAAAGTATATACTAATCTTTGCTGATCACGAAAATATATATATACCTTAAGACGTTGCAAACTTGAAAATAAAACTGAATTACCCGCTAAAAGATACAATCTCTATTAAAAAAAAAAAATGCTGATTATTGACGAGTGGCGAGGTCGAATTTGTTTACTTCTCTCGGGAGACGCGGGAGAGAGCAGGCGATAACCCACTGTGTGCATGGATAGACTAGGGTCATTGAGCGCAAACTTGACCCAATTCGTGCAAGTTCAGGAGCGAAAAAAAAAGCACAAATCGCTTATCAACAATGCCAGCTCGAACGGAGATCAGTCGAAAATTGAATGCTGCGATGAGAAGTACACGAATTTTGGCGTTGATGCTGTGGCAGGTGGTGCTGCTCATGCAAAATGTGGCAATTGCCCGCTACAACAGCATGAATCGCATGCCACAGGGCGGTCACAACGGCCACGAGGAAACCCATCAACAACTTGAGAACGACAAGGAGCGCAGAACACGCCAAACGATGGCCAGAGACATGCACAAGTATATGAATCTGAGCGTGGATCCTTGTGTGGACTTCTACGAGTATGCGTGCGGCAATTGGGGCCGCTATCACAATCGACAGTTGCGCGAGGGCCAGCTAATAACGGCGCAACGTCTGGTGGAGATGGGCATTGAGGAGCAGTTGCAGGAGCTGTTGACGCTGACACTGCAACCCCAAAATCATCCCAACGAGTACAGTGCGGTAAGTGCGGCAAATGTGCGCAAGGTGCGCACCTTTTACGACACTTGCATCGCCATCGAGGCAAACGCAGCCGAGCGTCGCCAATTTCTGATGAAAATCCTGCGGGAGAATGGCGGCCTGAGGACTATTCCGAATTCGCACTGGAAGCCCAACAGTCATTGGTTGCAAGTCTTGGCATCGCTGCGTCGCAATTATGGTTTGGATATATTGATTGGTCTCGATGTGGATCTCAATTTGCAACAGCTGCGCGGCAACAGTGTGTATCTGGGTGAACCCAAGTTGACCATTATACCGGCAGAGCACTGCAACGCGCGGATCACGCGACAATCGAACGTGCGTGACGAGATCTATGAGCAGATCCAGCAACAGGTGGCGGACAACATGCACAACTGGTTCGCCATGGAGAGCGGCGAGGCGGCTCGCTTTGCCGGCGACATTGTTCGCTTCGAGTTCGAGCTGTGCAAACGGATGCGGGAGCAGGAAACAACTCTTCCGCCAGCTGCTGCTGTTGACAGCTTCCAGCAGGAAATGCTGCATATGGGACGATCTCGCATTGGCCAGGATCGCTTGCGACAACAGAGTGGCGGAGCAGCAGCTGGTAGCTCACTTTATCCCCGAATGACGCTCATTGAGCTGACCAGCCACATGGGCAATTCGCTGGACTTTAAGCTGTTCGTGGAGAGCATTGTGGAAGAGGCGTACAATGATTATGTCTATCTGCGCTCCCAGAGCTATCTGCAGCATGTGGTGCGCACAGCAAAGGCGAACAATCAAGTTACCATTTCGGGTTATATTTTGTATCGAGCACTGCTCGAACTCGATCAGCCGCCGATAGTAGAGCAGGCGATGCGTCGTCCACGTCAGTGTGTCCAAGTGATGCAGCGCCTCTTTCCCCAGGTGCTGGGCGACATGTATCAGCGGTATGTGCATCGCGACGTTGCCCAACAGGACATGGAACAGGTGTTTTCCGATGTGGTCAAAGCGTTCGAGCAGCAACTTAACGTCGACTGGCTGGACGACAGCGATCGACGCACGGCGCGATCACGTCTCTCCCAATATCACATCCTATGGCCGGACTACCAGGATGTGAGTCTCGCAGAGCTGCAATTCCTCAAAACCGATGACTACTGGCATCGGCTGGAGACAGCGTTGCGCTTCAATGCACGCGAACAATTGAATAGTTTGCGTGGCAATGATTTTGGCCGCATGGTAACCGGATCGGATGCTGTGCATGCATTTGAGGTGAGAGCATCCCTCGTGCAGCGCCAACACGCGGTGCTTGTTGGTTGGGGCCTGATGCAGGCACCCTACTACAGCTACATCTATCCGCGAGCGATGCGATATGCGTTGCTGGGCCAACGATTGGCCAGCGCCCTGTTGCAGGGCTTCGATGACGAGGGCTGGAATCGAAATGCACAGGCGACGACACCGTGGAATGAGCTAACATTGGCTGGCTATCGCAATGTCAGCGAATGCCAGCGTGCCCAGTACAGTAATTACTTGTCGAATGACCCAGCCGAATTTCGCAATTCGACGCGTCTGCGAGAGATTATTGCCGATGGCGGTGCTCTAAATGTCGCCTTCAATGCCTACTTGAACTGGTTGAGTCTGATAGATCACAAGTCCAAGGCGCTGCTATTGCGTGAGACATTGCCCGGCCTGAATTTTAGCAATACGCAGTTGTTCTTCATCTACTTTGCTCAGACCCGATGCTGGGCAAGGCGCGATGAGGAGCCGGCCTCTGAGGCGTTGCCACTGTTGCAACACACGCCACACCGCTGGGATGTCAACGGACCGCTGAGCAATTCGGACGAATTTGGTAGGGAATTCAACTGTCCCCTCGGCTCACCAATGAACAGCGGCAACAAGTGCTTAATCTACTAGCAATGTGCAACAACAACTCCTAAATGATAATTTAGAGTTTAAGCAGATACAATTAGACAGTTTGTGGCAGGTGTAAACTATGAATTTGCTACTCAGTTTTAGAATTATTGAAATGTTCCCAAGTCGAACGCGAATATCGAATAAATATAATAATTCAACTCAAGACTGAAAAGCATAATTAAAAGTGCAAGAAATGTACTCTTTACTCCATTCCAAGGAAAGAAATTGAATATTCATTTTCCTTTGTATATTTCCTCCAAATTTTCTATAATTTAATCAATATTATTCTAAGAATTTGCCAAGCTTGAATTGCAGCTGACAAGCCAGTTGTTTCCAACTTCTTTAGTGACTCAATAAAAAGCGTATGCGAGACGACATAAACAAGAAATTACTAAAAATAGGCTGGATTAGTGATAAATCAGAGTGTCGTCGAATCGAATCCAATCGAATCGAATCGAATCGAGGCAAGAGAGCTTTGGTTTCAACAACGAGCACTCGAGCACGCAGCGTGTCGAGAGATGCAAAAAGCAGAAAAAAAAAACAAAAGAAACAATATTGACACATGTGTCAATATGCATAATGGCAATATATATCTAGATATATATATATATCTAGATATATATATATATACATCTATTTTAACAGTACAAAGAAACTGCGTATGTAGGTCGTTGTTGGCCTTCAACTGTCAATCGATTACTGCAACAGCAACTATATAAAACTCGAAAATTATGCGTTGCGTTTCTGACTCACCAATTTCCGGCTAGATGGAATAAAGATTTGTGTAAAATGTTTGTCTTTCGAATTCGATGTTTATTTCATTCACAAAACTTGCCTGATAAGAGGCAGAAAGAGATTTATCGATTTTCAGTATTATTACAGAATAATAAACACTTAATTATATTTATAGGCTGAGTTCTAACTAAGCGGAGTACAGTCAAGCTTTACTCATATCCAATTACACACATTTAAATAATCACAGAATGGTGTGCAATTATTTATACAATAGCAAAATGTTGAGTCAGATAGAGCAGGTAACATGATCGCTACGAACGTATGGAAAATATATAATACAATTTGAAAGAAATCTGTTTTCCTTATTTTTCCATTGAATCGTAACTTAATTATCATCTTATCAGAAATATTTTTAAAGGCGAATTAATGCATATTAAGTTATTCATTCAATTTAAATATCATTGTTCGATTGCACGATAATCTTTGACTTAATTATAAGGCACACGGTATGTAATCGAAATAATATATGGATTCTATAAGCCAAATTGTAGAAAGTGCAATCGGTGTTTCAAAAATAAACTTGTTCCCCAGCCAGTTGACAGCCTAAGGCGATTTGATAAATCAACTACACACAAAATCCTCCAATAAATCAACTACACCAAACAAAATAGCTGAAAAAAGATGAATAAAAAAATATATTTTTAAAAGGGAAACAGCAGCACTAAGCAAATGACCCAAATTTCTATCCAATTTGAAGTGGCAACGAAACGACTCTTCGAATAAGAATCTCCCCCTGCACTTCATTCTAATGACGATCCCAGACTGGTTTCCCTCTGCTCTTGCTCTTTAAATATCGATGGGGTGTTTCGCTTGGCACACTTAGAAAAACGATCTGAATTTCAGAAAACCTACCGAAAATTAAAATTATCCTCAAATCCAGAAAAATTTTCTCTCATCGGTCATTTTAGAACCTAAACATTTGTTATTTTTTAAAATTTAAAAAAAAATTATCATAGATTTATGAGAAGAAAACGATCGTTTTTAAAACTCAACAAAAAACTATAATTACTGAATTATAAGGTAAGCTAGAATAGGTGCTGATAATAAAGATATATTTTATTCTCAGTGCATATTATATACAACACACATTTTTCACCCCAGAAATTGCCGGCGTTTCTTACATTTGTTTTATTGGACAGCAGACAAACAGGCGATCGTGTTTTCTACCAATCCTTGGGAAAACAGGTAAAACACACAACTGTTAATACCCAAAACTGAGTGTATAATTATTATTATTACTAATGTTATTGTGCCAACCAACACATATGAGAGTATTCGTTTTGTGGGCGATGATGACAATTCTGACGGGTCTTTTATGGCGTGTTGATTCACATATAAATAAATGAAATTTTATTTCTGCGTTCAATTATTTTTTGCTTGCTTGTGTGCCAGTTAAAGTGTGCCCATATGAAGCAGCACTACAGCCAAAAACGATTGTCTCGGATATATCTATATATATATATTTTAATATATGTGTATTACTTGTCATTACATATCATTATTCCCAGTCAGATCGACAAATATTATTCTGCCATTGTCAAAGAGTACATATTTATTAGAGGTGTAATTCTGTGGTTAGTTTATAAGGCAATCGTAACTGAACCCCCAGAAAACAGCTGGTAGGAAACATGAGGGAAGAGCGCAAGCGAGAGAGAACACTCTCTTACTCAAAAGCAAGAGAGTAAAAGAGAAGGAGAGAGCACGTACATAAAATAATATAATGAGAAAAATCGATTTTTCAAAACAAACCCATCCTTTCAAGTACATAAAAACGATTTAAAAGTTACTATGATTATTTTAATTCCAGTATAAAATGCACTTACATATATAGAAAGAGTAGATTATAACTCTCAACTGAAATATATTCCGATATGATGAAGAAACACTTTGCCACGCACACTTGCTTTAAATTATTATTATTCACAACTGTCAATTTATAAAACTTCTCATGCGGTAATATATATATATATATATATGTATATTTATATATGTGGTATTTTATTTATATATATATATATATATATATAACTAGTTTGTTTAAACAACATTGGAACAATGTGCTACAGAAATTTCTTTGCCACTTGCCCTTAGATTACATTAGATTTCAAAAGTGCACCAAACGTGCTGTAAATGAGAAACTCAACACTCTCTCGCTCTCGCTAAGCAAAAACAAGGGTGTGGGTGGGGGTCGATTGCGTGTGTGGTGAATTTCGTTGAAGGCGCGTTAAAAAACTGTATTCACTTATCGATTTGTCAATATGATGAAAACAAATTAATAATATCTGGTTTAATAGTAGAAAATACACTTATTTTCTTTTTTTTAATATTTATATATGTAAATTAAATAAACAAACGCACGAAAAACGACCGACAAGCATAAACGGGCGACGACCGTCGAACGTCGAGCAACCGTCGATGTGTAGCGCTGCTTTGTAACTCAACTCAACTCAAGGCACTCTCGCTCCACACACGTCTCGTCTCTCTCTGTCTATCCCGCTCTTCCTCTTGCTCGCAAAATAGGAAGCGACGTTGATAGATGCGTTTGCTTGCCACTTCCAGTCGCATAAGTTGTTTGACCAACATAAAAGCATAAAAATGCGCTCGACTAAAGGCGCATTGAGAGAGTGCGTGTGCGAAAACGAGAGAGCGCTACTTCTTCATACAATGAGTGGGAGCATCGCGTTCTTGAAAAATGTATGGAAATTGGAGCATTCCATGTATGGATGATGACACATCAACAGAGAGACAGACAGATAGACATAGTACCTGATAAGCACCGTCATAATAATAATTCTATTGGGCAAATATTTTTGTATCTGATTAAAATTTATTTGCAAGGCATTTTTACTGTATGTAAAATGTAAAGGAATTAAT
Organism: Drosophila dives; assembly: GCA_035042365.1. NCBI lineage: Eukaryota > Metazoa > Arthropoda > Insecta > Diptera > Drosophilidae > Drosophila > Drosophila dives. The sequence goes on from JAWNLJ010000442.1 coordinate 4,221,950, forward strand.
ATTTTTCCACAGTGTAGTTTGTTTGATTGCAAAATCATTATTACAAAATATATATATATTTATAAAATATTATTTTATTGCAATTAAAACATTTATATTTCTCACATCTAGATTTCAATAATGAAATTCTCATCATTTGATCTCGATCAAAAATACACCTGATGACAAATTAATCACTCACCACGATGGGAAAGCATATTTCCAATGCGCAGACGCAAATCATAATAAGAAGCAAAGCATAACTGCGATGACTTTTTTATGTTTCTGAGTTGATGGTGGTGTTTTTTTTTTATTGCATAGAAATACATAACTATATATATATATATATCATATATCTATGTAAGTATTTATACTTATGCATATTCATAAAATGTGACACATCATTTCTTGTGGTTGTAGTTTGGGGCATGAACCTGGAATTGTGGGTTTGAGTCAATGACCATTCTACAGAAATATTGCCGTTATGCCAGACTCAGACTAAGCTCAGACTGCCTGTCTGCGAATAATACCGGTAATTAAGGAAGCAATCATTTTGTTTTCACATTTAAATATGTCAACACTGACAAAATAGTTGAAAGAGCTAAAATCTTAAGAGTTACATTTGCAATTTTTCTTAACAAATGCAAACTACAATTGTATGATATATATTGCTACTTTTTTATAAGCAACTTTAAAATCAATTTTAGTTTCCCTCAAGGTAAACTGTCTAATCTAATTTAATAATTATTAAATTTATAATTTTGATTTATATAACTTAAACTTTAAACTAATCAAAATCGCCTCACATAATTTCAACAATTAGTTTTATGTTGTAATAAATTAAAGTAAAAACTTTTGAAATCGAATCTCTCAATTTATTCAGATAGGTCACGGATTTAAAAAAAAAATGCATTTCTTTATTTCTTAAAGGCACATTAAAAATGAAAGCAAAAAAAAAAACAATAAACGATAGCTTTAGTGAGAGTCTGATTGGAAAAATTTTCATAAACTAGTGTAAGAAACAGAAAAAGGGATAAACAAAGAGAGACGTGATAAAAACAAAATGCGCACAAGAAATCAAAGCCGACAAAAAACGAAACATAGCGGAACACAAGCTAAGCTCAATACGGGACCGAGTTAAATTAAATCACATCAGAGTGCGAGAGAGAGAGAGAGAGCAGATTATAATTTAATAACAATAAATGAGATAAAAACACACACACTCAAACAAATGCAAATGTGTGAGTTTGCACCTACAGGTTGATGGAATTTACCTCTTTTTTTCATTGAGTTGTGTGTTGGACAATTATCTCAACTAACAACTGCGTTGACTGCTGCTGCTGTTGCTGCCAACGCCTTTGCCTTCCACCTGTGTTTTTGGTGCAAAATCTGCACTCCCTTTGCAGTTTTTTCCAATTGGGGAGCGTTTCGTTTCAGCTTTCGTTGTTTTTTCTTTTTCCTTTTGGGTGTTGCTTTCCTCCCGCTGTTCAATAATTTACTTTTGTTGGATAAGTGAGTGTGTGTGTTTGCAGTAGTTATGTCAACTTTGATTGCTCTTTCAACTTTGATTCGCTTCACATATTTGGTTTGTTGCAAAATTCGTATGTAAATTATGGACAATGGAATGAATAATATGCACACCCGCGCTTAATACGTTTGTACGTGTTTTCGATTTGACCTCTGGGCCACACGCAAAATAAAGCGTTTGCTAGATACAATAGCAAAAGTCGTATATCGTCCGAAATTTGGCGAATAAAATTAATAATTTTACGCAAAAACTTTCGACGAAGTGTTGGTTTTTCTTTTCCTTTTTATTCGCACACACAGTGTGTACACACTGTTCGAGTGCTCAGCAGTAACTCTGGCAGATGAGCTGTTGCCAAAACAGTATGACCAGAGCTCCATCACTCTCACAACAAAGTCAATGATTTTAATGCACTGCTGCTTGCAGCTCCGCAAACGGTCTGCTATATTGCGCAGCTGTTGAGTGCGCGCGAACTTCGTGTTGTGCCTTATATGCATAACTATCGATAAAATCCGATACTCAAAGCTTATTGTTTACAAACAAAATGAACAACAATTTTGTATTCATTTTATTAACTATATTAATTATTAACTCAATATTGGCCAAGGACTCGACGCCGCTATGCAATGAAGACGATGCGACAACATGTCACGAACTGAACACAAATCTCAACAATAGTATGTCAAAATTAGCAGGTCTCTCAAAAAAACCTAATTTAATAAAATATTTTTAGAAATTACGCGCAGCATAGAAAAAGCTGTAGACAGCTATGAGGCATGCAGCAAGGATGCAAATGACGTCAATTGCACGTGCTATGCGGCGGGCATCAAACGCGATCTGGCGCCATTCAAATCAACAGGTTTCAGCCGGCAAATGCTCGAAGATGCCGCCAAATACGGCACTCGTTACAAGATCTACGAGCAGCAACTGTTCCGCGAGGAGAATTGTTTCTTTCCCGCTCGCTGTCAGGGCATTGAGCACTTTCTGTTGGAACTGCTGCCGCAGTTGCCCAACATGGATTTGGTGATTAACACCAGAGATTATCCGCAGGTGCACTCGAGTTGGTCATCGAGTCGCATGGGGCCAGTTTTCTCCTTCTCCAAGACGTCCGAGTATCGGGATATTATGTATCCGGCGTGGACATTTTGGGCTGGTGGACCAGCGACAAAACTGCATCCTACGGGTATTGGACGCTGGGATCTGATGAGCGACAAGCTCAGAGAGGTGACAACCAGAATGCCGTGGCGGGAAAAGGAGCAGCTTGGTTTCTTTCGCGGCTCACGCACCTCCGACGAGCGGGATTCGTTGATTTTGTTGTCGCGCAGTCAGCCACAACTGGTGGAAGCGCAGTACACCAAGAATCAGGCATGGAAATCGCCAAAGGACACCCTGGATGCGGCGCCGGCGAATGAGGTTTCCTTCGAGGATCACTGCAAATACAAATATCTATTTAATTTTCGAGGAGTTGCTGCCAGCTTTCGATTAAAGCATTTGTTTCTCTGTAATTCGCTGGTGATCCACGTGGGCGACGAGTGGCAGGAGTTCTTCTATCATCAATTGAAACCCTGGGTTCATTACGTTCCGATCCGCAGCTATCCAAGCCAGGCGGAGTACGTCCAACTGCTCGACTACTTTACAAATCATGATGACCTCGCTCAGCAAATCGCCCAGCGTGGACATGATTTCATTGCGCAGCATTTGCGCTTCCAGGACATCAAATGCTATTGGCGAAAGTTGCTCAAACGCTATGCGAAACTCTTCAAGTACGAGATTAAACCAGATCCCAGCCTGAAACGCATTGGCGGCACCACCAGGAGTGAATTATAGAATAAATCTGAACTTGAAATTTGCATTTTTAACATTTTATAATTCATTTTAAGACGTTTAAAAATTACTTAAGAGAGTATTAAAACTTTGTCATATTGAAAAAATTATATTCGAATCTTTTGTGTACCTTTTATATTTTATTGTGCATTAATCTTTCTTATTTTTAAAAGGCGTTAATATAAGCTAAAAAAATTATTCAGTGTATTCAAATTTTTATCATTTCAAATTAAAAATCATTTCAGAATATTAGTGTGGATTTTCAAATTTCATATTTCCACATCCAAAAATGTTATTCATATTATTTTTTTTTTTTTAATGTTGTTCTAATATTATTTTAAGCATTACATAAATTAATTATGAATTAATTTTCGCAATTTTTTTTTTATTATTCACTTAATACTATCATATTTGTCACAATTTAAACATTAATTTTTGGTTATTATTATATTTTATATATATATTTATATTTATTTATATATTTCATAAAGTTCAAAATAATCGGAAATGAACAATAGAAATACCTTAAAATAATTAAGGAACATGGCATTCGTTTGCCGCATACACAAATGAAAGAAATCAATGGCATAATTCTTGACAATGCATGGATGCATAATGTGTGCATCAGGCTTATAAATAAATACGAAATATGGAATTCTTCGCAATCTTTTTGTTGCACAAGGGGCACTTGTTGTTTAACCGGCCGGCGGTATCAATGCACGACTTGCAGAAGACGTGCCCGCAACGCGTTGAATATGGCTCCTTCTTTGCCACATTTTCCAAGCAAACCGGACACTTGTAGAAAGCCTCGGCGCTGATGTTATGCCCATCCTTTTTTTTTGGTCGGCGAACGGAAGCTTCCGGTGTGCATAGATCAATTATAACATCAGGGGCCAGCGAGCGAGCAGATCGCGCAGACGAAGGCGGAGAATAATTCTCCGACAGACCAGTAAGATCAACTAGTGAACCTGTGGATTTCGATTGAATATTTTGAAAAACATATGAAATATTCATGGAAGACACAGCCTTCATTTGTTTCTATTATATTAATATTAACTATTAACTAAATATTGCAATAATTTAATATTTACTCACTGCTTCTTTGAGGATGGTCGAACGTAGATGTAGATGCATCACGCATGGAAGTCGTTGGCATTTCGCCACTGGAATTAAATGTTGAACTGTCGGCATGATCATCTAGTTCAAATGTTTGGTTATTGAGATTATCGTCCGAGCTATCAATGTATCCCTACGAATATATGAGTAATATTAGCATTAAACACAAAAGGGTGATCGAAAAGAAAGCTTACCGGCGGCGTAGGGACCTCTATTATTGATACACCCAACTCGTAAGACATTATGTTTTTTTCTTTTGGAAATCTTTATTAATTTTTAAAAATTCAGAGCTCTAATTTTTGGCGACATTAAAAACTAATCGCAAAGCAGCTGGGCGCTTAATGCTTCCGATTAATAATTTCGATGAACAGCTGTGTGCCGGCTTAGGTGTTGTAAAACGCAAGTATATATCGATAGGCAGCCACACGTCACAACAAAACAATATCTTAGCTGGCCCCAAATAAAAGAAAACCTGGAGATGGACAAGGATAAATTTACACTGCAGTCTATACGACAGGATCTGATCGATAATAATCTCCAGGCCAAGGCCATAATACAGGTGACAAGGGCACAGGCAGAGTAAGCAATTTGCTTGACATCATCTATTTTCAGGATATACACAACAGTCGGTCTTCTATCGCTGAACTGGAGGAACTAAATGAAGCCGGCCGTGCCAAACTGTCGGCGATACGCAAGAATATTGAACGTTTGGACGACTGGGCACGTGACATGTCCGATCCAACGCTGACAAACGAGGTCGACACGCATCGAGACCAGTTCTCCAAGACATTGCAGGCATTCCGCAAGGCGAACGTGTCCACAATGCTGGAGATTGAGAAGGCGAATCGTGACGAACTGATGGCCATCACCGGCGAGAGTGATCTGCGACAGCGTCCAAATGCGGCCGGCACGCGACATAATCGGGGCAGTCTGGTTTCCCAGGAAAACGATGTGACTGAGAAAATGCTGGCGATATCGCGCCATCTGTCGGAGACAACGCAAAAGAGTGCGGTCACACTGGAGACCCTGGTTGCCTCCTCACAGAACGTGGAGGCAACCAATGATGAACTGCACCATACTGCCGGGAGCATAACCCAGTCGGGCAAACTCCTCAAGAAATATGGCAGACGCGAATGCACCGATAAAATGCTGCTTTTCTTTGCCTTCTGCTTGTTTCTCGCCTGTGTCTTTTACATTGTGCAGAAGCGTTTGTTTTAAGTGCTTCCCAATATTATTTTTATATTCTTCTCTATGCGTAACAGGCATATGATGTCAGCAAATATGTGTTAAATGCTTTTCTAATCTAAGATTAAGATTATTATATACTTAGGCACAATTTAATTCAATTATTACACTTAGACAACACAATTTCAATAAAATAAAGTCACTTATTCTAGTAAGGACATCGGGGAATATTGCCAGGATTTGAAAAGCTATTTGTGTTGACCATGCGGCAAATATCCTTATAGGATCGCTGATGCTGCTGCTGCTCAGGTCGGGATCTGGATCTTTGAGGTTTTTCGTAGTAACCCTGTTGTGATGGTGGTGGATAATAATATTCCACTCGCGGCTCACTTAGAAAAAGTTGATCGAAAACAGTTCTTCCGTCAATGGGATCACTTATCAGAAATAGACTGATTATCAAAAATATATATTTAATCTGCATCTCGGTATTAAGTGTTTGACACATAAAATTAGAAGATCTCTGATTTCGCATCTGTTGTTCTACTTATGTGATTTTGGTAACCTTGCTCTGTAGTTGAAGGAAATTCCATGTTAAAAACAACAGATAACAGAATTTATTCAAAAATTAATCTCTCACCCGCATGAACGTTGTTCAACACTGTGATTCAGGTGAGGGAACTTAAATATTTAATAGTTTAAACGAGTAGCTTTTTATGAAATTGCTTAATACTATATAAAGAGTTAATAAAAATACTATTATTATTATAATTATAGATATTATTTTTGTTTAATTCAAGAGCGCGTTTTGCAACACTGCAATGCCGGCTTGCAGCAGCAAACAGCTGATGCCTGTCACTGGAATTGTTTGTGTTTGGCTCAGATAAAGTTGGCGAGAATCAAATAAATCATATAATAAATACAATGAGTCGCAGCGAGCAGACTTTTGAGGATTTAAAATTGCACTTTCGAGGTCACAGCAAAGTACGCGAACAGCGCCTACATTCTGCAAAGGTAGTCCATAACAACAACAAAAAATATTTTTTGTAATTTTTTTCAAATATACATTTTTGGTCTGCTTTTTAGGTTCATTCGGTTTGCTGGAGCGCAAGTGGTGCCCATTTGGCATCTGGTTCGTTTGATCGGAGTGTCGCCGTGTACGCCTTGGAACGCGATCGTTTCGTTAAGTACAATGTGTTCAAGGGTCACACAGCATCCGTGGACCAATTGTGCTGGCACAACTCGCATCCGGATCAATTTGCCACTGCCAGCGGCGATAAAACGATGCGCATCTGGGATATACGAGTCGCCAAATGTGTTTCCGTCACAAGTACCAAGGGAGAGAACATAAATATTGCCTGGTCACCGGATGGCAAAACAATTGCCGTGGGCAACAAGGAGGACTTAATCACATTCATCGATACGCGCACGAACAAAATCCGTGTGGAGGAACAATTTAGCTTTGAGGTGAACGAGATCTCGTGGAACAATACCAACGATCTGTTCTTCCTGACCAACGGCCTGGGCTGCATTCATGTGTTGAACTATCCCAGCCTGGATCACCAATTAACGATTAAGGCGCACACAGCCAATTGCATATGCATTGAGTTCGGACTTACAGGTATTATAAACATATATATATATATATATATGACATGTGATTAAATGTCGATTAATTTTTTAGGTAAATACTTTGCGGCTGGTTCAGCGGATGCGCAGGTTTCGTTGTGGGATGCCAATGAGCTGTCGTGTCTGCGCATGATAAGTCGCTTGGATTGGCCCGTTCGCACGCTATCCTTTAGCCACGATGAGCGACTAATTGCGTCGGGTAGCGAGGATTTGTTTATAGACATTGCGTACACGGAGACGGGCGAGCGGGTGACCGATGTGCATGTGGACGCCGCCACCTTCACCGTTGCGTGGCATCCCAAACAGTATCTGCTCGCCTATGGCTGTGACGAGAAGGAGATCATCGGCGATAGGCGACGTGAGGTGGGCAATGTCAAAATCTTTGGCTTTCCCGAATTGTTCAATTGAAATACATAAAGTAAAATAAGATTTTCTTGGTTTTAATTATCATTCATTCGAGCGAAGTCATCTCAAACTAAACAATAAATGAGTCTTGTGTAGCTTAAATAAAAATGTAATAACTAGTTTTTTTGTAGGATTTTAGATCCTAGAGTATATATAATATATATACATATCTGTATTCTTTTTTATAATCCGATATTTGTTCAGAATATTCATTTATCGACTTAATGCAGTAATTTGAGTAGATTTCTGATAGTTCGATATAACTAAACGAAATTTGACTTATAACTAAAGAAACTTAATATTTTATTTGACTTCGAAAACGCTAAAATAAGGCTCAATAATGAAAACCACTGCGTAATTAAGATGTGGTCAACAATGAGCCACATGGCTCGAATGATATCTATTATAACGAATCAGATGACGACCAAAATACTCTGCTCCTCTTAAGTACTTTCAACTGGGTGTGTGCGTGCGTGTGTGTGTGTGTTAATGATGCTCATAAATAATGAAAATCCCTTTTCAGGGTCTGGCAATGGGACGAATTTCATTGTTTTGGTAAAACATTTAAGTTGGCTTACTTAAACAATGAGATTTGTTCAGAGACAACGCGGTTCTCAATTCAAGTAAAACAACGACAAATTTACTTCTTACTTAAAATACAGATAAATATTTTGGGCAAATAAATGAGAGTGGGAATCTTAAAAAATAATACACTAGAAACGCAATTGACTCAAAACGCATCAAAAGAATTTATTTTTAAGGCAGATTTAATATTGATACAGATTATTGAATATTTGAATATTTCTCATAACTGAGTATTCTCCAATTAATTTGAATAATTATTAAACTACGCAAAGAGGAACTTTAAAAATTTTCAATTATTTAAAGATGTTTAGAAGCCAAATCGAACGGTTTGAAGAACTCAACTTCAAAGAAATATTTGTTGCAATTTTCAACCAACAAATTTGCCAGTCAAGTAAAATCCAACAGTGAAGACTCAGCTCAAAATCGCGACACGCAGACAAGATTTAATTATTTTGCCCAGTAACGAGCAGCATTTTGGCTTTGTGTTTACTTAACGGAAAGCACAAGAACATTTTCAATCAGATGCCAAACCATGCAAAAACCAAATAAAAGACCCCAAGTTGGCCAACAACAAAAGCTGCAACCGCAGTAGAACAACTGTTAACAGGATTCTCGAGTCCTTCTAATTAAAAAGCGTTGCTCAAGTTTTTCGTTTTTGATTACTTTGGTTTCGCCTTGTTCTTTGCTTAGATACCTCAGCTTAATTAATATTTCTGAGTCACATAAGGTGAATATATATAAATATTCATATAATTATGTATGTGAAATGTATATTTAATATATGTACGATACAGAGTAGATCCCATTTTTCTACTATTTCTCATTTTAACTCTTTAAGAAATATTTATGTTTTTAGTATATAAGAAAGATATAAAATCTTATTTTAGAATTTATAATGAAAACAAAGAATCAAAATGAAATTCTTTTGATTTTTATATTAGTTTAAAATTAACCTTAATTTAAAGAATTTAGCAAATAACTCATTAAATCATTTATTTTACTTTATTTTTATATTTTTTTAATTTTATTTTAATTTTTATTTTATTTTATTATATGTTTATTTTTATGAGTTGCTGCTTAGTATAATTTCCACAATTCGATTTCTTATACCAATTAAATTTGTTACTTAAGGATATCACTATATTACTATAGGATATTCACACACATTTAACACGTTATTTACAGGGTATAGGAATTTTGTATACAAATGCCAGCGGATCTCATTGTCAAGTTAAATGAATTCTTGGTTAAAATCCATCGAATTCGATATTCGAAACTCTTACAAATTGCTCGACGGCAGTCGGCAGTCGGCAGTTTTTATAGACGGCTTCAATTCACTTTGTAAGCCATTCTATGGCAATAAAGGCTCGAGTGAGTGCCTCTAAAATGAAATTGAATTTAAATAAATGGAGTCAAGTCAAGTCGAGGAGGCCGTAAAAGCCAAAAAACACGACCCGCCGCGCTGCGCACACGTTTCGAATCTGATTTGATTTGTTTGCAGTGAGGAGAGTTATTGAACCCGCCTCCTCCTACTTCTCCTACTCCTCCTCCTCCTGCAACAATCCCTTGGCCATGCATGGTAAATATTACGCCCAGCACTTAGCCAACATTTAATATGCAACAATGTTTGGCAGCTGCGAAAAGGAAGGCGTATAATCAACATCATCAGCATCGACAGCAGCGGGAGTCAAACAGCCCAAGGCGCTTACACTCAGAAAAATTGCATAGTCAACTTGATTAGAAAGTATAAATAAAGAGTACTTGCAGCTTAATTTAATTTCAATAATCTGCATGTTCGTATAAATAAAAATCAATATTAAGATTAAAAAAAAAAATTTATATGTATTTGTATTTATTTTAGCATTTACTGAAAAATATTTTCTGTTCATTTTGAGTACATTAATCAGGCGCATACTTGATTAATTTCATCAAAAGATTTTTATCACTGTGCTGTGTAATAAGTCTTTATGTAAAAATGTGTCATAAAATATGTGAATTTAATTTATTCATGCCACGCGCGCGCCTTGTTGCAAGTTAAGGGCGAATGCCGAGCGTTAGACATTGATTAAAAATGCAGACAGACTGCACTGCGCCGATTGCTGCTGCCTTTTGCCTGCCGGCTGCACTCAAGTGTATTATGGCCAAAGTACTAAGCCAAATTATGCAAATGTTCTTCGCATGTGGCTGATTAGGTGCAGAAATTGTCTACAAATTGGCAGCTTGCCTGCAGACCATATGGGATTGATTTAGGCAATTAACAAACAAGCAGCCAGCCAGTCAGGTGATTGTGTGTGTCCGTGTCTGTGTGTGTGTGTGTGGGTGTGTGTACTGTTTGTAATAGCATTTAAGCCCATTCTCATGCTAACAATGTTTTTAATGGCCAGAAGCTACATGGTGTCTCTGGCAAATTCATTTGCTCTCAGCCACCCGCAGCTTCTGCGTCTCTTGCAACTTAGCCGTGTTTACTTGTCTTTAATTGTGTTATTTTCTGGCGGTATTTTAAAACGCTAAACAAGTGGCATTTATTTAAGACATAAAATTTAAGTGCACATCCGGTATGAACGTGTGTAATTTGAGGTATAAATTCGTATTTAATTGTTGTTCCAGATGCCTGTTTGTTTTCGTAAATAAATCACCGTAATTGCTTTTTAAGCTCGTTATAAAATTAATTAAAGTAGCACATTTAATAAAACAACAACATAAAAAAATAAATTTCTTTTATGAAAACACTTAAATTTAAAATACATATTTTATCTCTGCTCATTAGCCAGTAATTACAGACATGCTGTTTTCTGAGTTTCAGATTAAAGCACAAATTAATTGAGTACAAATTAGAGATACAAATAAATATGCAATATTTATTATAAATATATTTAAGCTCGCACTTTTATTTAAATAAATTTACAGAATTAACAGACTATGCTTTTTATATTTTAGATTTACAAGTGTAATTTTTTTTTAGATTTACTTAATATAAATTAGAACTGCCATTAAGAATTTATTTGATCAATAATATGAAGAAACTGCATATAACAATTATTTTATTTTTCCCTAATGAAAATATTTTAGTACTGCAGAAAAATAAATGTAAATTTGTTAAATGCAAAATAAATGTAAATAGTTAAAATAAACTTTTTAGCTTACTTTTATTTTATTTTATTTATATTTGATTTAATATATATTTAATTTTATATTATTAATTTGTCTTTCATATTTTTAAAACAACACTGAGATATAAAATATAGTAAATTAGTGGAGAAATCCACAGAATGAGATATCTCTGACAGCTGCATTAATTTAGTCCGACTTATGTATCCAACTCCATCTCTTTAAATGGCAACGGGCAATGGAAAAACCAAATTTTTTGCAAAGCAGAAGCTTTAGTTGAGTCCTGGCTGTCGTCTGTATCCTGCGGCTACTTAAAGCGCTTTCTAAGGACTTTATGAAAATGTAAGCTCTGTTTTTGTATCACACTGATGTGTACGCTTGTGTGTGTGTGTGTGTGAATTTGTATGTGTGTGTTGTTGTGTGGTTATGTTATCGCACACATCGCCTGATTATCGTGTGACAATGTGAACGCAAAATTAAATCAGCATTTCGCCTGCTTCCACAACCAAGAATTCGAATTTCTGTGTGTGTCTCTCAGTGTCTCAGTCTGTCTGCGTGCCTGCGTGTGTGTCTCGTGTGTTTGTATGTATGTGCCACATCTGTGAAGGTCCGCAGCTAAGCAGAAGTTTTGCTTCCAACTGTTAAATACATATCCTGACAGCTTCCAACTGGTTGACTCATGTCTTGCCACATTCAAAATATCCTTGCCACAGCAGCAGGCACAACATGTTCTTGTAACATTTTCTTCTTCTTGCTGCTGAGAGAGTGAGTGAGAGAAACTTAGAGACATTGACTAACATTGAAGTCTCTAAGGAATTTGTTGTACTTTCGGTCTGCGTATTGAATAACATATTGTAACAATTATTTGAGTATCTTTCTGTCAGTTTTATAATTAGTTTTCTGAATTTCGTACAACTTGAGAGTTGTAGTTATAAAAATGTTTATCTGTAATTGAAAAAATAAACGAGATACTAGGAAGATAAGCAACTCATTTAAATATTAAACATTCATTTATAAATTGATTTAATTTAAGACAAAAATTCACTCTTTCGCATTTTTCTCACTTTAAACGTTTTTGAAATTAATAAAGTAGTATTTTTAAATTAAAATATTGTATTATAAAATAATTAAATTTATATATTTTTTTGAAGTGCTACAAATTAGCATGCATTTCTAAAAAGGCAAAATAAATATAAAAAAAAATGTATATGAATTTTAATAATTGATTTTCAAGATGTTTTCTTTGTAAATTTAAAAATAGTTAAAATGAAATAAAGTTATTTATTTTTTACATTTGGACGATATCTAAATGCATTACTTTTTTTTGGGTCTCAGTGAAATTGTGCAGCTTCCGTTGTGTCTTTAGCCATACATGTGTCCAGCTGCTAACGGAATATAACAAGTCCATTATGCCACACAAGCAGCATCCTGTGTCGCACAAGTTGCCAAAATTCAGTTTATTTTATTTATGTCTAGGGTTAATTCGAATGTGAAAATAAGACAACACAACTGGGGGCAGCAGCAAGAGGCAGGAACAGCCCCATGATGTGCATCCCATACAAATTCCTCTCGTTTAAGCTGACAACACCTGTGCAGAAATATTTTTATTTTTATTTTTTTTCTTTTTTCCTACCAAAATAAATGTTTTTTCTTCTTTTTTTGTTGTTGTTTATTGGGTTCTTTTGAAGGAGAACACTTTTCCACGTATTTAGTTAAAACTTGTTGGATGTCACATTGTTTTTTGAGCGCTTTTTACAGTTTGTATATACTTTCTTGCAAGTCGGCTTACAATTTTAGCTTTGATTGTGTTAGACAAAAACGTTACCTGAGCACGTCCAAGCCAGGTATATATACAAACAATGGGTTTAACCGGCTCGCAAAACATCTAAATCTCTACAAAAGCTTGACAATGCAGTAGGTGCAAAGTTTTCCTTGCACACATTAAAAATTCAATAAAAGAAGGGTATTTGTAAATTGTCGAAAAAGTTTACATTTTTTAATCGATAACTAGAAATATCAATAAATATTCGTAACTGATGAGGTTCTCAGATGAACAACCTATTTAAGATAAATGTTCTTCTTTTAGAAATTCAAAAATAAATTTTAAATTCAATTTTAAAAGTTCTATAAATTTCTTGTATAGTGGCAGAAAAATCAACACAGAATTGATATAAAAATATAATCTTTTTGCATATACGTTTTAAACCGTATTTTTTAGTCGCAAAATCTGAATTTGAACACTGCCTTGCTTGCTATTAGTTTTTTGTTAGCTTTGCTTACATTTTTCAATCGATAACTAGAATAATCGATAAATATCGATAGCCCTCGAGGTTCACATATGAACAACCTATTCAAAATAAATGTTATTCTTTTAGAAATTCTAATAGAAATTGTTCATACAATTTTAAATAAATTTCATATAAAAATAAATAGTTTATTTGCATTTTAAAGAGTATCTTTTAGTCGCACAATCTCAATTAATAACTGACTTGCTTGCCTTTAGTTTTTTTTTGCTTTGCCCTGTGGGCTTGTCCTTCCTTGCCAAATCGGATGTAAGTTTAAAATGATCCAATGTATTGCAGAGATTATGAACTGTAGAGAATTTGCAGCACTACTAATATTATTAATATATATGTTAAAAGAGTATGTAATAGTCGTATAATCTTGCGTTGAGCACTCTTTGCCAGCTTTTAGTTTGTTGCCTTTGCCCCCTGGGCGTGTCTTTGTTTGCTGCTACCTTTGGCTGAAATGACCTTCGGCCTCTCTTCAATTCACACTTAGATTACCAGACTTGGCTACAGCCAGCTGCTTGCTGCTTGCTGCTTGCCTCAAAGCAACAACAAAAAAAAAAAAAAGAAGAAGAAGAAGAATATCTTGTGTTGCCTTCGGGTTGCTGGGTCCGCAAATGGATGACCTAAGGTCCGAGGGGCTTATCTCGGGCAATACATTATGAGCACGTATGTCGTATGTTGTGTGTTGCATGTTGTATGTTGTATGTTCTAGGTTGTGGCAGCATTTTTGGGGGGAGTGTACAGAGTTGGGCTGGCATTGGGTTAGCTTAATGCATCGATTTGAAAAGTAGCGTTGAAATTTATATTTGGTATGTTTCCAAGTGTCCTTATGGGATTTACACATTTGCTCGATATTTGACCGTATGCACTTCATTTAGTCCTACGACTTGAGTGTAAAATTGTCAATTTTTTTAAAAAACCAGCATCTCTACCTGCCCACCCCCACAGCCCCTGTGTAATCTAAAAGTTATTGTGAAAGGCAAAATTTGACCACAATTTCAATTCATTTGTCGGCGACGAGGCCAATTTTCTGACTGTTTTTATATGAATTTATTGGTTTTGTGTACATCTAAGTGGATCAGCTTTTGTTATTATATTTTGTGTGTACCGTTATTCAGCAGAATTCCATATTGTTATGTAATAAAGTGCACATATAGCACTGCTTAAATTGCTTTTCGCCTTTGTTAAGGCATTAAAGTATTGTGCCAAACATTTTGTTGGCTTTGAAAGAGACATTTGCCCAAAATTTGTAATGGAATCGATTATTTAATATTAATATTTATTTATTTACTTATTGTTATTAATATTTACCAGCCAAGATTTAAAGCAATTAGGCTTTTAGGCAAAATATATTCAAAACAAAAAATCTCTTTAATTTCACTCAACTTTTTGTTTTAACTTTCATTGCAAGCAATCCAATTAAACTTGATAATAAAACTGCTGGCAAAGTTTGAAGTTAAAATTGTGTTAAATGAGCGTAAAAATAGATGTCTTGTAATTATGTAACCAGAGAAATATTAACATTTTTCCCCCTGTTTGGTTCAAATTCACGTTAATTCATCATTACGGCCATAAATTCGATGACACTGCAAATTACGATGACAGCAATTTAAGCCAAAAGTTTGAAAAGCTAGCAACTTTTCGCAAAATTGAATCATTAGTCTCCTGCGGAAAATTCAACTAATTAGCGAAACATTTCCATAATAATGCCACCAACACAGTTTGATGAGTCACCAAATCGCAAACATAATAAAGCAAAGATTGGAAATGATATTTCAGTTTGTCTGTATAACGACCAAGTTTAGAAGTCATTTGGATGGGGTAGAAATATGCGATAAAATTTTAGTTATTAACAGAATGATAAAATATTTTTTTCTTCATATCTTTGTATTTATTTAAACTTATTTTGAGTTTAGAATAGTTTATTTTTACATAAAAATTCAAGTTAATTCTGAGAAACAAAAAATTTTCTAAAAGAAGTCGGACTAATTTTTTTTTTTAATTTACTGATATTAAAATAAGAAATTAATTCCTAAAAAATAAAACTTATAAAAATAAGTTACTTCTAAAAGTTGCAGAACTTTTGTACTTGACTCGTGTGGAAAGTTCTATATTTGTTTTCTCAGTGTACACACATAGTCGATGCTGAATAAACCCATCCTTCCAAAAGAGAGAACCTGTATCACAACTAAGAAAATGCTTTGGGGCGTGTATATAATGACAAATTCTGACGGTATTTTATGAACTTGTGTGTCTGTTGCTGTTGCCATGCATGAGATGGCCAAATGGCATCTATGAAGTTTGCCTGTCCTTGCCTGCCCTGGCCTCCCTTTGCCCGCCATGGCCTGCCCAGTTGGCAAAATCAAAGTTGTGACCCGCAACTTAAATGGGATTTTATTGCTGTTGGTGTCGTTGGCAAAAACCCACTCAAAACTGAAAAACTCAGGCATTGACTTTCTAGCACGAAACTTTGTCATTTCGGCCGAAATGCTTTTAATCTGACAACAAAGTTGCTTAGCAGCTGCGAATGCTGAGCGAAAACTTGCTGAATGAATTTTTGTCGAAATGTTTTCCAATTTGGCACCCCAAAAACATTAAAGTTATCCTTGAACTGGATGAAAAGGATATATTGTTTTTGCATTGGAAGTGTAGACTTTTGTGTACACGTTTGTGCATTTAAATGAAATCCAATTTCAGTTTTGTTTTGTTTCACTCAACAATGTGATAACAACCACAGTTTTTTTTTTTTTTTTTTGTGGATGTGTGCTAACTTTTGAATCGAGACAAAACGAAACGTTTAAGCCGTATTAAAGAGTCCCAAATAAGGTTAAGCAATGTGTATAAGTAAAAAAAAAAAAATTCAAGTGTTTGCCAAGAGTGCTTAGAGTCTCTTCAGAGAATCCTTGCATAATTCCCTCTTCACTTCAGGCTTAAGTTCTTAGAGCCACACAAGCTGTTTATTATCTCTAGCCTTTGGCAAACTTGGCTGCCAAAATATATAAAAAAAAAAAAACAATAATTAAAAAATAAATACTCTCGCCGTCAAATAGGAAAGTGTGTCATTTTTTTTGGTGTTATTTTTTCACTCTAAATAAAAATTAATTAGCGCTGCGAGCCTGAAATGTTTGCCTTAATTATGACGCCGGCCCAAAGCGTGGGCCAAGAAAAAAAGAAGAAAAAAAATCAATACAGCCCGAAAACGTTAAAGGACAACGCGTTTAAAATATAAAATGCGACATTGTCAGGCTTAAAGTGGTTTTTCATTTAATCCAGCAAATGAAGACCCTAAAACGTTAAGCTCCTTTAAAGTATTACGAAGGAGCTTTGCCAACTTTGCATTTTAGAGTAGAAAAAAATTATTCCTTATATTGCCAATTTTTTTTGTATTTTTTTTGTGCAAATTAGCAGAACAATTGAAATTCAGAAGTTTCACATTGAATTTTATTATTTATTTTAGCGGCTTGGAACAATTTTAACGCCAATTAAAAGTTATGAAAATATTATAATTCTTGTGCGATGCACTCAAAAAAAAAAACAGTCGGATAGATTGGCGATTAATAATCTAATTTAAAGTACTTTAATTAACATTTTTTATTGATAAATTAAACATTTTTAATTATTTTAAAATTACTCAATTGGTTATCAATTCTACTTATAAAGTTGTAAATCAATGTACTCAAATATAAACTAAAATTTTGTCAATCATTTTTTGTTTTATTTACAGTCAACTCTGAAATCAAGATTAAAGTTTATCTTTTTAAGAAATTTCATAAACAAAAACAACGTTTTTCTCTAAGTGTTGCAACTCTTGGCATCCGGTTGCTGTTCGACTCTGGCTAAATTTGAATTTCTAATTATTGTTTGGCCAAGAAGGCTTTTGTATAAAATATATAGTTGGAGGCAGTCCATAAAACGAGAGAATAGATGACTTCGATAACGACTGGCCGAGATCTGTGGGCAAATACTCAGATCAAACAGATTTTGGCTGGCGGTCAAATAAAATAAGTAAATACAAAACAATGGAAATGTTCAAGGCTCAATCAGGTTGACGATTTATTGCTGGCTGTCATAAAACGCAAAATGTGAGGAAAACAAAATGCAGGATGTGCTCCTTTTTTACCTACTCTTGCTGCTACTTCTCCTCCTATGCCTCTTCCATATCCTCCGAATTTTGTTACCCTTTTCGAGTTGCGTTCACAGAGGCTATAAAATGGCCATGGTGACCTGCGCACCGTTGCGTTTCACACAATGCGGGTGGAGGACATTATTCTTAACTCCCTGCCACTCCCGCAACCCATTCCCCGCTGCCCCACCATTGACCCTCTCCACACTTGAATCGTTTTCCAACAGCAAAACCTAATACATTTTTTATACCTAATGTGAGTCATTTTAGAAAAAAATTTGATGCTGTCCTGAACATCTCCAGCCTGGCGGCAAATGTGAAAGGATATTTAAAGGTCATGCAACGAATGCCACCTTGAACTTCTTCTCCTCCAATAGAGTCCGTCAGATAAGCACCCACCCACCCTCTCACCCTCTCACCCTCCCACATTTATTGATTGTCCATCACTCATACACAGTTGCCAGTAATTGAAAAGTTAGGGCCACATTCAAGTGATTTGTTAATATTATAAACTCGGTTAGCATTTGCTGCTGGGTTGTCCAGATTACGATAGGAGCCATAGGAGAAAATATTGCTTAGATGAAGACGCTAAATTAAAC
Organism: Drosophila dives; assembly: GCA_035042365.1. NCBI lineage: Eukaryota > Metazoa > Arthropoda > Insecta > Diptera > Drosophilidae > Drosophila > Drosophila dives. The sequence continues at coordinate 4,240,316 of JAWNLJ010000442.1, forward strand.
CTGTCTAACGGCACCACCAGGTGCTACACAACAACAGCAACAACAACGCTGTGTGTGTTTCTCCCTCCCTCAGATCCAGGCACACACCTAATGATTTATTGCCCATATCTCGAAGGCGTGGCAGTCTCAAATTTCATAAAAGTCTGCATTACATGGCTGAATAAGGAAACAATGTTTCCAAAGGACAGCTTTCTGTTGCGGATACCACAAGAATCCGGACAAGAGAAATTTAGTTGCACCTTCCTGAAATTCTATTTGGGTCTAGCTTTTTTATTGTATTAGCCTTATCGTTATTCATAAACGTAACATTTATATTTCAGCTTATTTACATAAGGAATAGAGAACAAAAATAATTCAAACAACTTTCTTTTTTTTAATTTACAAGTTGTATAAAATGACGCATAAGTAAAACTAAAATTAATTATTAGAATTATTTTAATATTTAAAAACATAATTTTAATTTTAAAAACATAAGTTAATTTTCATATTAAGTTAAAATAACTTAATTTATAACTGTTTTAGCTTAATTGAATTAAAAAATTAAACTTTACTTTTTGCATATGTTTTAACTAAATTTACTTTCTGCATGTATTAACTATTATTTTGTAGTTTTATTCAATGTAAAAATGCATATTTTTGGTCATCAATTTCAATCCTATTCAGACAACACATAAATTTAAATTGAATTGAAATTCACTTAAATCTGCATTTTCATTTACATAAATGGATTTTGCTGTCGACACTTTTATTTAATTTTCGCTACTGTTTTTGGGTCACGACGAATTGCATTGCAAATTAAATAATATAATTTGATTTTAGGTCAACGTGGTCAAAATAGTATTTCCATTTGTGGCACAGATAATTTGGTTACATGGAATTTGGCATTTGAATGCCATTTTTTTTTTTTTTTTGAAAAGTGCTCCACATTTTCTGGAACTGGCACGTAGCCAATAAAATGCACTTTTATCTAAAACAAAGTTTCACTCGCCTGCGAACAATTCGAATTCAAAATGGATTTGAAAGTGCAATCGACTTGGAATGCAATTTATTGAATATTTGTCAAGATAGATGATGCCTGCAATTGACCATTACGAATTGTGGCATTCAACACAAGCAATTTCTTGAAATTACTTTGTACACATCGATTTTTGTGGTCGTTCAGGTATTTGGCTTGGGACATTGTAGCTGCTGGAACCCATGACCGGATATTTAGTCTGCTATAAATGATGCCAACGGGGGAGGGGAAAAAACACCATTTTATATTTATGCTCTACGAACTAACAAGTTGCTATGCAACTGACAAAAGAGAGACAGCTTAATTCAGCAGAGTCCCTTTTTGTGCACTCTAAAAATAAGCTGTGCTCGGAAAAAAATATAATATATGGGAAAAATAATAAATCAAAATGTGAACTTTAAAATCTTAATAATGGCATTTGGCAAAACTTTTGTTATTTATTATTTTTTAAATAGAAAAGTTTATACTTGTTTTTTTTTTAAGAACATTTTTGTAAGTGCAGTTTCCATGGTGCATTTTTATATATATTTGCTTCAATGCTCGGCAGACAATGCAAATTGTTGTTGTTGTTGTTGTTATTGTTGAGCAGAAGTTGTTCAAGTTTTGTTCTTAATTTGAGCTGCAAAGTAATAATTTACAAGGAATCAACTTGCTTTGTAGATAAAACGAGGCAATTGCAGTCCAACAGGTGAGATTATTATTAAAGTGAAAAAGTTTTCATAAATCAAAGGATCGACAAAGTGAAACGGAATTAACTACCTCATTCCAAGCATGACACATACATACATACACACGTATGTAGATGTGTGTGTGTGTTTGTGTATTTTTTTAACTGCGTGATTTATGCGTATTTGCCTGCGCCAAAATACCGTTAAAGCAGCTGCAAAAACAATTCAATGGGGGAACATTTAAAATTTATGTGCCTTGCCTTATAAATTGGAAAACTTTGTATATATATATATGTATATATATATATATTAATATGTGTGTATCCTGCTCTTTGATTTGCCGCTCCTTTGCTCTGGCATTGTTTTGCTTAGTTGATTTTAAGACTTTTGGCTTTATTTTTGTGGCCGCCTGCCTTGTTGCCATTTAATTTGCCTGAATTTTGCGTTTGGCTGAATGCCAACTTCAGGTTTGATTCAAACTGAAAAACGCCTGCAGCACCTTGTCCATGATTTGGTTAGCTTTTTGCCACTTGTATCCTGTCTCGACGTGGCTAAATGCGACCAGGTTTCCGTTTCCGTCTCCGGCGTAGCCATTTTATTTTTTCCTCGGCATCATTTCGCAATATTCTTTTTACACATTTTAATGTAATTTGCACATTTGAATAGCATTTGAAAATAAACACATTTTTCAGATTTAGAACACAATATTAAAGAGTTGTTTTCATTTATTTATCGCATTGAGTTAGATGACATTAAATTGATTTAAATCATTTCTTAGCCAAGCCGCTCAATAAGATATTTGTAATAAAGTTACGCAAAATGGAGGACAATCAATTATTCTGCCATATGTGTGGGTCTGTCTGTCTGCGTGTGTGTGTGCGTGTGTGTGTGTGCGTGTGTGTGGGAGCATGTCGCTTGCAGTTAATCGAATTTATTAGTCCTGCCATTTGTTATCAACCCAACAAAGTGTACACTCTACAAGCCATCCAACAAATCTTTGCCTGCCTCTCTCTTTCTCTCTATCTCTCTCTCTCTCTCGCTTTCTCTTTCTATCTTTCCTTCTGCTTCAGCTGTCGCTCACGCGCTAACAATAGGTTCATAATATTGCCAATGACGTCGTCAGAGTGTGTGCGTATCCCTACACTCAGAGAAAACCTCTGTTCTAAATTCGCAACTCTGGAATCGAGTTTTAAATTTTATTTTTTAGCTCAGAGTTTAAATCAAATTTTGCAGTACATGTAGTATAAATATCAACAATTATTCTTGAGTTGTTAACTTGAGATAAAACACGAGTTCTTAAAATATTAAATAAATTTGTATTATGAAAAATAACTATTTTTTTTTAAGCTAAATATTTACTTTATAGTAATTAAGATAATGTTGGAAGAACACAGTTGAATATTAATTTTTTAACTTGAAATTACACACCACCTTAAAAATAATTTTATTCATTATTTTATGTGGACCAAAACTGATCCGAAAAAAAAGAATGTTAAATTTACAAATTATGTTTTATAAAACTAAAAGTGACTAAATAAGTTCTAAATTGAAAATCATAAAAATAATATGCTTTTAGTAACATTTATATTTATAACTTATAAAAATATAAATTAAAAGCTATTTATTAATGTTATATTATTATTATATTATTACATTATACATATACATATACATATACATATACATATACATATACATATACATATACATATACATATACATATTATATTATATTTTATTATTATATACATATTTTATTTATTTTTATATATTTTATATATTTTTTACAGAGTTTTTTTTTGCAGTGTAGGTTAAAAGCTAGTTGGTCGGCAAAGTCGCTACGCTAATATTTATGACCATGTCCTTGCGGCATTTGTTAGCGGACATGCTTCGTTTCGCGTATGTGGCCAAATACACGACTATATAGGATATATAACACAGCCATCAGCTTTGTCTTTATCACTGTCGTTAGTACGAATATTAACAGTAAACCTGCCCATTGACCCACACCCCACACACACACACACACACACACACACAAGCACATGCCAATAACTCAGGTGCCATTTGATGGGAAAAAGGCATTTAAATGGACTGTGTAGCTGAAAGCACATAAAGTGTTTATGATAGGACAGTTCACACGTAGCGAACTTTGACCTTATGCATGCGTTGCAAGTTATTAACACAACTTGACTAGCGATTATTTACTCTAAAAGCCCCTTTCAGCTAAACTATAGCAACAAATCTAATCGATTTAATCTTTGACATTGCTTGACCCTAAGAATAATTCTATATTTATTTTAAGAACTTCATTTTTCTGTGGCATTTAGAATAATTACTACATCAATATTTAGACACTAAATTTAAGTCAATTGTATAATACAGAATGTAGCAAATTACATGTTTAATTTGAAATGCTATCAATCTGTGTATTTATGTGGAACCCTCATTTGATATAGCCATGCGGATCGGGCTATTAAGAATTCACAGCTACATTTAAATATTCATAGAGAGCCGCAGACAAAAGCAGACAATGGTTGTTCCACTTTATTTGCGAGGCGTCAATGTCAGTATCCGTGTGTCCTGCCACATGTGGCTCACTCTGTCTGTCTGTCTGTCCGTTGTATCTGCCTCTCTGTGTGTGTGTTGTGAGTGCCTCTGTATTGTATTTTGCTTTGTGGTTTTGTATGCTTTGTGCTATTTATGCTGTTCACTTGTTGGTCTGGACAAAAAAAAAAAAAAAAGAAACAAGAAAAACTGAGGCGAAAAGTTGAAAACAAAGTCAACGTTGAAATAGCTCGTAATTTCATTATTCAAATAAAAAATAAAAAAAACAAATGAATAGTATAAATGACAGACTGACTGAATGACAGACTGTTCGAATGACTGAATGACAGGCTGACCAGCTTGGACCCGTGCCTGTTCCTGTGATTTGTTATCCTTGCTGCATTCACATATTAATTTATTGTTGCATTTGTTGCATTCTTTCAATGTTAAATGTTTTTGCCTATTTTTTGTGTCTGCTTTTATTTACATAATTGTTTTTTATTTTTTGTTACAGTTTTGCTGCAACTAATGAAATCTGCTTAGTGTTGCAACAAAAGGGGAAATCAACTTGACTAAGTTTTGTTGTGCTTTGTCCTATTTATTTGTTCGTAATTTTACAAAGGTTTTGGAATGCCCTAAGTGCTATTCAAAAATTCTCTCTTTATATATTTTTTTATGTTAACTTTGGGCTTTTCAAAATAAATAAAAAAAAATGCGTTGCTAATATTTAAGGCACGTGCAACTTTAATAGTTGTTTTTAGTAAGAATTAAACTATCTCAAAACACGTCGCTTTAATCGTGGTTTGACATTTGCCTGAATATTATATAAAAAGTAAAAAATGCCAATTTTGAATGTAACACAAGTAAAACGGAAAAAGAATGTCAATAGAGTTTTTATATTTTTTTTGTATTTTATTGTTAAATTGACAAATATATTTATACTGGAAATATGTTAGATGATGACAAAATCATCTTATTAAATGTACACTTAAACTGATTTTTTTTAGTGAATATTGGGACGTAACCGAACTGTTTTGTCCTTTCATTTTGGACTTATCTGCTATCCATTTCTATGTCTATTTTTTTTTTGTAAAGTCAAAAGCATTCATTATGCTAATTTTATTAATCTGTGAATACCGCTGCTTTCATCAAATTACTTTTCGTTTCTCAGCCAGCATCGTTATTCATTATTTATGCTTTCACCGACTCTCCTTCTCTAAGAAACACACATACTCTCTATAAATATATCTCTATTTCTCTCTTTCTCTCTGTCTTTCTGTCTCATTCTCTCGCTGTTTTGTCCAAGTATCCTTGACTTTTTGTAGTATTTCTATTTCCCCTTCTGTGGCATTGCGGTTAGCGTGTTAATTTCTGTTCACGACTTTTGATTATTTTTGCAGTCGAATTTATAGCCGAGCGTAAATAAATAAGTATTCCATGCAACTTTTGAAATTTAATTAGCTGTTGAAATGTTTTCAGTTTACTTAGCTTAGCTGGAAATTCAACTACTTTATGTCTTTCAAAATGCAGACCGAAAACGATTTTGCTGAGAGATTTGTTACCCAGTTCTTAAAGAATTTATGTAAGTTTGAAGGTTTCGCCAGAGAACTGTAACAGATTTCAAGGTGTATATATAAATAATCTAGGCACATAAATAAAATTTATCCATCAAACTGGGATTATCTATCGAGGAAGATAATAAATACATACAAGATAAGTTAACTGAATAAATTTGTGCACACAAAATAAGTATACATTTAATTGAGGAACAATAGATTAAAAAAATTCTGTTTTCGTTAAAAAAATTTGTATTTTTTTTTATTTATTTAAAGTTTACATTACATTTTACATTTTAATGTCCCAGCAAAATCTACGCTATGCATGACTCGAGTGTTAATATATGAAATAACTAAATAATATTAATTAATATTGACTTTTTAAGTATATATTTTTAAGGTGTGTAGAATTTTTAGTGCAACTAGTAATTAATACTGACCCATAATAACAGAAGCCAGAAACGTGGGCGTTGCATGCAAGTTTTTAATCACTTGATTAGCAGCAATTAAATTGTATTCTACGTAAATAACTCAAAGAATTACTAAGGAGAATTATGATGATGGTGGTAAATATTGTATGTGCAAGTACTATTAAATTCTGTGTAATTTTGACTTGTGGGACTTGTTACATTCAGCGGGTGTTAATAGCTCGTTAGCGTGTCTCGCAGCTAGTTGTTTCCTGGCTGCTGTTTGTCTGCTTGCTCGTTCAATTTGTAACTAATACGATTGTCACTCACACACACACACACACACACACACACACACACACTTAAATGTCTTCTCATGTGTCAAATAGTTGGAGGGGGGCGGTACGAGCTCGGCCCATCATTCATGCAGCTCAAACAATTGTGTTATCGAACAAGTGAATTTGTCATGGTGCTAACGTAGAAACAAAGTCAATGCTAACAAATAACTGCACAGTGAGAGAGAGAGAGAGAGAGGAATAACCAGCGAGTGAGAATGAAATGAAGCGAGCGTGTGAGGATGTCCATTGAGCATAAAGGATTTGAACAACAAAAATTACATGGCATTGCGTTGGACGGCACAATTCGGAATGCTGGGTAAATGTTTTAGCAGTCGCCTGATGGACAGGAAGTGCTCTCAATTTGAGTCTGTCACAAAAAAGCATTTCCGTTTTTGCATTTCATTCAACAAGTCATGAATGACTTTATTTATTTTTTTTCACTTCATAGTTGAACATACTTTAGGCAATTTATAAATATAATGTTTGAGTGCTAATGACTAGTTTTTGCTTCATTCTTATCACTTTAAGATAAAGTTTGTAGCGCTATATTTAAAAACTGATAAATAAACAGCATTACTGAATTTTGCCGTAAAAATGTTTTTAGCATTAATTTCTGCTTTTGCTCCTTTTTTAATATTTTTCAAATGTGTGTACATAGAAATAAATACATAAATGCAAGGCATTTTGCGTTCAGAACAATTTCCATTAATTGCGCACGCCTATCTCTTAGAATTTAATTTTTCCCACTCTCTCTCGCTCTCTCTCACAATGCTGTGTGCTCACTCAGAAATGTTTGCTCGCTCATTGGGTTGGTATGTGTACCGTTTTGAGCGGCGCTCATCGCATCGCCTCTTTAGCTCAGTGGTAGAGCGTTGGTCTCGTAAACCAAAGGCCGTGAGTTCAACCCTCACAGGAGGCAGCGTTGAAATTTAATTTTTTTAACTTATTTTTAAAAGTTTAATCATTTTTATATGATTATTTCGATAACTATTTACAATTTGGTAATTATATTAAGCCAAAAAATGCTTGAAGTTGAAACATTTCCACTGCGCATGCCGATTCTGTATGTACTAATAAAAAAGATCTTTGAAGAGTGTTGCTATCTTTGTCTGACGTTGATTATCACATCCCGGTTCTACATGTCACAATTTGTATGGCTCATTCGGCAGCGCTTTATTCAAAGCCTCTTTAGCTCAGTGGTAGAGCGTTGGTCTCGTAAACCAAAGGCCGTGAGTTCAACCCTCACAGGAGGCAACAATTGTAAAAGTCAACTTTTTGGTTTTACTTTTTTTTTTTTATTAAAACAAAATATCAAACAACATTTTTAAACATAATTAATGTTATGTTTATAAGTGAAAACATATGGTTTTATTTTAAATACTCGATTTTAATATGACAATTATTATTGTTGAATACATTTTGATCATCAAGCGGAACAGTGGTAAAAATCTAATTTGTGTTGGGCGTTTATAGTTTCTTATGCTCAATTATTTGCCTCAACTGTTGTTTTACGACCAACATACCCAAATAAACCCTCACACTTACAACCACGCACACACTCACACATTAATTTAGGCTCATACACATGCAAGAACATTGAGCACGTTTAGGCCTTTAAAACTAACGTCAAATAAGAGTTGTAAGTAGGGTTTCGGACTGTTCTATATGCTTGCCTCGTAAAAACAAATATGTCTGACCAATTTCAGTGCCCTTGCAAGTGTATGTTTATGCCATACTATGTGTCTCTCTCTGTGTGTGTGTGTGTGTGTGTGTGTGTGTGTGTGAGTGGGTGCTTAAGACACGCAATGATATTTGCTGTGCGTCGGATGTGGCGTGTAAATTAAGGCAAATGTTTGTGACGCCATTCAAACCGGGAAGTAGAAGTAAAAATAAATTCGAGCGTGCGAATAAATCAGTAAATTCCTAACCCCAACTTTAATATACATATATATATATATATATATATATATATAATACATATGCTATTAGCCAGCAGAGGGAATTGCGTTCCCTGCCGCAAATTAATCCACCGCTATTTTTTGTACATTTTGAGAATTAATTGCCTTCATTTGGTTTTCTTTATGGTTACATGTAAATTTCGCTCGAAAAAGTACTTAATTCTATATGACAACTAATCATTTACATTTTCATTGTTATAAATATCCCAGTGGAATTATATTAATAAAAATAACATTATTTACAGGCTACATAGGCGTGTTTTTTTTTTATATTTAATAATTAATTCATCAGTTATATTTTGACGCCATTTAGGCCTTGTTTGAGCGATGTCTTAAAGGCAACAGTGACTTATTTTGAGTTTTCAATTAAAAAGTTGCCTGACGCCATTAAGACCCAAATTAAGCTCATCATATTAACAAAGTACACCTTACCGGGAATACTTGGCCAGCAACAGCTTAGGCTTTGGAGCTCACATAAGGACATAATGAAGTACCCATCTTGACATTGAGCGCAAAAGGCTTTGCTGTAAATTAATGCGGTATTTGCGGCCCCGGGAAATGTGGGCCTCATGTTCCACACAAAAAGGGCTAACAAAGCTTCAAATGAAAATGTGCTTATTTTTGTCCCACGTTTTGACGCTAACTGAATTGACATAAATTTAAAGGGACTTGCGCCACGACCTAGTCAAAATTCGTATTTATGAATTAATAAGGCAGCTGATGGAACCTTGTGCTCGGCATTAGCCTGTCACAAGCACAACTTGAGGAAAGGTCCTTGTGGCAGAAACTAATTGAAGGTGACAGTTTGACTGACGCAGTTGAGCAGCCCCTTCTGCCCATTCTCGAGCTGTTGCTCCTGATAATGACAGACGTAACTCAGGAAAAAGACGGAACGGAATGATGAGTCGTATGAACCTTGGCAAGAGGCAAAGTTATCAACTCGCTGCTGGCCAAATCAAATCAAAGGTAATTTAGCGTAAAAGACAAAAAGCCATCATTTCGTTTTCATGCTGCCAAGAGACTAAGAGACTCTTGGAACCTGTCTTGTCTCTCCCTCGTCTGCCACTCACTAAGTCTAAATTTGTGGGCGTGGCATTGCTACACCTAATTTACATACACAGTCAAATATGCCTAAGTCGAACATCGCAATTGTTGCAAGCTGAAATACAAATTATTTGCATATCGAGAAATTTTCAGCTGTTTGCGTTGCTTTTTTTTATGTTTATCTAACTGATACCAAAAAAAATATCTGGTTATATATTGATTGATATACTATTGAGCAATAAATAGACAATATTTATTATAGGCATTGCTGGCAAATATTTATTAATATTAAATTAGAGATTGTATATATATTTTTGTGGAGCATAATAAAAACAGTTCATATGTATTTCGAAATGAAACATAAATGTGTCTGACAGATACCGGAAATTAATTTGTTAACTATTGATTGGTAAATTGGTAGATAAAAAAAATTTGTAATATTTGGTATTTTAAAATTAGAGATTGTATATAGAAAATTTGTAGAGCATACTAACAATTGCAATATTAAAAAAAAAAAAATTAGAAAATTGCCTTTATGGTAACTTTAAACCATAATTTTATATTGGGTGTTCTGTTAAATGTATAAACTAAAATAAAAAAAAATGTATACAGTTTTTGAAATGTACTTAATATTAATTGCATTTAATAATTTAAATGTTTTTAATTCTTAATTTTCAATGAAAAACTTTACAATTGTTGATTTTATTATTTTTCTTTTATTTATTTTTCATTATTTTCAAAGTTTAATTTGGTTTGTTGCAGCTGTGTTAAAGATGTTCAACTGTATGCGTATATCTTACATATCTTAATTGTCATTTTTTCAATATATATGTACATGTATATAGATATGTATATATATTATTTTTTTTATTTTTATTTTTTTTGCTGCACGCTTTGCATTTTGTGTTCTGTGCTGGGCTTATAGTCAATAAGCAGAGCCCAGCAAAAAATAAAAATAAAATAAAATAAAATAAAGGAATACGTGAGACGTGACAGGTGGGATGCTTAGTATGCAGGTGGCGACTGATACGCTCACTGCGAGCCACCCCACACACACACCGGCACACACACACACACACACAGACACACACACACATACACACACGCTGCCTAGTTGGCCCTTGTCTGGCGAGATTTAAAGAAGACGATTGCATTTGCTCCTTGTCTTTGCACTTTGCCCCATTTGCTTTGACTTGTTTGTGAAGCATGCTTCAACACACACACACACACACACACACACGCGCACACTATGAGAAGAAAGCATTTGCCTTTTCTCGTTTAATTTCAGCATTTTTTTTTGTATTCGTCATCGTTGTAACTGGCACTGCTGCTGCTCCTCCTGGCTGAAGGCAGAACGCGTGCCGCCAAAAGGGATTGAAGTGAGTCCTTTGTTTCTTGCCCTCGTCTCTCCCTCGCCCACCCGCCAGTGTGTGTGTGTTAGTAAATGATTGTTGTTGCCTGCCTTGAATTTAAACAAATGCGAAATTGTTGTCACTTTTTATTCAAAGGTTCACTCATTCATCTTCATGCCATTCCAGTTATTTACATTTTTTTTTTCTATCTTTTCATTTTTGTTTTAAGGCATTTGACTGCCTGCGATATTGTGTGGCAGCCATTTTACTTCATGCACCTTCTAAATGGCACATTGTTTGTTGCTAAACCATTATTAATGCATTTATAATATTGTTTGTACGTTCCTCTCATTTTTTTATGGTGTTATTTTCATCACTTTTAATGCCCCACAGGCTGTGCTTATCTTTTTTTTTATTACTGCTTTTTGTTACCTTGAAAGGGGTGAGTTGGTGTTGCCAAAAATAATAAATAAATAAAATGTCATCAGCATTTAATTAGCAGAATAAAGCGAGTCCCATTCCCCATTCGCACTTAGCTTTTATTAAGTGTACCGAATATATTAAAAAAAAACCTAATAACTTTGACACACATTAAAAGAAACACTTTAATTTTATAGTTATTTTTATTTGTAGTATATTTGTTGTATTTTACATAGATTTGGTTTGTCGCACTTTGATTGTTGACTGTTTTTTTTTTTGTTTTTTTTTTGTCAATCCACATTGCGCATATATATGTTCAAGTTCATAATACATTTACTTTTTGTTAGGTAAAAGTGGATTCCGTTTAAAGTTTATTAAATATGTATATATAAATAATTTATTTACTTTGCTGTTGCTTTCATTTATTATGCTCGTTTAATGCTCACTGAACTTAATACTAAACATTTATAGATAATTCAGTATCGACAATTGGTTTAAATATATATTTATTCGAATACGTTCTAAGTTTTCCTCAACATAGCTATTTATATTGTTGGGCTTAATAGTTGCATTCTTTTTGTGTATTATCCCAAATATTTTGCAATAATATACACTCAGTATATATATATATATATATATATATAGGTTTGTGTGATTTTCATACGAAATGAAAATATTTTCGACTTATACAATTATCGTTTTTAGATTTTCAATTATTTGCAGTAGTTGCACATTCATGCAAACAATTATGTAAATATTTATTTGGGCTAATGAAAAAATCATAAACAGAGAGAAAATGTAGTTTTCCCATTGCAGTATTTTTCGCCGTATTGTGCTAATTTCAGCAAAGATTAAATCAATTGAATCAAAAAATCATATTCTGCCAAATATTGACAGCCATAAATTGATTGTTTCAGAAAACATCGATTTATTTTTGTATTTCTTTATATTTTACTTATGCGCATATTGATTTCAGCAAATTTTTTTGTTTTAGTGTAATTTTAATGGAAGTTCTTTGGGAACAGATTTTTTTTGATATTACTGATTTTTTTTTCTTTTTGGCAAGTTTTATATATGATTGAATCCGAGCGGGCCAAATACGTGTTTGATTAATACTTTAATATTGAAAATGGTACCAATTTGTTTATCCATCTAAAATCATAATCAACTAAAAGTCATATTCACATTTAACTTGGCTAATTTTATTGAAGAAATTTAAGCACAATCATGATATTCCATCGTATAAGCAATGCGTATTTTTTCTAAAAAAAAAAAATCCATTAAATTTGTATCCGATCCGCAACAGACTTGATTTAGTTACTCGCCTTGAGGTAAATTGAAAAATGCCACTTTTCAAGATATTTATGGATGCCAGTATTCCTAATTACCCTTGGGATAACATCGTGTTCCTGATATCGATTTTATGTGTCTGTTGAATGTGTAAGATAGTCGTAGCAAGTGTGTGTTTTTTTTTTGTAAATTAAATGTTTTTTTTTTGGCATTGTTATTGTTGTTGTACTCTATGCGAAAGATTGAAATTCAGTTGCTATTTGAATATTTTTTTCTATTAATTTAAATTTGAACTATTTTGTTGAGGACATATGTAATCAAATTGGCTAATAATACTCTACATTTACCATTTATTTTGGCTTTCAATTCTTTTAATAATCCTACAAAGTTTAACAAATGTTTTTAGCTTTGTATATATGTATATATATATAAATGTATACATATATATATATATATATATTTATGTAAGTACTGAGTTCATTTTATATACTTGTTTAAGAAGTGACCCGTATTTAAATAGTTCTTTGTAGTTGTATTGTTAGCTGATTAATTCTTATAGTTTGACTAGACCTGGCTCTACTTATATAATTATAAATATTGTATTGTTTTTTTTTTGTTTTTTAATTTATTTCTAGATTTTTTTTTTCAAATTACTTGTGTTTCCATATGCGTTCAATACTCTTTTCTTTGTTCAGACAAATTTCCCCACATTGAATTTAAAATTGTTTCAATTATGTGTGTAAATTTTCGTGATGCCTGTTCTATAATCCGGTTGGCCTTAATACAATATTGTAAATTAACTTGGCTAAATTAAAGCAGGTAATTGGTAAACATTTTGTTATTGTGATTTCGCTTGTGGGGATTGTTTTTAGTTTTTAAATTGTACGTTTCAAATGTTCCCATTGGAATATAAAGGTGGGCTTAAATCATGTTAGATTAAATGTGCATATCGATTCTTTTTTTTTTCAATTCCCCCCCTTTTCCGAAATCTACCAAAATCTCTATTTGCCACTTTCCATTTCAATTTTGGTAATGCTTTAATATTTCTTCTGTCTGTACTTATCTGATTCGACTCCGAGTACACTCAGAAAAACATATGTATAAATGTTCTTTTTAAAACGTCTGTGCTGCCAAAAAAAAAAAGGATTTTAGTTATTCAAAACTTTCAACATTTTAGAAACATTTCGACAAACTAGAAATGCAACTCTGAAATTTTTGGAATATGTATTTAAATCGTCTAAATTTTTTTAGATCTGTACCTTTTCGAAAACTAATTTTGGAACTTATTTTTTTTTTTATCTCAAAAAAAGTAGTATTGCAAATTGTTAAAACTTGTGTTCTCAGTGTACTTGTTCAAGGTCATATTTTTTTCTGAGTGTACAAGCGACAAACTACATGTGAACTATTTGCTTGGCATTTCTCTCGCGTTAAATAGTTTGAGGAAGAGGAAGAGGAAGAAAAGTTCTAAACTGGTAAACTATGATATTTTTTTTAACAGTGTATCACAAACATAAGGAGAGCCAAGGGAAAGCCAGGAATCATGCGCTGTTTTAGTCCCGAATGAAAACGAATTCATTGTAGTGATTCCAGCGATTCTCCTCCGTATCCACGCCGGGCTTGGGCTCGGCCGCCGAACCGGCTGTGCCGGAACCGCAGCTGCCCGCCATGCGATAACCGTGATCGTGCAGATTATCAAAGGCCTGCTCGATGAAGCAATGCTTGAGAAAGAAACGCGATGTATACCGATCCGGGCCGCCATGATCGGGATCTCGCGACTCATTCAGCGTATCCATAAACACCTCACGGCACTGCGCGACACGTCCACAGACCAAAATGCGCGACAACTTGCGGAATTTGACATCGGCCAGGCCATCCTTGCCAAACTGAAAGCTGCCCCGATACCCAATCGTTATGCAGCCCGGTGGCCGGGCATCTCTATCCCCACGTATATACTCCAGCATCGCTGTCAATTTAAAGTGTTCCGCCTCGCGTTGCAGTCGCTGGCGCTCGCGGAAACCCTCCGGCAGATGCAGTGCCTTGTCGCGCAGAAAGTCCAATATGTAGCGGAAAAGGACACCATCACGGTCCACAAAATAGCGGCCCTTGCTGTCCTTGGCCAGCGAATCGCGACCCTCAGAGCCAGCAAATAGCTCATAAAGCAATGTTCCCTTATCCTGCAGCAATGTGGTCAACGTTGTCGTATAATGGACACCGCCAACATTTAGCTCCACAATTTCGGGCATATCGTTCGGATGTTGTTGTTGTTGTTGTTGTTGTTGGTGTTTACTCCACTGGTTAGTGCAGCTGATACAGTCTGTTTGTTGTTTGCTTGTGGCACATATGAGTAGCACTTTCGTATGCCTTGCGGTATCTACACTCACAGGACTTTCTCTTCACACAGAGATTTGTATCCTGCGGCTGCTGCTACTGCTGCTGCTGTTGTTGTTGTTGTTGTTGTTGTTGTAGTATGCCTTATGCGTCGCGTTGTTATCTACCTTGAATTGCAAACGAACGTTTTATGATTTTTTTTTTTTTATTATTATTTTTTTTGTTGTATTTATTTATTAATTTTGTTTGTTTGTTTGTTTTGTCCGCTTCGCCCGTCCGCACTCGCTGAGCTCTCGTTTCGAACTGGCCTCAGCAGCTGCCTGATTGTGGCACATAAAAGTTTTGCTCGCTGGTGTCCACACCAAATGTGTGTGTATTCATTGTAGAAACTTTCACAGAGAAACAGCGCACTTTGAGAGTGAGAGTTAGACAGAGAGAGAGAGAGAGAGAGAGAGAGAGAGCAGACGCGAGAGTTGCGCACACGTTGCATTTGTTTTGTTATTGAATATTATTTTGTTTAACAAGTGGTTAAATTGTTCCATGTACTTAAATATATATATATATATATTTTTGGGCATGGGCATCTGAGTGGAATATAACCTTGACTGAATGATGTGCACCTATCTATCTATATGTGTGTACCTATCTGTGTGTGTGTGTGTGTCCATGGATGATTAATGAGTGTACTTCAATGTCAGCCTAGAGTGTGTGTCAATGTTGCAATGTACATGCAACACTCATACGCACTGTGCAGCAAGTGGAACCAGTTGAAATTTGTAACTTTATTTAAAAAAAAATATCAATAAAAAAGTTGCTTTATTTCGGGTCTAAATCTTTTGGCTTATTGTAGTCTGTATTTGATGGCTTATTCGATGACAGACACTTGTTATTTTTTTGTGTAACTGGCGCTGACAATTTAACACCTTGGCACTGACATTTACCCGTTTGCCCATTTACCCATTTACCCGTTTACCCATTTTTGGACATTTTGGCCATTTTGGACATTTTGGCCATGGCTGTGTGGAGCAGCAAACGTGCCTCGCACGGCCAAAACGCAACTGGTTGGCAGCCACAGCAACCATTCCATTTTGCTGCTGTACTTTTTGGCTGACTGCCAATTGGACAGACGATATATGTTGTCTGCCTGCCTGGACTTTCACGTGGCACGCTCACCTGTGGCACAGGCGCAACGTTGACTGTGTGTTAACAATTCATGTGCCTGTCGACAGACACTGAGCATTGCCTTTGCGTCTCGACTCGACTCGAGTCGACTCAACGAGCATCAGTTCGAGGGCACACCGTGACGCAAGGTGGCACAATATTAGCCCCAGCTGGCCAACATAAAAATCGGCAATGAACAGCAAAAACAAACAAAAACAAACAAAAACAAAAACTTAACAAAAACTGAAACTAACCAAAACTAAAACTAAAACCCACAAAAATCATCAGCAGCAACACGGCTGCTGCTGCTGCTGACGTAATAACTTCGTTTGTAAGTTCAACATTACACACACATACACACACACATGCACATTCACACACGCCTGCACACACTTCTAATTGAAGTGAAAACTTTCAGTTGGAAAAATACTGGGAAACCGTGTTTTTTCGCTGTGGAACCAGCTGCGGTCGCCTCTTTTTTTTTTTTGGTTTTTTTGGTATTTTGTGGCAGAAGGAAGCCAACCGAAAAACTCCTCTTCTTTGGTGTTTCTGATTTGTTTGCCTCTTCGCTGACTCGCTTCATTTCCGTTCTGTCTCAGCTCCTTCTGCTCCTGTTGATACTGCTGCTGGTTGCGGTAGTTTCCACCTGTTTTTTGGGTGGGCACGTCGCGATGTCGCCTATCAGACGCCTCTTAGGCCCGGTGACCTGCACCTGCTGTGCTGTGCCGGCACAGCTAAGAGCTCAGCGAGGTGCGAGGGTACATCATAATCAAACCTTACAAGACACCTTAACAATTTTCCAGACCACAACTTATTTTTGATTCCCTCATTACTGATCCAAAATGTTGCTTATAATTAACTGATATTTATTAAAAATATATATACAGTTTTAGTTAATTTAAAAAAGATTAATTCAATTGAAATTGGAATTAAGCATCAAACACTAAATATCATTTTTAGTTGTGCACAATTATTAATTGTTTAATTGATGATAAAAGCCTCCTTTTTGCACCGACTGAAAACATGTTTAACACTTTTTTCCAGCAAATTAATTTTCCATAATTTAATTTTTTTTTAACTCGCATAAATTGCACTTTAATTTTTTTTAAGCATGTGTATTTCAATTAAATAGCAAATTAAGTTAATTTACTACAATAATTTGAAAATATTTCGCAAAAAGTTTACTGCAAAAAAACTTTGCATGGCAAAAGATTTATTAAAAATTTAATTAATATAAAATTTAAAATTAAAAATTTAAATAATATAAAATTTAAAATTAAAAATTTAAATAATATAACATTTTTATATAATAACATATAATTTAAAATATAACATTTCGAACTATATTGCAATTTACACATATTTACGCATATTTACACTAAAAACATTCTTTTTCTATAAACTAAAAAATTGCTGTAAATTCTTTCTATCAATTTCTACACTTTAATAAATTCTAGTTAAATCTAAAACTTGCTAAATTTATTTAAGTCACTTCAACAATTTAAAAAGTTTTCAGACAAATAGCTTTGCAAATGATTTATTTGGCCTAGATTTAAGGGGTAAATGCATTTTGCTCTGTGCACCTCCTTTGGCTACGCCCCTGACCCCATGCAGCCCAGTCAAGTTTCGTGCGGTTTTCGGGGAACACATTAAACAGGCAGCAACAATTTACGCGCCATTACACAGCACGTGTTTGGAGTGAGACAGAGACAGACAGAGAGAGAGAGAGAGAGAGAGAGAGAGAGAGAGAGAGTGAGGGAGGGAGTGAGGCATAGACAGTGCAAGGAAAGTGTTAGGTGTGGGAGTGGGAGAAGAGTACATAAGTACTTTTACTTGCTGGCTAGTTGGAGTGCGGTTCTCTTATGCTCCTACAGCTGCGGCTTACGGCTCATTCCCACCCTCTCTCTCTATACTCCCTCTCCACTCCCTTCAATCCCATCACTCCCTGCCAGCCGACCACTTCCCATCCCCCCCTTTTCCATACACAGAACGCAATCGTTGCGCAAACGTCCCTCAAGCTGGATGCCTCTTGGCTGCCTGGAAATTGATTTTGTTTGCCCATACGTGTGTGTGTGTGTGTGAGTGTGTGTGTGTGTGTGTGTGTGTGTACTTCTGTCATGTAACATTTTGTTGCGACAACGCGCCAAATTGTCACTTCACAGTGGCAAAAAGTAGCTTTTGTGCTACTTATTTAATGTATTATTTGTTTACCTTTGAGCATTGTTGTCTTTAGCTGCCAATCCGAACGGATGGCTTGAAGGATAGCTAATCATATTTCCGCCCAGATAACCATCAAGAGTAAACACTTGTCTCTTCAGCTTCTTCTTCCAACAGATGATATTTGGACACATAACATGTATTTTTTTTAGATTGCACTTCAATCTTTGCTTATTTGCCTTAATTTTATGTGTTTGCTTGGAATATTTGTGCATTGAAGAGAGTTCCCATTTATAAGTAGTTAAATGTAAGCATGCATACAGAGAATGCTTTTTTAATATGAGAACACACTTTTGGTGTTTCATATCCAATTTTGATTAAATATGCAGTTGATCCAATTATGTTATAAATTAAAACGAGCTGCTTTAAAAAGTGTTTCTTTTATTGTTATCGAAAATGGATTTAAATATCGATATTCGCAAGACTAAGGCAGGCATTACATAATTATTCAATAATCTGATGAATAATATATATACTTTCTGAAAATGAAGATGCTTCCATTTGTAATTTTGCATATATTTTTACAAAATTATTATAACCCTTTTACCCATTTTGAATGGGTTCAATAAATAAATAAGAAAATCCTACAATAATCTATTTATTTGTAGAAGATCTTAAAATGTTCCTACTGTTTAACCGATTTAACATTATCCTTACATTAAATCTACAGAAATTTCCTTCCTATAAAATTTAAGTTTTTCCCTGTTGCAAAGAATGCGACACACAAGCGATATATATATTCATTTATAATATCGTTAAAAAATTTATATATTTATATATGATTATGAAAATTATTATTATATATAAGTATATACATTCGTATTTGTCTGAAATTTGTATTAAATTGAATTTAATTTCAAAAGTTCAAGGTTCAAGTGCATTTCTAAACATTTGGCTATTTTGGCAAGCTGGCCATGAATAATTAAATATATCCTTCCTATTGTTATTCAATACTCGGAGAGTGCGAATTTTGTGTGTCAGTCACATCAAATGCAAATCCGCAAATATAACAAATCTGGTCACTGATTGGCAACAAATCGATACCAAAAATAACATTCTCAAGGTTTACTAGTGTCAATCAGAACTTTGCTGCAACTTGGGAATTTCGAAAATTTGATTTTGTGCTGCGATTTTGATTCAATGCCAATGCAAATTTCAAGCAGCACTTGTCAACAATGCAAAATGCCAACTGCCAAGACAGGCAAATCAACACACACAATACATACATATATATATATATATATATAGATATATATATGTATATATTTTTATATATGCATAGGTAAATTTTGAAACACTCTTGCAAAGCACACACAAAGCTTAAATGCAAATTACAAAAACACACATACACACACACACCCAAAAACACTCATGGACACCAGTGTTGTGTAACAAATGAATTCTGTAAGTTTGAAAAACATTATTTTATTTTTTAACTCTAATTAACATTGTTGAAGTGAAAAAAATATATAAAAAAAAAGCGATTTACCAAAACCCAGTTTTCTCACTAATATTTTCCTCAGCACCAGCCTAATTAATATAATAAAAAAAAAAAAAAAAAAAAACAGAATTAAATTATGCTTATGTTGTGTAACAAATGAATTCTGTAAGTTTTAAAAACATAATTTTATTTTTTAACTCTAATTAACATTGTTGAAGTGAAAAAAGATATATAAAAAAAAGCGATTTACCAAAACCCAGTTTTCTGACTAATATTTTCCTCAGCACCAGCCTAATTAATATAATAAAAAAAAAAAAAAAACAGAATTAAATTATGCAGTATTATTAAAAAAACTAAATCATCAGTTCCGCTTACTATACTACTATAATATTTAAAAAAAAAATACGTCAAAATACTATTTATATCCGTCATGTTTATTTTAACATTTTGAATTTTTTGCATCAAACATTTTGCATAATATTTCCTATATCCCACTCATCATCCGACTGTTCCTTGAGCAGTTTAATCCATGCCATGCCAAGGCGATAGTCAAAACCGATGCCGCCGATGCCGCCCTCGGAAACAGGCATGCCCGAAAACATCCTATGAAAAATGAACCCTGTCGCTGCTGTGGCTCCTTCGAAGCCATTCCCACATGGCACTCGTAAATCCTCAAGATCTTGGGCTTTGCTGCACGCGAGTGGCTGCCATACGTACTGCTTATAGTTGACGCCCTGATTGGCACTCATTGGCGGCTGCCCCACATACTTGGCCCAAGGCGATAAGCGATCCAACAATTAACCAGATTGATTCCATGAGATGTCCTTTATATCTTTTGTATAAAATGAAAAGGCAACAACTAAATTCGAAATAATCTTTTTTGTTTTTTTTTGGGTGTGTCTGTTTGGGTGGATACATATGGTGAATGAGGGAGGAGGGAAGGGGGGGGGCTGCATGGGCTCACTTGCCTGTGTATCCTCAAGATACTCGTATTCTGACTGCCTGCACGCGCCGCTGCGCACGCGAAGAATGCAAATGTGAGCCTGGCTGCTGGGCAATTTAACACCATCCCAGCATATGCATGTTGTGCGTGTGTGTGTGTGTATGTGTGTGTGGGTGTGTGTATATGTGGCGTTAAGGCGCCGCAGGGAAGGACGCGCATGGCAATAGATTTAATGGCACTGCATGAAGCCTGCTTGCTGGCATGTAAATAAAAAGTGCATTAGTATGCAGCGAATGGCAACAAAGAAAATCGTGGAAAAAAGTGGTGGGGTGGGGGGGGGGGGGGGGGGTTGTTAGTGTGTGTGTGTGGAGGCATGCATTAGTATTTTTTATAAGAAAAAACTAGAGTGCTTTAGATGAAAAGAGACAGACCCACAGTTATCGCAGAAGCTGATTTTTTATTGCATTCAGCAACAGTTTGGCTCAGAGCCCATTTACTCTCCTCCTCCTCCTCCCCCCCCCCCCCAGCCCTTTCCACGTTAATGTGTTGCATGTTGCAATTTTATGCGAAGGACATTCCCGAAAGTACTTGTATATAGTACGTGTTTGAGTGTGCGTGTGTGTGTGTGCATGTGTGTGTTTGCTTTTGTATGTTTATGTGGCATGTTTTGTGCTTCAAATGGCTATAAATAGACGCATTCGTTATAAAAAAAAATAAGATATTCTCGCTCCTTCCTCTATACACAATTTAAGTGGATTATTCAAAGCTGACAAAGTTAATGTTTTTTGGATCTTGAGCCTGACCCAGCTGGCAGCAGCCAGCACACAAATTCTCCCACTCACAAACATTTTTTTTTTTGGTAAGAAGTTTAAACTTGCCTCAAATGCGTAATTTCACGCTTAACTGTTTTAGGCGAAACATGTCAATTTACAATTTTTTTTTTATTTGGATCGGAAAATTAACCTATACTTGGGTACATCAATTATTGCATAAAATACAACATTTTTGCAAGAAATTTGTACTTAAAATTTTATATCTGATTTGGTTTCTACTTTTGTACTTAAAATTTTATTTCTGATTTGGTTTCTAATTTTTTATTTAATATTTAATATATTTATGAAATTTATTTCTTTAACTAAAACGTAAACAAGTAATTGAATGCAATTTTATTTTAATAAATTTTATTAGCTATATTATAAACGCTCTAGTTCAGTGAAAGATTTTATACTTTATATGAGTTACATACATTTTCAGAAATTTAAAGTTTAATTTTATGATATTTATTTATTTTTTTAATTGCTAAAATTTAGCTATAATCTACTCTATATATAGTTAAGAGAAGTCGTCTAGGCGATCGCCTCAGCCTAAGTCTTATTATCATTATGTTCTTAGTTAAAAACAAGTCAGAAATGGGTAACACGACTGAGTTATGAGATGCTAAAAATGTTAATTCCCTTATGGAATCAGACATGGTTCGTTCGACATATGAATTATATTTTTTTACTCAATTTTAATAGGTTTTGTGTATTAAAATATTTAAGATAATTTAATACACAGTAATAATACAATAATTATTTAAGTTAATAAACCACGAAAACCAGGAAACGGCGATTAGTTAATTTTTAAAACTGTGCTAATCGTAATATTTCAAATCATTGCAGTTTACGTCGAGATCTTTGCGGCGAATTCGCCAGTTGCTGCAATTCGAATTTGCCTTAATTTTGCTACTTTTGCATGCGGCGATTCGATAATCGCCGCAAATAATCATTGCAGACGCAAACTCAGGCGAGACACACACACAAAAAAAAACTATAAAATTAATTTACTACAGCCATAAAAATTAGTGAAACAGAAAAAAAACTAGTTAATTGCTAATTCAATATCAATAATTGTTGAGTATTATATTTAATAATTAAGGAATTAATTTGCAATTGCAGTCGAAATCAGCAAACGAATGCCACACAAATTCCCGGTGGATGAGGATGGGCGGAGGGGCGTGGCCCGTTGGGTAATTTTGTTGATTTGCTTGTGCGCATTCACAAATCTGTTGGAAATCTGTCGAGCCGAGCGAACCAATGTGGGTGAGTTTAACAATGCGAATAAATATTGTTCCATGCCAAAATTGTTATGTAATGGAAAATTGTATGCAAATATTGCTGTTATTTGGATCTGTCAATGTATTCTCGGATGAGTGCCACTAAATGTGTGTGTGTGTATGCCACAAACGAAACATATGGCACAAAAAGCATCATCAGTGAGCATTCTGTCTGAGAGTGCGGCGAATTGGCCGCATTTGTTTTTAGCCATGCGGCAAGCAGAATTCGTAAACAGAATTTGCATAGCAAAACAGAAAACAGACCGTAAAAACTATGAATAGCTTTTATTTGCAGCTCATCTGTGTGTGTGTGTGTGTAAATTTTTTTTATCTTGCTACTGTTTTTTGTTTATTTCAGGCCTTATGTATGAGAACACTCATCCGGATCTCGAGAAAATCTTCCACTTGGCCATTGCCAAGGCAAACGAGGAGAACGAGGAACTCAAGCTGCATGGCGTTGCCGTTGCCATTGAGCCAAACAATGCCTTCGAGGCGTCCAAAAAGCTGTGCAAGATGCTACGGGTAGGTCTGGAAATATCTTCTACAGATGACTATATCTATAGCTAAATTCAGATTTTAAAATTGCTAACTTAATCTTTATTTTATAATCAAGGAAATATTTTCAAATCTTCGTTAAATATTTTTTATTAAATTTTTATATATGAAAATATTTTTAAATTTTCGTTAAATATTAAATTTTTTTAAAAAAATATTTATAATGTAAAAAATCCAATTCCAACTACAATTTGCCTAAGTAAGTAAGAAATTTACCTACTACTAAATGCAGATTTAAATATTGAAAACTTATTCTTATTAATTTTTTTCAAGAAAATATAAAATTTTTCTTTAAAATTTTTATTACATTTTTTAAAACTCATAAAAATTAAATTACAACTAAAATTTGCCTGCTCTTTCGAAAAAAAACTTTTATAATCTTAAGTCGAATATAAAATTTTTATTTAGAGCAGTATTTCAACACATAATTAAATTTCATGAAAATTTAGATAACTACACAAAATAAAATAAATTATTTTAAATATTTCCTCGTCATAAAAGCTGAAATTTTATTTTCAAGCAAAATCTGGTGGCTGTATTTGGACCAAGCACAAATCTTCCGGCTCGTCACGCATTGAGCATTTGCGATGCCAAGGAGCTGCCCTTTATGGACACACGCTGGGACTTTGGTGCACAATTGCCGACAATAAATCTGCATCCGCATCCTGTGCAATTGGGCATGGCGCTCAAGGATCTGGTGACGGCACTGGGCTGGGAGAGTTTCACCATAATTTACGAATCTGGCGAATATCTGGTCACAGTCAATGAGCTGCTGCAGATGTATGGAACGGCTGGGCCGCCGATCACACTGAGACGCTATGATTTGGATCTCAATGGTAATTATCGGAATGTCCTGCGACGCATACGCAACGCAGAGGATAATTCATTTGTTGTTGTCGGCTCCATGGAGACGCTCCCCGAGTTCTTTAAGCAGGCACAGCAGGTGGGTTTGCTGACCAGCGATTATCGCTACATCATTGGGAATCTTGACTGGCACACCATGGACCTGGAGCCCTACCAGCACGCGGACTCCAACATAACGGGACTGCGCATCGTTTCGCCGGAGCAGGAGCAGGTCCTGGAGGTGGCCAAGGCACTGTACGAGAGCGAGGAACCCTTTCAGAACGGTAAATCACCATAATCTTCGTTTTATTGCCCATTTCAATAACGCGCAAATCGTGTCAGTCCCTTGCTGGGCAATTTATGCAAAGCCACACTGAAAAAAATTATACATAAAAATAACTAAAAGATTCTAAAAGATAGCCCAAAATAAAAAAAGGCAAAATATTTAATAGGTGTTTCCACAAATATGTTAAAGATTTTCATTTAATTTAATCTTAAAAAAAGTCAATTATTTTTTGTAAGTCTTATTTATAATTTTTATCATTAACTTTAAACATTCGAGTAAGTCTAGAAAGTAAAATATTTATATTATTAGATATAGTTTCAAATTAACCCAAAATTTTTTTTTGTTAAATAATAAGTCCTCAATTAACACTTTAATTTTTTTGAAATACTTTTATTTTTAGAAAGTGAAAATAACAAATTTTTATATTTTATTAGCAACAGTTTTAAGATGAAAGCACAATTTTTTTTAATTATCATTTTCATCACTAAAAATTAGAGAAATACATTTTTCTAGAAAGTAAAACATGTAAATCTTAATATTATAAGATGTAGTTTCAAAATTAACCCAAACAATTGTTTTTAAAATAATAAGTTAAGTTTTTAGGAATACCTTTATTTTTATCGTACAGATTTTTATATTTTAATAGCAAAAGTTTTAAGATGAAAACAATACATTTTTTCATTATCAATTTTATCACTAACTTTAAACACTTGAGAAATTGTTTATTTTTAGAAAGTAAAACCTTTAAATATTTATATTTATTTCAAAATTAACCCAAACAATTGTTTTTAAAATAATAAGTCCGTAATTATCAATTTAACTCAGGAAATACTTTTATTTTGAGAAATTATAAATCTAACAGATTTTTTTTATTTTATTAGCAACAGTTTCAAGATGAGAGCAATATATTTTTTTTTTTTGCTAGAGATGTAAATTTATTAGGTCATTTTTTTTTCAGAGTGCCACATAAGACCATATAAATAATTGAATCTGCAGGAAAAATGATAAATGTTAATTTATCCCTTATGGCCCTTAACCCGCTACCCACCGTGTCCCGTGTCCACTTGCAGTGTCGTGTCCTCTGACCAACAGCATGGCCCTAATCTATGATGGCATCCAGCTGCTGGCCGAGACCTACAAACATGTTAACTTTCGACCCATGCCACTCAGCTGCGGGGACGACAGCTCCTGGGATAAAGGATACACGCTCGTCAACTACATGAAGTCGGTGAGTGATGCGAGATAAATGGCAAGAATACGCTTCCTAAAACATATATACATTTATATATATATATATATATATATATATATATGTATAGTTGACGCTCAACGGACTCACAGGGCCCATTCACTTTGACTATGAGGGATTGCGCACGGATTTCCAGCTGGAGGTCATCGAGCTGGGCGTTTCGGGCATGCAGCAAATTGGCCAGTGGAGCACCGAGGGTGGCTTCGAAATGAATCGTCCAGCTGCGGCGCACACCATCGAACCCGACATGCGCTCCCTGATGAACAAGAGCTTTGTGGTTGTCACAGCCATTGTAAATATATACAAAAATATTTGATACTTCAGTTATTTTATTTTTTTTTTATATATTCATGACTCTTAATTTGTGCGTGATTGCAGAGCGAACCGTATGGCATGTTGAAGGAGACATCGGAGAAGCTGGAAGGCAATGCTCAGTTCGAAGGATTTGGCATTGAGTTGATTGATGAGCTGGCCAAGAAGCTGGGATTTAGTTACACATTTTATCTGCAACCGGACAATAAATATGGTGGACTCGATCCCAAAACTGGCGAATGGAATGGCATGCTACGCGAAATAATTGACAATGTAAGTGCCTCACAATCTGTGGAGGGGAGGCGGAATATGACCACATGTACATGTACAATCGATTTTGCCCCACGGTCATTTATATCAATGAGCTGCCGCTTAAATCCCTCGTGTAAAAGCAGTGAACATCAATGAACATTATCATTAACATAATTGTGCCACAACCACAACTCCCACTCCCTCCCCACCCACTAATAAAAACCACACTGCAACATAATTGTGACTTTCTACAGTTGCGCAAAAATATGTAGTATAAAATATTTGAGAAATTTGTCAAAACCAATTAAAATCTATTCGAACCAAATTAGAAACGAAAGTGCAGATTGAATTATGGGTTGGGTGTGAGTGTGTGTGTGTGTATGTGTGACTCTGTGTGTGTGTGACTCTGTGTGTGTGTGTGTGTGTGTGTTAATTCAAGGCCATGTCAATTTGTCTTAGCCATTGACTGCTGTTCGTTGATTTTAGTCTAATTGAAAAAATGTCAAAATTTCAAATCGAGAATATAAAATGAAATCTGAATCTGAATAATTTATCTTAATAGCTGATTGATTATATGCACAATATAATATATATTCATTCATCCAACTAACCATAATCCATAAAAAAAAAATTAATATATGAATAATTTATTTTTATTTTCCCCCAAATATTTGCAATATTTGCCTACGAATTGCAAATTTGCCTCTGATTAAACAAATAATTCAATTGGGAACGGGAAATGCTAATTGCTAATAAAATATTAAAAAAAACCTTTTATTATTATTATAATAATTATTAATTTTTAATTAGCGCGCTGACATGGGAATTACCGATTTGACCATGACATCGGAGCGTGAGAGTGGTGTCGATTTCACCATTCCATTTATGAATCTGGGTGAGTGGAGGCAATCTCCAATCTCCAATCTCCTCCACATTTGCATATGGCCTAAATATATATATTCTTTCCCGTAATCCATTTCAGGCATAGCAATTTTGTTTCGCAAACCAATGAAGGAGCCACCCAAATTGTTCTCGTTCATGTCTCCGTTCTCTGGCGAGGTGTGGCTCTGGCTGGGATTGGCCTATATGGGTGTGTCCATCAGCATGTTTATACTGGGACGACTCTCGCCCGCTGAGTGGGACAATCCATATCCGTGCATCGAGGAGCCCACCGAATTGGAGAACCAATTTAGTTTCGCCAATTGCCTTTGGTTCTCAATTGGCGCCCTGCTCCAGCAGGGCTCTGAGCTGGCTCCCAAGTGTGTCCCATTTGAAGGTTTCATTTGAGATTTGAGACAAAACTTTTAACTTATTTGCAGAGCCTTTTCAACCCGTGCTGTGGCCTCATCCTGGTGGTTCTTTACGCTCATCTTAGTGTCCTCGTACACCGCCAATCTGGCGGCCTTTCTCACAGTCGAATCCCTCGTAACGCCCATCGATAATGCCGAGGATTTGTCCGAGAATAAGGGCGGTGTCAATTATGGCGCTAAAAATGGCGGCAGCACTTTTACATTTTTCAAGGTAAGTCAATTGCTACACTCAGAGAAATAGTATGAACTTTGAGGTAACACGAATTGCTACGAATTTGAAATACAATTTCAAAGTTTATTTTATTTTTTCATATTTATTTTTCCTTTTGGGGAGCTTGACGCTGTGCATCCTTTAGTGATTGCCACATTAGATTGGTTTCATTGGGTTCATGCTGCTGACTGAGCTCGCTGAAGCAAGTGTTCCACTTTGCTGCCATGGCAAGGATCCGGATCTGTTCCGACGCCACTCGGGTTCAGTTGGGAGCAATGTAGGAAAGCGGTTATCCCAATTTGAGGTGAAGTCACCGACACAAATTATCCAATGTGTGAATACCAAGTGGATTGCAGTCGTGTGGCTGTTTACCATAACCAAGTCGTAAACGACCACAAATTATCCTTTCTAAGTAGAACCTCCCAGATTCCTTGAATTCAGTTATGATCTTATCATGAAGATCAGGCCATTAAAATTGATTATTTTCTGAGCTATTTTGTTGATCTCGAACATGGAACATATCCATATTCACAGTTCCATGAAATTCCTTTATGGGCAGAGTGTAGTAGTAGTGCAACCCCTGGACAAATATTTACATTAGAAAATAATAAATAAGTCAGAAATATTACGAAATTTTTGATTAGAAAAAAGAAAAGAAAAAAAAAGAGTTATCAATTTTGAGTACTATTTTTCTTAAAACAAAAAACTGATTTCGAAATACAAAAGTGATGAGTGGAGAATGATTATGGATGATGATTTCTTTAAGGATGCCAAATATCCGACTTACCAGAAGATGTACGAGTTCATGAAGGATAATCCCCAATATATGACGGACTCGAATCAGGAAGGTGTCGATCGCGTTGAGAACACCAACTATGCCTTCCTCATGGAGTCCACGACAATTGAGTATATTACCGAAAGGCGTTGCACACTGACCCAGGTGGGAGCACTCCTGGACGAGAAGGGCTACGGCATAGCCATGCGAAAGAGTAAGAAATTTCATCCTGCGATTGCATTGATTGTTAAATGTGATTTTTTAGATTGGCCATATCGGAATGTGTTGAGCCAGGCAATACTGGAGCTGCAGGAGCAGGGTGTGCTGACCAAAATGAAGACCAAATGGTGGAAGGAGAAGCGTGGTGGCGGCGCCTGCTCGGTAAGTAGGCACACATAATCCAAAAAAGGACATTTGCCTCTCCCCATGGATATGTGAATGTTACTGTGATGTTGTTTGTGTGTATGTGTGTGTGTGTGTGTGTGTGTGTGTGTGTGTGTGTGCGCAGGATGCAGGCGGTGATGCCGGCGCTGTGGCCCTCGAGATTAGCAATTTGGGCGGCGTCTTTTTGGTGATGGTTGTGGGCGCCGTCTTCGGCGTATTCGTGTCCCTGCTCGAGATGTTGCTGGGCGTCAAGGAGCGCAGCAGTGAAAACCAGGTACAAAACAATCCAATTATCTATTTTTCGCGTTTGCTTTTGATTTTGTATTTAGCGACTGTATTTGACCTGTAGTCCCTAACACACACACACACACACACACACGCACCCACATGCACCTGTAAAACAACACCTAGTTATGCTCAATTTCCTTTTGACACCAATGAGTACAGGAAGTAGCCGATTCGGATGCATCCTCGCTGGGCTTTGCCAACTTAGGTGGCGTCTATCTTGTCCTGTTTGTGGGCAGCTGCTTTGGCAGCTTTTACGGCCTGATTAACTGCGTCCTCAGTGTCTGTTGGACCGCGCGAGCGAACAAGGTTAGCAGCGGGTTGGCGCTCCAAAAATATATATATACTTTGTGCCCACAAAATATGTGTGTTAACAGCTAGTCAAGCTCCTCCGACGCATTCGACGGATAGCTTATTGTGTCGTCACTAAAACGAGGCATGCGGAAAGGTCGATTGCAACATAAATAACGATAAAAAAAATATATGTGTATATCAACAGCTTCTCCAACCACGACATGTGAAGCCACTTGAAATGCGTAAAAAATACAATCAAGTTTTTTTTTTATTATTGTCTAACTCAACTTACATACTTATTTATGTAATTTTGACCAATAATACAACATCTCAAAATATATCTCATAAACTATACAAGACTATCACAAACTCCACTGTCAAAATTAAATTACAATAAATTGAAATTTTGTTCATTACTTTAAGAATAAAATTTATTTAGAATTTATTTTAATTGCATGAAACTTTATACATTACATATTTATTTTTACCAATTTTTCTAAGTCAAATTTAATTTATATATAACAATTAATTTATTCCAAATTATTATTTTTGTTTTTTTGTTTTCAAACTTAGAATCTCACATGCTTTGAATGGCTAATAACTGATATATATACATATACATATATTTATGTATATGTTTAGGCATGCTCTTCAAGCCTAGTGTTAACTGGAAACTAATGTTTTGTCTTATATATAACAACAGGTTAGCTTCAAGGATGAGCTGCTAGACGAATTGCGATTTATCATAAAATGTTCGGGCAACACGAAGGCAGTAAAATATCCAAAAACTTCCGGCAGTAGTTCAGGTTCGAGCAGCAGATCCAAATCGAAGGGCTCATCGCTGTCTGTGGACGATTTACCAGAAGATCCATCCGTGGCCGATGTGGAGGCGGTTAAAGATAAGCGTGCCAAAAAATAGGCATCATCGAATTTTAGTACATTCTCACTTCGAAGTTCGAATAAAGTTTCCGTTGAGCTTTGTACACAAAACCAAATGTTCTCTTTGTTCTCTTTTCCACAACCCAAAGCTCAACGACTAAGCTTTTGTAACAAACAGCTGATTGTCGAAGCTTTGGTAAATTCAACTTTCACACATAGAGGGAATTTCGCAACTCGAATGGTAATTCGAAATAGGTGAAATACAAACAAGAAGAAGAAGAAGAGCAAAACATTTTGTATCCTTTTAAATACCAATATATTTAATATGTTTTTGTAATATTGCATTATACGAGTAAGTATATTGACTCATATTTAATAACATTCACAGTATCATTGGTTGTATATCTACTTTCCATTTCTGGTAGACACTTAGATATTGAAAAGGTAAAATTGTACGAAGTTTTCGTATATAATTTTGTATATGTTTTATGTATTTTAGGTCTATTTTAGTATATAATACCCCTTGTTTTTCTTTATGTTTATGTATGTATTATGGTTATGTAAGCTTCTGATGTGTATATAAATATGTATATGTAGTTTGTATAATACAAGTTTAAATATCCACTGGAGTAAGTATAAACTATCTATGCACACACACACACACACACACACTCACTGATTCACACCCACTTTCACACACATGCAAAAGGACTAATTAGACATAAATATATTGCTAGAAATTTTCATACATTTTGATTAATTTGTTTGTTTTTTTTTTGTTTCTGCTAATTTACTTCATACATTCTTTACCGATTTTCCATAGTTCTGAAATATATTTCTTATTTAATCTTATATATTAAATTCATTTTACTTATATGCCAATATTAATTAACAATAACTGGGCACAACAACAAAACTGATGAATCTAAATAATATTTCTACAATATTTATTGCATTTAGTATTGCAACAATATGCATATTTTAAGCCATTTTTGATTTGTTTTTCATGTATTTCGTGTTTGATGTGAATTAATTATTTATTTTGCCAATTTATAGATATTCACTCAATTGAATATTCACTGCATTTGGAATTGTCCCAGAACTTTATGGAACTGAATAGTTTAATATAGTTCAGATAGTTTTGGGAATCTACAAATTAAACAATGATACATTGCCGAGGCTCGAATAATTTCATTTGATTTGCTCATTTTTACAAAATTATCGAATATCGAATTGTATTATTCGCTTTAATACATATTCGATATTAGGTGTAAAGTTTTAGTTGTACTTCTTAAAGTTGTTTAGTTTGTGTGGATTTTTGATTTGATATCGAATACACTGCTATTTGTGGACAGTGTATCTCGGTGGGTGTATCAGCGTTGTTGTTAGAGTAAGTGTAGAGTATTGTTGCTTTCATAAATGTGTAGAAAAATGTTGACAAATTTGCAAATCACAATGAACGGAATATAATATTTAATTAACAATTTAGATAACATTTTATTTAATCCTCACATTGATTAGGCTTTATTTTGGCTGGCAAATAATATTGTGTTTTAGTTTTGCAAACATATCGCTTAGGCTTAATTGTAAATCAATTAAAATTAGCATTTTTGGATATTAGTTTACATTTCAGTAGTGTAAGCTCGAAGAGTTTTTCATTGGTCTCGTATAAAAGTTGTATTAGCTTTGTGTCCTCTTGTCATGATTTTTTGTTTTTGATTAAAGCTATAATTAATAATACACAAATACATACATTAACGGCAATTTGGAGTTAATTTTTTATTTTTTTTTTCTTTAAGGGGCGGTATTTTTTTTTATAACAAAATCGCATAGGTTTTAAAGCTTTTGTAAAATACACATATATTTTAATACACATTTAAAGCGTTTCCTTTTTTTATTTGTAAATTAGTTTTGCTACAAAGAGAGTTGGGAAAGTCAAGGAACCATCCTGAGTTATTTAACTGGAATATATTAATTAGATATTTCCGCATAAATTTTGGTGTTTCCTTCAAAAAGTGTAAAGAGATGTTGTTTCATTAAATTTTGGGAACATTTCCCTGATATTGTCTAACTATATAAATGTATGTATATGTATATATATTTAAGTATGTATATGAATATAATTGTTTTTTTTTTTTTTTGAGTTGGGTACACGTTTTTCTCAGATCATTTTGAAAGCAAATAAATAAAGCTAAGAACCAAAGGATTTCTTAGCTAGTGGTTTGTGTTTCATTCAGCTGAGTATTTGATGTATATATTTTATGCATTTATGTATTATGTTTTTTATGTTTTATAAAATTATATGAAGTATCCGATTTATCAGATATTCGCATTATACGCATGTTTAGTTTCCAGTGTGTTTTTTTTTTCTTTTTTATATTCATCTCAAAAAGTCATTAAAATAAATGCGTTTCTTTTGCTTGTTGGTATTCTTAGTGCTAGTGTACCAAAGTGTATCTGTACCCAAGTAGTATTTAATCTGATATAGTAAATAGTATTGCGGTAGTTTGTAGTTGTCAGTAGTAGTATTACTTCTATGGTGGGGTATTGCGTGTAGTTGTTAGTTTGTTAGTTTGTTAGTTAGTTATTTAGTTAGTTGCGTTGCCAATTCGTATGGCTAAAATTATCTAAAGATTTGTGTCTAACTATTCAAAAAGTTAACATCGTCCATCGTCTCCAGAACATCAGAAGAAGTCTTTCAAAAAATGTTAAACATTTACGGAATGACAGAGAAGACGCATGCAAATTTAGAACACGCACACACACACACACACACCACACGCATAACACACCCATTATGCGTTGGCTTGTGGGTGCAGTGCCGCCTATTTGTGTCCCTCTCAAATGACACTCATGCGACGCCTGCCATTTCC
The DNA here is from genome assembly GCA_035042365.1 of Drosophila dives. Taxonomy (NCBI): domain Eukaryota; kingdom Metazoa; phylum Arthropoda; class Insecta; order Diptera; family Drosophilidae; genus Drosophila; species Drosophila dives. Next base: position 4,273,604 of record JAWNLJ010000442.1, read on the forward strand.
GGGGGCCTCGGCTCAGTTGGAGTTGGCCAGCGTTTCATGGCACACCTCCATGTAGTCTGGGTCATGCATAATGCCCTTTATCATGTCCTTGAGCATTGTGTAACGTGGAAATATCGGATACATCTTCGAGCTGCCATACTCTTCCTGTTCGGATACACAATCATGCACACAATACACAGTTACACATTGAGTACAACTTTGTCCATAGGATGGAGGTCAGTTCATTTTGCTCACCTTTAGCACGCGTATCAAATGCCTCAGGCCCAGATATTTTTTCAGCAAGCGATACAAGTCATTAATCAGCTGTGTGTTCTCCAGCTCTATTTGCGCCGTTGTCATGTCTGTTAGAGGGGGTTGGACGAGTGGGTAGAAAGAGATGCTGTTAATCAGTGTTCGCAGCCGAGTCGAGCTGATGTTATCAACTTACGTTCCAGACGCTCCATGCGCTCCCGGCGCTCCGCAGCCTCCTCGGCAAGTCGAGCCGACGTTTTCACACCCTCGCCAGACTTTTGAGTCTTTTCCATAATTGAACAGGCTCGCATTACGTACGAGGGTACGGTTTCCTGCTTCTCCTGCCGGGGTATGTCCACTAACGTCCAGTACTGTGTCTCCAGACGTATCACTTCCTAGTCATTTGCACCATCAAAAAAATACACACAATGAAAATGATCAAAATAATTGGGAAAAAATTATTAATTATGTTTTTCTGCTTAACTTGAAGTCACTAAGTTGTATTATTAATTAAAATTTATATAGTTAAATTTTTTTATTAAAATTAATAAAAAAAATTATAGTTTAACATTTTGTATATTTATTTCGTTTGCCATGATTTTTATGACACATTTATTGTTTTGTTAATTAATAATTAAATTTTTTGAATCTCAATAAATGAAAGTAGTTAATGATTTCTAAAAATTCGAATTAAAAAATATAAATTCTTTTACTACTTATTTACAGTGTGGAACTGGAATACGAACCTTTATCATTAGCTTGAGCATGGGATAGCGCTGAAAGATGTTCCGATGGCTCTTCGAGTCGCCGTACTTGTTCATAAGGTTGATCAGTGCCTTCTTCACTGTGTCGTATGACTCCTCGAGGCGCAGGCGTAGCGAGCGCAGTCGTTCGTTGGTTTCGATGACCTCATCGCGTGTCATGCCACTTGGGGCACCCTCGTCTTTGACATCTTGAACAATGCGGCGCACGCTCTGCGTGAATTTGCCAACAAAATTTGTGGTCGCTATTGTAAGAGTAAAAAACATTACCCCATACGAAGATAAGATAAAGATTTCAATTATAAAAAAGAAGGGATTGTAAGGAAATTGCACGAAACACTGTCATTCAATTGGGAAAATGTCAGTAGACACGTGCATTAACCATCAATTTTATTCTGCGATCCAAGCGGAAATTATTCGTCTATAAATAAGTCGAACTATTATGCCTTGATGAATCGCATTAAAAATAATCATTATTTGCAATTCTTCAAAAATCTTTCATTTTCTGCCGATTTAAAATTTGAACCCGCGACTTCCACGCACAACCGCCACGACTCTACGCACAGCACCAATGCCGTCACAAAATGTTGGGTAGCTTGGCCGTATTTTCGTACGTTCTTTACGGGTCTTATTTATTGTACTATATATATACTAGAATTTAATACTGTTGTTAACATAAAGTTTTAACATATAAAAGTTTTATAAGTTTTAACTTCAGTTAATTGAAAATATTATTATTATTATAAATTATTATCATAAATATTAAATTAACTATTGAACAACTTAAAACTCTGTTAAATTAATTTATTTTATTATTTATATGTGTTTATGTATATATTTATTTAATTATATTTTTCTATTTTATTGTGAGGCAATTCGCGATACACGTTCCAAGCAAATGCATGCAATGGTTTTTTTTATTAATGAATAAAAAAGTGTCGAGGCATTTGGAGGGCAGTAATTAGCATTGATTATCACCTGCATTGTAAATGACAATCTATTCAAATGCACACAAAACGTGACATATTTATTATGGCCATGATTGGATGTCTTCCAAAAAGGTCGTAGATATATTTACGTGAGGCACTTCAAGCAAAGGGAAAGCCATAACTATAAAAGTGCATCCATTCATCAAGTAATGTTCAGCAAATATTTCTTCAAGTGCAGTACGAATACATACTTTACACACTGTAGATGTTGCGATGCAAGGAATAAAGCATTAGTCATCCAACAAACAATCAGCTTTCATTGTGTACTTTCAGATTAATCGGGAATCAAATAAAAAACTGCACTGATAAAACCATTGAATTATTAGCAATGACGCTCTCTCAACGGTGACGTACTGCGAAGCAAATCGACGAACTTTGCACATTTAAGCACATGTTGGAAATTCTCAACAACCACTACAAAAGAACTGTAAATAAATATTACTAACTTTGCAAATCCTATTTGCAAGAATGTATCCACAAAGAGTGTGGTGAGATCGCATCGCAAGGAGAGCAAACTGGATGCGCTCTCTTCGCGCGCTCACGATCGAATGGCAACTGGGCACGAAGAATAATTATAAATTCTTACACGCGGGAGATGTTGTCAGTCTCAAATAAAACATCCAACAAACAACACGGCCGACGGTCGAGCGAAACACGAATCGAATGTGACGGCGAAGCACAAAAGCACAGCATAAATAGACAACAAAAGAAAACAAATATTCGAATACGAAGACGAAGACGAGTAGCCGAGCATACGGAAAACTCGTGAAATATAACAAACCGCAAAGCCAAAGAGTCAACGATCGATTGTTTTATTGAGTTAAATTGCTACATTAAAAATCATTTAAAATTAACATATGTTTTAAGACAGACGGCCAGTCTGACCAGTTCACACACAAACTGTTTAAGCATTTAAAACAAATCAAGAGAATTATTTATTTATATAAGAGTGTGAAAAAATCCAGCATTTGTGCAGATAAAATCAAGCAAGGTAAGCAATATGATTTATAAAGAATTTTTAATTTAATTGGTAGAATAATTCTCTTTGATCATTGTTGTTATTTATATCAAATTTTTTAATGTTCTTTAACTTTATTTGTTGTTGTTTTTGCAACAGAAAATTTTAAAATTTGCATTTTATCAAGGTTTGTATTGCTTGCCCACGATTTCTGCTGATTTGCATTTTGATTTATGCAACTTGTTTTTTCTTTTCTATATGTATATATCATATGTGACCATATGATCTCATTTCATATTCATTTTTTTCTACTTTATACACTGACCGAGGGTCTTTTAATTCAATCGTTCAGTTAGTAACGCATATTCTGCCCCATCTTAATGTATATATATATATTCTTGATCAGTATAAGCATCCTACTCAAAATAATCTGATTATATGCAAACAAGTGCCTGGGATCCCCATATCATATATAGAAATTATCTGAATGTAGATGTAGTTTTTTTGTTTCTTATTAATACGTGAATTATGTTTTTTTCCAAATCTGTATAACATATGAGCTAATTCCATTTGGGTACAACTCATCCCAAATTGTAGCCCATTATTTCTTTTCGCAGCGGCTTATCAATAACTGCTGACGTCAAGAACATCTAAATATATATTTGTATATGTATATATTTATACATATATATATACACATATGAGGTCCATATTTTGTCAAGTGTCTTACGTCAGCGACCCAGTGGGCGTTATTAAATAGATTCCAACTTGTTGGCTTAATATGCAATTAATTTTTAAGCCGATTTCAAAACAATCAACATTGAAGTGTGCGCATTAAATTTGTACTAGGAAGGTTCAATTACTGGAGGCAAATGTTATTGCAATTAAAAAATCATTCATTATTGATAAAAAAAAAAACAACAACAACAAAAAGCCGGCGAAAACTGGTGTCGCTTGTTTAACTCGTTTCAATACATCCCATGTGAGAATCTGGACCAGTCCGAGCAACCTGCCAGGCTACAGATGGAAATTCATCAGTCAGTTCGGGTACAGTACCCGATCGCACGTACAAATATGCATTATACAAGTAAAAATATATGTACAGGGCCCACTCTATGGTGGCATGTGTTATATGCAGTCTGTGCCACTTCAACAGTTGACAGTTGGACAAATGTCTCACGTAGTTTGTTTTGGTATCGCTGAGACACTCAGAGAAAAGAATGAGAAATTGTCGTATTGAAGGCAAGTTTAAAGTCAAATTTATATATGAGATGTGTTAGATATTATTTTAAAAATTGATGACTTATTACAATACTTAAATTCATGTTCGAATAAGCTAAACATTTTCAAACAGTTGCTTCGTAAATTCATATTTAAAATACAACTTAAATCAAGAATTTGGTTGATTAAATACTCAGTTTCTATTTTAAGTAAGATATGAATACACAATTTTTGGCTTAATTTTTTAGATAAAAATAACTTTTGCTTAATTATGAATGAGAACTTGGCGCAAACAGATAACTGAATAATTTATGGCGAATGACTTTGCAATTATCACATGATTTTTCTCTGAGTGCTGGCAACAGCTCTAGCTCTCTCTCTCGCTCACTCTCAGCGCTCACGACCTTGTTGGCGGCACTCCCATGACTCCAAAGTGCTGGCTGCACCCACACCCACAGTGCGACACGCCAATTCATCACTCCACCACTCCACTCCCATCTTAGTAGATTCCCTGATATGAGAATTCAAACTGCGAAATATTCGGCTTCGGCATTTGTTACGCTGAATGCGAGCAATTCTCACGGCTTCTCACGGCGAGCGAGCGAGCGACTAATGAGCGGATCGGCGTTTGTTTACCTTTAGCTTTACTACTGCTGCTGCTGCTGTTGGCACTCCACTCCCCTCACTGCCCTCGACGACAACCAGTGTAAACCGGTTGTTGCTAATTTGGCCAAAACACACAAGCAAACAAAAAGGCAAAAAAAAAAAAGAAAGAAAAGTACACAAAACATATAAATGTGAGCATTGTGCATAAAGTTTTTTGGCTGTGTGCATTAATGTTTGCACTTGTACATGTACATGTATGTGTGTGTGTATGTGTTAGCTGCGTACATAAATAAGTTGGCCCTCCAACGGAACGTGCCTCGAGTTCTTTTTCGACTTAAACACTTCGCTTCAGTCTCCAATCGTGTTTGACTGCAGAAACACTCGTGTTGTGCGTCGAATATTCAAACATAAATTTCAAAGAAATACTCGTCTCGTGAGTCAAATATATATATCTATATATATATACCTCTAAGACACTTTTATCCATTAAAACTGGCCACATTTGGTGTGTAATTAAGAGACTCTGCAATTTGAAAATATCGCCAAGTGTTTGCCCTTTTACCAGCATATTTTTTATTGGCCCAAAAACATCTTTATTAGTTTTATGATACACATACATATATCGGATATATGTATGTACACACATGAGTGTGTGTTTTTTGAGTGTACATATCTTGTTTTGGGTTTGTTTTTTTTTTTTTGCTTGTTCAAGTTGAACCTATTTGCATTTAATAGATTTTATTCACCCGCACATAATTTATTCGATACATCTGCCGAAGCAACAATGTTGTTTATTTTTCCTGTGTTTACATTTTGCGTTTCTTGTTTATTTGTTTTCACTTTCAGCTTTAGCATTCAATGCTTTTTTTCTGTTTTTTTTAATTTCTTTTTTTAATACCCTGGAACAGCTTTAAGTGGGTTAAAGGGGCAAAGAAAGGAAACGAGTTCCAGTCCCTTTCCGACCAGTTATGAACTTTATTTTCGAGCAATAATGTTTCAGTATCGTTGCCTAAGATGTAATTTGTGAAGCGTATATTCAAGTCGATCTATCCTTTAGTTTTTCTTTGGTTTGGCTGTGACTCACTTTTTCCTTATTGTAAGTTGGGTTTTCACAATTCGTAATCATCGCTGAACTATGACAAGCAACAATTTACATTGGCAAACAATAAAAAATGGCACGTTTGCAAAGCAATAAACATTTAAAAGCCATGAATCAATATTTACATAATTAATTATTATTACTACAAGTGCTACAACTCAGAAGCTAAAGTGTGAACAAACTGTTGTTTTCCCATTGAAAACCACAGACACGTGCGACAAACGGTCAACCACAAAAATGTTAAATATGCATTTAAAAACAGTTGACGTTATTATATAATTATACAACAATTACGAAAGTACACACCCCCATATGAAACATAGCTAAGATTTCTCATTATGTTTCTGAATAATTATTCATCATCATTTGGCCCTGGGGTAATCCAGTGACGCTCTTAAGTTATCTCCAATAACAATGAATAACAATGTTTATTGTGATTTGCAAAGTGGCAATAAATTTGTTATAGACCACATAATGTATGCAAATATTGACAGTTATTTCCTCATCAATACATAGCTAATTAATGAGTTGTGCAAGTGATTTCTTTAATAAAATTAACATAAAAATTAAATACATTCTATGGTTTAGTATGGAAAAGTCATGAACGATTAAGTAAACAAAATTTATATATGTACATATGTTTGTAGAATGTGTGCATCTGATGTCATTTTCAATTGATTGCACATTCTATGAATAAATATCTTTAATTAATATGCCAAATTGCATGTTATATATTTTTGCTGCATGTGATGCGTATCAAATTATAATCGATATTCGAAATAGGTGTGAAAATTGCACATTGCTAAAATGCAAAACAATTTGCAGTTAAATTTGGAGCAAACATTTGTATTACAATTTGTGTGCAATTATGTTGGCCATCTGAGCACCGATTTACCCAAATTATGGTGTTGGTTGCAGCAGGTCGGCAAATTAGAGGCGAACAATAAAGTTAAATAATGAGTATTAATCACAAGCCTGTATTTAACTAAAATAACTAAATATTGTATTTCCGCTATCAATTTTCAAATAATTTAAATCTTTGTTTTCGCTTTGTTGGCTTTTCCGAGTAGCTTTTGAACTTAATTGAGATCTTAACTTTTGGTCACGGCCAATGCACAAAGCAACGGAAATTGTTTGCGTCAAATGTGTATTTCGATGGGAAGGCTGAGATCATTGGACATGAGGTAATTCTTCTGCTTACCAAGCCAGGTTGTCAAAGCTGACAAGAAGACACCAGATTTAGAAAGTGGCGGAAATCATCTGCTGTGTTGGGTAACTAAACATCTGTCAATCAATCAGGTAAAAATCGGAGAGAAGCTGCCTTTGACACGCTAAAATATTTAATACCCTAACAGAATTGACTCCATCAGCGATTTTGTATTGCCTTGTCACATTGATAAAATAAAATAAAATATTTTATCTAATATTATTTTTATTTCTGAAAACCTTGGAAAGTTTCGATTCATTTTCATGCAAGTTTTTACGACTTTCTTAAAATATATAAATGTATAAAATTTTTATACCCTAACAAAATTGACTCCATCAGCGCTTTTGTATTGCCTTGTCACATTGATAAAATAAAAAAAAAAATTTAATTTAATTTTATTTTTATGTCTCAAAATCTTGGAAAGATTCGATCACTTTTCAGGCAAGTTTTTACGGCTTTCTTAAAATATATAAATGCAAACAATTGCAAATATTGCAATTTCTTAAAAAAAGTGTTATGATATATCAATTATAAAAGGCTCATAGTGAATCTCAGTAAGTTAGTAAGTAAATGTTCCTTATTGTTATATTGTTATAAACAATGCAAATGCGAATGTGAAAACTAACAATCAAAACACGAAATTTTAATCTTACCAAAAACAATCAATTTAAAAAAAGCTATTTAATATAAATGTAAAGAATGTTTTTGTGGGTAAAATCAGGTTTTCATTCAATAATTAATGTGCCGATTCATTGTTCAAATGGAAGCTAAAGAATATAATTGATTGATGTTGATTTTTTTGTCTGTAATATTAATTCTATTATACTTTTATTAAGCTAAAAATTTTTAGTTAGAATCGCTTGGGAATGCTTTGTGGTGTTATGGTCCCATCAGAAAAATACTGAGAAGTCAAAGTAAAATCATCATAAGCATATACTAAATATATTGAGCTATTAAAATTCTGAAATATTTGGCAACATGAAAAAAAAATTTCTTATTTTTGCTTTCTCGAGAATTTATATAGGGGTTTTTTACATTTTTTTTCCTGATAACATTTATTTTGTTTTTTTTTTTATTAATCATCCAACTAAGCGTATGCGTAATGTTTTTTGTGTATTGTTTAGCCTTATCCCATTTTTAGTATGCGGAAAACATTCCACACCTCTTCACTTCTCCTGTGCTCCACTTCTCCGTTGTTTCGCATCAATCAACAAACTAAATTGGCCTGCAAAATACAACGACGTCTCACAAATCCAATTCGCACGTGCTTTGTGCCCCTTTCATATTAGTGTATGTGTTTATATATATATATATATATATGTGTGTGTGGCTTGTGTTTAGGCCTTCCATTAAGCTGGGGAAAACTAACTGTTTGCTCAGCGCGTTTTAATTAGTGGAGAGATCGCCAGAGAGACCTTTGTTTCACAAATTGAACGCATTAGTTGACATTCACAGTTGTCAGCAGTTGGCTGTCACGCCCATTTAAACGTAAAATAGAAGGCGTGCCTGGTCACATTTTGGGTTTATCACGTGTTTGATTTATTGCATTCGTGCGACCTGCTCGTGCATTGAGATTGAAGTAAATTGAGTGGCGACAAACTGCAAACTGCATCGTGACACACAGAAAATGATTTATGATTTATGATGATTTTATTCCAGAACTGCGCGCGAATCGTGGGTGGCAGCTAAAAAAAAAAAGGCTGGCCATTTATAGTTATCCGTAGAAGCTGACAGTTTTACCCAGATTAGTCATGTTGACTTCGATAAACTGGAACGTGACATTGAAATTACATCATAAACAATTTTTAAGAAAGAAAAAACTCATAAAAATTTTTGTTGAATCATCAGCCAATTTGTCAATTGTTTAACAACTCTGACAGTTAGTCCTGGCTATAAGGAACTGCCCACCTAGGCACTGCTAAAGCCTACACAAATGTGACAACATGATTTGCCCACTGTCCCTGTCTCCATTCCAAACTGACCACAACTAATGCATCCTACGGGACGACCTGAGCTGAATGCTGCCTCTGCGTCTGTCCAAGACCAGAGACTATAAATAAGCTGGCTGGCTGTCAATATTCTGCTATGGGACGTGCAAGTCACATGACAGTTTTTAAATTCAATTGCCACATAATTTGTTTACTACTCAATGCAATTTCCTATGCAGATGCCACATTTATCTGGTTCTTATTTTTATTTTGAATTTAATGTTCGTTTGCTTTTAATTTAAAGTATGTGTGTTTCTCTGAACAGCGCTCGAGGGATCTGCTGTCGTTTATATATATACATATATATATATATGAGTGTTTATCCATTTTTCATTAAAACTTTAAGTCATTTGACGCTGCTACTTTGCATTATTTAGTCAACAGCCTCCAGAGTTGTGCAAACCTCAATGCAGATGTGGCAGCAAGAATTTATATATATTTGGTATATTTGGTTGTGTGTGTGTTTGTGTCTGTCAGCAGAAGCTGACAGTCTTCAGAGTACACCCAAAAAAAAAAATCAGCACGAAAAAGGCGGAAAAATACAGCTTTCTCTGGAGTCAGTACAAGTTACACTTACAAAAAAAATTACAACATTCCTTAAAATATTCAGAAAAGATTTTGGTAAACTACAAAATGTTCTGTAAAGATTTAGCATAAAAATATAATTTTCTTATATATTTTTACTTTCTTAAAAATAAATATACAACTGAAATCAAATGAAATTTTAGAAATTAAAAGGAAAATATTCAGACACAAAACATATTTTTTTTGCTGCTATGAACTTTAATGGCAAATAAACAAAAAAAATATTAAAAAAATGTTGACAATAATGTGGAAGCAAGAATTTATGTATATTTAAAAAACAATTTCTGCATTGCCAAATTTATGAAAATTACTGAAATTATAAAACTGGAAAATTTCAAAATATTAACCATTTACTATATGTTGAGACCACCCCACATTTCGCTTAAAAACTTTACTATCTTAAACTTCAATGTATGTTTTTTGCTTACAAAAATTTGAGCAATTTTTTAAAGCTATGTACAAATTTTTTTTTTAAGTGTAGTCGGAAAATTGTGTGAGCGAATTGTTCTTTGAATTTGGATAAACCTTAACTTGCTCTGCGTATTTGACGCCAAATGTGAGTTCTTGACACAGCCACACACACCCACATGCAATTGGCTACACAGCTTGACAGTAGATACATGTGTGTGTGTGAGTGTGTTGTGTGTGTGGCAACAAACACAACAACATCGATTGATAGATAGACAATAATTACAATTGCAACAACAATTTTGGTTTATTGTGCGGTAATAACACACAGGCGTCGCACACTGACAACAGCCATCAATGATCAACAAAGCAAACACACACACATGCAGACATACACACACACACACACTTACACACACTGAGCTGAGAACGCAATCAGGCAGCGAGACAAATTGACAGACAATTTAGCTGTCAATTGTATGTCGCTCGTTTGGCGGTTGCCCAATGAATCCGCAGGAGTAGAAAATCACCAGCAGCAGCAGCAGCAGTAGCCTATTGGCATTAATTTCGCTCGTCCAGTGTCCAGTGTCCATTATCCTGCGACCTGTGTCCTGTCTGTATGCATGCAAAGCAGGGCACAAAATGAAAATGGCCATTTGATGACCGTTAAGCTGCTTAAATCGTGGGGGCCAAAACTTAGTTTTTGGCATCACTGAATAAGCCAGCCAACATTGCCATTAACTCAATGGGGCGTGTCCTATTTACACACACACATACACAATGTCTTTGACTTGCACTTGGCCAGACTAATCTGTATTGTTAGCTATGCAAACTAATAAATAGTTTGTGGCGCCACTTCAAACTGCCCACAAGGACCAAAATCCCACTGCTTTTATATTTTATATTTCTTTTTGCATAAACATACAAAAACACACACACACACGCACACACACACACACGCACACACAGTAAATTGTGAATTTGCATGCTGTGTTTTGGGCGCCGCCAAGTGCATATAATTTGGTAGCCCGACTCTTTTGGCTTTTGGCCTTTTGGCGCAACTTTAGCAATTAGAACTGCAGATCCTGGGTAAGTGGTATTTGTGGCAACCCAGCCCAGTCCCTCTCCCAGTCCCAGTCCCAGTACGAGTACCAATACCAGTCTCAGTCCCAGTCCCAGTCCCAGTCCTGTCACAACTAGCATGCTTGCCAACCGAGCAACTTTGACAGCCACTTGTAGCAGCTGCCACACTCCCCGCCCCACCCCTTTGCCCACTTGCACTTCCTTATTGGATTGTTGTAGTTTCTGTGAGAGTCACATGTCGCTGCCTCAAATTGTGTTGCATACATTTTATCCCACCGAGATAAAAGCAGTTTATTTCACTAGTTGATTAACCAAGTATAAAAAGAAAAATGTTGAACGAATTTTGTTTAAATTTTAAATTATTTCAGTTCTCTAAAAATTGTATGTTTTTTTAATATATATGCTATATTTTTTAATGATAAGACATACTGATAAGACACACTCGTTAGTCGATTGCATTGCTTCAGCCAGAATAAAAATTTGCTTTTGTTTTGGTTTTACTTTTGCCCCATTTCACCAACACAGAGCAGACTTTTAATGTGTGTGGCACAAATGAAAAAATATAAAAAAAAAAACATTTTGAACAATAATAAGAAAAGTTGGCAGCTTTTGGCCCAGAGCAGAGAATAAAAAGCGAAAAAACGAAACGCAAGAAATCCAAAGCAAAAAGAAAATAATTTTCAAATATATATTTGCCTATGTGGACCACATTGTAAATATGCGCATTAAATACACAAAAAAAAAACCTATGGCAAAAACAAAAGACTAACAATAGCTGAAGGTGTTTCATAGAAATATGTGTCATTGCTCGTATTACGTATACGCATCGTGGAACGAAACAAATCTCATTAGGCATAATTAAAATGGAACAGCTAAAAAAATTGTGATTTGTGCATTGATTGGGCAGCAGAAAACTCCTCATTAAAAGTAAACTTAAATCGCATTTGCAGTTGCATTGCTGCTGCAATGGCTTTTATGTGAGGTCCTGTGTAAGTGACAGGACGACACTTTGACGCCTGAATAGAACCAAAAAAAAAATAAAAAAAAATACGGCAAGGATAACATTTTCTGCTTCTTTTCTTTTGCCATTACAAAGTTATTTAAATTCACGTCACACGTTTTTGCCATAAACTGATTGCTTTATTTTTATTTATTTTTTTGAGAAATGAGCTTAAGTTTTTAGCATTTTAAATTAAATTTTGCACGTCATTCAAAGTTATTGCTTTGCTTACCTCGCTGCATTTTCTTTTTTTTTTTATTTACACACTATTTTGTTTACTTTTAATCACTTTTTAGCAATGTGTTTTGTTTAGTCGACATTGATGAGTTTTCCTACAAAATTTCCATGTTTTCAATTAACTCTGATTGACATCGCCTGTTTGCCTGTTTGCGTAGCTTAGAAATATTAAAATCGCTGTCAAACCGAATACCGAATACTGTGTCACTTTATGGCCGCCTAACTTACAAGGACTATTCCTTCAGATAATCTCTGGCACAGAGTTCAGAGACCGCTTCGTGCAAGTGCACAGTGCAAACAATCCGATTATCGTCATCGCCAGGTGGTGGCAAATATGTAGTTGGTAGTTGGCCAGGACACGAGGACACGGTTGACTGGCTCGGCCCTTGGCAAGTGACTAGTTTACCAGCTAAATGGTTACATTACGCTCATTTGGCGAAATTGCACTTCTCCTGCTAACCAGTTGCATGCAACAAGCCAAGCACGGACATGTGGCACACTCACAAAATGTTTGCCTTCGTTTTTATCATTGACAAAGTGACAAAAAAAAAACATTTCTTAATTAAAATTACAGATGAGAAATTAATTTTAAAAATATAAATTTTAATTTGGTTTTTATTTTATGAAATATATTATTATTATTACTATTACTCATTGGAATTTCATGTTGCTGTTGCAATTCGATTGGCTTTTCAGTCTGACTTTCTAAAATATAGAAAGTTATTTTTTTGAGTGTACTAGTATCGCCTGCAAATGCAGTTGTGTGTGTGTGTGTGTGTTCGTCTGGCAGTTTGCTAAAAGTTTCTTGGTCGCTTATGGAATAGAATTTGCCCGTAGGTCAGTCGACAGGTGGGTTCATTGGTCAGCGGATCGCAAGGCAAATGGCTGATCGGATGGCTGAGCACTTAGCCACTCAATTGAGTGTTGCACCTGCCCCCCCCCCCCCCCACTTGAGTCCATAAATAATTACTCAAGTGCTGAATGGCCCACATTTTAGGAGCCGGATTGTGTATGCGAATGACTTATGTTCTATTAATATCAGTCTGCCAAGTCCTTGTGCCACATTAATTGTATATGTATGGGTTACATAATTAAACTAATGAATTCTGTGAATTTAAGTCTGTTTAAAAAAAATAGATTTTATAAAATTCAATTACTAAAATCTAAAACCTCTTCATTATTAAGCATTTATCTATAAAGTACGACAAAAAATATTCATTAAACAAAAAATCAGATCATTAATCAAACTCATAAAAAAAAGTTAATAAATTAAAATGAAATATGTTATTGCAATTTGAAAGCTTTTAAATTTCTTTTTGCGATATTATTATTTTAAATATTAATTTAAAGTCAACGTCATTGAATTCGAATTCATAATGTTAAATAATAATAATTAGATTTCAAAAATAATACACCAATTATTCAAGCATTTATTTTGCTTATCAAAATAGATATGAAATTAATAAATTGCTGAAAATAAATGCTGCTCATTTTAGAAAGTGAGTTATTGATTTTATTTATTTTCTCACAGTTAGCAAAAAAGAGAACCGCATTTGCCCCCTTTTGTGGCACACTTCAATGGGTTCAATGTTTTGCATATCGAAAAGTGCTTCCATTATTAAATTATGTGATACAACATTGTCGTTAGACATGCTAACTTGTAAATGAACAACCAATAAAATAAATAAAAAAATGTATTTTCCAAAATTGACAACAAAAATATTTATATATAATTTTTTTGTGCTCTTAAAAGATGGTAAAATTGATATATTGAAGTGATGCAACATGCAGTAGAAACAATTTCTTTCCATTCCCGTTTATCGATAGAATATTAATATTAATATAATAATATGAATATTAATTCGGGAAATTTTCTTTGAATGTTTACCAGCTTTATTTTCTATCTACTGCTTAAATTACTGTAATATAATTTCGCCTTGAATTTTATGGCTTTTATAATAATCAGTTTGTCTCTTTAATATTCGTCCTGTTGGCAATCGGAAAAAATCACATAATTCTCAATATTCATAAATATAATTTTATATATATATTAAAAGCAGATTTTTACTCAATAAAAACAAGAGCAGAAAATATATATCTCATATCTCAAATGGGAAAGAAATACTTTCATTTTTCTGCTGAAAAATGAATAACATTTCCCTTTAGCGATTCCCAGATCTTATTTGACGTAGATCATGTTATAAATTTACTCAACTCTTTGGCAAAAGATAAGAATTATACATTTTCCCCTGTATTACTAATACTTTGCTTGCAGTAAACAAAAGTAATCAATATTTGTACAGGTGATAATATTACTATGTTTGTATATATGACTCAACTTTACTTCTCAAAGTTCTCGAATTTTACTTGAGTTTCCATATCTGACATAAAAAATGCGTAACAAATATTTCTTGATTAAAAATATTTTGGTCTCCTAGTTTAGTTATCTGGCTTAAGAAAATTATTCACATTTTATAAATACTTGTGGAGAAATTCTTAGTAATTCTTAAAAAATATAAATGTTCAATTGTTCCAGGGTATAAATACATCAATATATGTATGTGCCTATGACGAATATGATCAGCTGTTCGCATTTCTTTAAATTCAGCGCTTTTGCCCGCCAAGAGCTCAGTATTGAATTGATCTCCGAAGGGAAACGATCTAATAATATATCAACATATATAAAGGAAATTATCGTTGAATAATTGAAATACCAATTTTAAATTCAAAGTGAGTTAGTGCAAAGTTTGTTGGTTAGTTTTTGAAATTTTTGGTATTGTGTTTGGGCTTCCTTTTTTTTTTTTTGTGGCTACTAAACAAAGTTTGCGTCAAAAGTCTAAACGAGTCTGGCCACTTTGGTTATATGGGCTAAAGTGCTGTAATAATTCCGAGCTCTTTTGGTAGAAACACACACAAAACAGATGTCAGAGAAAAGTAATCGAAAAGTTTACCACAAGGCAAAACAGGCAGCAAAGCCAAGAAAAATTGCACCAAAAGTTAGATGTCTAATTTTAAGCAAACTTAACTCGAGGCGATGTCAAAACTCCCAAAAAAGTAAAACCACAACAAAATTTACAGCCACAGAAGTTTGCTACGGCGAATGGTTTGGGTATGGGTTGTGGGTAACTAATTAAGATTGAGATTCGTACAATAAAACTTGACACTTTGCTGCTCCCTCAACTCAACCAATGATGAATCTTTTGCACTCTGTCAATTTGTAGTAACCAATACAAACACACAGCGGACACACAGCCAAAAACCAAACCAAAGGACATGAAACAAAAGAGGCAAAAAATTTCCGGCTCTGCATTTCCGGTCCTGATTCTGACACTGTTGCTCTTTGTGGCCCAAGCAGCCAGTCGACCATCCACAGATAATGAAGGAGACATTGCATCCCTGCCACCAGATGCGGACAACATGGAGGTAAGTAGCCAGCTGCAGTTCTTGCTCCAATTACAACCAACATTCAACAACAACATGTCTGCCGCAGTTCCATCATGTGAGGGATGTGGATGGTGTTGTGCGAGAGGATCACCCCGTGGTCATGTACAAGGAGGACTATGTTAGCGAAGATTATGGTTAGTTTATTTATATTATTATTTATATTATTATATTATTATTATTATATATTATTAATATTCTCTCGGCACACAGATCCCAGTAAAAACGAGACCAAAACTTCCCATCCAAAATTGTTCAGAGGTCAACAGCGAATTCGGCATCATCGTTACAAGTCCGATGGAAAACAATTGAGGATTGAGGAGCCAACGGAAAAGATGCTCTTCGACGTGCTCCCGGAGACACCATTGGTGATGAACGATGATGACTCTGCCGGCGACAACTTTGAGGTTGCCCAAGTTGTGGCGCCCTCGAAGGATGATTTAACCCAAAAGTATCCCAAGAAATATCACAGTCGCCATCGACGCCAAGCCGACAATCCCTACACACGTCGCCACTTAGTGCAACAACCCGCAGTTTTTTACAGTGTACCCGTTCAACAAAAGACGCAATATCAGCGGTAAGTACACTGTTACCAAATTCAGTTCTTAAGTTCAAAAAATATTTGAAATCAGTTTTTGGCTGAATGCAATGGAAATGTTACAAATTTAACACAAAAAATATAAACAAAAATATTAAAATAATTTTTAAATAATTGTTATTTCAGTTATGCGGTTCGTGGAAATTCTCCAAAGTACAGTGGAAAACTGCCTTATTGGCAAACCCAGAAACCAGTTACCACACCAACATTCTCCATTAACAATCGTAACGATTTTGATGATAATAGCCTGTTCCACAACTCGAATCCGGAGGATGCCGACTTCTCATTATTCGAACAGGCTCGGCCAGAAGAGCCTGTGGTGGTGCCAAGTGGTGGTGGATTTGGTGGTGGCTTCCAGTCAGCACCCGAGTACAAAGAAGGTCTGTCTAAAATTAATTCCTCATCGCGAAATGCTTTAAAATGTTAATTTTTTTTTGTAACTAGTAACAGATCGGGTGGTCTGGTCAGCAAGTGATAATCGTCGTCCAAGTAAGTATTAAACTGCTGCAATATCTGTTCATCAGTTCATCATTTTGTCAGTTAATCAGTTCATATGGATATGGATCATATTATAATTATTCTCACTTTCTAAACACATCTCTTTCACTATTTTCTCATCTCATCATCTCATCTATCTTTTTAACCATCATTCATTCGTTCTTGTTACGTCACAGCACGGACAACCAACCGGCCACAGCAATCGTGGTCAGTCAGGCCCACCACCAGCCGGCCAAGACCGCAAGCACAGCGACCCGCGGTGACCAGTGCACCATCGTTCATCGACACCCGACCGTCCCGACCAGCCAAGGCCTCCTCCTGCGTTTGGGCAATAGTCAACTGCTGCTCGCAGGACAGCAACCAAATTCGATACAATTGCTTTGAGTCATTCGGTTGCCACGGCGCCTTCTGGGGCGTCAATCCTTGTGCGGCCAATATACGCGATAATGCGATCGCCTCTCTAATCAGATAACAGTTTTGATGCGACTGAATCCTGGCATAGATTTAGTACCCCTTTTTTGGGTGGTTTTTCAAAGTATTTATATATATATATATATGTGTGTGTCTATATATATTCATTTAAAAGTAAAACAGGAAAATATATATTTTATTTATTTAAAAATTAAAATTTAAAATTACGTTCAAGCATATGAATAAACATTATACTTGATCAACATTAAATGTGCTTTATATATATATATATAATTTCATATGTAAGAGCATTCACTAGTCTGCTAATTGATTATCTCATTTTTAACTAATCAACTTGTTCATCTCTGAACTTAATTACATTTTACTAACTGTAGTTGCAGTTAATTGGATGTTGGATGCACCATTTGAAAGCAATGGACAAGTTCACATGATCCGCCCAATTATAATACTGGTGAACACATAAACACTTATCCTTAATTAACCACATAAACACAGCTCCTCAATTAACTAACTCACATTACATCATTCCAATACTTGGCCAACTCCACTGACACTCAACGCTCAAGTTGCAACACTTAAAGCCAAACAATATGCAAAATTACCCACTGAAGATAGAGAGAAAGAGAGAGAGAGAGAGAGAGAGGGTGGGGGGAATCGTAATTAAAGTAAATACGCAACAATGTTATCACTTTATAGCCAACAGTTGTTGTTATTAATAATAATAACTGCATGGTCAACCGAGCCATGTTTGTTCAGTGGAGTGTAAATAACCGAGTGAAGTTTCAATTAATTGTGTAAATAGACATGGAATTCACAAACACTCAGCACTAACTAACCCACATGCATGAACCCACGGAATAGTTACCATTTTGGCCCACTTTTAATTACAGCCCAGTCGCCGTCTCTTGCCGGGCCACCAGCTCGGCCACGTCCCATTCGACCGCGGCCACGTGGAGGTGAGTCAATGTCGCTCTGCCACAGACTACTCCGAGAGTAACTCTTATCGCTTATTATTTATATTCACAGATGCCGTGATGTATCCCCAGGAACCAGCCCACGATTCAGACTGCCGTCGTGCCGCGCTGCTGTGCTGTTCTCTCACAGATCTGGGTTCATTGTTCGACTGTTTCAGTCGGGAGTACTGCGATTATAGCATCTCGAATATAACCTCAACTTGCTTCTAGTGCTTGCCCCTTGGCCACCTCAGAGTGACGTTATCCAGTTTATTTTAAATTGATTTGATTTATCATCATAATATAGTCTAGGCTGCTCCACAATGATCAAAATAAACTTTCTTTATACACCTATGTTTATACAAGCTACACTGAGCGAAATAATCTTCATAATATATTTAGTATATCATAAGTTTCATTTTGCAATATTTTCTTGTTTTAAGTACGATTTTAATAATCAAATATTTTCGTAATCACATTTTGCGATAAGTTAAAAAATGTATGGTAGATGAAATTAGGTTTCTCAAATAATGTGACATTATTAATTGTTTTAAAAGTCAACTATTTAGCACACGAATTTTTTTTAAGTAAAATGCACTGTTTTTTTTTAGTGTTAATTACACATTCATTATATATCATAGTTTAAGTAAAAAAAAATTAAATAAAGTTTACTCCACCAGTAAAACTGCAAGTAACTTGATGTCTTTTCTATTTCCATCTACTTATCAGTAAATAATAAACAGGTTTTAGTTTATGGCTGTTTGTGTATCTTTTTGGTATTTATTTCGCCATCATCTGAGATTCTCTTGGATGTCAAGGAGTATCGTAAGCCTCACGTAAGTCCTTCGACAGTTGGCGGCAGTTTGCCAACAAATCTCAGTTGACTTAATTTGCCAGAACAATGTCTTTTGCAACCTACGCACAAGTCCATAAGGCGATTACATTGTGGTAACTGTAATGCCACGCCTACATTGCCAACAGTGCTGCAAGGCTTAATTGATTTGTGTTTGTATCCTTTCAACAAAGTACTGTTACTGCCAACTGGCAACACAAAGCGATTAACTCGAACGGAATGCGACAATATTTTATGTTTTGTGAAAACATTTTTTTCATATCCATTTAATAATTTATAGACATAAATAAAAAAATATTAAATATTAAAAACAATACGTTTTAACATCAGTGCTTCAAATAATACAAATAAAAATAAAAACAGATTTAAATCTGTTGGGTAAGTTTTTAAGATTAAAAGTGTTTGAAATAAAAATTAAATATTTTACTGTTTCCCTAAATTTATTTTTATTAAAATGGGAGTTTGATATTTACAAATATTTAATTGTTGAATATATTAATTAAAGCTCAGTAATCAAAGGCAACTAAAGGACACCTAATTGCTATAAGATTTAGTTTATGAATGATAGGATTTTTAAATTATATACTTTATTATATAAATCAAAAAACAATCGATGCTGTTGCTTCCCCTTCTAATTAAAAAAAAAAATTAAAACTGGCAGACTCATTTTAAATTTATATTATTTTACAGCTAAAATAATTGCTAGCAGTATGTAAATAATATTAATAGTCTAAGTTTCAGTGTAAGTCAAAATTTATTTCTGAATAAATTAATCACTCTCATTTCTAAAACTAGCACTAATTTTAAATTAAAATTTTTTGGAAATAAAAAAACTAAAATAATGTTAATAGACTTAGTTTCAGTCTAAATTATTTTCTGATTAAATTAATCAATCTCCTTTTTAAAACTAGCGAACTCAATTTAAACGAATATTTTTTTGGCATACAGTTAAAAAAAAATTATATGTAAATAATATTAATAGTCTTAATTTTAGTTTTAGTTTTATTTTTATTATTATTTTTATTTTTAGTTTTAGTCTTACTTACCGCTGCCGCTGTCATAGGAACGTGAAGTGGATCCACTGGTATTTGAACGTTTAATCTCACGTCTGCCCATGCTGTCTCTTTCTGTATCCCTGTCTCTGTCTCTGTCGGAGCTTTGATGATGTGCCTGTGCCGCAGGCACTTGCTGTGTGTGGTGGTACGAGGATGAGGTTGTGTTATGTGTGTTGCTGTCCACGTGCCACGTGGCAAGTAGTGCACAAGCTGTCGAAGCGGCCGCCTTGGCAACCGCAGAATTGTAACTAGAATTTGCTGCAGCTGTTGCTATTGCTGTGGGACTATTGCAGTTGCTGCCACTGCATGGAGTGCAATTAAGGGACGACGGTGTGGATGCGGTGCTGGTATAGCGGCTTGCCAACAGCGAGCCAACACTCTGTGCGGTGGGGGGGTACTCAAAATAGTTGACCTGCAGCTGATTGCCAAGCAAATTAATAGCAGGCTTGGCGGCCAAGCTGCTGTTGCCTGTGTTGCCTGAGTTGCTGCTGCGTCTGTGTTGATGCTTTTGATGCGGATGCGGATGCGAATGCGGATGTGGATGCGGATGCGAATGCTGTTGCTGATGCGGATGATGTTTCTGGAGCTGGCTGCTGCTGCTGCTGCTGCTGCCGGCAGTCGATTGGATTTGATGCGGCGTTGGCGGCGGCGGGGGACAAGCGTTGTTGATGCTGCTGTTGCTGGAGAAGGACGATTTGCGCAGTGATGATGGTCTTAACCCTTTGACAGGGTACAATGGGTACTATCGCCCGGCAACGCGTACCCAATCGCGGTGGTCTCGATCACTGTTGTACCAAATGCCTGCAAAAAAACAAAAACAAAAACGAAGATTCAGTTAATGGTCATCGATGGCCGCATCGATAAGTAAGTTAACAATAATGTCAGATTAAAAGCAAAGTGCACTTAAAGCGAGCTAAGCGCATTGCCGATAAACACACACATACGTCCCCGCCCACCGACCACGCCCAGCATCGTAAAAGGCAGGCCATTAACTAAGCGAAAGTAAACCATTGGAGACATCGTCATCGGCGCATTACGAACAGTCAGGGCCAATTTCACTAAATATTTGGCACATGAAATCATTTTGTGGTAATAAAATTTCACGTCCCACCGGGCGAATCATTGATTTGCTGTAAAGCTTCACTTGCCACAAGCTGACCACTAACTGACACACACACACACACACACATATATACATATAAGCCCTGATGCGCTTTCAATTTTCGTTTAATGGAGGCTTAAATGTATTGAACAGATTTGTTAGCCAGAAAATGCTCAGCAAAATCAAATAAATAATTGGAAAATAATATTGCATATTCAATTTCAATGCACTTTAATTAAACATTTTTCGGATCACATTTAAACGAATGTATAAAAACTGAATTTTGAATATGGCCTTAAATATAAAAAGTAATTGGATTGTTTCGCTGGAATTCAAAAAATCATTTCTGGAATTATTTATTTTCTCTTTTATTTATTTTTTTTGCAATTTTCTTAATTCTACCTTTTCTTGAGTGCAGTCCATAATTTAATCAAGTGGCAACATTCAAGTGAACGAGTTGCACAAAGTGAAAGCAGTGAAGTACTTGCCAAATATATATATATATATATATTTTATTATTTGTCTCGGCAACACAGCTCTGGGCAGACCCAGCGATTTCAATCGAATTCCACTTGGACAGTCTTCAAATTGCTGCAGCTTACTTCGGATGACAACATATCATTTATGTGGCAAGCACGAGATGGCAAAAAATCAAGGAACACCATTCATGCGACGCAAAAGGGGGAAATCGACAAAGCAAATAGAAATCAATAATAATAAAATTGTTTATTAGAGTTGGCTCCTTTACCGTTATTTACTCAACTTACTGTTCAACAAGTTGCATGCTGCATTTCATTAACTGATTGAACAGGACACAACTAAAATATCACTCGATTAACGGACAGAATCAAATCAGTTGCAAATGCAAAAGTGTTTTTCTATTGAGCCGTGGAGCCAACAACAAAGTGTTTCTGATATTTAATTATGTTGTGCACCCGCCTGTGGCAAAAGCAAATGAGATTCGAGGCAAGTGGCAGGCAGCAGGCAGCATATATAGAATACAAAGAGAGACCAAAAGCTTGACATGCTCTCAAGGTGAGCAGCCGGCAGCTGGCAGCTGGCAACTGGCAACCAATTCAATTTAAATGTCATGTAATGCCTCTTAAAGCTTGCCGGCAACTTGTCCCCTTGTGGAGGGACCAGCCGATGCGGATGCCACACAGAGTCCCACAAATAATGTGGCACGAACGTGCTGCTGCCATTTTCATTTGTGTTGATGCGAAGCAACAAGCTGATTTGCTCATTTGCCCCATCGAATGTTTTCAACTATACACATGCTACACTCAAAGAAAAAAATTTGTTTTTTTTTTTCAAAAATATAGAAATAAATTTCATTAATATCAGAAATTAATTTTAGTTTATAAGTATTTTGTTGAAGTAGAAATTAATTGCATATTTTCGCTATTTTCGATTAACATTTTTTTTTTAACACAAATTTATACAAAATTTATATTTTTTTTTTTTGAGTGTTACAGCATCCCAGTAAGCTGTTAGTCAGAGCACAGGAGTAGAATATTAAGGTTGAATGGTCTAATTCTAATGCACAGCGAATAATGGGAGCAAAATAGAATGACAGTGGCGGAGAGGAGAGAGAAGGGGGAGAAATGGAGGCAAAGCTCAGTCTTCCACATGTTGCCTCTAATCGGTTTGGATTTGAATTTCCATAATATGACACCCGATAGGAAAGAGACACAAGGCTGAACATCATAAAACAAGCACAATAAAACCAGGCAAAATGGGACACAAAACAACAAAAAAAAAAATTTGCAAAAAGCAGTAACAAAAAACAACAACAACAACAATCGAGCTCAATGAGGGCTCAAGGCTCAGTTTTGTCTGGCCAGATCAGGCTGCAGCCAGGGCTGGATTAAGGCATCAAATTGTTAGCCTGATGCCTTTGCCAGGCATAGATCAAAGCACGACACAAAAACCCCACATGTAATACTTTGTGTGTGTGTGTGTGTGTGTGTGTGTGTGTGTGTGTGTATGCTTCATTTGTACTTAAGCCTGACATCGTCAGTTATTCATTAAATCGAGTCTAGTCATCTCCAGTTCCAGCTCCCGTTCCAGTCTTTTAATCAATTGCTCAAGTCAGTCCATCAATAATGCCAAATATGTTGGAAGCCAAAAGGCAAAGTGAATAATGCCAGGGACATGGCCTGGTTGTTGTGGCTATCTGCTGAGCAAGTGGA
This sequence comes from Drosophila dives, assembly GCA_035042365.1. Lineage (NCBI taxonomy): Eukaryota > Metazoa > Arthropoda > Insecta > Diptera > Drosophilidae > Drosophila > Drosophila dives. Next base: position 4,297,101 of record JAWNLJ010000442.1, read on the forward strand.
AAATGCGTGTTTCCTTTTTGCCTTCCTTTTTTCATTTCATTTTTGCCATTTTGCCATTTTCCCGTTTTGCCGTTTTGTCGTTCTGCCCTTTTCCTCTTCCGCTTCCTTAACTGTCGCACAATTATGGCGCTTGGCATTTTGGGTACAAGTCAATTTTTATTTTCCACTGAGCCAGCACAAAATAAATATTTCACTTTTCAATGTTAAGAATGCCAACTGTCCACAAAAGGTTTTCAATTCCATTCAATTTGTGGTTGTTGTTGTAATTTGCATTAAGCCTGATTGCTTCTAAGAATTATAATCTATGGCTGCGTTCACCTGTGCTAAATAAATTAATTTTTGTACAGGTAAAGTCTGGCGATTTTTTTGACTCTGGTATTTTGCTGCGCTTGCGGCATTTTTGTTGAAAATACTTTTGTTAATAAAATTTGAGCGCGCCTGTCACATTCCATTTAACATTCCCATTTTCAGGCCATGCCCAAAAAAAAAAAAAATAAATAAATAAAAAAACTGAAGAAAAACTTAGCTTTTACATAGTTGATGGGCTGAGCGCTCAATGTTGTCATAGTTAAGCCAATGTAAACTTTTTTAATTTGCAATAATAATAAAAATTCCTTTTGCAGCGCTACCAAAATTTAGAGCCTGCCCCCTGCCACTGCCACTGCCCCTGCCCCACAACACAAAATAATTCAACAAGTTTTATGCGTCGCATCGCGTTCTCTGAAAATGTTTGCGGTTGCCGCTTTTGTGTTTTATGGCACACATCGATGCTGCTCCGACCGGATGAGAATGTGGAGTAGATATATATACTTATATATATATACATATAAATATGTATATATGTTTCTGGGTGTTGCTCTGCCAAGTGGATCACTCGCGCTCTGTTTAAGACCCATTTGATTTATGGACACAGAATGCAGCAAGAAGTGTTTTAGTCTTCGTTTTTAACTTGGCTCTCTGAGCGAGAGAGAGAGAGAGTTGACCATGTTCTAATACCTGTTCGAAGGGTCTACAATTTACTATAAAATATATACAGCGACTGTGGACTGCAAATTGTTGATAAGAAATTTAATTTAAGAGCTGGCAAATTTATTATTGATTTTATGTTTGGCCGACATGCAACGATGCTTGACTGGAATTTGTGATTTATTAAATAAACAACAAGGAATTCAATTATTTATTTTTATATTTTTTTATCAGCATATGAGTGCCCTGGAGGATATAAGACTGGTTTACTGGTTAGTCTATATTGCTAAATATTAAAGTTTTAATATTTTTGTTCTTATTTATTTACATAAAAATCATTTTGAAGTGCTAAAACAACTCAGTTTAAAATTAAGTTTAAGCCGAATGCTATTTGGCAAATTTGTTGCAAGTGCTTCCAGGACTCGTCATTTTTGGCTGACAGATACACAAATACACATATACTCGATGCACGCCATGTGGCATGCACCATGCCTCGCTGGCATTGTGTTTGTTTTTTTTTAGGTTAATGCGGCTGCCGCTTGCCAAAAATCGATTACCAAACGGGACCAGAAAAAAAAAAATAAAATAAAATGATTGAGCAACATGTGGCTCAATTTTTGGGTGGCAAATAAAAACTCAAAGGAAATGAAAGCGTTTGGTGATGATACTTTTTTGAGTGTGTGTGCTTGTGTGTGTGTGTTTGTGTGTGTGCTGCTCATGCACAATTCACCAGATACGTTTTTTGCACACTCTTTGCAGAGGATATTAAAATTTTGTCATGGCTCTGCCACAATTCGGCATATAAATTCAAGATTTGTATAAATAATCTTTTTTGTTGCAGAGAGGCAAACATTTTTTCCAAATCTTAAATTAAATCATTTTGAAGTATAAAACGCTTTTTATATAAAAATATTCAAATATCACTGTTTATAGTATTTTTTGGCAAGTGTAAGAAATCTTCGGCGTTTTGCAAATACTTTTATCTTCCTGGTTTTTTACTGCCACGAAACGCGGCACGGCAACTTGGGTGAATGAAAACTGTTGCATGTGTGCAAGTGTGCGAGTGTGTGTCTGTGTGTGTGTGTGTGTGTGTGTGTGTGTGTGTGTGAGTTGCGGACACAGTCAAATGTGTCTGGATATTTTGTGTTTGTGTTGATAAACGCTTGCACTCATGGGATATTTGCAGGTGTGCCGCCAGGACACAGGCAGAAACAATTGTCCTTGCCTGATATGGCCAAAGCTGCATGTCCTTTCACGGCAATTGCATTTGTGTGCGTGAGCCGTTGTTATGAACTGTTTGTTGCTTTAAGCCACATGTGCAAATAGACCCAAACTTTGTCAATTCAAATTGAAAACTACAAATGAATTTTGCTGCACAGGCCAAGCGAAAAGTGGCCCACAAACAAAAAAAAGGACCACAAACAGTGTCAACTGAAAATGCAGCTATTTTCATTTAAATTTAATGAAAATAAGCAAAATAAAAATATTTTGTGTTCATTTGCGTGGCGCTTGGCAAGACCACATCGGTCGTTTCCGGTGCGCAAATGTAATTATTTTAAATATGAAAGTTTATTTTTAAAAAATGGTTTGGGTGATTGTTCGCTGTGTAAAAATGTTAAATACGTTTTAAGAATATTAAAAAATATTCCCCTTACAACCTTAATAAAGACAAAGGACACAAGAGTGGAAAGGGGGAGGGGGTGGGGGGGGGGGGGGCTAACGCGGCGTGCGGCAGGTTCTCAACTGTGAGTAATTTACGTTTATTAAAATACCATGGAAAACTCTATATGCAACAGCAACATTGGCCATTAACGTGACAGTGTGCAAACTATATATACATATATATGCCATATATATATATATATATAGTTCTCATTGTATCTGTAGTTGTGTTGTAGTTGTAGATTAACTGCCAGCTTGAGCAAATTCAAAGCTTATTTAGCTCACTTTTTGCTGCCGCTGCTGCTGCTGCTGTCAGATGGCAAACAGTTTCGCCCTTTTGTCTCTCCCCTCTGGCATTTCGTCCTGCAAACAGGTTAATTGAATTTACTGAATGTGTTGAATGCGGCGGGGTGGGAGCTGAGCTCAGCTGAGCCGTGCACGCAATCGAGGGCTGTTTGGCAATGCGTGCAACTTGGCCAACCTTTAGTAGCTCACATAAAAACATATCCTTTACATATAAAAAAAAAACAACAATTTTTTCGAAAATAAAATTTTAACAATTTATATTTTCCCAATTTTAACTGCTATACATTATTATTTAAATGCATAGATTTATTTTAAATATAAACGCAATCTCCTTTCAAAATATTTTTAATCTAAAGATTTAACAAAAAAAAAAACCAGTTAAATATTATTTAATGCATTTTGTATCCAAAAGCTAAAAATATTTGCAATTTAAAAATTGTATTCCAAGTTTTCACCATGGAATTTTAACAAAAGCTTACAAGAAAAATAGGTAAAGAAAATTAAAATTAAAATTCATTCTATTTCGAAAAAAAAACCTTTTTGAAAATAAACAGTTTCTTTTGTTAGATAGAAAAACAATCCATAAGTGCCAAATATATTACATAAATATTTTTGAAATAAAGAAACAACAAAAAAATTTTTTCAAAAATCATTTTTTACTTATGTTGAGTGATTTAAAAACTAAATTTCAAGTCAATTTTTATAAAATTAAAACCGAGTTTTTTTTTTAAATTAACTTATTTATATAGTATATATATATATAGTATATATATATATATATATAAAATATAAATAATTTAAAAATAGTAATTATTTTTTATTAATAATGTATTTTAGTAAAAATTTTGTTAAAGTATGGTTTTTTTTAAAAAATAATTAAAATTTTCTATATAGATATATATATTATAGTAAATCTTCAACAATATATAAATATATAAATATATAATAATTTATAAAATTTATATTAATTTATATAAATCAAAAGAATATTAGATAAATCTTTTATATATAGATTTTTTTTACTATATTTGTAATTATTTTTGGATTGCGAAATTTTTTATTTAAATTGTTAACCATATAATAATGTATTAAATATTTATATATATATAGATTATCTATTAATCTAGAACTAGTATACAAAAAATAAATTATTGATTTAAAATTTTTAAAATAGATACATTTTCTTTTAACTTAATATTTTATAAATTGATAAAAAAAAAAAAATAGGATGAGTTTTTAATTAACAAGAAATTGTCTTTAATTTAATTATTTTATTGATGTTTATTTTTTAATTAAATTTAGATATTTAAATTAATAATTTATTATTTATTTACATTAAAAATTTAAATTATTTTAGTTAATTTTATAAAAAAAATTTATATTATATATATATATAGTATATTATACTATATGCCAGTATTTTTTTAAGTGAACAGTTTATCGCCATTTTTATTATTTTCTCTTTTTATATCGCTGCCTGCATGCAAAGGATCTGTCTTTTAAGCATTTGTCGTCTGATTTCAGAGGAACGCGAATTGCGAAAGCGTGAATTCTGCCACAGCCAACTCAGCATTGTCTGTGTGTTTTTCTCTGTGTGTGTGTGTGTGTTGGTGTGTGTGTGCGTGATGTAAAGTTAATTATTCTGCGAAATGGATTCAGTACTCGCTACACGTAACGAGGCGGCAATGAACAAACTTTTATCGTCATTACTGTGCAGTTTGGCCAACAAGACGCCGTCTATGAGAGCTGGCTGTGTGTGTCTGCCTGTGTGTCTTCCTCTGTGTGTGTGTGTGTGTATTTTAACTTCATTACCACACAGCGCAGCACTTTCGCTGGACCCTTTCGCTCATAAAATATGATGTCCTCACCTCCGCCAACACGCCCACATCCACAGCCTGTCAACAGCCTCCGGCGTCTAGTTTCTGGATGAGCAGCTTTCGAAAATTTGCACGTCATCCGCACAAAAACAAACAGTTTTTACGAGCCTTACGCAAATTTGGCAAAAAAAAAAAAGGGTTTGTCAAACCTTTTCCTTAACGCTGACATACATAAGTAAATACAAACATATTTAAACTCTTTTTTTTTTTTTTGCGTAATCTTTACGATGTGTTTGCAACAGTTTTTACGTGATTTTTTCACTGAGCGTTGCAGTTGGCACTTCAGATTTTGCTTTTGATTTTTGGGGACTAACGATTGCTTGTGGCATCAGCTGGCTGCTCCAGTCAACAGTTGGCCGCACGCAAGCGAAACACACACACACGCACACATTGGCCTAGGCAGGCACAACAAATAATTACCCATGTGCCAAGGAGAGCAGATATTGCCATGTGAACGAAACCCAATTTGGTTTATGGTTTTTGAATACCCCAAATTACGAGGGTGGGGGGGGGGGGGTCTGCCTCTCTAATCGCTTGTGCATAACGGAACATGACCATTTGGCCCGCAGTGAAAACATTTTGATTGCATTATTAGAGTTTTTGGCTTATACACAAATCCAATATCAATGGCTGACCAAGAGAGAGAGAGAGAGAGAGAATGAGAGTGAGAGCGAGAGAGAGTGAGATGAAAGATAGCCAATTATATTTTTTCATTCATTCCATCTGCCAAATCGTGCGGCAAGTGAAGTGCCACATTGTACACTCCAAAAATGTCAACAGCTAAAAAATATTTGAAACAAAAAGTGGCCGAGTAAAATTCGCAGAATTGTTCAAAAAAAAAATATGCTGTGAAAATTGATTTTGTTTTTTTCTATTTTCTATGCGCAAAAAAAAATTAAAGTGTATAACAATGGAAATGGAATTGTAAAATGCTGGAGAGCCAAGGGCTAGCTGGAGAGGATCGGTCACACAAATGGCATTTGGGCCCAGACAAACCCAAAATTGTGTGCGTCCAGCAAATGTGTGCTGGATAAGCCTGTGTGTGTGTGTACACGTTGCAACTGCCACACTTGTAAAATAAAAAAAAATAAATAAAAAGTAAAAAATATAAATTCGCATTGAAACATCAACGGACGCGGATTGAGTTGAGTTGTGTGGAATGTTGGCCATGTTAGCTGTGTTGGCCATGTTAGCTGTGTTGCCTGCTATTAACGCATGAAAGCAACGAAACACAACACAATTTCACAAAAAAAAAAACTAAAATATTCTATGCATTTATATATGGTATTTTGTACGCTGCAAGTTCAGTTCCATTTGGAGTGTCAACATGTGTGGCGATATGCGATATGCGCGTTGCATGTTGTTCAAAAGCTGCAGCAACTTTCTTGCAACTCCATTAGAAATTGCAGATGTACAACTTGAAGGACATTCATGCATAGCATTATTGTAGAAATATTTATTTATCGAAAGTGTTTTCGGAAATGTTCTTTACCTACTCCCGCACACACACACACACACACTCACACACACACACATACTTAGTTGTCCCGGAGCGTATGTTAAACTTTCGTTTTGGTCCTTTATCTAACTGGCATATCTGTCGTATATATTTCTTTGTGCTGCTTACAAGCTTTGCAATTCTATTCAATGTGGTTTGCGAGAAACCATTTTTTATTTTCAATTTTCGCTCTCGATGACATGACAAAGTGCCCCCAACAAGCGGCACGCTGCGGCAAAGGGAGCAACATTGCTAGGCCGCATAGGAATCGGAATCCACACACACACACAAAATGGGGTGTGGCTTCTCTGTGTGTGTGTGTGTGTGTTTAAAAATATTGCCGCCGCGACAGTCTTTGCAATAAGTGAAAGAACAAAAAAAAAAATATATATATATATATATAAAGAGGATATGCAGACTGATAAAAGGATATCGTTGTCGCTGGTGGAGAAAACTACAAATTCGATTTAAATGTTGATGTCTTAGAAGCTCAAAGAATAACTTTCACACAACTTTCCTGTTCAACGCAGCTACACAGAGAGAAAAAAGAAGTTCAATCGTAATAAAGTATACAACAAGTTCAAATAAGTACACCAAATTTTAGACTAATTCAAATTTACTAATCGATTTGTTAATGATTTTTTTTTACTTGTTTTTATTGCCTTAACTCATTTTACTTGTTTTAAGTTGGTTTAATCTTAATTTCCATATTTAAGCACGCTATATTTAAGCATGTTTGATATTGGAAACCACCAATTTTAGACGGCTAAAATTGTTCCTTAAATTAAAATAAAAATTCTTGAAATCTGTAATATTTATCTTGGTATGTAATTAATTTTCCACCGGTATCAATTATCGCCGTCTAACCCAATCCCGCAGACAGACATTGACACCTTTTGATTTCTCTGGCTGTTTACACAGGGTAACATTAACGGCTTGTTTGCCCATGTCCAACGCCCACTTCTTGGGAGGGTCTGGGGCCGAGCTTACTAAAATATTGATCAAATTAAGTTTTAAATTGTTAATTAAAAGCAAAAGCATCGCTTTTGGCTTCCGCTGTGCGTAAACTCCTTGGAGCCTCCCAAAGGAGTCCTGCATAATTTGTACGTTTCTCAGCGATACCAAAATGTTCAATTTTCAATGCTCAATGTCCTTCGTCCTGCCTTACTTTGCTTTGCCATTAAGGACCCGTAAGTACTCATTAACATAAGCCGCTGATTTTGTTGTCTGCAACGGCATTAATCGCATTTTGTATGTTTGTTTTTGTTGTTCTTATTATCAGGACAAGAGTCCGCCAGGACTTGCCACATTTAAATTAATTTTCATAAAATAAAAAGTCAAAGCAACTTTTTATGCATTTTCGCCACATTTGAAGATATTGTCTAAGAAAAGTGGAACCATTAAACCGAGACGTGAAAAAACGATGCCAAAAAGAATACAAAAAAAATAAATTTAAAAATAATATCAAGAAAACAACGAGCAGAATGAGGACGTCAAAAGCGACGAATTGTGCATAAAAAAAAGCCACAATTGAGTTTTTAGACCGCATACAGAAAGAGAAAGAGAGAGAGAGAGAGAGAGAGAGAGAGAGAGTGAGAGAAAGAGGGAGAGATGTAGAGAGGAAGAGAGATATACATACAATTTACATGCAGTGCTATATGCGTAAATCTCAACCAATTTCATTTGCCTGTCTTTTGGGGCGTGGGCAACATCAATGTGTAAAACAACAACAACAACAACAACACAAAAATGTACAGGACCAAAACGTCGTATACCAAAACGACTGACAAATAAAAGCGAAACGAGTCAAGCTAAAATTGATATTTAACTTTTAAATACCCTGCAATTAATTAAATATTATTTTAAAGTGAAAATCTTTGTGCCTAAAAAGATTTTATTGAGCATTTATTTGTTGTAGTAAAAGTTTAAATATTTTTTCAAATATTTTTTAATTTTTTAAAAAAAAATATGTGAAATACCATTTTTTATTATATTTGCAAGTTTCTTCCATTTAAAGAAAGAAATATTTTCGTTTGTGGGTTACCAAAACCTTATTCAAATACATATGTTATATATGTATATATATATATATATTGGAGTATATAAAATGTAAATTTAGTGCTATTTGCTGACTGTCACACACTCAACTCGAGAGCAATACAAATAAAAATGCCACTTGTATGAAAATTGGTGTGTGATCATAGCTCATAAAATGTATTCTTTGTGCCACAAAAAAAAAAACACTCGGAAAATTTAACCGAGTGCTTTGGGAGGAGACTGAAGATTCTCAATTTTAAAGAACTGTTTCATTAACTCTGCATTAATACGCCGGGATTTGAGAGGGATTTTCCTTTTGCATATGGAAATCAATGCGATTATCCAACGAAAACAATCACTCAAAAAAGAGACTTGGAAAATGCTTTTAAGGAAATAAATTATAAATAAATTAAACGTGCTGTTGCACGTTGATACCCAATGAGACACATTAATACATTTACAGGTGTTGCAAAGGTAGCTTTTTCAATGAAAAATTTGAAGTGTGAGCATATTTATCATTTATGGATCACACTTTTGGCTACTCGAGCAATGTGTGTTTTTTGTTCAAAAGACACGTTAAAACTTTGCAAATGAGTTGCTTGTTTTCAATTAAATATTCGAAATTGTAATTTGTAAATCATTTAAAAAGCAATTAATATTCATGTATGCATATAGTTCAAATGGGAGCGCTGAAACCAAGCATAATTATTGTATTTCCGCTTGAACAAGAACCATAAAATGTATGAAGGAAAACCCCAGGAGACTCATTCTTTCAGCAATAATGATAATAATTTATTTAATACTTAATTCTGTTTTTTAAACATTTATCTTGTTTGTAACTAAAGTGTTATATATAATCACATCAAGAAGCCTTTTTCTTCAAAAATAATTTATAAAATTAATAACTTTTAGATCAGGAGAACTTTAGCTCTCCAAATAGATGATAATCTATATAACTAGAGTATATATATATCTATAGTCTATATATCTACAGTCTATATATCCATTATTCCACTCTATTCTACAATTTTAACATCACTAAGAAATTGTATTAAAATTCGCAAAATATAATCCAAAATTTTGACACCAAAGTGAACACATTTAAAAAGTCATTAAATACCTAAATTAAGACTTGAGGATTGATAACAATTTTAAGTCCTCCAGCCACGCCCACAAACAAGTGTAAATGTCGACAATTAGAGCAACATTGTTGCTTTGCTATTTGCTATTTTTAGACACTAATGTTGCATTGTTGCACAAACGTGTTGTAAAAGAAACTTTTCACTTTTTGTGCGTACATTTTGTTTTCATGTATTTTGTGGCACATTTGAAACCATTTCTCGTTTTTTTTTTTTTTTTGTAACTTAGCGCAGCGTGTGGCAAACTACATAAAGTGACTGTCTAAGTGTCCGTTTGTCTCTCTCCGTGTGTGTAAGTGTGTGTGTGTGTGCGATTTGTGCACTTGTCGGTTGTCAACAAGAAAGAACAAAAAAAAAAACAGGAAAACAGCTACAAATATTAACAAATAACATGGAAATTCACTAACTCTGAAAAAGTAAATAAAAAGGACATTAAGTGGCGTTTAACAGGGCTGCTCTTGCTGCTGCAGCAGCCACACCAACAACAACAATAACAACAGCAACAAGCCACATTAAGAGGAAGAACAAGCACAACACACACACACACACACACATAAAGAAGACACACACAACGTTTGTAGTAATGCAAACAAAACGAGATGCGAGGCACACTTTAAGTTTGTGTGCGTGTGTGTGTGTGTTTGGGGCATGTGGGGCGTGTAAATGAGCAGCAAAACCAGGGTTTATTAGCATAATAAGCACAACATTGTGAGCCATTGCGAATGCTGCTCAGCTCAGCTCGGCTTGCAAGTCTGTGCCCCAAAAAAAAAAAATGTTCACTTACTTATCATTTTATGCCGCGTGGCCGCGCGTAAGTCCTTCCGCAAGGATTTCGGTGGCGCGCTCTAATTATGCACACACAATCCACCCAGAGATGACTGCGGTTAACTGTTGCTTGTGCTTTCCTAACCCAATTCCCACTGCTGATCGACTGAAGATACTCTCTGGCAAACGTACGCTGTTTTTGTTATCCTTTGGCCAAACCACTTTGCACTTAAACGCGTTCCAAAATAACCACAGACTCTCAACTGAAGTTGTAGCTAATCGCACCACTTTTGCAGGCTGATGTTTTACTGGTTGATGCTGCTAATGTTGCTGCTGCTGCTGCTGCTGATGTTGCTGCTTCTGTTTCTGCCACTGTTTCTGCTTTTGCTGGTCTGCTGTGTTTTAGCCTTTGTGGTTTTTGGGCGTTTTAGCGCGTGCAACGTGCAACCAGAACGAGAACTGACAACGAACTGTGCGTTGCGAGCTGCTGTTGGAGCTGCTGGAATTTCAACAGGCACACTGTTATACGCATTGCACAGTGGTACAAAATATGCTTTTTTAGAAAAGAAAAAAATAATTACAAAATTCATTCATTAATTTTTACAGCCTTCTAAATAATAATTCACACTTTAAACTATTAACAAATGGTAATATTTGTATTATGGAAAAAGTATTAACTATTTTTTTGCGTCAGCTATCGACTTATAAATAAATATATTAGTTTATTAACTTTTGTTTAAGTCGATCTTTTAAAAGTTATACACTAAGCTATAAAGTATGTAAGAGTCGAGCAAAATAAAATACATTAAATAATTTATTTGACTTTAATGATCTTTGACAAAAATAAATTTAAGTTATCGCTTAACTAAAAATGACCCTAAAACAAAACAGTTAAAACTACCTTTATAAAACTAAATACGCATAAAAAAAAAGCAAAACAAGTCAAGCTAAAATTATATTCAAATTTAAAATAAATTTTAAGTAATTAATTATTATTTTCTTTGTGGTTATAAAACGCCATAAAACGATTTTACTTAGCATTTATTTGTTAAAGTGCATAAAAATATTTTTTCAGTTTAAGTTTAACTAAAATGAGACCTTAAAACAAAACAATTAAAACTAATAATAATAAAACAAACTTTATAAAACTAAAACATAAATTAAAAGTGAAATGAGTTAAGCTAAAATTGATATTCAGCTTTAAAATGAATTTTAAGTATTTTATTATTATTTTCAAGTGAAAATCTTTGTGGCTATAAAACGCCATAAAAAGATTTTACTTAGCATTTATTTGTTAAAGTGCAAGTTGAAATATTTCGTACTTTTAATTTTTTTTATTTCTTCAAATTTTTTTTAGTTTAAGTTTATTTAAATTGAGACTTAAAATAAAACAATTAAAAACTAATAATAATAAAACAAACTTTATAAAACTAAAACATAAAATAAAAGCAAATCGAGTCAAGCTAAAGTTGATATTCAACTTTAAAATAAAATGTAAGAAATTAATTATTATTTTCAAGTAAAAATCTTTGTAGGTATAAAACGCCATAAAAAGATTTCATTTTGCAGTTATTTGTTGTAGTGCAAGTTGAAATATTGCTTACTTTTAATTTTCTTTTTTCTTCAATTTTTTTTTAGTTTAAGTTTAACTAAATTGAGACCCAAAACAAAACAATTAAAAACTAATAATAATAAAACTAAATTTATAAAACTAAACACGCATAAAAATCTTGAGCACTCTTAAAAACAAAATGCGTTGCACAACAATTTTTATTTTTTCTGAATTTAACTAATCAGAAAAACCATGAATTTTATTTATTTATTTATTTATTTAACTATAAATATAAATATTAAAATAACAAATTTATTATTGACTTTATGACGAAACAGGTAATTGAGGACAGTGTGCAGAGTAGCACAGTAATTTCAGAGCAGTCCAAAGGATGCACAGTGGGCAATACAATATTTAAATGCCGACGCACACGGCGTATGCGCAATTTGCCAAACAACACCAGCGAAGAGAGCTAAGGCGACTAAGCGAGAGAAAGAGAGAGAGCAAATGAGAGACAGAGAGAGAGAGAGAGAGAGTGAGAATGTTTACGCAGCGACAGCGCAACAATTTGTTGAAGAGCGACGAGGCAGTCGCTTTATATATTTGTTATACGGCGACAGGACAAGGCAGGACGTGGATGTCGTCGTCTTCGTCGACGACGTTATCCTGTCCGAGGCAACAACCGGAAGCAAAAAGTCAGCGTGATAAGCAAAGGCAGCTGGTGCTGTGGCTCTGGCTCTGGCTCTGGCTCTGGCTGTTGCTGCTGAGTCCCAGTCAAGGCGAGCTTCTAGCGCATTTTTATTGCCAATTCGAAAAAAAAACAAAAAAAAAAAAAACGAAAAGGACGAAAGCAGCTCTCACCTTGGAGGAGCCTTGACAATTGTGCAGCAACAGGAGACGCCTCAGACTCGACGCATTTCCTTGCTGTTGCTGTTGTTGTTGTTGTTGTTTTTGGTGCCTGCCTTGGCATTAGCATAATGGCAAAGAAGGACGCTGAATGGAAATTGAGTTTGGCAAGCCTGCAACTTTGTTTTAGCATTTGCTCTCCTTTTTTTTGTGTGTGCTGTGCTGTGCGCGGCAGCAACGAGGCGTATGAGCAACATGCCAAGCAGCACTCCTTGAGCAACTGTTGCTCGAATCAGCAATTCGAAGGATTCGCCACAGCCAACTTTCTTGAGGTGAAGTTCTTGTCGATTTTTGCTGGCCAGCCAACCTTTGTCCAGCATTCATAAATATGTATGACCAAAGCAAAGGGTTTTTCAAATTAATTTAACCAAATTGTGGCTGGGCAACTTTTGCGTCGTTGCTCGTTTCTTGCTGTTTGCTGTTTGTCGGTTGTTGGTTGTTAGACCACAAAATGAAACAAAAATGTTGCGTTTAATTAAGATAAAGTATTTGCAATTTTAGTAAACTTATATTAAGTACATTTAACTCAAAGTCAGCACAAAACAACTCAGTATTAGTTAACTAATATCAAGAACGAAAAAAACACAACAAAAATTTAAATTGCTTTCTCATTACAAGAATTTAGAATGAAATATTTGTTATCAATTTGTTTGGGTTTTGTTGAAAAATTTAATTTTATCCAACTTTTCAAGATTTATTGATTTATTATATTTTTTTTTTTTGAGCAATCTTATTATTTTTAAACATTTTTTGGTTTTTATATAAATTATTATTATCTTCTTTTTGTTGTGCAATCTTATTAATTATAATTTTTAACATTTATTAATTTTTATACATTTTATACATTTCATTATTTTATTTTTATTGAACAATCTCATTATTATTAATTTTGAAACATTTATTAATTTTGTATATATTATTATTTTATTTTTGTTGAGCAATCTTATTATGTTATATATTTTGTATATTATTTTATATATTTTATTATGTTTTGGAATTTATGAAAGCCAATTTATTTTGATTTAAGTTTTTACTTTGTATACTTTATCAAACATTTTTCCAATTTTTATTTAAGCAAATTTGTTGGACAAATGAAATCGTACTTGAAATAAAAAAATTCGAACTGAAGTTTTAGAAATCTAAGTACGAATTGCATAAGATTTTTCTCTCTGTGTAGACTGGTTGAGTTGCCACTACTGTGCGTGGCTGAGGTCAAGAATTTGCATGCAAAAATTTCGTAGCTAAAGAATTTATTTGGGTTTTGCATTTATGATGAGCAGCAGCCGGGCCATAATAAAAACGCAAATTAAGGCAAAACGAGAGGCCAGAGATGCCAGGCGCCGAAAGTGTTAAAGTACCCAAAAAGTGATTTCAAAAGCGAATCAAGCAAATCAGCAAAGACTTCCGTCGCGACACGGACGCGGATCCTGGGCAAGGATTCCGACTTGGACTGCACGTCTTGGACTACGACGATGACTTGGACTCGAACTTGAAGTCCATCATAATAAGTCCACGCATATCCGGCTCAAATTGCTGCACGCACACACACACACACACACGCACGCACACACACACACACACACACACACACACAGGAGTTGAGTTCGCCTCTGACAAGCATTAGCGAAAAAAAAAAAAAAACATGAAACGTGCGCTGCCTGCAAAGGACGTTGATTACGCAACAGGACCAACTGGCTGCATGCCCCGCTTGCCCCATTGAATTATTCTTATTTTATTTCATACACACAGCTACACACGCACACACACACACATACTGCATACAATCAATACTAATACACAGTGAAAAGTGTTTCACGCCCAACGGCATCTTAGCATCTTAGCCAGTAGCTGCCTTCTTGGCCAGGTTATTGAACCACACAGCACTGCCACAGTCACAGTCACAGCCACAGCCACAGCCACAGCACCTGTTGATTGAGCTCATCAGCTATTACATTATGTAATATGGCCGCAAACAAAGCCATTTCATGGCTTAATGTAAGCGACAGCTTTTCTTATATCGAACAACAGCCGACTGTAAATTGGCATCTTTAGTCGATTCCAAGAATTTACTTCATTGAAATAATTGCACAACGATTCCAGGAAAATTTGTATAGCTTAAAGTTCATTGTTCTAACTGATCCAAAATGAAAGACAAATTATATATATATATATATATGTTGACAGTATTATCAATTTGTAAGGATTTGTATTTTTTAATAAGGACTCAGAAAAGCTTTTAAAGATTTTTTATAAATCGTGATAAGCATTTTTATTGTACAATTTTTTAATATATTTCTATGATGTTCCTAGTGAATTCTTGTACAAGTTTTTTGGTTCCTAAATGAAATTCTTATCCTTTATTTTAGCTAATGGATTTTTAACAAAAATTTAATTATTATGCCAAATTAGAGCAAGTTTAGTAAAAAGGAAATTCACTTTGGGATTACAACTCATCCAGTCTTGGAGGGTTTTTTGGAAAGACACATAATTTTGAGTTCATAGAATAAAATAATATTGATTTACATTTTTTAATTTTACAAGTTTTTCAGAATTCTTAAAAAAAAACATATTTCAATATTTATCGAAAAAATAACGTTAATGTCCTTTGCTAATTAAAAAAAAATTAAATTTCAGCACGAAAGTTCCAAAAGCAGCTTAAAAAGCTCGATTTTAAAAATTTGATTTTAATTAAATTTATAATAATATATAATATATAATTGAAATAAGCATTTGATTTTGAAATAATCCCAAATTACAGTTCATACAAATTTATCCTTGCACTTTTGGTGCATCATTTGCTTTAAATATTCGTAAGGACTCGTCCGAGTTAGAGTTATTTTTTGTATTCCACAGCTTTGAATCATCCCAAATAAATCAGTAAAAAATTTAAAGGTTTATCAAAATACTTAAAACAAAATTGTACATAAATAAAACTGTGTTGTGTGTCAGTTGCTCTTAAACTGTCCGAGAGCGCCATCTACATGTGAGTTTTCGAATAACAGACCTTCTGGGCATTCAATTCTGTTAAGTTGCCAGCTACCAGCCAATAGATGGCGCCACATAACATGCCCTTAACAAAACTGTTTTAATTTACTCTTTGCTCATAATTCAATAAATCTATAATCTTTCTGACAAAACTAGATTAAAATCATTTCAATATCTATCAAATACCCATTCGTTAATCTCTTTCATTTCCCGCAACAAATTGAAAGCAATTTCGATTTAAATAATTTGAATTATAAGTTTCATCAAGTTTTATTTCTGGTTGTCTGTTTTATTATCATCGTATTCATATATTATATATGTATATATGTAATGTTTTTAAATATTATGAACTACGTTTGAATTGTACAATCTAATTAATAATTAACATTTAGCCCAATAAGAGTACACAAATATGATCAGTAGGAATAATTATGTTGTTTATTAATTTTTATTTAGTTTTATTTTCAATTACGTTTATTTGCCTAGCAACATTTACATTTACTTAAACGACTAATATATATAAATATATATATATATATATATATACATTTGCATGCATATATTTGTATGAATTACATTCAATTTGTTTTGTGTGTGTGTGTGTGTGTTTTGATTAACTTTAAGGGCTTAGAATCTATAACAAACGTAAATAGCGCAATATTTTTTTTAGCGTTCAGTTTTTATTTATTTGCGTTTTCCTTGTTTAACATATATATTTTTTATGTTCAATTGGATTAACGATTTTCACAAAACAGAAAATTTCGTAAGCCATATGTATGTATTTAGGCCTCGTTAAGGGCCACAGAGCTATTTACATAGAGAAGTAGTAGTAGTAGTACCAGAGAATATACATCTACATATATACATATATATATATATATATATATATTTTACGTATTCCATTGCAAATCCTAAGCATATTTAACATATACACACATCATATATATCATATATATATATATATGATTTAAAGACTTTTTTCCGTTTTAAGCATTCTAAGAAGAAAAATATACAAATTACAATTATTATATTTACGAATATTTTGTTTGTCAATTAAATATTTTAAGCATTAGTTATTACATAATTGTGCTAATTGGTTTTAAAGTTTTTATCTCTTCTTGGATTTTTCTCAGAATCTTGTTTGCCTTTTTTCTTGGAACATTTCCCATTTCCATTCATTTTTTAATTGGTTTTTTTTTTTTCTTCTCGTATTATTTTTTATTTATTTACGTTTTACGCTTTTGTTATTTGTTGTTCACTTTATGCTAAGGGTATTAAAATGAATATTTACAAGGTTTGAACTTATTAACTAGAAATATTTGCATGGGTTCTGCTTCTGTTTGTTTTTGTCGTTGGTATTCAAAATTTTCTTTCAAAGAAATTTCCACGTGTTTCTCAATGGTTATTTTCGTTATTATCTTTTCTGTTTTTTCTTTGTTTTTGCTTGCATCTTTCGCTGTTTTTACTTTGTTTTTGTTTTCGTTTAGAATTTATTTATATTTTGTTATTATTATCGTTTTTTTCTTTTTCAATGCACACAGAACTCTACTAATTAAAAGCGCTAAAACATTGGATATTAGTTTTCTATGGTACTCAATGCAATTAAGTTTATGCGTTTCTCTATGCTATGTATGTATGTGTATATGTATGTATATGTATGTGTGTTTTTATTTATTTTTTCCATTTTTAAATTAGAAGCGACCAGATAAATCCTGCAAGAGAAAGAATGAAATAGAACTGTGATTAGTTTATATTGATTTAATTTACTGTAAAAAAATAAAAAAGCTTAAATTAAATTCAAGAATATTTCTTCAGCTTGTAGGCGAATTTCATTTCTCACAAAATAAATTCAAGAAATTTGACATTCAATGGGCATATTAAGCGATTATCACTTCCTATTCCTCAGCTCAAGGACTAACTGAAACTCACATCAACACTTCATAAAAGGACAATCAGTAACTGGCCAGCGGCACAGATTTGTGCGCCCAAAAAAAAAAAAAAAAATTGGCTAATTTATTCACATTTCTTTGGGGCACTTGACACTTGGCAGCTAGCTGCTCGAGCTGGCGTCAAAATATTCATAAGCGATAAGCAAATGTGTAAGATTGCTGCCATAAGCCTCAAAAATACTGGCAATTTTTATGCAAATTATAACTGAAAAAAAAAAAATTATCACAAACGAAATGAAAATGGAAAACTACAAAAACCAAGGCTCAAATTGTGCCATAAAAAGCGACAGTGCTAAACACTTAAAATGCGAATATTTAGCCATCTTTTGCTAGACAGCCTGCCAGGGCTATAACAATAAATTTCGTGAATTTCGCCAAGTGTTGTTGTTGCTGGCTTTTGATTTTTATACAAAAAAAAAAAAGACGACGTCGCTTATCAGCCGTTTTATTAGTTACAGCTTAAAATTATATATGTATATATATATATGTATATATATGTATAAATATGTATGGATGTGTTGATCACGCGCTCAATTTTTATAACCGGCAATTGAATTTTATGGGCGCGCACTTGCGACGTGGCCAGCGGAAAGGGAAGGGAAGGGAAGGGCAGAAATCGTTGCCTACTTCTCTGCGCCATCAAATAAGTTTATTGCCCGGCCTTGGGCCCTGTTTGAATGAGTGCCTGCCTGCCTGGCTGCCTGCCTTACAGCCTGGCTGTGATTAGTTGCCACGCCCCTGGCATATTTGCACTTTGCACTCACACACACACACACACACACACAGTTTTACTGTTTGCCAGCGCCTCGATTGAGTCCTGCAGGTCCTTGCAGTTTATTACAAGAAGCGCGCTGCTTGTTTGCTTTATTACTTATTACACATGCTGCTTTATGGCTCTGTGTGTGTGTGTGTGTGTGTGCAAGTGTGCTCATGTCTGTCACGTCATTATCCTTTGTGGCGTGCAACAAGTGTTTCAATCGCAGCCCTTTGTTTGCCGTGTGCCAACCAGGCACACACACAAAATCCTTCAGAGCCCTAAGCAGCTTGTGCAGAAGCGTCCTTTACATGATATCACACTCCTTATGTCCTTATGTCCTTATGTGTATGTGTTTAAAGTATGTACACAGAGAGAAAAGCGGCGATGCGTTGTCAAATATTCATATCAAATATTTGAGTAAGTTCTACAGAAAATAAGCACAACTGATTCAAAAGAAACAAAACTCAAACAATTTAATCGAAAACTTGAAGTTAAATAAAATTAAATTAAATTAAACTAAAACTAAATATTTTATTTTTTGTATAGTTTTACTGATGTTGATATTTAAATTATAACAATTTAATCAAAGAGAACAAAAGTATTTCAACAAACAATTAAATCAAATTTTAAATAAATGTTTTTAATTATGAAAAAGCAGTACAAAATTGCAAAACTAAAAATTTGTGCAAATTTTTAACTTGTTTTATTATGTTCTTTTCAATGTTTTTATCTTGAGAAATTTTAGTATAACTTTTGTCAACATATCGATTGTGTCAAAAATTCACATAAATGTTTTCAATAGTATCAAAATTTCAGTAAAAAGCGCACTTTGAATTAAGTTGATAAAAATACAGTTTTAAAAAAAAATATTTCGAAATTACTAACAAATCAATTAATTCGACTAATATTAAAAATAAAATCAATTATAATTTAATTGAGTTTTTCTCTCTGTGTGTATGTGTTGTATTTTTTTTTTGCCTTTTTCCTGCCACTTGGCAATTGTTTTTCGAGACTTCCTTCCAAGGCGTCGTCTCGTGGCTGCCAGGCCCAGGGTCTCAACTCTGGTCGACCTCCGAGTGCCGTTCGAGTTAAGTGAGTGTAAATGTGGTTTTGTCAAGCCAAACCCCAAACCCTTCCCATCCACAGTCCATGCCCATGCCATGTTGCTTGTGTGTGTGTGTCTTTTTGCCTGTTGGCAGCTTAAATGCTATTAAATTGCTGACAATTTGTATCATTATAAATTCCGTTGTGGGCAAATTGATTTTGCTGGCTGTTGAGTTGCCCGTCAGTCAGTCAGTCAGTCAGTCAGTCAGTCAATCAGTCAATCAGTCAGTCACTCATATAATTAGTTAGTCAGTTCAAATGGCAGCTTTTCAAGTTTTTCACAATTAGCCCTCAGTTAGTGGCTGAAATGTGCGATAAGAGTTTGATCTCCTGGGCACTGTCAGAACTAACTCAATTTGTGCCGCCAAAGTCACCAGACACTTATTAATGATGCACGTTGGCATTAAAATTTAATCAAATGTGCCCCCCAAAAATACAAAAACGAACAATGAATGGGAAAAAGAACGAAAAAAAAAAAACAAAAAAAACTTGTCGCTGAAAACCAAACTTGAATGCCTGAATAATTCAGCGAGTTGCGGACAAGTTGCAACACCTATAGGAATCCGAACACAAGAAATAGAAAAACTTTTGGGTCGCCCCGTTGCCTAGGCCGGGCCAAATGGTTGGCCAGGACAACGCCTCCAATGTCAGCCTCGATCTCAATCTGCACCACAGGACAAGAAAAAAAAGAAATCTCAACACAAATCGCGACTTTTGGTTTTTTGATATTTTTTTTTTTTGGGTTTTTTTTTTTGTGCGCTGCTTTTCAACTAATAAATTGCCTTAAAATGCTTTTGTGTTTCACGCGCGCTTTCACCGGGGGCAACCGGGAGACATGCCCCCAACCAGCACACCCTACCCCTCTACACGCACCTTTGCCTTGGCCCACGCCTTGCCACACAGCAGCTGCAGCCATAATTTGTGTGACTTTATTATGTGTCAAGTGAGTCAATCTGCGGACGATGATGATGAGAACGACAACGAAGAGGACGAGGACGAGGACGAGGACAACGACGAGGACGAGAACGAGGCTGAGAACGCGAAGCTGTAAATTGTGATATCCTGCGGGAAGCTTACACCTTACTCCACCCCCTCCCCCTCTTATTCTATCCTGCAGCTGGCACAGCAACTTTAGCCGTTTATTGACATGTGTCGCTGGCGGCTTATTAGACCCAGTCGCGAAACACGTCCTTAAAACTGCGCAATCATCTTTTTTCTATCTGTATTTTTTTTTTTCTTCTTTTTTTTTTTTTGTATTCCATTAAATATGCAATGCGCAAGTTTAAAGCATGCCACAGCATTAACATAATACAAATTGTGAAAAAATTTTTGAAATTCTAAATTTCTATATGGCAGAAATATTAAGCGCTGTCAGTTAGCGAAATTATAATAAGTAAAAGATGGAAACAAAAAAAAAAAAAAAAAAAAAAATTCAAATGGAAATGGAAATGGAAAAAAATGTAAATCCGCTCAAACTGTGTTGGGCTGCAATTCAAATTATTCACTCAAATGAAGCGGCAGCAGAGCCAAACACAAAAGTTTGCACTTGGCATAAATTTCGTAGAGCCAACCACCAACCGCCAACCACCCCTTGCATCCCACCACTTTGAGCACTCTCAGCGCTGCCCTGCGCCCCACTGCCCCAGCTGCCCACTCCAAGACGATTTGATTTTATTTTATTAGCACATCACACGATTGGCGCCAGAACTTGACAAAGTTACAACTTTGTCCTGGCATCCTGGCGACTTCTACCCAGTCCCCCTCGCCCTCGCCCTCCCCCTCTTTCTCACCCTGTCTTGCCAACTTTTTCTTGGATACAATTTTTTTTTATTTTTTCTGTTCGCTTTGCTGTTTTCTAATTGTTGGCTTACAAACTTAATGTGGAATTCAATTTGTGCGTACTGCACTAAACGATGGCAGCAGCGAGGGGGAGAGGGATTTCAGTTGAAAACTTTTTCATGGCACTTCTTTGAGTTTTTTGTCGCCCATTGTTGGCCGCAACAAAAAAAATAGAAAAAAAAAAAAACACTTGGACACAAAGCAAAAATGCAAACTGACAGCTTAACTGACATTGAAAATAGCCAGAAATAATGAAAGTGAGCAAAGGTATTTGGAAACAGTAAGTGTTTTTTTTAATATCCGACTCTTAAATACGCTGTGAATATTTGTACTAAAATCCATATTTTAATGCAAGCAAACAGTCGAATTTTCAACAAATTTCCATTCAATTTAAACAATCATTTTTTGCTGGCCTTTTTTAAATTTCTGCACAAATTATTTATTTTTATTTCATTTCGTCAAAAACTCAAAAAGTTAATGAAATAGCAAAAACTTAATACCAAAAACTTAACTGAACTTTGTCAAAGCGAACACTCGACACACAAAAGGTTTAAAGGGTTAAAAGGGCTTAAGGGTTAAAGAATGCAACACTTGAAAATCACATCGATTATTTCGATGCCAAAACTCTTGTAAAATATGCGAAAAATTCAAATGTAATTTCTCAATATTAGCTGCGCATTTAGCACACTTGATTTGAGCGAGGGCAAAGCAAAACAGGTAAATAGCCATAGGTTTTTGCTTGCCATGGCCAAAAGCAAAAGCAACAGCAACACCAACAACAAGGAGCAAAAGGACATGAAGCGTACTAGCCGTGCATAAGTCACCCTAAGGACGTAATTAATTTTTCAGCATTTGCTTTGCTCTGCCCGCTGCCCGCTGCTGCTGCTGCTTCTGCTGCTGCCAACTTCGATTCGGGCCAATTCAGGTTGCCTTGACGAATTTGCGCCGCGGTCGCTAAAAAAAAAAAATAAAAGGACCTGTGAGAAATGCTTGGGGCCGCTTGGCCAAACCAAATTAGCGCAACCATTAGGTGAGCAGCTAAGGACACTGCCCACATTTTCTGTCTCTTATGCATATTTCATGTGGCTCCAATAAATTGACTTAATTTGCTATAATTTTGAAGCGTGCGCCGCTTTAAAGACCAAAATTGAACAACAACAAGAAGAAAATAAAACGAGCGCTTTAAACGTGTTTTTTCTACGTATATATATATTTTGTTTTGACCAGGCTGGGAGAGCACTTGACATTTGTATTATGATAATTGAAAGCGTGTAATTGCCCTCAAGTAGCGTTAGATGGCTGGCAAGCCAAAAAGAAAGACAAAAAAAAATGAAAATAAATTCCAACAGTCAGCAGCAGTCAGAATAAGTGCTCTAAATGGCAATGAAAGATTCATGGAACAGGCAAATGAACTAAGGCGATTTATATATGTATATATATATATATATATATCTAGTTATAATAACAGGAAGGAAAAAAATGAGGGTGACTTGAGGAGTAGTTCTGGCATTTCCCCCCCTTTTTTTTGTCTGTCTTTTTTAGCCTCTTAAATATTCATAATGTATCGCTTTATGCGCTGTGATTTTTACATTATTAACATAATTTATGCATAACTGTCAAATTGAATGGCTTTTAGGCTTGATGCAAATTGAAAGCGAATGAAACTTGGCTCTCTACTCACTTTGTAAACTGTAGTGGGCGGCCAGCTGCAGCTCCTCAGCTCCTCAGCTCCTTGGCTCATCAGCTCATCAGCTCCTCAATCCACAGAACACCCCAACCATCCTCAACCTCAACAATTCCCCTCCTTGTGCTTATCGTCGTATCTCTGCTGTTTTTGCTTAAATTGTACACAATATTGTCCTTTTTGTTTAGGCCCAGCCAACGCCTATCGGAGATCTCGAGCGGATCTAATGCACCCAGGAGGGTGGCGAGGTGACCACACTGGGTTGTGTGTACTGCACTCGGGTCGCTGTTTGTGTGGCCAAATCTAGGCTATTGTTGTTGTTATTGTTGTTGTTGCTCAACAGCAACTGTTGCTGCTGTTGCTGTTGTTGTGCTGTTGCTGTTGCTGCTGCTGCTGTTGTTGCTGCTGTTGTTGTTGCTGCTGTTGCTGCTGCTGTTGCAATTGCAATTCGGCTTGCAACTGACTGCAGTTGAGCTGCACACTGCAACTACTGCTGCTGTTGTTTGTACTATTATTGGTTAAGATCACATTGGTAGCATTCGTGTTGACCGGCAGCGGTATGTTTATGTCCAGCAAACCATCATAAATCATCTCCTGCTGCAGCAGCTAAAAAAAAGAGCAGATTTATATCAACTTGTTTTAAATATTTATTTATAGTATTATACCAATATAAATATATATATATATATATTTATTTATAATTTTAAATCAATTTTATATTTTACTTATATTTTTATATTAATTTTTTTAATATTTTTTTATATTTTTATAGAAATTTTTTTTATATACTAATTTTTAACATCAACTTTATATATTTATTTATATTTTGTATATCAATTGTATACAACCAATTTATATTTTTATATAATTTTATTTTATATATTTAATTAAATTTTTATATAAATTTTATACAATTATTTTATATCAAATTATATTAAATATTTATTAATATTTTTATATCTATTTTATATAATCGATTTATATTTTAATATTAATATACTTACTTTGTATATAAATTTACATATTTATTTATCTTTTTGTTTTCAAATTTATATTTTTTTTTTATATTATATATATATTATATATATATAGTTATTTGTATTAAATCAATTTTATATATTTATTCATATTTTTACATCAGTTTTAAATATATTTACTTATATTTTTATACCAATTTTTTACATTTATTCATATATTTTTTAATCAATTTATTTTATATATATTTATTGATATTTTTAGATCAATTTATTTTACATATTTATTTCAATTTTTATATCAATTTGTTTTACATATTTATTTATATTTTTATATTAATCTATTTTTATATTTAATTATATTTATAATTAACTAAATGGGACATATTTTTTAATAGTCAACAAATTATATTTGTTTAAAATTTCAGTTACAACTCAAAAGCTACACATCAACATTTAACCCGTTGAAAATCTTTAAAAGTGAGTTAAAGGAAAATAAACTGAGAAAACAAAAGTGAATTTAATCAATTGAATTTGAGTAAATCTTGAAAATAAGTGGAAAGAAGTGGATGTTAGATTTGTAGCCTCAAAAACTTAAAAAAAATGATTAAATTAATTAAGGTACAGAGAAGTTTAATTAAGATAATATGGAAAATCAATTAAGCCCGATGAAAAAAAAAAACTCAAAAACAAGGGATATTAAAAGGAGGAAATATACAGAAGTGAGATAAAATTGATTTCATCTGTTTGTAAACCTATTTAGCTATGCATATCACTCATAATTAATCTTAAAAATAATCTGATCTGTACTCACCTCTTCGACGTTGCACTCGAGGCCGCCCTGAAAGTTCTCCAAGTTAAATTCGTCAATTTGCTCACTGTTGAGCGCCTCCAGGCATTGTCCTATCAAAGTAGAGGCGCAGTTATTATCTGCTCAGGCAGCACAGACAGATTCAGATTCAATACACAGAGATATATAGAATATAGATTGAAGAGATATAGCGTTCCGAATACCAAGTCTTATAAACTTACCCTCCAAACCAGATGGCAACTGTTGTTGTTGCTGCTGTTGTTGTTGCTGCTGTTGCTGCTGTTGCTGCACAAGCAGTGAACCATTATCGGCAGCAGCATCTAGCAAAATGCTATTGCTATAGGTATTCAGGGAGTCCGACGAGGGCTCACTGTTGGGATACGCAGGCGACATGGTGGTGGTGACTGAATTTGGCGACAAGCCCTAAAAAAAAACAACGTTTAATTAAAGTTAATTAAATGTTAGTTTAAATAAAAAACTTACATCTCGCGCACTGTGTAAGCAGCCGCAGTTGAGCGAACGATGCAACAGGCATTGCTGCTGCTGCTGTTGTTGCG
This sequence comes from Drosophila dives, assembly GCA_035042365.1. Taxonomy (NCBI): domain Eukaryota; kingdom Metazoa; phylum Arthropoda; class Insecta; order Diptera; family Drosophilidae; genus Drosophila; species Drosophila dives. The sequence continues at coordinate 4,322,469 of JAWNLJ010000442.1, forward strand.
CTTGTGGTTGCAGTGTGTTGTAGCCGGGGGCAGAGACGGGTCCGTTGAGTGTATAGCCTTGTGGTAACTGCGACTGTTGTGGCGCCTGCTGTTGCTGTTGCTGCTGTTGCTGCTGCTGTTGCTGGTATGGTGGCGGTGGTGGCTGCGTCGGCAGACCAGATGCTGCACTGAACCTGCTCCAGCCGTACGATCGTTGGGTTGCAAGAATTATATAAAAAAAAATGTTGACTTTATAGAACAGTTTCCAAGCAAAAAAAAAAACAGACGAAAATTTAAGCTTATTTTCGAATGGTTGGTTTTTATAAGCTGATCGATCCTCACATTTTCAGCTTTGGCAAATTAAGATTAAGCTTCATAATTCAGATATGTATATATATATATAGAGAGAGAGATAAATATGTATACAGATTGAGATAGATAGCTAAATATTATGTGTATTGCATGCAAAGCTTGTTTGTGAAACGATAAGGGAAATAACCAAGGAATTTGTCTATACACAAACTGAGGAAACAATTAATTCACACAACACAACAAAAATCATCAAGAACTGACCCTTGCTGCTGCAACATATCTGTGTGGAGCTTCAGCTCGTCCGCCATGGAGCCGGTCAGCTGTTCGAGTGCCTGCGCCTGCGCCTGCGTCATTGTCGTATTCTGATAGTCAACGGCATAGCCAACCCAGTCGGGCTCGGGATCGAAGGCGTGTATGGAACTCAGGCGGCTGCTGGAACTGGCATTGGATGAGGCGCGCTGACGGAAATCGGGCGACAGTTGAAAGCCGCCGCTGAACCGCAAAACGATAGACAACAAATGCAAAGAAAACAAGAAAATTAAAAATAAAAATAAACAATGCCAAAATCAAAAACATAATCAATCAAAACAATTGTAATCAAAATACAAAATCATTTTTTTTTTTTTTTTTCAAAAATGTAAATTGTAAATTATAAATAGCTAACTTAAATTTAAGTTTCGCTTACTTTTTGTTTACTTTCCATTACATAAATAAACTAGGAATTTAGTTTAAAGTTAAAGCACGCATTTTGTGGCAAGTATGTCAGCTACTTAAGCATGCTTATTAATTACAAAATTAATTAAGTAAAAAATCATACATCTCAATCAGTGTTACTTGAATTTAATTAACAAGTTTAAATTGCAAATTCTACTACTAAAATCAATTTGCTTAATTTCTAGTTACGTTTATTGGCTCATAATAAAACTAAGCAATTGCCTCAGAAGGTAAAACAATAGATTTAATAATAATGATTAATAATGATAATTATATAGCTGATTTTTTTTTTTAAAACCAGTTTTAATAAGTTGTTTCTAATGGATTAATTGAACATGCCAGAAACAATTCAAATTGCGTCTTAGTTTAATATTATTCTTTAATTTAGTTTTTACAATTTAAATCGTAAATGTTTAAATGAAGTTTAAATAGAGCTTTTTTAGTTTTTATAGTTTAATTATTAATTATTATTAAGCTTAGCTTTAATACGAAAACTCAAACGAAAAGCAGGCATTTTCACTAAAAATACTAAAATGAAATCGAACTTTGACCTTAGTTAAAACTAAGCTAAAAAGTTGTCAAGTTGTTTGTTGTTGCCTGCTCAATTTTTAATAGTTACCTGTGCAGTGGACTCTCTGGGAAGAGATCCAGGCCTTCGCTGACGCTGCTGCTCGGCGAGGGCGTGGCATCGTTGAGGCCAACGGCACCGGCCTGTCGCAGTGCTTCCACACGCTTTTTGGCCCGCCCGCGACGCTTCTCATAACGGGATGTTTCCATTGAGGCGGCACGTCGACGCACCGATTTGCCCGGCTTTGCATCCGGATTGAGCATCCACCAGGATGATTTGCCAGTGCCCTCATTCTGGACGCGCATAAATCGACTGTGCAGCGACAGATTGTGCCTGATGGAGTTCTGCAAAACAGTGCAAAACATGAATTGTGGCAATTAGTGAAAATGTCTCCGGATTCAAAATATATGATTATTTTTTTTATTTTTTTTTTATTGCGAAATTTGCAAATTCTGCTCGATTGCTGCTTTGCTGCTTGAAGCAGTTCTATTCAAGGAGACACGCTGATGTAAGGATTTGTAAGCAATTGCGTTAACACACAGGAAGTGTGTGTATGGGTGTGTGTGTGTGTGTGTGTGTGTGTGTGTAAGGGTAAGTATATAGTAAGGTCTTGCGTTACGTTTCCTTTTCCCGCTTTTGCGCTATTCAATTGTCTGACGACATTTTTATGGTTTTTAGAATATACACACCACACACACACGCAGACACACACACACTCTCACACACACATAGTTGGGTTCTCTCTAATTGGAAGTTGTCTTCACTTGGCTGTCTTTCTTATTCGCGTTCTGCGTCCTGCGTCCTGCGTCTGCTTCTGTGTCGCTTGTCGCTTGTCGCTTGTCTCTTGTCGTTGTCATCGTCGTTGCCTGTCGCTTAAGCTGTCAATTCATATTTTATAACAATAGTCATAAATATCGTCATGCGCAACGCAATGACAACAGCAAATCGACAAACGCGACAAACAGACGAAACGGTACAAATTTTGTAGCATCATCGATCCCTGCCCACAAAAACCCAGCAAAGGTAAGAAGATAAAAAAGTGCCAACTATTAGCCTGCTAGATACCCTATAAAAATGGCCAACCACAAAAAAAGGTATTTTTATAGAAAATGTATTCTTTAAAACGGTGCTTTTTGTCCGATCTTCATACACTTTATAAATTCAAATTAAATATGGAATTTTCTTTGAAAAACTAAAAATATTTTGGTGACTTTTTTGTAGACCTCTCAAAAAAATCAAAAAATTTTTAAAATAAATTTAAGCCAAAAAATGTACAGCTGAACCGATGACAGATCAACTCAGTTAATGTAATTAAAGCCGTCTCCTTTTGCTTTACATATTTAACAGAATATTTGAATACCCTTTTTACACTTGGTGCACCGCTTACAGGGTATTTTCAAAACAGTAAACACCAAATACACTGCACATCAAACAAAAAATAGAAACAATCAAACACGTTTAGTGCGGATTTGTCATCGGTTACAAATACTTTTTTTTTTGGAAAAAAAATGGGAATGATTTGGACATATATAGAAAAAAGTGATGCTGATACTAGCAATCCAACTAAATGAAGCATCACAAACTAAACTAAATGTAAAAGCAGAGCAGTCACAGATTCTAGAAAAAGAAAAAAAAAAAACCAGAACCCAATCCCAAAATACCAACTGCCAAAACCGATCCAAATGCGATGGCGGCTGCGATGCGTCGCGACTTCAGGCGGCACATTGGCGCCATTTATCACCGTTACCAGCACATGTGTGTGTGTGTGTGTGTGTGTGTGTGTGTGTGTGTGTGTGGGTGTATGGCGACTAAAACCTGTGCACAGACAACAGACGGCAGCCGGTTAGAGATAGGGCAGACGACAGGAGCAACACCGCCAGGCTGCAGACCTTCTAATACCAGTTTTTTTTTTTTTCTTCAATATTTTTCTTCTTTTTTTTTCTTTTTTTTTTTGTGTGCGAGTCTAAAACTTTTACTTGGCGTCAGTCGAGTCCTGTTGGCGTCTCCTGGCGTCGTCGTAATGACATTTCGGTTTTATCCCACTCTTTATCCCCCCCCCCCCCCCCCTCTCCCATCAACCCCTTTCCCATCTCTTTAACCATTTGCCACTTTACCCTTTCTGCTGTCGACTTTCTTGCATAAAGTTATCATTTTTATTTAAATGTTTAAGTGCGTCGTCCTCCAATCCAGCCCAATCCGCACACCACCCACGCCGCATTATCCTTTTCCTCATCGTGGCACATGTCTGGCAATTGCAAACATGTTTGGCTGCTTTGGCAGTAATTTAAACAGTGAAACGTTTTTATTATGCTAATATGCCTAAAGGAAATTATCTTACAAAATGATCTGCTTTGGACATGGAACTAATAATATTGCCATAGTATGCATAAATTAGTTGTGCTTCAAATGACACACGGATGTCCTGCCAAAAAGGATTATCCAGTGCATGGCTAAAATGATCTCTGGGACCAATTTAAAGAGAGATTCTTTCATTTCATTTGAGCAGCTATTTTTATATATATATATTTAATATTTAAATTACTTGAAGAGCGCATCCACAATGTGGAGCAAGTCAGTGCGCTGAGCCTCAAGGCCATAAAATCTACACGAAAATGCTAACAAATGGCATTCATAATTTATGGGCACTCACTTCATTGAATATTCATAAACTTAAATCTGGCGAAAGCAAAAAAAAAAAAGCCAAAAATACATATTTATATATATATATATATATATGTATATAATTCATCTAACTAATTGGCGCTATTAAATCGTAAGATACCACATGCCGACAACGCGTCCTCCAGGATACTCGCAAGATGCCAAACCGAAGAAGTTGCCAAGGCGCTGCATTATGTCTTGTAGGGGAGGAAGATTGAGGAAGAGGCTGCTGGGCTGCTGCCTTACAATGCGTATGTGGGTCACATTCGAGGGCAATCGCACCAACCCCTCAAATCAACACACACTGAGAAATATGAAAAGAAAATTGGGAGGCAAACGGAAAAGTCCAAAAAAAAAAGAGAAAAAAAAAGAATGAAGCCGAAAACTATACAAAATGGCTTCATTGAATTTGCTTGCAACATATATAAAAATACATATTTGTATGGGCAAAATTCAAGAAATGGAAATTTAATACGTATATCAGCACAAGTCCATTTGTCGCCAAGGATATGCTCTTTTGTGTACACTCGCACACACACACAAACACACACACTCACACACAATTAATGTGCACCGAGCGTAAATTACAACGAAATGGCATCAATCCCCCAACTACTGTGCAACCACCCCCCTCTGTACCTGAATTGGTTGCCAGGCGGCTGGCTGGTCTTACAATTTGACCCAGTTATGCAGAAATAGTTGCGAGCTGCCCCGATTGCCAATTACATTTATTAGAGCAGCCGCTTTTATTTATTAGTCAGTCAGTCGGCTGTGCACTGATTCATTTCTCTTCTGTAATTTATATGAGTAATTGGTCACTGGAATGGGCAGGAAACAGGCAGGGGGTAGAGGCACTGTATCTTTGGCAATGGGTAAAAATGTATTAAGCCTGCCTGAGAGCCAAAATACTCATTGTCTTTTGCTTGCCTAGCAATTGACGAAGAGTTCTCCTACTACCCACATTTTCAGCCTAATGCGCATTCATCGCAACATATTATATATATATATATATATATTTATTTATATATGTGCATATGTCATTGGGGCATTTGAGCGGCTTATAAAGCACAAGCAGCAAAAATGTGTGGCAACGCTCTTAGGATGCACTCAATGCACTTATTGGCAAAAAGAAAAGGTCCTTTTAAATGCAACCGAATGGGTGTTTAAAAAAATAAATAAGAATGTTGTAGTCGAGTGATCTACGTTATACCCTGCAGCAAGTTGTTAAAAATATTCCAATTGTATTGGCAAATTTCCCTTTAAAAAGTTTTGCACAGTGCAAGCACACAAGAACAGGCGCTGAAAAAAAAAAACCAATGCAGCGCATTGATCTGATCCCTAATTGGCTGGCAAGAAGTACGTGCATATACATACATACATACATACATACACATAAGCAATTGTACGTAACGGGGATCTACACAATAGACAATACAATACAATATTGACGCTCGCATTGATTCTCATGCCATCTCTTTCTAACAGATGCGCTCGCATATTTATGCATACAGAAAATGCTTGCGGCTGCTGATAAAAGTGAGATAAATATGAGAATCTATTTTTAACCGTAACTTTGATGTTTCTTATTCGATCTTTATAATAGTTGGGCAGTTGGTCAATATTATGCATATGTATTGTATATTCTGTATATAAATTTGTGTAATTTATTGTTATCGAAAAAAAAACAAACTTTATCTGCATCGGATATAAGTGAAAATATACTCCAAGCTCCAAGCTCTAGCTTTTACAGTCTCTGAGTTTATACAGACAGACAAACAGACGGTCATGGCTATATCGACTGGGATGTTGATCATCATCAAGAATATATGTACTATATTTTAACAATTGAAAATTGTATAAAAAGAGAGAGCTCAATTTAAGTACACAACTTGATTGAGTGATTGACGAAGTGCCAAAGTGCAGCCAACTGTCAAGCTAACTGAAAAACTATACAAAAGGGCAACTAAGAAGCTAAATTTATAATTACAGTATTATTTAAGCAACGGAATGAAATTTTGAGAAATTCGACAATCGATATATCTTTATCACAAAGTTTTTTTGAATAGTTCGTCAAACGTGCGGTATGAAAATTAAACAAAATAAAGTTTGCATATAAAAAGGACATAATTTAAATAGCTGTTTAAAAGAGACATTTCTAAATTTAAACAAATTACTTTTAAATCAAAAATTTAGTACTGTCAGCTGGTCAATGGAGAACGTGAACAAGTATTTGAATGTCATGTTCCGTTTACGCTAATAAATACAGAGCCAAATGAAATTTATACGCAGTGGCAAATGATGTTTGGCGTTTAATTTGAAGCAATATAAAAGTTTTTGAGTTTGCATTGAGAGAAATTAAATGCCAGTTAGACATTTGGGAATAATATAGCACGACACAAAGCACCGATTCATATCGGCATAAAATATATACATATAATACACATCTATGTGTGTGTGTGTGTGTGTGTAGATACAATTCAAAAATGAAATAAAAGTAATAAAGAAATCGCGCTCGAATGCTAAACAGCTGCGGCAATACTCACACACAAATCAAATGAACCCAGCAATAAACTCAACACACACACACAAAAAGCAAAAAAAAAAAAAAAAGAATTAAAAAAAAAATATAAAAAAAAAAAGATTATTCGCATTTAGATGTGAAATCGAGATATAAATTTTTGAAACGACGCTCAATGCACAGGTTCACGTTTTGTACAGCGCCCGCCGCAACGCAAACCCCGTGCCACTAATTGCGGCACGCTAGTAGCCAGAACCAGAAAATAGAGCCAGCCAAGTTCAATGCAGTTAAAATTGAATGTACCGCTACACCAAAAAAAAATCAAAACCAAAAAAAAAACTTGCCCGTCCGGTTTTAAACACAGCCCGTTTTCATCGCATTTTTTTTTATCATTTTCAATTCAAATTGAATTGTTTTAACAATTTTTTTTGATTTCTTTCTTTTTGCTAGCTAATTTGTAAACAACACTTGGCCAAAGACTAAACAAATTCGTATCCATGATGAACATTTGCCGGATCATGAAATTTATGGCCTTGGCATGAAGCATCAGCCTCGTCAGTTGCTCGCCTTTTCGAATGTTTATGTTTATTCTTCAGTCTAATTAATTGTTTAAACATATTTTGTGCTGAATTTTTTTTTTCGTTAAGCGGCTGCTGTGGGAATTGGTCACCCGATTCCAAGAATCCCAATCAGATTTGCATTTCTAATTCCCATCATCGTTGCTTTTTTGACACTTCCCAATATATATTTTATTTTTTATTTTTATTTTTTTTTACCATTTAGCATTTACCTGTAAGGGACAAGAACAAGCCTCATTTGTAGGTTTATCAATCGGTTCGTCAGTAAATAATATTTTCGAATTTTATGAATATTTTCGTCGCTGTTTTTGTATAAAGAAGCTCTCATTGTTTAATTAAATAATGATTGAGTCGAAGCACATAATCGAGAAATAAAAATAACAGTTAAAGCTCAAAATCTCACATGTATTTCATGGATCTGGAGTCAGTTGAAGTTATAAGCCAAATCAATATTTTTACAATTTGTGTATCAAAAAATGATTTGAGGCCAGCAAAAAAAAAACTTGAGCAATACCAACAACTTTTAGCCCAATGCCGAATGACTATCAAATTGGCCTCGACTAAATTGCCCCGTTCGCAAAAGCGTCGTTGATGCTGATATGGCCCATTCCATTACATATCATTCCAACAACCACCTACCAACCCCCCATCAGTGAGGGCTAAGAAAGTTGAACAAATATTGTAAAGATATGCGAACATAAAACTAGCAGCATTATCGAGCCAATGATGATGTGATGATATGGCCATGATATGAAAAGCAAAAGTTTTTTTTTTTTTGTTTCTTTATTTTCTTTTTTTTTTTTTTGTACGCGTTGGTATCTTTGGCAAACTTTTATGAATTTGAGTTGGCGACAAAGCCAAACAGAAAGTTGGCGATTAATCGCTGGAGAACTGGCAACTGGCGCCTGCCTGCAACGGCTGCGGAAACCAAAAACGGAAGACAACCGAATCGGAAACTGTACCGAAAATCCTAAATTGCAGATCGATTTAAATTTTACCTGCACAACTTTAGTATCTACCAAAAAAAAAATTAAATTTATGAAAAAAAAAATAAAATAAAATAATAAAAAAAATATAAAAAATAAATGTAAAAAAATATTGTAAAAATATTGCAAAAAAAACATTCTATGTTAAAAAATAAAAAAGTAAAACGTTTAAACAAAATTAGAAATATACAATGAATTTTGTTACTCAAAAATAAATAAGAAATGTTTAAATTTAAAAAGAATTACATAAAAAATCGGCATTGGTGCACCTGAAACTAAATTATTTGTTCAACTTTCTATTTACCATATTTTAAAATATTTATTTTAAAGAAGTAAATCTATACTAAATTAAGTTTTAATTTAAAAATTGATAATATTTCACGATTTTTATTTTAAAGGCTAAAATGAATACGAAATTATTTTTCAAGAGGGTTAAAAAAAAATACCAAACAGAAAATCGATTTTCTTAACTTGATTATTTAAATCATTTCGTTTTCTAAGTGTAGAAAATGTAAATAGTATAAGCAGAGATCCTTAAACAGCTAACAAGTGTCTAGCCTGGTGTGTGTGTATAGGGGGTTGTGTGTGTGTTTGTGTGTGTGTGTATTTCTATATGTCTGACTGCCATTGAGCAATATGGGAGTGCAGTCCATAAACAGTTCATAAGTGTCGCGTTTGTCTCGACGACGGGCAACGAGCAAACTGAATGGCCAAAAGGTTCTGCAATACAATCAGCCAAAGGCAAGACCAGAAAAAAAATAAACTTTACCCATTCAACTAGATACAAGAGGAGTAACAACAACAACAACAACAACAATAACACAGTAGCGAAATCAAGCCAAATTATGTACAATTTGTGTGGCATCGAGGACATTGCCCCAAAATGTATGCAATCGAAATGGAAGCGAATTGAATTCAGCTCAATTCAGTTTTCTACTTAGCCAAGTTTGTTTTTCTGCTTATGAAGTTGATGACATTCATTAAGTAACTGCAACTGGACAAATCCCTTTAGCCATCCCTCTGCCTCTCCCCACTCCCTCTCCCCACTCCCTCTCCCTGTCCCTGTTCACTTAAGCCACAGCCGCTGGTCATGTTGCTTAGCCCGCCTGATTGATTACGTGGCAGCGTTTTGGAGCAGGTTTAAGAGCGTGGCTTAAAGCGAGTTGCCACTGAGCGAGTGGCTTCAACTAAAATTCAATAATTATATGCTCCAATACCATTCAGATTTATGAGCAATTGGCTGACGCCCTTGCCATTAGCCGGACATGAATTGAGCCATTCAAAATGATAAACTCCCGCCTAAAGTTGAAACAGTGGCAATTCAAGTGGTCAACGACTGCTTTTGGCTTATACCTTTTTTCCCTTTTTTTTCTTCGACATAAGAAACTGCAGCCGTGTGCCAGAAATTTGCAACACGTTCAGTTTTTAGTTTTATTAGCCTGAGACACGGTCAGACACATATATATATTTTTTCGAGCTGTTTCTTGAGCTGTGCTGTTGCAGGCTATAAAACAGTTTATCTTGGCCACAAAAGTTTTTGTTTTTCTTTACGATTTCTGTATTGGCCCTCTTTGATCAGTGTCTCTGTGCCTGTGTTCGCTTTTATGGCTTTTTTTGATTATTATTGCATTATTATTTATTGCCTGGTGGCAGTTTTGGCTCACCCTCGCTCGTTCTATGAGATAATTTCTCGATAAATTTTTAATTTATTTTGTCATTACTTTTTTGTTGGTTTTCTGTTTTTTTTTTTTTTTTTGGCTATTGGAAACCAGTTTGGAAGTACGCTGACTTTTCGCTAATGCATTATTTACTATATAAAAAGTTAATTAATTGCCAAACTATGGCAAACACTTTGCATAAAAAGCTTTGCGAAATGCTTAAGCCAAAATTAAAAAGTATTTTAAAATGTTAATTTTTTTTATCCGTAAATGCGATTTTTTTCCATTTTTTTTTTTGGATAAAAATATATATATATTATAATATAATAACAAAATTATTGCGAATACTCTCTGAAGTATCGCTCTCAACACCTACTCAACTTGCCACCTGCGCCTTGTTGAATGGCCTTGTAATCTACACACAGAAGTAAAAAATTATTTGCGCCTTAGTGTGTGTGTGTGTGTGTGTTGTTGTTGTGTCTGAGCTGCCAGACACTTGAGAATGCCAGACGATATTTGGCACATAAATCGTGCACCATTCAAAAGTAGTGTGCATTTTTGCATTTTGATGCGAGGTAAACAGCAATAAAAACAAAAAATATAAAAATAAAAATAAGAATATGAATAGGAATAAAAAAAAAAACGTAGAATTTTATGGCCTAAGGCAGACGCTGACGGTGGCATTAATTAGTGCAACAAACTCGAGACGAGTCTGAACAAAATTCCAATGTTTTTAGAGTCAAAGTAGCTCAACAAATGCCACCAACCTCGCCCAATACAAAGCTCCGTGGAAACTGGCAAATGCGACGCAATTCGAAACTGAGAAACGGCTATATTAATCGCATTTGGGTGTACGTGTAAATTGTACTATGTTGTATCTTAAAAATAAAAAAAACTAAACAGTTAATTGAGAATTTCGAGCAGCATTTTTGAAATTAATCTAAAGAATTCGTTTATATATATACAAGTTGAGGAAGTGGAATACTAAAGAGGATTCTTTTTGCAGCACTAATTATCATAAATAAACTCTGAGATTTGCAAAAATCTTATTTAATATCTTCGTACATAAATAAATAACAATTCACTTTTGCCAGTATTAGCAACAAATATTTAAAGAATGTTTCCATTGCGCTTATTCTTGCAATAAATTTTAGCAAATTTATTATAAAATAATAATAATTTAAACATTAATTATTAATTAACATCACATTTATCGAAATAAAGTTTCCCTGTTTTTAATAAACATTAATTGTAATTTATATATTTAATTTGAAAACTAATAAATGTTGTCTAATATTTTTTTTTGTTTAATTTAGTGTTCTGTAAATAAATAAATGCAGTCCAAAATTTGGGCATATTAAATTGTCTTAGATTTAGTCCGATTATTTTTAAATCAAGCAATATTCAAATGTGATAATTTATTTTAAAGAAAACATTCTTAAATTGAGTTGGTATATCTAAGTTTTTGGCTCGCCCTAATGTAAAAAACTTTATAATAATTTAAATTGCTTTATCACTTTTTTGGCATTGTTTCAAGCGTTTGCTTAAATTCACTTAAAGCTGCAACTATTTCTGTATTTATATATTTATTAATTTATTATATTAATTTCTCTTGTGCAGATGCCCCAACTCAATATTCAAATTTAAATATATTTATTATCAGCCGTGATACATATGTAAATTAAGACTAGCCAGCAATTAAAATGTTAACAAATGACGCAATAACTATGGCTAAAAGAAGAAAAGAAAGGCAAAACCCGCCGCATAACCCCACATAATCCCCCCGCAACCAGAGGCAGTTGACAAACGGAGGCACGGCTGCTTCCGCGTCGCCATTGCCGAAGCTGCTGACGTCGCAGCTGAAACGAAAAGTGGGCGTGTGTCAGAAGCGTCAAGCGACTACTACGCAATTGCCGGTACAGTTAGCAGAGACAATCAACACACCAACACAAACACAAACACAAACAACCGACAGCAACAACAACAACAACAACAACAAGCTATAATATCAACAATATGCTAAGAACCAAAAGTGGACAACTAACAAAACTGTGCAGCATGCCACAGAATGCTTAGCACGCAAGAGAGAGCGAGAGCGAGAGGGAGAGGGGAGAGTGGAGAGTGCGGGGAGAAGCAAAGTGATTGGTAGACTGAGAGATTGAGCGATCGAGTGGAAGATAAGTGTTGCACGCGGGCGTAGATCGGCCAGCATTCTACGTGCAAGGTTAATATTTATTTATAAATGAATACTTTATATAGATTCCCCTCTCTCTCTCTCTCTCTCTCTGATTTTGCTCTCTTTGTGTCTCAACACTAAATCGCAATATATTTCTTGTCGTGCACAATTATTCCAGTATTTGCACGTTTTTATTTTATTGAGTTTGCCAAATGTTGAAAAAAACAAAAATATTTTTATTTCTAACTCTTATTTATATTGCATGTTATTGTTTTAATTTAAATGCGCCGTAAAATGCAATAAAAAAAAAAACAAAACAAACAGTAAAAACTCAAAGAGAGCGTGTTATGCGGCGTATACTTAACACTCAGATATATATATATATATATACATATATATATATATATATATATATAGTTGTTTCTGTTTCTGGTTCTAGTTGTGTTTGTTGTTTGCATGCTTTCTCGCTTTATTTTGCTAGCCCCTCGCCCCCGCTTAGCCTCGTCTACTTGCAGTCGAGTGCAGCTGCATTTGTTGTGTTTTGTAGTTTTTATTTTGTAATGCTTTTTGCTAAGACGCAGTTCGAATCGGCACATGGCATACACGAGGCCCCTGCCCTTCGCTCCGCTTACAACCCCTTTCTCCATCTCCCTCTCACTTGCTGACTGCTCCAAGTGTCAAATTGATTACGCAAACGATTAAACGCAGTTAATGAATGGAATTATTTAGTTTCAAACCCGCACTCCCTCCCCCACCCCCCCTAAGGTGCCATACAATATCTATTGCGTTTGTGAATGCATAATGAGTTTTGCCCTTTTCTGCACCGTTGGCAACAAGAGCAGCTCACAAAACCGATCAATTGCAGGCGACAATTCCACACAAAGATATTCAAATGTTTTAAGTTCAAAACAAAGTTGACAACAAGTTGCAACAAAGTAAATTAAATTAAATATGGCAGTAAAAAGTGGTAAACAGCAGAACAAATACAAATTATACTTTTTACTGGAAAATTTAGCTTAAAGTTGTCAGTAAAAATATGTTTATTTATTTATTATTGTTTTTATATAAAACTGATTAGTATGCAATTAACTCGACTTATAAATGATTGTTAGTCATGACACCCCCCCCCCCCCCCCTCCCCTGGGAATGGGTGGCAAGGCCAACACTTAGAAAAATGCACTGATAACGAGACATGTGTTAAATGAACCACTTGAAAGGAGCTGATTAAAAACTTTGATATATCACAAGGAAATAAATGATTATTTGCAGAGTTTTCTGCATTAAAATGTTAACAGGTTTATATATAATTTAAGATATGGCCATTTATCATGTCAACGAAAGACCTCACACAAATCAGAACAAGAATATGTATGTATATATATATATATATATATATATATATTTATCTCACTTGGAACCAACAAACGCAATAAATCAGCAAAATTCTCATTTAATTACTGCATCAAGTTCGGAAAAAAAAACCGCAAAGTGTTGGGCCACAATTATTTTAACACTTTTAGGATCGTGGCCAAAAACTAAAAATATATATAGATGTCAAAAAAAACAGAAACATAAATAAATAAAAAAAAAAAAAGGAACCAGAATTAAACAGAATAAAAACTTGGCACAGGTTCAATGGCCAATTGTGGTCGTCGTCAATGGATGTGGCCGGGGATGGGAGGGGGCTAACGAAGACAACGTGTACGTGAAACGTAAACGTTTGCTTGCCACAAAGACCGCGAATCCAAATTTAAAATTCCACAAATGTCATTTCTGTTTTTATTGAAGAGAAAGAAGCGAAGACGTTGCAATTCGAGAGAGAGAGAGAGAGAGAGCAAAGAGAGAGACAGCGCACAACTTGCAACGTGTTGCATAAATTAGCCAAAAAGACTTGAGCATAGAGGCAAAAAACTACAGTTGTCGTCACTATCCCTTTCAGCCGTGGCCGTTGTAGTTGCAGTTGCATAAAACCGGAAAGTTGCAACACTAAAAATAGTCAAGGCAGCAGCAGCAGCAAGAGCCGATGTATCTGACGGATGCCGGCACTTGCTGCTGGAACTGCCTGTGTGTGTATGTGTGTGTGTGTGTTTGTTTTTAATGCCAACTGCGTACTTTCTTTGCCCAATCAGCATTCGTCTCAATTTTTAGCCAAACACAGCACACACCACACAGAACACACACAACACACACAACACACACATCGTCATCGTTGCTTCCTCTTGTCTACGTAGCAGTTTCTTTATCAACCTGATATTTTGCGACGGAATCGCCAAAAAAAAAAAAGGAAAAAAACCAAAACACAGAAAAAACCCAGAAAAAAAAGGGGAGCACAAAACGACAGACATACTGACGCAGTGACCAACTACTTCCGCGAACAAAACCCACAAAAAAAATAAACCACACACACACACATACATCAACAACAATTATAAACAATAACAATAACTTCTCGCACTCAAAATCAACACTCAGAAACTCAGAAACACTCAGAATTCAGCTGCGAATTTATTGGGCTTTTTCGCTAGAAACGAAGTTTCAGATGTCGCCAGTGCAGCACATTCTTTTTGGACTTTTTGCTTTTTTTTCCCCGCTTTTTTTATTTTATTATTATTATATATATATTTTTTTTTTAATTTCGCAGACAGCGAGGTGTTAAAGTACAATAATAACAACAAAAATCGTAGCGGGCTCAATTAATCACGTGAATGACGCACAACATTTCATGCAAATCACTTCCAGGGAAAATGATAAGCAATTCGCATAAAAAACATAAATAAAACAAATTTAACTACTGCAAAATTCTTAAATTAATTCTACTTTAATCTGCAGAAGAGCTAATATAATAATAATAATAATTGTATACAATTCTCATCTTTTCACATTAAATACTGTAATTTTTAAATTTAAATTAATTAATAATTCACATTTAGTATTTTTAAAAGAATTGCCCCTTAAATTCGTATTTAAATTGATAACTAACTAAGCAATATTAATAATGCAAGCAGCATTTTAATTAAGAATCATAAATTTGTAAGCCATAAAAATTTAATACAAGTTCAATTTAATTGCACACTAAATGAGTTTTAATTTATAATAAGTGAGAATCTGTTGCATTTAATAAATAACTATCATAATTTAAGTTCAGTAAGTTCTTGAATAGAAATGCAATTGCAACATGACAAAAACGAAAAATGGTTTCATTAAGAAATTTAATTTTGCAAGTGACGCAAAATTTGATTTAATTGAAGAACGTCAATGAACTTGCTTCAAATTGATAGCGCTGCGAAATTGAATATATTTATATAAAAATTTGAAATATATACAAACAAGTGCACAATTAGTACTTGTGTCAGGCAAATAGAAAAAATAATTTGTAAACATTTCATAAGAATTTGTTGAACTGATTAAAAAACAGGAAAAGCCCACAATAAATCATTAAAAAACCCACAAAGAGGCTTAAAAACAATAACACTAAAAATTCCTAAGAAAACACATGAATGGGAAATGATCGCATTGACTTTATTTTTTTTAGATCACGTGCACGTCTGTGTGTGTGTAAGTGTATGTGTGTAAGTGTGTGTGTGTGTGTGTGTAAGTGTGTGTTAGTTAGTGCTCTTGTAGTATTTACGTATGAATCGATGTAAACAAAACGGAAAAAAAAACGTTTTGCCACTTAATGGCGAAGATAAAAAAGCAAATTAATTGCAACGGACGTGGTCCAAGCAGGCTGTCAATAAAAGGGAAGGGGTGGGAGGGGTGGCAGGGGAGGGATTGGTAGGCAAACGAACCGAGCATGTGTAATATTTCATGTATTTATTAAGTAACACATCACAACAACAACAACAACAACGACCACAACAAAAGTGGAAAACGACAATGCAAACAATGCAACAACAGACGACGACGACAACAACAACAACAACAACAACAACAACAACGATGACGATGAAAATGGGCAGCCGAATAACGATGAGAATTACGCTGAGAATGGCCAACGACCGACCCACAAACAAACTGAACTGGAATAATATGCAAAAATTAATACAAAATGTGTACGAAAAAAAAGAAAGAGAGAAAACGAAAAGTAAAGAAATGCCGACTATCAAATGCCCTAGCTAAACAGCTACTAAATTATTATTATAATTTATGTCTGATATCAATATGATTTAAATAATTGAATTTAATTTTAACAAATGTGTTTTTTGTTGTTGAATTGGACAAAAATGTGGCTTATGTAAAAACATCAACATCATTAATATATATATAATAGATATATAAGTATAATCTACTCTATCTTGACCAGCTTTCAAAAAAATGATATTAACCTATTTAATCTTAAGCTTCGGGAATGCATAAAATATAAGTCATTAACCTGTTTACATAAAGTAAACGGAAACCAGCCAAAGTTTATCCAATCTAGTCGAAACTAGTAAAATATTAAGCTGTTAACATCCAAAATATAATATATTAATATATTTATTGTTAACTAACAAATTATAAGACTCAACTAGTAAACAAAACATAAGCATTTCCAGTTAAGACTTTTTTTTAATATCGTAACACACTCGACGAGCGTCTAAATTAAAACCAACAATAAACAAAAAGCAAACCAAACAAAGCAACAAAAACGAACAATAAAAATGAAAAAAGAAAGAAAAAAAAAAAGCCACAACACTTCGTAGCTGACTCTTTGCTTGTCATCACTCACGCTCTTTTGGCCATGAACTTGACCATATTTTCTTTGTTGTGGTGCAATAAAAAAAAAATAAAAAAAATATATAAATGTTGCTAAATGATGGGGCAACAGCAAGAAGCGTTTGTTTGCGAAAACTTGGTAAAAAAAAAAAAAAAAACAAAAAAAAGGAGAATAAGAAAAAACCGGTTTGCATTATGTAATATCTGAAAAGGGGGTCAAAGGACTGCGAAAGAAGTGAACTCACCTTCCAGCCAGCACTGCTATTCGAGTCGCCCTTATCCTTAAAGTATGCCACATTCTGAACCATCCACTCGTAGATTTGGCTCAGTGTTAAACGCTTGTCGGTTGCTGAGCCGATGGCGTGCGTTATGAGATCGGCATAGGATAGATTTCCCCATGCATTTCGACGCGAAGAGTTCTTTTTGGCCGCATTCGCATTCTGTATGGCCTGCTGTGGATCTGCCGGATGTAGATATATATATACACATATTTATATACATATATATTTATAGATATTTTATTGTTTTAAGTGACTAACCCGCCAGCTGCTGATTGCTCGCTTTGGTGCTGTCCAATTCATCGACTGGCTCCACAAAGTTCTCGGGCCGGGGACAGGGCCACGTGTTGGAGCGTGCACGTGTTTGTGGCTCGAAGCCACCATCTGTTGGCACCTCACCCACCAGCTGATCCATGTGCAGCCCATTATCGGAACGGGGCAGGTTGGGCCACTCCTGTACAAAGCCGTCCATGATGGCAAACAGTTCGTTCTGGAGTTGCAGCTTTCTAGCTTTCGTCAGCTCACTCCAAAACTCAAAGCTGCAAACAAAAATTGATTTTATTGTGCATTTTTAATATTTATTTTTTATATTAAAATATTTAATTTGAAAGTGAGGAATTTTAAGAATCGATACTTAAAGAGGTAAATCATCAAATGATAATTAAAAAATAAGTTGTATTCCATATAAGGATTTTTTAAATTATTTTTTACTATTTTACTATTTATTTTTTTTAAAGAATTTTAAACGTTTTTATTACATATCCAACTTTTTGGTTCATCAAAAACTTATTTAAAATTTCGACATATATAGAATACAATTTCAGATGAAGTTAAATTTTCAAAAACATAAAATGCAGTCAAACCATGAAAATTTTGTTAAAAACTTCTGATGTAAATTGCAGAAACAAACATTATTGTATTGCATTCCATCTGTAGATATTTAGGCATTTTTCCCTAGTGTACTCCCAACTTAATTGAGATTCAATTGATACCCTCTTTTAAATGATGCATTTAGCAATCGACCTCTACAAATGATGCCGCACACAGAGTTTCAATTGTTCTGCCATTCGCAGTTAATCTCAATTGCTTTAATTTAATTTGTAATTTGGTTAAATCATTTTGCCATATAATTTGCTCATTACACATCGAGTATTCTCAATTGCGAACACGAATAACTTCCACAGCTAATAGGTTAAAGCGAGCTGTCAATATAGATGTATATGTAATATATGTGTGTGTGCGTGTTTGTGTGTGTGTGTGGGCTGGTCAAACAGTTTGTAGTATCTAATATTAATTGATTGTCATATCATGAAGAAGCATTTTAAGACGATTTATCAACTGATTCAACCTTTTTGAAGCGCACGCAAATTATGCGAGTTCATTTTGTGATAAGAAAATCTAATTTTAATTTACGAAATATATGTAATATATATGCACATAAGTTTAGTTATATTAGTCATTAGACATATTTCTAATATTTTTCTCTTTCTTAAAAATTATGTTTATATATATATGTTTTTATTTTGATTAAGTATTTTGTATAAATATATGTATAAATATAAAAATATTGTTTTTACTAATTTAAATATATTCTCAGATTAGTTTGGAGCGATTCCTAGAAGTGAGACAAGAGTCGACAGTGAAAAGAGGGTGTGTTTAAGAGTGAAAATATAACTGTGTGTTACTAAGTGTGTTTCATTGTGTGTGTGTGTGTGTGTGTGTGTGTGTGTGTGTTTGAGCACTTGGTTCTATCAGCAAACGCGTCGAGGTCGGCAATGGACTGACGATAATGGTGCTATGGGTTATGATCTTGTTGTACTATTGTGAATTACTCAATTGAAATCCATCAAAAAGTGAGCGACTGAATAGAGTCGGTTGCTATTGTGACTAAATTTAGCATAAGCCACTAAAAATTTGAGAGAAAAGCGACAGAAATTGAAATAGCATTAATAAGCTAATCGAAATAAAGGCTAGACCAAATTTGCGAGCAAACATTGTCAATATAAATGTTAATAAATCATATATTTGTTAGGTCTGCATGTATGCATGCATTTGTGTGTATGCTTGTGTGTGTGTGTGTGTGCATGTGTGTGTTTGCGTGTATTATTATCAAAAGTCTATTGACACTGGCCGCGCTGTCTGCGAGTGGACACTGATAAGAAGCCATTGGACAGATTGACTGCAGCTCGAAACGAACTTTGCACGAATTTTAAATGTCTTTTTCTGTTTTTAATTTTTTTGGGAGCCCAAAAATGGTTGAATGTGCTCTTTTTTTATGAATATTTATAATTATATATATATATATATATATATATACATATTTGTGTGTGTATATTTTATTTATCTTATCAGCAGAGCATTTTGCATTTTTAAATTACTTTTAATTCATTGAGGCCTGAACTCAATTTCAGTTTGGACTCTCTTTTATGATAACACAGCCGCCCAAAGCACAAAGAGACCGCAAAGAGAGCGCAATAAAAATTATTAATTCACTCTTTTCCTATCACTCTCTCTCTCTCTCTCTCTCTTGAGAGTTTTGTAAACAAATACAAGACGCACACACACATCAGAAACTTTATATATATATGAATACTATAAAAATTTAACGAAAGAGACGCAAAAAACAACGGCCGATGATCGCCGCAGTTTTTTTTTTTTATTGGGTTTGTTTTCATTTTTTTTATACTCAACATTTCTTTGCCGCTTTTTTTTGAAAAAAAAAAATATATTAATAAAATACAGTGGCGCACTAGGTCTCCAACTGTGAGTCTGTGGCTGTGTGTGTGTGTGTGTGTAGGTAGGTAGGTAGGAGGCAAAAATGGCGATGGCGCTGGCGCTGTCGACGGAGAAATACCTTGATACAGTCAGCAGCACAGGCAGAACACGGAAGTGTATCGAAACAACAATCGTTGCTATTGTTACGTGCATATGTCTACCTATGCATGTGTATAAGTGTGTGTGTGTGTGAGAGAGAGTATCTTAGAGATACCTGTGCTGATAATTCGCACACATTTTAGTAATATCCAAGAATTTAAATGTCTTTATAAGCATTTCTATCCCGTCCGACGACAGCAGTAAATTCTCGCTGAGCCATCTACGAAATATAGAAAGAAATTTAAAATTGCCAACTTTGTTTGTTTTTCAAGTTCAAGTTCAATTCATACGTCAAACATAATTGTGCTAAGATCAAATGAGGCACAATTAAGAACTTTAATTTCAAAACTCAAGCTGATATTATAAAGAATCAACTATAAAATGCTTAAGAGTAAAATGTTATAGTTTCGTAATTAAGATCCTTAATTATTGAATTCAAACATTTTTAGTTTAATTTATCTTAACAAACAAACAACCTCAAAAAAAACACCTACTTTAACTAAGGTTTTTTCAAAGTCTTTTTTGCCAATTTTGACAATATTAAAATTTTGATAATAATTGTACTAAGATTTTCTCAGTGTAAATATGTATTTAGATAAGGTCACGCTTGTCGTTTGTTGTCACATTGTCATTACATAATATATCTAGCGTGTTCAGTTTGTTGTTGCTGTAAATAATGCGAATGTGTTTGGAATGGAAATTACCCAACAAAGAATTGCAGTAAACCTCAAACTGACCTTAGACACTGCCCCCAACATTCTCACAAACCAAAGCAAAAAAAAAAAAAAAATTAAAAAAAAAACATAAAAATAAAATAAACCACACTGCAATAAATATTGTGTTTATATGTCAAAAATTTTATTTTCTCGTTAATGGCGGCAAATCTATTCTTAGATACAACTGCAAGCATTGCATTCTAAAAATAATACTGATAAATGTATCTAGTAGATACTATATCTGTAACTTTTAGGCAGTGCGAAAATTGCGTCGCACAAGCGAAAATCGGGTGACTACTTGTTGCCGCCAAAAACAAATTCGAAAAAAAAAACAAAAATGACACTTTCTAAACGTCACTAATATAAATATACAATATATTTATATAGTATTTTTCAAACTGCGACATATAGCAAAATTATAAAACAAATGTAGACATAATAAAATAAAACAAAATAAAACAGTGTAAATTATTCATTTGAGCTGCTCTATTAAATTCACACAATTTAATCTCGCTATTTTCTGCCTTTTTTTTAATAATCTGCGTCATACACATATTTCAATTTGCAATTCCCAATCAATATTATCATATTCGATCACAATCAAGGCTTATTAATTCTATATGTCAGAGATTATGAACAATAATAAAGATGATGATAGTGATTTACAGTAAATTGAATACACACACCCACACAAAAAGAAAACAACCCACAAAAATCACATCAAAACAGAAACCTACCCAACTAAAAAAATCTAGACCTACGCACTACGAAAGTATACATAATTTGTATATATATATAAATATAATATTCTATATAATCATTACTATGTGAAAATAAGCGGGGAACGTTTTTCCAAAAATAATGTGGGCGAGAAAAAATAAAAACAAAATATGCATTCCAGAATTATCCAAATGGATTTCTTTCGAATAATGATTTGACAAACAAAAAAAAAAAACAAAATAAGAAATTTTTGCAATTTTAAATTTTCAATGTCACGAAAAGAAAGGAAAAGTTTGTTTGGTTTGACAGCAACTTATTAGCAAAATGCGTCAGTTTTAACCAAAATCTACATCTGGGTGAGAATATATATATATAATTCGTATCTCTAGGTAGTATAAAGTGCCCCCTATAAAGAGAGGTAAATCTTTTAAGAAAATATAATAATACTAAAGAAAAAACGAAAAAGCTGTCAAAAGAGCAAGAAAAAATGAAAATAATAAAAGCAATAAGCAAAATAAAAACAAAAAACAGAAGAGAGTAGAAAAAGAGAGAGGAACGGAGAGAATGTGAGTACCAGCAGCTAAACAAAAATAACCAAAACTTATTACGTAATTTCTCTAATATTCTTATAAGAATATTAAATCGCAGAGAGAAGGCGCCATGTGCATAAATAAAATACCTTTAATCATTTGGATATAAACATTTCAGGAGCTAGACTAAATCAGGTGATAAGCAAAGGTATGTATATATATATATATGTATATGCATATATATAAATATACATATATGTACGTATGTTTTGCAATTCGTGCGGAAAGAAAAATTTATCTGGTGCTTATCAGATTTGGCCAAGTAGATCGCTGCTAACTCTAAAAAGAAAAGAACAAGAAAAAATACCAACATATGCTCAGAGCCGCCCATGTGATTACTGCGATACTCTGTATTCAATAAGAATACTTATTAGGTATATAATGTTGTTGTGTTGGTAAATATCTGGGGGCACTTTAAATAAATCAGAAGTGTTAACTTTAAGTAAGATTTAATTTCAGTTAGTGGTAAATCAGCTTAGATCAAGCAGTTGCCTTACTTATTTAAAATGTTTTTAATAAATATTATCAACTTGCTTAAAGAATCTTTTTCTGATTTTATTCTATACATTTCAGAACATTTAATAACACTATGATAAAACGAAAGCAACTTAGATGAAGATATATTTATATTAAAAAATGTTTCGAATGAAAATCCTTAAATAAAATAAATGTTTTTTGCAAATCAAATTCCGAATAGTTCACACTTATTCCAATATTATTTAATATTTATTGAAATTTTAATTTGCAATTTGTGTGTTTTCATTTTGGAATAGGGTATCTCCTCGTCGCGTCAGTTTCAACTCCAAAGCACTCTTACTTGTTATGCATGAGAAGCAGTCAACCCCTTCGCACATGGCCAGGTTCAGTTACGTGGAAGTAAGAGATCAGGTCCAAATACCATACAATGTGTACATACACAGACACATACATATAGAATATACATACACACACACACATGTGCACTTGTGCACACCACATGCCTGGCATAACTCGTCAAACAGGATTATTAAGCAAAGTATGTCAGCGCTGGTTGGCTTTGCTTTAAAGACGCTAAACTCAACTCAACTCAACACAACACAACTCAACTCCAATACATACACAGACACACACACACACACACAGACAGACACATACACAACTCGAGAGGCGGCCCTCTGAGATGTGAAAATAAATAACTGACAGCTGGTCGGGTCGGTCGGTCCGTCGTTCTGCCGATCAGACACCACTCAACTTGGTCTGATGATTGCCTGGTCAGTCAATCTGGTCAGTTTGGTGGTGGTCTACTTTGGCCGCCAAAGCGACAACTCTCAACCTTAACTTGGCCAGCTGGAAACAGCTTCCTCCTACCAAATATTTAAATGATTGAGCACAAAAAAAAAAAAGGAACTGCCTGAGTTGGTCTCAATGGGACGACCTTTTGAGGCCACCATTCGAATGATATTGACCCGCTGATTATCATTTCCCCCTGAGTGAAACTTACGCTGCATTTTTAACAACTTTCCCTGAAACCATATTCATGACATAAAAGAGTTAAATTATATAGCTTAAATATATTGGCTTTTAACTTGTATTTTTAAGATAACAATAACTATTAACAGGCTGTCAAACAGAAATTAAAACCGTTTAATATTCAGATTCCGATTAGAAAACCATTTTTTAAGAGCCAAAATAATGCAAA
Organism: Drosophila dives; assembly: GCA_035042365.1. Lineage (NCBI taxonomy): Eukaryota > Metazoa > Arthropoda > Insecta > Diptera > Drosophilidae > Drosophila > Drosophila dives. Next base: position 4,346,170 of record JAWNLJ010000442.1, read on the forward strand.
TACTTTAAAAACCAACCAAATATTCATAATTTTAAAAATACCATATAATTACCCTATATGCCTAAATTAATTAATGGTTTAAAAACCTGACTAAAAGTATTTAGTATGTCTTATATAATTTTTTATAGATCGCATGTACTGCGAATTGTGCACTTTAATAAATATTTATATTCACACCATTTTCGGAATGGTTTTTTGTAAATTAGAATGATTCGCAAACTTTAAATTTTTAGAGAATAATTAGTAATATTTATGTGAACACATTGATAATATGATAATCTATCGAGCAGTTGCACTCACAACAAGGCTTCACTCGATGCACTTGAATTGTAGGCACTTTATCACACTCACTTTGTGCCTTATCACAAAATCGCAACTGAGATAGCAAACACATAAACACACACACACACACACACACACACACACACATACACATATATGACGATCATTTTGTCAGGCACTGTTGCCATGCGGCTTTCTACTTGGCTAGAAGCTCGTCCAGTTGCCTTCACACAAATGTTAATGCATTTGTATATATATATACATATATATATATATAAATATATATATTTATCAATGCGGGCATTCACTTTACTCAAACTTCGCACAAGACAATTTTTCCTTGTGGCTTAAAATTGTCATTTTGCAGTAGATATTTTATAAAGCTTTTAATAATTTGTCTAAATTTGAACTAATTTTGTTTTAACTAATATAAATATAAATTTAAATTTATACTACTATGCCAGCAACTTGTTTATTATGGGTATTATTTAATAACAAGAAAATATAAGTAAAATGTTCAGTTAACTTAATTACGACAATTTGTAATTAAGAGTTAATAATTAATCAAACAATTTTTTTAAATGACTTTGTAATATTCTTGTATGGGAGAAAAAAGATAAAAATATTGAATAAATAAATTAAAAATAATTAATAATTGCGATAGAGTGCCTATTAATTATATGCAAATGTATTTACAGATGCTTGCATTTTATTATTATTTATATACCTTATCCCATAAAAAATGTTCTGTAGATGCTGGGGTAAATTAATCATCTTGACCCAGCACTCTCCTCGTCACCCCCCTGCTCTACTACGACTCTTCTCGTTTATCACTGCGTAACGCTCACTCTCTCAGTGCAACAATGTTGCAGAATGTGATGCGCTCTCTTTCTTTCCACATCGAAACTCAGTAGCATGGAATGCAAAAGAAATCGCCTAAAGAGGCAGCAGCAAAACAGAGCAAATTTTATTTTCTTTTCATCAATTCATCATTTAATCATTTGATTTACATTTTAGTTAAATAGCCAACAATAATAAAAATAAATATAATATCGTAAAACATTCAAATAGAGCATTTAGATACCGATCGTGGCGATTTTTATTTGTTAATAATTTATTAACTCAATTAACGGGGAAGTGCATTTAAATTTAAATGCTTATTTCAATTGCAATTCGCCATCTCCTTCGCACTTGTGTTGGCGCCTTACACGTGCCGTGAGGAAGGTCAAAGAGAGAAACACGCGCCTCTCGTTCAGAGAGGAAGCCCGTTTGACAGAATAAGTGACAGAGAGAGAGCGAAAGAGAGAGAAGATTGCATTTGAAAATGACTAAAGACACTGATTCTTTCAGAGCAAATCGTTTTTGATTGATCGATCAATGAATGATGCATAGAAAACCCATTTGAAGTAGTAAAGTAGTAAATTGCAGTTTAGTTCTATTGAATTTATTTAAACAAATACAAAGATAAATTTATTATATGCATATTTTCTTTTAGCTTCTCACTTTGAATATAAAATAATAACTAAAATGATTTGATTTTGTTGTAGTCGCATTTGCTCAATTCGAATACTCTTCACATTTGTCAGTTGTAATTAACATCAGCTATTGATAAGCCATATAAATAAATATACACACACACATAGAAAATACGCACAGCACTTTTCACAAAAACACAGATCAGATCACTATACAATCGACCCATTTTATTTAATCTCTTATGCTAAATCTAACTGCAATGTCAAAATTGTTTTGAAAAATATAGAAAATTACTTGCAAATACAAAATGTGTAAGCGGAAAACCAAATTGCAAGTGCTAATTTAAAAATTCAATAAAAAAAAAAAAGATGAACAGTTGATGTTAATGTTGAGTTGATAGTTACAGTAATATTGCTACTTTAAAACTGTCTTTGTTAGACCCAACAAAAAACATAAGGAAAACTCACAATAAAAATTAATTAAATACAGACAATAAATACAACTAGCTAAACAAATTGTTCATATCGCGAATTCATTGTGAATTATTCCTATTATTATAGTGAGTTAGAAAATTACCCGTTAATTTAAATAAAAAATCAGATTGACTTATATTTATTAGTAAAAGAAAAAAGGGAATTTCATTTAACTTCACTTTAAAGTTTAATAAATAACATAAATGAATTCTGTCTCAATTATACATTTTAGACATTTTACTTATTGGAGCCAAAACTAAGGCGATTTACTTAAATATCTCCGAAAATCATAGACATGGACATCTTGAGTTTTTCATATAAAAAATAAACAAACTAAAATAAAATATTGAAGTTTTTTCTAAATTAAAAGACTGAGTGACAGGTGATATTTAGTGTCAGAGTAATTGTTGCATCCGTCAAAGCCAACAATAACAACACCTGAAAAAAGGGGTAGATGAAGAGACGTCGACGAACGACAAACGACAATCGACAAAACACAATCGACAAAACGACAGACGACAAAACGAGTGCGGGCAAAACGACGACACGCGCTATGCTCAATGCCTATCTGCTATCAGCAAAAGCGCGTGGCTATTTTTAGACGTATTATCAGCAGTGCTCTAATTAAGATCTCTGCACTGAGCTTTCAAACAAAACAAAACAAAAAAAAAAAAAAACACTAATCAAAATCAAAGCCATGTCTGCTGGAGTCAAACACACACACGAAATAAAAGAATAAAGAGAAAGAAATGAAAATGATCATTTAACGCATAAGTAACTGTTCTATTCTGCTTGCTGCGCTTATTGGTCAAAAGTCTAAAAGTGCTGTTGATATATCAATTAGAATATATTCTTGTTGGATTTCGCTATTTACCTGTTCAAGTCCAGTAGGAAATTCAGTATATGCTTAGCTGCTGTTTGTTGTTGATGTTGTTTCTGTTGTTGTAATTGCTGCTATTGTTGTTATTAATATTTATTTTATATAATTTGTGCACTTTTTTTATTAACACTTTGAAAGAGTCTCTTTTTATAGTGCATTTAAATAGTTGTTTTATTTTTTATACTTTTTGTTGATTTGTTTTGAGCAAAACTTGTGCCGGTTTTGTGCATTAATTAAATTAATTAATGATTCTTGAGCTTAGCGTTGTTAAGGCTAACTGGCATAATTTCTTGCTCACACACACACTCACAGACAGAGCACACGCACACGTAGATCAATTCTACATATAGATAAGCATTTGTATGTAAATATATATGTATATATACATATGTATGTATTTTTATATATGTATATATATATGTATATTTATATGTATATAGCACTTATGTATTTCGACACTGTATTTGTTGTTGTTTTTAGTGGGCGGCTTTTTGCTGTTGCTGGAGCTACAAATTAAACTGTATTTACTTTGGGAATAATAGCAACAAAAAACAACAAGAGCAAATATAAAAAGCTTTTTAAAGAGCACGCGTTTTGCTAAGAGAGAGAGAGAGACAGAGACAGAGAGAGCTAGCGAGAGATCGCGTCACGTCACCAATTCATGCCAATTGGACGCATACAGAAATTAATTGGAATTCGTATAAGAATTCAATGAAAGCGTGTGCACACACACACATGCACACTAAACGATCACTACACATACACTTATATACATAGCATGTGTGTGTTTAAAGTTCAAATGGAAAAATTGATATGCAAATGTATGTCTGTATGTGTATATAAAGGCACGTTTACTGTTTATTTTTTGTGTTCTTCTATGTTTCGTTTTACTCAAATTTAAATTTGAGCAGCTATTTTGATTTTGCACTAGTGTGTGTGTTGGCATGTGTGTACCGGCAGTAAAAAAAAAAACAAAAACCCAATGAAAAAAGATCTTTGCAGCATTTTTTCCTACGGTATTTTGTTTTTAATCTTACTACGCACATTCTTCAAACGTTAAGTTTATTATACTCTTGTTGTTTCTCTGCGTGTATGAGTGTGTTTTTGCATGTGCATGTGTGTGTTTGTGTTTTTGTGTATTTTCTTTTATGCTGTGTTCACTTTTTTTTTTTGTTCACATGTAAATGTTTTGATTTGGAATTTTACTAGACTTTGCTGCTGCTGCGATTTCTTGCTTCGTGCTCATACTCGATATATCGTCCACAGTTTAAATATATATACATAAATATGTATGCGAATTTTCGGTGGAAACAGAACACGTGATCAAAACGGATCAAGGCATTTCTTTTCGATTTACTTTTTGCTTGCTTTTTTCTGTTGTTGGTACGATGTTGTTGGGGTTAAGTATCGCGCTTAACGCTGAACGACCTCGTGGCTTTTAACCGCAAACGCAACGGACTCTCTGCTCGTTAACTGCTTTCTAGTTGGATGCGAACTGACAACTGATTGGTATACGAAAAAACGCCACAAGCCGAAGCAAAGCAGCGCGCAAAGCGACAACGACGTAGCGACACGAACGAAGTGACACGAACCAACCAACGAACGAAAGAACGAACAAACAAGCGAACAGTTAGCCAGCCAGCCGGGCTCGTCTCTTGCTCTGAGTGGAGTGGGTTGAGAGAGCTTTGCGCTCAAGAGTATCGCTTGATTGTGTGTGAGAGTGTGTGCGTTAGTGTTTTGAAATCCACATATTTGTGTTCCACACACAGAACTGCACGTTTTTATATATTTTGGCGCACACATTTGTTTAACAAAACACACACATTTAAAACAATTGAGTAATAAATAATAAGCACATAGTTTGCGTATGTTTGTGTGTGTTTTTGTGATATGTGTGTTTATGTGTATTTTGTAGAATTTCTTAAAGATTTGCCCATTTGCTGTGCGTACTAGTTTCTCGCTTTCGCAAAGAGTTAAGACTAGTTTTTCACACTGGCCATAATACTGATAAGCTGGTCAAGAATTGTTATCAGTGTGCGGAGAATTTTCCAAAATTGTGCTGTGATACGATGACTATGAGCTTTCCTCCAACCCCGTGCGATTTCCAGATAGACTGGTTCAGTCCACTTAGATTTTTAAATTGTATCTGGTGTTTTTTTTTTAATGTGCCTGCCACATAAATTCCACAAATTACGCCGCTAATGAAGTCTAGACTCGAGAGACATTTCCAGCCGAAGTGCGGCTTAGCAGTTTATGGCCCAGACTACAGCAGCGACACATAATAATAATCTGAGTGGTGGAGAGAGACGCAAAATTGCTTAAGGTTAGTTTGTATTTATTTTTTTTATTATTTTGCAGCGATGCTAGATGAGAATTTATGGGGCAGAGATCAATTTGCAGTTCGAGCCATACAACTGCTCTCTTTCCTTCTTATTCTGTCTTTCTGCCTTCCCCTTTCTCTATCTCTCTCTCTCTCTTGCATATTTTTATGCTGCATTTTGCATATTAATCGCATCCTAGTTGGGCTCATCTTTGATCAAGCTTTTAAAGATCTTTGATATTTGAGAAGATAGTGCACACAGTTGATTTTAATCGACATAGATTACAGGATGTTAATTTTCTATGTTCAAATAATTTAAAATTTCCAGCCGACATGCAAATTCGTGTGAAAAGTTCACTCAGCACGCAGCTGTGACGTCACAGAACAGATTAACATACATTACAAATACTCCCACACAGCGCATGCGTCGCTGTCGCGCAAGTGTCAAGCTTAAAAGCTTTGCTCTAATCGAAATTAGTTGGGAGTAATGATTTCAGAAGTCGCGACTGGCCTTCAACAAATTATAATTTCTGTTTAATTTGCAGTGGAGTGTTGGGGAGGGAAGGAAGGTGAAGGGAGTTGGGAGACTAAAGCTAACTCGGCTGGTCTGGGTGCTCGTGTGTTTGTGCATAGAATGTTTTGATCTGCGTTTGTATTTGTGTGTTTGTACAAATCGAATTTGAATTTAGGTACTAACAGTTTGAGGTTGGCTTCCAAACTGGAATACAGATTGGTTGATTTGTTATCTGTGTTTGTGTGTGTGTGTGTGTGTGTGTGTGTGTGTGTGCAGAATGCTAGATGAGTAGCTAAACATTTCATCGGCTTATAGCATTTATTACTGTTATTTATGAGAGCCATCGCAGCGCTTGAAATTAAATTCAAGTTTATTAATTAAAAACAAAAGAACAAAAAAATTTTTTATTTAATGTCTTTATTATACAAAATTAATTGGAGATTTAAAACAAAACTTACATATTATGTAAAAAAATTTTAAAAATGGTTTTCATTAATATTATTATTTAAATATTTATATTTTATAAGAAAAGTCTTTTTTTAATAAAAGCCATTTTTTATTAAAATAATATCGTAAGTGATTTGATTAAAAGTCATCTATTTTCTTAACAAGCAGCTAAGTTGCCACTTATAAGCACTGTATTTATTGCGTAATGCTGCATTATTGACTGAAATTAATGCGATTATTGCAGTGTGATTGCTTAAGTGACGTAATTGATGCACAGACTGCAAAAGACACGACTCACGGCTCGCCACTCAAGAATTGACGCAATTGAAAGCAAGAGCTTTCAAGCCACTTACCCCCGCCCAACAGCAACCTTTTCATGCGATCATCAACAGCCTCCGCCCATCGTCATCATCATCGTGGAAGGCGTCAATGAAAGTGCGACTTAGTTTCATGTTGTTACTTGGCATCTAGTTATTCTCACACAGAGAGCATGCTCGCCGATGACGTCGTTTAATATGCAAATGTCGCATACTTACACATACACAAAATGTGTGTGTGCGCATATATCAGATGTAATTGTGTGAGTGCGTATGTAAATTTGATGAAGCACTTCCTGATGTCGTACGCTAGAAGACAAGATATAAATTCACAGATAAAAGAGAGAGAGAGAGTGTGTGTTTTGTAGCTCTTCTTCACAACATGGCATCCACAAGCTTGAGTTTTATCATCCACAGCGCTGGCGCGTCGCCAACACAAAAAAAAATCTAAAAACCACGTGGTCTTCAAGTTCACACTGTTTTGCGAAGACTATGCGAAAATAGACAAAAGCGTAGAGCGCAATAAAAATATAGGCGAAGACACACATACACATATATGTTGGCCATGTGTAGTGAAGAAAACCACATGCTAAGCGAAAATATTTGAGGAGGTTGAGAACGAGAGATAGTGCGGCAAACAGGTTAGAAAAACAAAAACAAAAGCTAAAGAAAGCGGAAATAAGAAATACACCAAGCACGCGAGAGTTTTTTAATGTAAACAAAATCGGGAGTTCAAAGAGAGCGAGAGCGAAAGAGAGGAAGCAAAATAGAGAGAGCGGTTCGAGATCAGTGTGAAGAATGGCGGGTGAAGTTAAAGCACAAAACACACACAAACATGCACACGCATGTATGTATAAATGTGTGTGTGTGGCAAAAGCGGCGCGAAGTTAGAAAACAAATTTAAAAACCTAACCTTACCTAATGTGGTATGAAATGACACGAACACACACACACACAGAAAAACGTGGCTTGCGACGTCGACAGCGCATTTTAAAACACTAAAATTAAACAAAATCGCATGTTGCTGACAGAACGAAAGCAATAGGAAAATAAAAAAGTATACAAAGAGGCATGTTCTTCTACAAATAATTCTTTAGTATTCGTTCTAATATGTTTGTCTGCTTGTCCGTCTGTCTATGCATGTTGAGTTAGAAAAGCAGTTAATACATTAATCTACTAAAATTTGCTAAAAGTGCTTATTAACAACAACAAACATTATCATGTTCCACAAGACCACTTGTATGATTTCAACTTACGCTCCACAACGGCTCGCTCTCTCTCCCAAATCACTCACATACACACACACACACAAAACGTTTGCTCTCTCTCTCGCTCTCACTCGCGTAACTTTCTCTCGTTGCGTATACTCTTCGCACTACAATAAAACTTTTCGCAGCTTCTTCGCTCGTCGCTCGTACTCTCAACCCCCTAAAATGCATTTACATTTTCCTGCTCGCTCGAACCACAGCGCGCTTAAGGCAACCGAGAGCGAGATGGAACGATTGCCTATGACAGGTATAACGGTAATACGTATACGCAACCAGCCTTTTCTTGACACACTTTTCATCGCATTGCAATTGTTGTGGGTGGGGTTGTGGGGAGTCATTGCGGTTTGTCGGCCGTTAACTGTTGGTTAATAACGGCGTCGGGCTGCGCTTTGCCGGTGGGTGTGGCTCTTCTCGCTGTGCGTGTATGTGTGACAATCAGGAGTCTGCGCAGCTCGTCCTCTGCTCCAATAGGTTGCCTGCCGGCGCCAGTTATTGCCGTTTAATTGTCGCCCGTTGTTGGGCATCCCGCCGAGCCTCCTGGTTGGGCAGCCAAAACTAAAGCTCAGCAGCACCAGGCTAGGCACCGTTACTTTTTTTTGTCATGAGCCGAAGTCCGTCGGCCTTTTTTTTGAATTTCTTTTTGCTGCCAGTTTTTTTTCCTTTGCCGTCGGCTTTTCTTGGGGGTTGCTTAGGAGCCGCCAGTGTCCTTGGACCTCTTCCCACACACACACACATACACATACACACACATACACACACAAACATGCACAGTAACACACAGTAAACTTTAACAGGTGAGACACATGCTTAACGCTTGTCGCTTGAGATATGCCCCAAAATCCCCTGAAAACCGACCATCCTAAATATCTACATTTGTACATATGTAAATTATTGAGATATCAGCAGCATATCAACAAGTAATAATCATTCAAATTATAACATCATCAGTTAAACACCACACACACACACACACACACTCACACACACATCCTAAACTCAGCCCCCCGAATCGGCTGCCATATCAACAAGTGCCTCTGCGTTCCGGGGATACCCATTAGTAAATTGAGCAATGCCCATTGTGCTGATGAGCATCTAAATGGGAAGTGGGTGGCACCACGAGCCTGTAGTTGTTGCCTGCCCGTCTGTCCAATGGTCCAACTGTCCCGTCGCTGACCTAATTAAGTCATTATAAAACCTGTTAACTTGAACTCATATTTCTCCATATGCCCCAAAGGCAAATAGCAGCTAAGTAAGAATATCAGACTAAATTATGTCATATAATATTATTTTTGTTTGTATGTCTGGTTTTTTTTTTGTGCTTACGTCGGAAATTGCATAAAACATTTTTGTTGATTTAAATCTTTATGGTTATTATCTCTTTGTAATCCAGTTTGTGCAAATCAAGTTCATTCAAACTCTAAATAAATAATGTAAAATTTCTTTAATTATAGCATTATATTTTTTGAGCAACCATTTAAAAAATGTAGAAAATTACATTTATTTTTATTGCTTAAAATTATTAAAACAAAAAGATTTAAATTTAAGTCAAAATATTTAGGAATTCCACCGGATTAAATATACCTTAAATTTTGGATAGATGTAAGAAAAACTTAATTTATTGACATCTGCAGAGATTTAGAAATGGTATATTTTTAAAATACCATAAAATAAGAATGAATCGAATTCAAATTTCATAAAAATATTTAAAAATTCTTCAAAATACAATATTATTATATTAGTTTTCGATATATGGATTATTTTTCTTATTCTACACATAATTCCGTTTCAGTTGAAGTATATGTTGGTAGGGGAATTTTTTATTTTGTATAATCTTTGCAATACAACTATTTATTTGAACTTGTTTCATTTTCTGTTCTGCGTGATTAATAAAAGTGATTAAATGGGACAAAAATATTTGCAATTGAGTAGTGAATTGAAGCGTAAGAAATGCATACAGCAGCTACCCCAATTTTGCACCATCAATTAGGTTAATGCAATATTTCTTTGTATATATGTATGTATGAATGTGTACACTTACGCACTGGAAAATGTAATCCCCCCTGACCAAACAATGAAAGTAATTGCAAGGGAGAAACACGACAAAATGTGCGTCATTCCAAGAACTTAACTAATAAGTTGAGCAATTTGGCAAACAAACCAAATATGCTTGCAAGCGTTGTAGTAATTTATAATTTACAGTACAGTATTTGTATGGTATAAAGCAGAAGTAGCAATCAGCACGTGGCTGCTGCACTTTTCATGGTTACATTGAACCTGTCACAGTGCATGCAGTCGCTGCTGCAGTCGGCGTCGCAGCTATTTGAAAATTTTTGTTTCGCTCGACATTTGCATTATCTGTGTAATATTTGCCCTGTGCATTTTTATGCACATGTCTGTGTCGATTACTAAGAATACTTTTTGTTCGAGCGAAACAGAGAGAGCTTTAGCGAGAGAGTGGAAGACAGATAAAGAGAAGGAGAGAGAGACAGATAAGTGTGGTATGGTGAAGTTTTTGGTGGGTGAGAGCCGCTTTCGTCTCGGCACATTTGTCGGCCTTGCTGATTATGTGTAGAGAGGCAAACGCACACACACACACACATACACTGCTGTGCTGCAGCACACACATGCATACAGCTGCGGTCAAAATAATAACAGTGCACACATGTGTTTTGTGCAAAATGTTTGGAAAACAAATATTTTTAAACAAGTTTAAAAAAGTTTTTATCTGCACACAAAAATTTTAATACTGAAGACAAGTGAACATTAAGTGTTTGTTATTAACAAACAAATAAAGTGTTTAACAATTAAAGTATTAAATTAAACTTAAGCCAAAAAAAACGAAATAAATTTTTTAGATCTAGCCAACTAAGCATGAATGCTAGAATCCTTGCTGGATTGAGGGCTGCTATGTCCTTGAATCTCATAAAATGCATTTCTAGGAAACTGCATATTTATAGGAATCGAAAGGATTATGGGGAGAACTATGGCAATTATTGCATATTTTTACTATATTATTATGACCTCAACTGTGAATGTGTGGCTTGGCTGTCCATTTGTATTTGGGCTTGTGCACTTGTCAATTTATGACGACTGTTGCAGTCGCTGCATCTCGCTCTCTCTCTTACTTTTTCTCTCTCTATCTTTTTCTCACACTCAAATAGTTGTTTCCATATTCTCTCTTTTGCAAAATGTATGCAGAAACACGCACTTGGCAGCAGCCTCAGCAGCAGCAGCTTCTTTGTTGTAATTATAGATATATATATTCCAACTAAATATATATATATATATATACATAGTATGCCATATCGGTACATTTATATAGTAAGTATGCGCTGATGTGACATTTGTGCCGGTTTGTGTCTGGCGCCTTCCACTGACTGATAGCGCTCCTTTGCCCCCTTGGAAAGGAATGCGATCAGTCTTGGGAATGTTTCATATCAAAATCGCTGACAGAATGAAAGATAAGGTTTTTTATTAAAATTCTTAATTAATTCGCTTATGTCTGGCAAAAGGGGTTTATTTTTTCTCATTTATAAATTAAATCTAACAAAATTAAAGCTTGTTTATAATATGAAGAAATAATAAATAAACAAATTTTTATATTTTTATTTTGAAACTTGCAAAAATATGTTTATGTTTACAAAAATTAAAAGAAGCTAAATAGAAAATGCTAAAAGCTAAATATATCATATAAATGACTTTAGACAGGATATGTTCCAATTGAGTTAATTTTTTTCATTTCATGGAATAGACAAAAATTGGTATAACTAAAAATGAAATTGTGTTGCTTTCACCTTTTTTTGTAGACATTTAGTCTACAAATTTACAGCTTACAAATTAAAAATAGTTGATTAAGGAATTTCCGCAGGGTATTTTCAAGTCGAGATTTATAAACTCTTTACTTATCTTATTTTTGCATAATACACCGATTATATAGCTAAAGTTCTTTGAATATAAAAAATGTGGTTTCGCACAATGAGTGAAAGGAAAAAAACAAATGCGTTCTTTGAGCTGTTTTAAGATGTGATCTAAGCCAGGTCAGTGCAAAACGCTATCGCTTTGGCTTTGGCTTTGGCAGGGGCAATTGCCAAGGCAACCAATAGCCACTAAAAGGCTTAGATAATCCATTAGTGCCAAAAGGCCAATTCAGGGCAAAAGGTACAACTACAACGATGATAAAGAAAAAGGAAGCTGTGCGTGCGGGTGCGTCTGTGTGTGTCTGTGTGTGTGTGTGTCTGACTGTGTGTGTGTGTGTGTGTGATGTCGACACAGCAATTTGTACAAGTCAAATCCGTTGGCGCCAAAAGTCTACGGCGCTGGCAAAGGCAAAAGCAAAAGGCTAAAAGAAAAACCAACGCAGCAGATGAAAATCCGCTTAAAAAAGTGCCGAACGTGCCAAAGGTATTCCAGTTTACCCCCCCTACACCCTCAAAAGCCAACCCTATCCTCTGGATGATAATTTATAGTCCTGAAAACTTTGCGTGCAGTAAAAAGTTTTTTATTTTCATTTTTTTCTTCTTTTGTTGTTGTTGTCTTAAGTTTCTCGTGTTGCGCGGCGTTTGCGATTTTTAATTCTTGTGCTAAATTGTTTAAAAATGTTTTAGAAGAATTCTGCAAAGCGCGTAGAACTTTTTAGCCATGGCTTTACCCTTTTCGCCTTTGCCATCTCCACTTCTCCACGTTCGCCGGCTGCCAACAATCTTTTGGCAGCAAAACTGCTACTAACAAAGTTTGCGGCATGTTGACCACTTTGTCGCCGGATAACAGCCGTAGATAGTTTTTTGCACAATTTTTTTACTCAACTTCCGCTTCAGTGTCGATGCAATTTGTATTAGCAAAGTTTTGCGCAAAGAATTTCGCAGTGCACAGAAAAAAAAACCAACACACACACACACACACATACACACAAAAAAAACTATTTGAGGGCTGTAAATTTGCAAATTCTCGCCAGTGGCTGATTTATGGTCAATTAGCGCGGCGCTTAACCGAACCTGTTCCAAACCCGTCTGCTTCCCCTAAGTTTCAGCAAATACATCCCAGTTACCAGTGGATGCACTTAAAGAAATAGGCGCATCTTTTTTTAGAAAAATTATCATAATTTTGGTGCGTAAAACAGTTAACCTAAATTTAATTTCTCAATGTTTTCGAACATTTCTTAAAATTAAAATTTAGAATTTCTGGTATTCTGTGCAAATGTAGAAAATTCTTAAATAAAATTAATTTTTTAACTATGCTAAATTTTTTTTTTGTTTCCTAAAAAATATATCTAATAACTAATTAATGAAATTAAATATAATATTTAAGCTTCATAAAAAATTCGACATTGAAAAAGTTGAACAAACATATAATTTAAAAAAAATATACATATATGTAAAATTAAAATAAAATATTTTTACAGCATAAATTTTAAGTTTTAATAAATTAAGAACAATTTTACTTGAAGTATTTTTAAGAGTTTTTTTTTGAGTGCACATCACTTAAAATAAATCACTTAAAATAAATCTATGTAAAATTAAAACTAAATATTTTTTCAGCATACATTTAAAGTTTAAATAAATTAAGAACAATTTGACTTGAAGTATTTTTCAGAGTTTTTTTTTTTTGTTGAGTGCACGAAGACAGATAGATGCCATAATCCTTGGAGGACTACCCACTCTTCACGGGGCATTCATCAAAACTCTTTCGGCACTTTGTTTGTTTTTATGCGTTTGACTTTTATGTGCGACATTTAGTACCCGCTGCATGAGGGCGGGGTGAAGGAATTTTTGGGGCGGGGCAGCTCGTAAAACCATTTAAGCCGATGCCGATGACGATGCCGACGCCTTACGGATTTTATGCTCAGTTAACCCGACGGTTGATAATATGGAGTGGTGCAAGGGGTGCAAGGGGCAAGGCGTATCCGACTGATCATAAAAACTACACGCGCCCCTCATAAAAGCATCAAAGTCAATTTTAGGATGACTCCTGGCCAGCTTCAGGCTTCACATTTCTTCTGCTCAAATCTGGTTCGTTGGTTGGTTAAGCAACTTGTTCTACACGATTTTTTTTTATGACTTAATATGGTTTTTGCCACTCGTAAAAATTAATTTAAATCGAAGATTGAGGTTTTAAAATGACGCAAATTCGATTGACTTTGCATATGCATTTGTATGAATATTATGGAAAGGAGACTGTATTATGGATCTTTTGATTTGTATATATATATACCAGATATATATATTTTATTTGATAGTTGTGATCTTAAGGCTTTTGTTTTATTCAAATAAAGTAAAAAAAAGTTTGTTAACAAATTCTCCATACTTTTATAATAAGCTCTTCACTTTTCCTAATATTCATAAATAAATATTTTTTTGGGTTATGTATAATATGGCAAAATATGGCAAATTGGTTCCAAATCTGGGCACAGTTCACGATTAATCGATAAATTATAATATCTTTGATACATTGCCTCTAAAAACCAAAAAAAAATTACGTAATTTGTACTCAAAATATGTGCAAAGAAAATTCATTGATAATATATTTATTTATATATATTTTAAAGCTAAACTTGTTAAATGTGTAATTCTGAAAATGAAAGCCTAAAATCTAAAATAGAACTTGCGTATATATTTCATATTTATTTATTCGCCTATTGTGGCTTAAGAGCAATCAATCATTTAAATAAATTTTTTTTAAATTTTAAATAATAAAAAAATTAAATTAAAATATAAAATGAAAACATAATATAAACCTTATAAATCAGGCTTTAATAAAATGTAAAATGATGCAACATTTATCGCAAAGATTGGAAAAAAACAGAAAAGAGCCACGCGAAATACAAACTGAAAAGATCACATAAAACAAAGCCACAACAAAAATTTATGCTGATTAAGCTTAAATAATATGCACAAAAAAAATCGCGAATTTTTTTTAATCTTTTAACTGTTTCTTTTAACTCTTTCTTCGTAGATTTGGGTTCTGTTTATCTTAGGTTTCGCAATGGCAACAAAAACCATAACAGAGCAGAAAAAAAAATTGGCAACTTATGAAAAGTAACGGTAAAGTCTCGTTCTACTTGGTGAAGAAGGAACGTTTGGAGGAGAGGAAGAATGTGACGAGGTGGCCGAGAGGTTAAGGCGTTGGACTGCTAATCCAATGTGCTCTGCACGCGTGGGTTCGAATCCCATCCTCGTCGAGTGATATTTTGATTTTGGCTTGCATTTGCATTGGTTTTTTTTGCGCCTCTTTACTTCCATATAGGATTTTAAATGTGGCACCTGGCCGCATCAGTTGGCAACAAGCCGGCTTCTATTATTTTTTTTTTCTGCTGCACATTGTCTGATTTATTTATGGAAACCACAGGCTCAGCTTTTACTGATGAAAATGGAAACTGGTCCTGGCACTAGCCTGAAATGTCAAATAGTTTTTTCCCACCCCCGCCAGCAGCACTTGTGGCAACGAAAAAAAAAAAAAATAGATAAAGATAAAGAGAAAAAATCCAAATCTTTTCGTTTCAAATTTTAGCAAATTTCGTGATGGGAAAAAACGAAGAAAAATAGAAGAACGCCAGCGAAATGAATTGGATTGAATTGAAATCGTAGGCGATAAAAATAAATCTTTGCAAGTGCGCAGCACGGCGCCGCCAAACAGCTGACGGCGAGTGTACTTCAAAAAGGGCCAACGATGGATGGCCGGAAGGGTAGCTGTGTGGCGGGGGTGGGGTGGGGTTTTGGTGGTGTTTCCTTTATCACAGAGCGAGAAAAAATCAACTATTTAGCATCCGAAATTGAAACTATTTTATATTTGTGCATTTTAAATTGGAATAAGAAAAAATTGTATTTAAATTATATCAAATTAGGAATTAAGAATATTCAATTGTTTTAAAAACACAGAAAAATCTTTTAAAAAAAAAAATCATTGAGTTCTTAATTCATGTACATTTCTTAATTTTAATATTTTACATTAAAGTATGCTTTTAATTAAAATTTATTTATTTTACTTTGATTAATTATTTAATATTTATTATTATTCAACTTTTATACCTTAAAGCATTTGTAGAATAAATTTATCGATCTTAAAAAAGGATGTGAATTTTAAAGTCAAGTTTGGCATTTTTATGTAGCACAAAGAAATGTTTAAAAAATTTCTTCTGCATTTTTTAACAAAGCTTCTCAAAATTATATTTAATTTTTAGAATAAAATATTGATTTAAGTTTTAGATTATAGTCCAAGAAATGAGCTGCTCGAATATTTCTCTCAGTGTGGAATGATGAAATTGAAAAACTACATGAGTTGACGGCTGCCGCTGCAATAGCCCCATCCCCCGCCCCAACCCCCTGCCTGCTGCGAGGGTGGGTGCATGTGTTAGCTGTGTGGCTCTGCCATAAGTCATACAATGTGCGTTTATCCTTGGCGTCTCTAAGGATATTGTGTCGCGGAGCCTTCACATCAGCAGCTGAGCAGCTGAGCAGCATTTGAGGACATCAGCTCAAACGAATTGTGTCGGAGTCACTTCAATATGCAAATGCTGCTCAATTGCGCTTGTCTTTCATTTTTATGTGCCGCACAGCTACAAAAGCCTTTAAGGTCCTTTAAGCCAGCTGCAGTCATCAGTCAGGCAAGTCGGCTATATATATATTTATATATACTTGCCCCTAAAGACTTCCCGTGGCCATCAATTTTTATCTATTTTCTATCGCTGGCCATTTTGACCGACTTCATAAAAAGTTCTTTACGATATCAACAAAATTTGCCCGAGTAAAAACTATAAATGCACATCCACACACACACACATTCACACACAGTTTGCTGTTGTCCACAAGTTGCTTCCCTTTTTTTTTTTTTTATTTGGCGACTGTAAACTGGCCCCAAAGTGTTGCTGCCTGCCTCGTTGATGACTTGAACTTAATGAGAACTAAAATGGATTATTTATGGCAAAAGGGTCATTCATATGTGATGGTCTACATATCTGTTATTATTATTATGATTATTGGGGATTAAAAAGATATTTGGAGAGTAGTTTCGATTAATGTACATATAAATCTAAATGAATCTCATATTTAATACAGACAAAGAGAGAGAAAGAGCGAGAGCGATTGGGCAAAAAGTTAAAAATATATTTATATTATGCATATGGAAAATATAAAAAAATTATGACTTAAAAAAATAATATAATTAAATATTTTTTTTATAACATTAAACATACATAATGTATATGTATTACAATCATTTACTAGAGCGACAAAAACATAGTCAAAAAACTTTTTGAAAATCCTTTTGATTTTCAAAAATTTTTATTAGGGGTAATTTAAAAAAAAATTCGTTGTGTTATAAAGATTTATTTAACATAAATTATCATGTTAAATAAAACTTTATAAAACAACAATTTTTTTTTTTTAAATTACCCCTAGTAAACATATTTTTTAGAGGGAATTTTAAAAAAAAAATTAAGTTTTTTATATAGTTTTATTTAACATGTTAAAATTAACATTAAATAAACATATTTTTTTTAATAAAAACCAAACACAAGCAAAAGAGTTACGACGGACTTTACTTCTGGTCTAAATCTTGTATATAACTACAATTTCACACATGTATAAAAGTATCTAAAATAGGTCTATTTTGCGTACTACAAATCAATCGTCGACAATTTAAAGTGTGTTTTTTTATGCGGGTTATGTACCTGTCAAGGTCACACACTAACCTGGTCTAAAATTCAAACGTGTCTCGGCTTATGTCTAAACGAGTACATATATAATATATGTATGTACGAGTGTGTGTGTGTGTACGTGAATTAAGCCTGCGGCACTTGCCACATGCCACACTTCAATACACACGAACAAAGCGAAAAAATGACTATCCGAAATTTCGAAAAAGTATATACAAATTTTAATTGAAAAAATAGCTACTAATTCCAAACAAAATTAAATTATTTATTTATGAAAAACAGATTATTCTAGGAAATGGATAAGTTACTCCTCAATAACGGTGCTACATCTATTAATATCTAAACTATAGTTTTTTGTAAGATTTAAACAAATTTTAAATATATATTTTTTTTAAAACAAAATTTAAATAAAATTCAAACATAAATTAAGAACTAAATATCTAAAATGCGAAATTAAAAATAAAAGTTTATTGTTTAAATAATACTTAATTGAAAGAGAATTAATAAAAATTTTTAATTTGCAAATTGAGTGGTCTAAGAATATTCCAATTTGAGATCTGACTTGTTGTGTAAAAGTTGTATTTTATTATGTATGTAAAAAAAGCATGGTTATAAATCTAGAAATTTTAGATAGTTCAAATATTAATTTAAATTTTTGGCATTTATTTTTTTAAGTGTATTTACACACATACAAGAATTACATACACAATTCCGGACTCAACGCACTGACCAGAGCTGGCTTCGCGGCGGGGAAAGGCAGTCGGCGATTGTGAGGGGAATGGGAATTTTGGGCTGGCTCTCGTTGCGGGTCTGGGTGTGGCTCTGGCTCTGGGTCTGGGTCTGGGCAACCAACTGTGCTGGCTATCGGTCGAGCTCTGATTGAATAATCGTGCGCCATGTCGGCAGTGGAACAAATCGTGTCTAATAGACTGATTAATATTGCAAGATTTCCCCGTTGGTTCAAGTCAAGCGAGCGAGGCAGCTCTGAACTCTGCCCTCTGCACCTCCCCTCCCGCTATTGCCCTCCCTCTCTCTCTCTCTCTTTGCCGCATGTAACATGATTCATGCGGATTAAATGTGCTCAAATTGATTGATTGTTCAAATGATGTATAGTCATTAGAAGAGTTCTTTTTTTTCTTTATTTTTCTTGGCTCTTTTGTCGACTTCTTGGCCATGGCACCTGTCGCCTCTAGCCTTTATCCCCTTCCGCCCCTCTCGAACACTCGAGCTTAGCCACACTTTTAATTTGTTTCATCTAAGCGAAAACTTTATTTTCAGACTTTATCTTTTGCACACATCAAATTGATTTGATACGTTGCTGAAATAAATTTCAGTTAATAGGGTTAGCTGAAGAGCGAAAAAAATTATAAATAAAATGATATATATACTCGGATATCCGCATGTGCTCATTGATTTACATCACAACTCCTCACACTCCCCCCAAAGACAAGACAAAACGCAAGACACAAAAGTACGCAAAGAACTTTTCCATTTTTATTATCATAAACCCCCCACAAAATCAACTCAAAATAACCCATTCCCTGGCCATATTATTCATTTTATGGATACACCTTATAAGTACTGGAACAGAGTTTAGTAAGTGCTGCGAATCCTGCCGGATGCTTTGCCTTGGTTATAAAAAAGAAATATTACACATTACGCCAAATTGTTGGAGACTGTCAGGCGACAATAATAACGTTTAAAGTTAAACGTATATCCATCCATATATATATATATGAACGGGGTTATCTCCCAGACAGTTTTATTGTTTGCCTTTGGCTGTAAAGTGTACCAAAATATTCGCTCGACATTCGAGGAGCCATCTTAGCCAAGCAGCCAGTTAGCCAAAGTGCAACAGCTCCTGGAGCAGCCTCAATTAGCTGATATCAACTAACTGAAGTAATCCTTAAATAAGTTCTCACATTATAGTCTACAATTTCTACACAATTTATAGGTTTACCTAGCAAATTAGGATATCAACATCCATGTAAATTTAGAAATTGATACTTTGCTTTTTTTAAATTAGAAATACTGATTTTTTCTTAGTTGAGTGCAGAAAAAAATAAAATTAACTCCCTTCAAATGATGACTTATAAATAAAAGAAAAATTTTTTTTTAAGTAACTTTAAATCAAATACTTAGTGTCTACATATAATATAGAATAAATTATGGAAAAAATTTCAGATTTAATAAACACTAATTTCTAAATGTTAAGCTAATATATTTGTAAATTTTAAATTAAACAAGCAAAACATTTAAAAATTAATTTGTATTTCTAGTTATTTGTTTATATTTATCTCAAATTAAACAAAAAATATATTCGTTTAATACGAATTTAATTTGAATAAATCAATACAAATATTTTAGATGCTTTTATTTATTTACATATTTAAAATAACTGTATTTTGTATTTTTTACTTTATATAAATTTAATTTTAATGAATAAACAAAAATGTATTTCAATATTTTAGATGCTTTTGTTTATTTATATATTTAAATTTCTGTATTTTAAGCAAAATTCCAAATTTAATTTTATTAAATCAATTATAATTTAATCCGATATTTTAGTTGCTTTTGTTAAATTATATGTACAAATTTAGATATTTTATATAATATTCATAAAAATATTTTTACTCTAAATAATTTATTTTCATTGAATGAATTTAAATATTTAAATTGCTTTTGTTTATTTAAATTTCTGTATTTTAAGTAACTTTCAAACAGTCATAAAAATATATTAAATTTATTAAAATTTAATTTAAATAAATGAATAAAAATTTAATCCGATATTTTAGATGCTTTTAGTTATTTACATATTTAAATTACAGCATTTTAAGCAACTCTCAAAATTTAATTTTATTGAATCAATTATAATTTAATACGATATTTTAGTTGCTTTCATTTATTTATATATTTAAATTTCTTTCAAATCGTCCTAAATATATAAATAATTAAAATTTTCTTCAAATGAATGACTAAAGATTTAATTCGATATTTTATTTGCCATTGCATATTAACATAATTAAATTACTGTATTTTATGCATTATTTTTATACAATATTATTAATATATTTTAAATATTGCAACAAGACAAAACCAAATTTGGTTTATAGACGCTTCATTGTCTCAGCTGGGAAAATTTATTCTCCGTTGGCGATGGAAGAAGTGCTTATGTAAACTGTGGCAGCCACTAAATGGAAGACAGCGCCATTAGGTAAGCTCGCTAAATGGCCGATTTTAGCCAGAAAGGGAGAGGGAGAGGGAGAGGGAGAGGGAGAAGAGACCAATACGAGGAAATAAAAATTTATTGCGCGCCCAAGTAAGAAATCAAAGTGGCAAGCAAAAGCAGAGGCATGCAGAAAAACTTACAACAAATCCAAGTGCCCCAACCGACCAAAAAAAAAAAGAATGAAGCCAAAGGTAGACGAATCGGGTTGTGGATGTGTGGCGCCCTCGTGATCCCCAGTTGCCGTTAAGGACACTAATAAAATATTGAACGGGCCATCGATAAGCGAACCAAACTGAGGCACGTCAACGAACTTCGCTGGGGCGGCATGAGAAGTCGTAGCAGCTGGAGCCGAAGGATGGGAATGTAGGATGGAGGGAGTGCGGAGTGTGGAGAAACGCTTACGTAGATGGCAAAGATGACGATTAAAACAAATTTCCACGACAACCTGGCGCCGTTTAGCCAGCGGAAGGAAGCGAAATTGTTAAACGCAAAAGTTGCAAAATGCCAGAAAAGTGCGGGCCAAGGAAGGGTCGGCCCAAGGAGGTGAGTGGAGAGTGCCTAGAAGCGCAATCGGAAGCAAAGACTTTACGATTCACACACGCGCACACACACACACACTCGAGTGTGTGTGTTTGCACCTTCCTTCAGCGCATTGGGGAAAGGGTAAAAGGGGCAAGGGACAAATGGGAACTTGGCAACTTGCAGACAAGTTTTAAATGAATGAGCAGCGCTTCCGTTCAATGCGTTACACTACTGCCCAGCCAAAGAATCAGTGTGTATGTGTGTGTGTACACAGTGAGAAAAATTATATAAAATTATTCTGAATGCCAACGAAAGATTTCTTGCGGTTCAAAGTAGAGTTTTCTTGGCTATCTTTAATATCTCCATTTTTAAGTGTTTATTGTAAAAAGATTCTGTGATTATGCAAAAGATAAAAATAAATAAATAAAATTAAATAAATAAGACTTTACGTAAAATTGTATTTTTTGATTATGCAAAATATAAAAATAAATAAATAAAATTAATAAATAAAATAAATAAGACTTTACGTAAAATTGTACAGTTATCTGCCGTGTAACTATGAATTAAAATTAAAAAAAAAAAACTGCACCAACATAAAATATTTTAATATTTTAGCAAGAAATATCAGTTCTTTGAAAATATATTTAATAAATAACAATAAATTAAAAGAGAAAAATAAACGATGGATAGTTCCTAACGAAATTATATTATATTGCCTGTATTATTTGGGGTTAAATTTAAACAAATATTTTCATATTATTATAAAGTTTTTTCGCATATTTTTAAAGTTCGCATCGTATAATTTTGGTAAACCAGAGTTCAAACAAAAACTTAATTTTCTGGATCCAGAATTTATACTGCTTTAATAGAAACAAATTAGAGCATTTATTATACTAATTTTACTATTCAATATACTTGTAATTTTTTTAATCACATTACAGAAAATTATGGAATTTTTTTTCAGTGTATGTCCGGCTATCCGGCGAAGCATGACAATGGCTACAAGAAATTTCGAGTGGCGGCCACTTGCCAATTGCGATTATGGTTTATGTACAGTGCGATAAAGGTCGTCAATAGGTCGCCACACACACACACACACGCGCGCACACATACATCGACAACATCCTTTGGCATCCTTTTGTTATGGGGGGGGGGGGGGGGGGGGCGCAGCCAAGGAGCAAGTTTCTTGTAACTGTTACAGTTACAGTTAGAACTTTGCTGACCATTCGAGCGCCTTCAATGGCTCAATTATTTTTGGACAATTTGCGAATAAACCAAAGTTTGGCAACAGTCAAGACCACCCTCTCCGCAATCTACTGCCTCCCCTCCTGCTGTCACTCATCGCTGATGTAGAAACGATGTTGGAATCTCGAGTATCGAGTGTTATAAGCGTAATTGAGTTGAGTCCAGCAAATTATGCATGCAATGGCAAAAAGGAGCAACGAGGACGAGGACGAGGGCGAGCACGAGGACGATACACACTTAAAGTGGCAATGGCTGGGCCTGTCCTTGAATGCCATGATATGCCACATATGCCACAATCGATGCTTATTTAATTCACACACAGCAAAATTGCATTTTCTTAATTTATTTGATATGCAAATTTATTTATTGACTGCATGCCGAAAATGGCATTGAAATCAGACCGCACTCACTGTGCCTGTCATCTGAACTGGCCCTCAATTTGGTGGACATGCAACATGCAACACGGCAGTGCAAGCGTAAATCGATTTCCCAATGCTCCATGCCATGCCACAATCTGTTGCAGTCCTAAATAAATAGGCGTAGCAGGTAGATTGACAAATCCGAGCTTCAATTTTCAGTTTTGTGCAACATTTCGTCGCAATGACACCAAATCAGATTTTACAAATTTAAATAATAGACAATATTTTACAACGAGGCAACTGATTTGGACCAAATTCAATTGTACTTTTGGCCACATTTTAAATTGCATATTTCCAATAAATTTAAGGATTTTAAAAAGTGTAAAAATTCGTAATTTATTTAAATTTTGTTAATCTATGGTGAGAAAAATGTATAATTTGTTTATATATTGTTAAGTTAATTTGAAAATTTGCTCAAAATTTGTTACAACTTAAATGCAAAATCTTTTAATTATATGAAAAAAACAACTACCAAAAACAAAGCAAAAGATAAAAAACATGAGTAAGATTTCAGCGGATGTATTAAATATACACTAAAAATTTAATCTCACTTACTTGAAAAATCTCTAATTTAAATTAATGCTGATAAATATATTATAAAAATGAGAGTTTAAATTACACTTGTTATTATGAATATTAATTTATCATAATGAAACCGAGTTAAAGTTCTTCCAACTGGTATAAATTAAAAAAAAAAAGGTATGTAAATTTAAACTTAACATAACAAATTAAAAAAAAACACATAATTTATAATGGGATACATTTTATGAGTTTACAGATCATATTAAATTAATTAATTACAAAATAACATTAAAGTCTATAAAAAAATGTAATTTAAATTAAAATTAAGCACTGAGAAATCAAGAGATAACTAAACAAATGTTAATTAGCTTTCAGTATGCAATAATTGCAAAGTTTGACAACTTTTCTATGGGTCAGTGGAATAAAAAACAAATACCTTTAGTACAAAATCAAACTGACTTGATACATTCCCAACTTTGGCCAAACAACCCTTTAAAAACAAGCAAATCCAATGTCAAAATTCAAAATGAGTCACAAGTCAAAAAGTGCGCATACCCCATTCCCCCTCACATCTCCACAAATGTCACATGTGTGAGTGCAATGAAAACAATACAACTCAATTAGATCAGGCGGCCAAAAGTGCCGTTGCAGACAGAGTTCACCGAATCCAACTGCCTTTCCCACTCTCCTACCCACTCTTTCTCTTTCTCTGTCTCTCTCTCTCTCACGCTCGCTACGAGGTAGCTGCTGTCCAAAATTTACTGTGTGAATTTCTGCGCTCTGCGGCACATGCAAAATGGGAAATGGAATTGGAATTGGAAATGGAAAAGAAAAAGGAGAAGGAGAAGGAAATGGCAAACGGCAAATGGCGCCTGAAAATATGCAGCGCGTAGCCAAAAACGTGTCGAATGCGTGGCCAAAAACCACAATGAGCCACAAAATTGGCAACATAATTTATTTGCTAGTGTTTGTGTGTGGGTGTGTGAGTGTGTGTTTCGGTGTGTGAACTTCACCATTGCTAATTAGCAGCATAATTTAATTTCCAATTGCCAATTGGCAACGCAGCGCACAGCAGCAGCACCAGCATCGATCATGGTCGTAGTTAGAGGGGTGTCCCCCCTCGCAACAAAACAAGCTGTTGAATTAAACCACTTGCAATTTGGCAAAGAAAATGAATGACTTTTACATTAAAATATATTCAATATATTTTTAAAATGCTGAAATGATTTTTAAAATTAATTTGACATCTTCCCAAAAATAAAAACAACTTTTTGGCTTTAAGTATACTAAATTAATTATAAAAAAAAAACTTTCAAAAAGTGTTATTGTTATTATTTTTTTATTTCGAATGAAATAAGGATTGCTCGTAAATTGTTAAGACAAGAACTCAATTTCTTCAACTTAATGAAAAATACTTTCTAAAATAGGGAAAATTAGAAAAATGTCTGTTGATTATTTTTAAAGTTAAGATTTTTATGCTCAAAAATAAATTTTTAAAAAAATTATGTGTCAAATTGAAATTATTTTTTTTTTATATAAAGAGCACTTATTGAAATTTTTAGATTGTTCACTTATTTTAAGTACAATTTTTAGTAGGATTTGATGGACTTTACAAACGATGTTTGCCTTCATTCCTCCTTCTGGGATCCTGTCTACGGCCATGGCATCTACTTACAAACATTTTAATTGAGCGGCCTGTTGCGCCACACACACACACACACACACACATAAATATATATATATATATATATATTATATATATATCGCAATATATTGTCTCATGTGCTGGCGCAGCGGTAAACAAATTTTTTTGGGTTGGCATCGTGTCCTGCATGGGAAATGATGGATCAGCCTCCGTTCGAAGTCGCAACTTGGATGCGGCTCCAACTGCTGCTGCAGCGAGAGAGTTAAAGTTAAGCAAAAAAATCACTGATGAGCGATGCCGATGGGAAATCGAATTAAATTAAAAAACGTAGCCAACCAAAACACATACAAACATATACATATGCTATCCATTTCCATAGTACACTGAGAAAAAAGAATAGCTAGTAATTATTATGTTTCAGGCGTTCGATTTGTAATGGATAATGAAAAATATTCTGAAGCCAGCGGAAATCAGTTTGTACATAAAAAAAAATATTAATAAATAAGTACTTTTAATAACAATAAAAAATAATTACAAATATATTTAATTTGAGCATGGATATCTTATTCTATAATTTTATATTAAAATTAGTTGTCTTACTAATTGTAATATTAATTAATTAAAAATGTAAAAGAATAATCAATTAATTGTTAAAATAAATTGTGATATGTTTAATACATTTAAATATTATTATATTTATTTATTATATTATTCAATATTTAATTAAGCATTTTTTAAATTAATTTTTATGTAATCTTATTGCTTATTTAAGATAATTGTGTTACTGTTTTTTTTTTTCTAATAAAACTATTATTTTCAGTTATGAGTTTAATTTTTAGTTCACCATTTTGTTTTTTAATTTCTTGTTTTTATTTTGCTTAAAATTTATGATAAACATATTGAATTGAAAATTTTTTTTATATTTTACATATTTCTTACTTTCAATATTAATAATAAATAAATTGTTTTAATCAATCAATTATTCGATTATATTAATACATTTTTTTTTACCATTTTCTAAATATTTGTTTATTTCAGCTTTTAATATTTATGCAACATATTAACTGTCAATAAGAATTTGTTATATTAACATGTAATTATTTTGGTTTTGCAAATTGAAGGATATTTTTCTTTCAGTGTACATGTATGGGCGGAGATATACTAACAAATGATGTTGACCGCCCATGGGTCGAGATGTTAATTAATCTTGATTTTGACGCGCAAGTAACGGCACTGTGGAATTTTGCTTGCGTCAAAGTGACAATTAAATTAATCATGATGGCAAACGATTATGTCAACAGGAGCCCGGACACGGGACTAAGGACACACAGGACATGGGGAATACCGCCCGCAGCGAGCAACTTAAATATAAGCGAAGAACATATTGTCGAAGGACCTGGTTGGTCGTAGAGTGGGAGGATGGGTGGGGTTGTGGGTGAAGCGTTCAAATGGTTTGCGAATTGGGTTTGCCGCCCGCCCCGAGAATCTCATTATGTCTGCGCTTGAAACTTATAATTAACATTTTGACCGCAACAAAATTCGCAAACTGGGCAAGAGTTTGCAGCAGTTGAAAAAAAATAAATGAATAAAACTAAGCAAAAGATAATAGAAAAAAAATGTTTGTACCAGAAATACTTTTAATTAGTTTTGTGGTAATTGAAGCACTCAGCTGTGCAAATTGTGTAAATAAATATATAATTTAAAAATTTAAAAACAAAAAATAATATCTGCGCCAATTCAAGACACAAACCAAATGGTTGTTAAGTGTGGAGCACTTCGTTAAGTTTTCAATGTGGTGGCCTGTCGATAGATAATGTGGCAGTGACAGTAGACAAAAAAAAAACATTTGCACGAGGCTGAACATCACAATTTAATATTGAATTAAATTGATATAAAAGGCAAGCAAGCAACTGCAACAGCATGGCGGAAACCGAGCCAGAGGTTGAGGTCAACGGCACCGAAGCCGATGATGATGCTCAAGATCAGGACATCAAGCAAAAGAAGCAAACGCGCCACGATGGCGGCGCCGCCGACTTGGAACGTGTCACCGACTATGCCGAAGAAAAGGAAATCTCTGCCGCAAACATATCGAGCGTAAATATATTAATTCCATCGGCAAGGGTAAAGAAATCGTTTCAAGTGATTCTTGTGTTTCTCTCGGCTTAGGCAGTGGAACAGTTTGGCAATCAGCGCAGCAAAGAGAACGAACTGAGAGTGGCCAAGGAAAAGGAGTTGCAAAAGGTGCAGGTGAAAAAGGAAGATATTGAACTGATTGTAAGTTGATCTATACACACACATTCATATGCATATATGATAAATCTCACTCTCTCTCTCCCTCTGCACTTACAATCGCAGATGAATGAGCTGCTTGTTAGCAAAACACAGGCGGAGAAGGTGCTCCGCGAGCAGAGCGGAGATGTTGTTGCTGCCCTGGAAGCCATCATCAGCAATTAAGTGTATTGCCGGGAACCGGTAGATGGCGCCACCTAGCCTAACACTGCTTTATTTGTACATTTATAAAACTAGTAAAGAGAAAAACAAATTTTTAACAACAAATTTTGATAAAACAAAGTTTACTTTTTTTATATCAATTTAAAATTTATTCATATTTTCAGCAATGAAAACCAACCAAAAATTGAATATTTTAAATGAAAAAAGAAAGATTTAACTTTTTGTTTTTGTTTAGTATATTTAGAGCACTACCCATTTATTATGTTTTATCTCTAATCGTAGTTAGAGCTTTTCAAATCTGACTATTAAGATCAAGTTTTTAAAATTGTTGTATCTGTAAAATTGGAAAAAACTTGTAATTTTCCAATTTTATATTGAAAATAAGCCGTTTTTCGATTCGCAATTATCTATCATATATATGTAATGTGGTGTGTGAGTGTGTGTGTGTCTGTCTGAGAGAGTGTATGTGTGTGTGTTGAATAAGGTTAATAAACTATAACAATCCAGTTAGAACGAAGAAAAAAATCAATTTATAACAACTATGAAGACAAAACAATAAAATAAGTTGAAATCACGTTTAAATTTCATTGCGATGATAATCGTATTGCCGATGTTGAAATCATGTAATTAAATACTTTTGCAGATTCTCGCACGAAGGCGTATTTATATTCTGAGCCTTCCGATACAGATCCCGATCACCAAATGTACGAGCCTTGGCCAACATCGAGTCGCCTGCAAAAGTGCATAAAATACATTAACTAATTATAAAAAAATAGTGCATTATTATGTGCTTACGATAGTTGCGCTCTCGACTGCACGAATGCTTCAAATGATTGACAAAATCTTCCTCGACGGATTCCTCGAGCCGTGCCACAGAGCCCTGATACTCCGAATAAAAGTTATCCTTGACATAATACGGAATTTTCAGACCGTTCGTCTCACGTTTCACCGAATATTTACTACACAAAGCCAACGACAAAGATTAATTACTATAAATTATATATAATAAAATAGTAATACTTACTGAGAAGGCGATAGACTGTACATAGGATCCGATATAAAGAAGGAGGACATCATGGACAAACCGATGAGCAACAAAATGGGCAGTAAATTGATTAACGTCGATGAGTTGTTGGTCTGCAGGCAAAGCAATATAAATAAAATTATTCATATATATATTTATATATATATATATATATATATATATATACATACATCTCTGTCCTCGCGGGCCTGATGACGACGTCGCTGCTGCCTGTAGATATTCTGCTGTGGATAGCCACCGTTGAAGAACATATTGAAGAGCTCCTCAGCACTCAGATCCGCCTGGAAGGTACGCGAATATCCATAGTCACTGTAATGCTGTCCTTGTCCATGGTGTCCGCCACCGCCACTGTTGCCATGCCCATTGTGCGACTCATTGATGCCATATAGATCGTAATTTTTACGCTTCTCCGCATCCGTTAAAACGCCAGCCGCATTCCCAAGCGCCTTGAATGCCTCCACAGAGCCGGGTGCCTTATTCTTGTCCGGATGCAGTTGCAGGGCGAGTTTCTTGTATGCCTTCTTCACTTCCGAATCGGTGGCCGTCTTACTAACGCCCAGCACCTCATAGTAATCCTTGCATCTACGAAACAAAATTCGACACGAATAAATTGCGGGCTATCTTGGGAAAGGAGGAGTAATTGTCCTCCTTCTCCAGCTACGCACTTTTTGATTTTGCGCACCGCCTCCAGCTGATCATTGGTGTATTCGGGTGCATGGTTGCGTGAATCCGAATTGACTCGCTTCCTTGGCCCCGAATCCTTCTCATCCGCACCAGTAGCATTGGAACGATCCCGGCCAGCGTTGCCATTGGTCGCTGATGTGCTCTTTACTTTGGCCAGTAGCTCTAAAAACAGACAGTCTCAATTTATTTATGCACTGTGAGAAATTCAGTGGGTCTTACGCTTGGCTTTGTCCGTGGGATAAAGTTTCTCTGCCTTAAGCAGAAACTTTTCGGCTCTTTCGATTTGACCAGATTTAAATGCCTGCTCCGCAACATCGATGCAGCGCTGTGCCTCGTCCTTGTTGCCATCCATGATTTGCTACCAACACGACACGTAAAGTGCAATAAAAGGTAGTAGTATGTATATATATGTGTGTGTGGATATAACGATTTATGAACCCCTCGCACTAAACACACACGCACACACACACGCAAAAAGAAGTGCTCGAATTCTTTGAGAAATATTTGATTCCTAGCTTGCTATGGCCACTAGATTAATTTTAAGTTTTTTTTTAACTTATTTTCTATGTTTGCATAAATTAATTTGACGGCCAGCTCAGCTCTCTAATTTAATTGATTTTACTGCGTTTCGTTGACTTTTCATCAGATTATCAAAGGGCCTATCGATTTATCGACGCACCACCATAAGCAAATAGACTTAATATAAGTTACGAGATTAGTAAATCCGTTCAATAATACTACTGCATTACATTTATTAAAAAATTATATACATGTTTATTTATTTACATATTGTTCGCAGTTAGAGTATCTTCAAAATATATATAATATTTAACTATGATTCGATAAGTGCTAATTGATTTTGACAGCTGATTGCAGAGTTGCACTTTGGTAGCTGGTGTTGCCAGATCGCCCACACACACATGCAGACGTATGCGTGCGTGTGTGTTTTTGTGAGCGCCGCAGCATGGAATGAAAAGCGCAGCGCGTTCGCTGGCTTAATTCTCGTGTCGTATTTATTTCTAATTATTACAAATATTAAAAGACGGCGCACCAATTCGGCGATGCAATAGCTCAAAAAATCTTTGCGTAGTACCAACAAATTAGTCAAGTGCAGTGCAATAACCGATGCAATTCGGCCAATCGACGTCGTTGTCATCGAGTGTGTGTGTTGTGTACTGTGTGTGTGTGTGTGCGTGCGTGTGTGGCGCAGTTCATACAAGTTGGCCTGAAAAAAAGTGAAAGAAGTAATATCGCTATATTGTGGTGTCAATACCGATAAAGTGCACTAAAATCCACAAATAATTAGTCAATACAAATGAATTGACAGCTAACTTTGTGAATTGCAGCCACTTACGTAAAACAAAAATAGACAGTTTGCAAATAAGAAAAAATAATAACTACAAACTGCAATAGGTGCGTATGTGTTTTTGAATCTCTGTGGGTGTATTTCACATTCATATACGTGTATATTATATGCAAAAGTTCAACACTTGCAGGCAGCATTGTATTTGTGTGGGTGTGAGCATGAACCCAAATCTTTGTCTCCACGCTGATTGCGTTCAGATGCGCCACCCTCACACCCAAACCGCCCCCTTTACTCATTTCGTTGATTGTTGACATTAGTTCAGAATTAAAACAGAAGCCAAAACAAAATAAAGAGTTGATAACACATTTATCGATATCAATTTGAAAAGGGAAAATATCGATGAGCGGCATGGAAAAATGCTCTGTTTACATTTTCACATTCCACTTCTCTGCCTTAATTCCTTTCATGCCATTTTTAAATATGTAGCAAACCCGGATTCTTAATTAATAATTTGAAAATTATCTACTTAAAACAGCTCGAATTGAAATATTATTATTTTTATTTGTGTTTATTTATTATGTTTATTATTTATGACAATAACATTGTCCGAATCGTGTAAAATCACTTTTCCCAAAGGGAAAAACGACGTGGCTGCTAAAAAAATGTATATAGATTATATCTCAAATATTTGTTATTTCTGAAATGTTACAAAGAGTTTCCCATCATTTTTAACAATTCTATAAGTAAAGACAAATATAAAAATACTTTACATAAACAATTTTAATCTCAACAAAGCTGCTTGTTTTTTAGATGGATTACTGAAAAAATTTGCTTTAGAAAATTATTAACAAGAGGCTTAAGTTAAAATTCTTGCCAACGAATCGCATGTTAAATTGAAAAATTATTCAAAATATATTTAAATACTCATTTTGCAACTGCAATTTATTTTGGTTTTCATAATTTAATATAGCATACTTTTGGGCATATTTAGTAGTTGAATGCTTTTATATGTAATGCATTTGTTCAGCTCTTTAGCTTTTTAAAGTTACATTACAGTTTCTGACGGAGAACGAATGCAAAACCAAAAGAATAATATATATATAAGCGATCAAAAGTTAAAGACCGATACGCGTATTTAAAATACTTTCATTTTGTAAGCAAAAGACAAAGATATTAATAAATAAATAAAATTGCATGCAACACATATGCAAATTCACATTTCCCCATTTGATTTGCATTTTGAAATTATTGATAAATAAAAATTACTTTAATTGCTTACAGACGCTAGTGATTTTTGTTGGTTGTTGCAAATAGGATTTTACGATTAGAGTAACCCGAGGGTTAACTGGAGACAGCGCTGGCTGTCAACAATCAAAGAAGGTGAGTTATATTATTGTATGTTGTATTTACCTTTATAACCTGACCTTGTGAAAAAATCAAGCAAATATTTTTCGCACTATTTCCCTTCTTCTTCTCTTTCTGAATTTTTTATTTTTGGGTATGGTATAGATGATTTGAAGCCTTCGTGTTGTGGGTGGACCTTGAGTTCAATCAACAGTAGCTTTCAGCTATAAAAAAAATAAACCAATCCTTGGTCCCTCTACACCCGGCAAACTATGCTTGCGTTATGCGCTATGCGGTAACCAGCTGAGAGTGTAAACGCAGTAAAGCTTTGCGCTCAAAGACAAATGCAAAGTCAAAGGTAGCCGCAACAAACAACACACATACAGACACACAACACAGACACCCAAAGCCAGCAAAAAGCCAAAGAAAAAAGCTCCCTCAGTCGTCAGCTGCTGCGCGTAGCGTGAAGTATTGTGTGCTTTTCTCGTCTCGCTGTCTCCCAGAACACGTCTAACCAAAAACAAAACTAGAAGAAGCCGATTATTTCGATTTTATCGTTTGTTTGCCCAATTTATACAATTATTCAAAAGGTGTGTGTATGTGTGTAAAAGGTCGAAAGATTCGGGCGTTGGTTTTTTCGTTAGTTTTAACCCTACGTGAACCGTGTGTGTGTGTTATTTTGTTAGCCATAGATGTGTGTATTCTGTGACCTTAATTTAAACAATAAGAGTAATATTTATATATATACGTATATATTATCAGAAGTAAAATACGTGCTACTAGCTTTAAACAAGAAACACGCGCAATTAAACACACACAAAAAAATCGAGCGTGCAAAGAGCTTTACAACAACAACAACAATAGCGGGGAAAACAACAACAAAGACAACTTCCTCAAACGCTGGCAGAGTTTTACTCTTGAATTTTCTGCTGTTTTTGGTTTCTTGTTGAGGTCAATTAGGCAATTGAAAAGTCAAAAGGCAGGGCAAAATAAAGCCTTCAAGTAAAAATAATGTTTGGGTGGGGAGTATGTGAAAAGTGTGCATTATGTTCATTAAATGAATATTTTTTTGTATCCCAGGCGGCTTTTCTATAAGCTCTCTCTTCTCTTCCTCTTCCCCTTTAGTCTTGCTGAGTGCGCTCTCGTTCCATATGTGTGAAGCAAATCACATGTTTAAATTTGACTAGAAACTTCTTACAAAAATCACACTAATAATAATAGAAATAGTTTGTTTTCAGTACCTTACGTTGCAAATTTGCTAGGAATCAAAATTAATATGTACTTGCCAAATGGCAGCAACAATAAAACAGGCAGCATTGAAATTCTGAAGCTGTTTCGCTCTCATTTTAATTTGTGTGTTTCTTATACACATAAATATGTGAACGCTTGGATATGTATGTATGTATGCATGCATATGTATCTATCCATCCTACTCGCGCATCAGCACAACATATGTTTTTGACTTTGCCTTGCGAGAGAGCTTTTGCAAAGTAAAATTCAATTAAAAACATGTGCGCCACTATTTTGTTTATTGTTTATAAATGAGCGCAATAAATATGCAAATGTTTGCTCTCCTTATTTGTCTCTCTCTCATTCCTCACACTCACACTTTGCGCTCCCGCTGAGGTCATGCTGCTTAGCTGCTCAATATTTAAAACAGATGAGATACACCCACCGTTATTTACTGCTACGGCTGCTGTTGCTATATCAAACGACCCTCGCCGGCGCTAGTTTTGCCTCGTGCGCATGTGAGTGAGAGAGAGTAAGAGCTTCGGTGCAAAGTCAAAAGTTAATGGAAGCTTTTTTAGCTGCGCAGGTTTTTTGACTTTTCGTTGTGCTTTAGCTTTTTTTGTATACACGATACACGTATATGCATATACACATATAGGTATCTGTATTTACACACATACGCACGTCAAGTCGACTCGACTGATATAGGAAGAACCTTGTGTAGACTCTCATGACTATGGAACGGAATTTAGTTAGTAGTTTGTTTTTTTCTCTTCTCTTCTCGTTCTCCCCTCAATGATAGTTGTTTCTGCTGCTGCTGAGATTATTACACACATTCACATTTCGTTCCGATTCATTTTGTTTCGTTTGCGCTGCTTGCACTCACTTGGTGGCACTTTTATGAGGCGGCTCGGATAGATTCTAAAGTCGAATATGCAAAGATTCCCAAAAGAACTTAGATAGCGCTGTTCTCTCCTCCTCCCCTTCACACCCTCACTTCTTATTTACTCATCATCTGCGGGCGTCAATGTTGACCTCGCTTTACCCGGTGAGCAATTATTGATTTTATTTTCGTTTGAGCGCTTTTTATCAATCCTTTTTTGCCGGGCCATGTGCAAATGGCCAAAAGAAAGAGTAGGAAGAGGAAAAGAGAGAACACAGAACAGAACAAAGTCAGCAAATTTTTTTTTATTTTTTTTTACTGTCATTGCCTTTGCCTTTGTTGAATTTTGTTATCACAAAGTGCTGATAACTTGGCTCGTTTTTCGTTTCGAATCATCTTTTCGTCGTTGTTGCTTGTGTATATATTTTTTTTGTCGATGGCATTGAACATTGTTTGCTCGTTTCTTCACCCTTCTTTTATGAATATATACTTATCCACACACACATATTCCGATATACAAATTATGTATCTGTGTGCGCGTTTTCATTGTGATTTGGCTTTTTTATTTTCGCTTTGTTGCTCTTTGATAATTTCACGCATAAATATCACGTAGCTGGGTTTATCAACTTGGTCATAATATGGTGACACACGTACTAACAGAAGCTCAAATTCAATGCGATAAATTTTGTCAGATGCCCATTGCTGTCATTCTTGTTGTTGTTGTTGTTCCGTCAAAGTTTTTCCCCACAAAAAAAATGAATGTCTTTTTAGTACTATTACTATTTTTAAATATATTTCTCTATGTGCAGCAACAAACAAATTTAAAAATTGGAAAGAAATTTGACATTGAATTATATATTGAATAACAGTGCAGTGAACTACAATATATTTATATATACAAATACAAAATCAGTATTTATATATATTTGGATTTTATTTTGTTTCGTGTCCGTGGAGCTTGTCAAGCGAAATCCTTCAAAGTGGATGCCATCGCGTTGCCTCACGGAGGGCTTTCTCATGTTAGAATGGCCTTAGCCAGGTAAGCAAATTGGCAATTGTCATAATTGCATAATTAACTAAAACTATATTTTTATAAAATTAATCATTATTAGGAAACACGTTTCTAACATTTAGAAAGACTTTCTATTATTAAAAAATTTACTTCTTTAAAAAAGAAAAATTTAATGACAGGCTAAAAAAAAGCTAATAAAAGAATTGTTCAATGAAAAAACAAAACTCAGGAAATTAGACATATGTTTTCAAAATTTTATTTTCTAAAAATTAACACTGAAATTTATAAATGCAAATTCTTGTTTTTAGAAGGCCACAACCATAAATTTAAATAACGTAAGATCTGAATAATAGGATGACGAACTTTTGCCGATTGCGTATTACAAAAATTTAAAGCAATTTTATATAAGTATACTAATATGTTTATCATTTTTTTTTATATTTTTAAAACAAGCAAAATCATGAAATTATGCAATATAAGGAAACTTAATTTGTTTAATATTTTATTAATACACAAATTATCAACATAACTTTTTTTGTCTGAGTAATTGAAACTGTATTTAATTGTATGAATTTAAAATAGAAACATGAGTTGTTATCCACTAAATATGTACGTAAAGCAAATTGCAAAGTCAATGGCGCTATTTAAATCTATGCAAAGCCAATAACAAATGACTCTAATACACACACGCACACATTTACACACACGCATACAAACCACTGTCTATATGTGTGTTCAGGGGCAATGCCGTGCCTAGATGTAATTACCGTTATACTCAAGCGCAACAATAACAACAACTAAACACACACATAAATATATATATAGATATATATATATATATATGACAAGATAAATATCTAAATATTGTTGACCCCGCTATATAGCTGCCATAGGCTGATCGTTATCATGAAATGAAATAAAATGAAATTTCCTTGCCATGAAAACTCATTGCAAATATTCGTCGTAATTGTTGTAATTGCAAACTTTTGCAATGCGCTAGTGACAAAGAGAGCGACAGAGAGAGGTCAATCGATAAACATATGTAAACAGTTGGTGATCAGGGTTAGACTTTCCTATAGGGACAAACGAGAAACGACTTGTTGTGAGAGAGGTGAACCAAGTGCGTCACTTTCACGATTGACGCTGTGTATTATTTGCATTCGATTTTTGTAGCTCAAACTTGATTTGAACTATTTATATGGAGAGAAAGTAGACACACTTTGTGTGCTTGTGCCTGTGCGCCTCTCTCTCTCCCTATTTGCATTTAAGCACAGGCACAGAGAGAGAGCGACACAATTTTAGAGAGCGAAAAACGTGCGCAAGGCTCGTGCCGATTCGTTTCATTTCAATTCGTTTCAGCGAGGGTGAGGAAGCTGCTGCGATTGTGTGTAGGGTGGGTGTGGCTACAAAAAGGGGGGCATATGGGTGGAAGGCATGTGGGAAGGATGGCGCCAGATAGTTTTTTGATGTCTCGGCTGAGATTCACATGCGTGGAGTGGTCTGGCTGGCGTGCTGAGCGTAAAGAGACAATTATTGTGATTGTTTTGTTGCCATTGTTTATGATTCGTTTCGTTTTCGTTTGTATCGTTTTTAGCTTCTGATATATTTTCAATTTGTTTTTCTCGCCAGCCATCTATCTCTTGCTATGGCTGCGTGTGTGTGAGTATGTCTGTATGCACTAGGAAGTGAGTATGCTTTTTGTAAGTATATTCAAAGGTGTTGCGTTATGGCTAAGGTTTTTGTAATTACGAACGCAAGCATATGCATTAATGTATGTGTGTATATTCCACACAGCACGTGTTGTGTCTCTCTGCTCTGCTGTGCAATCATAGGTTACAAAAGCGTTTTGTTATTGTTGCTGTTGCTGTAGTACATGAAGTTAATTTATACGATAAGGTCGTTTTGCTCTATGCTTTTGCGTAATTTGCCTTTGATAATATTTTCAATGAGATTTGAAGGCACATTACACATATGTGTACATATTCACATTTGTGTACAACTACAAATCATTCTCTATATTTGAACTTCTCTATACTTATAAAAAAAAATCGGCAATTATATTACTTTGTCATAGTAAAAAGCAAGTAAATTTCTAAAATATATGATTGTTGGCTTCTCAACCAGGGTTTTGATTTCTAAATTAAATAAAAATACTAAGTTAAATTTACAGGATGTTGACCGAATATTTAATATATTATCTTTTTTGTTACTAAAAAAATTATTAAGCATTAGAACTTTTAGACTTTACTTCCATTGAGTTACTCGACCTCTAAGGCAGATAGATGACAGAAAAACTCCAACATAAAAGTCATTACTTGTTTCTGTACGTTAAGATATACTTTTTAAAAATGTTTTTTTTTCCTTATAATATAAGATTCTTGATTGTGGTGCTCGCATTCATACCTATTTCCTAATATTTATGTTTTTTTGCTGAGTGTGAGCAATATTGTTGGCACTTGTAAATTTCCAATCGAATGGTGTACAGCTGATTATCTATTGCGATATCAGATTTTTGGGCAACAGAATACACAAGTATTTTGACTTATCGTTACCCCCCTCCTAATGGTTATTTTTGTTCAAGGTTGACATATGCTCGGACACGTTGAAAACTTTTAGGGTATCTCTTGCTTGGTTGGGTGGATGACGTTATAAATAGCGGCAGCTATCATAACTGACCCGTTTAAAATGTGCTTCCTTGTTTTTTTTGCACGCGAGTATCGATTTAAGCTTGTGTGTGTATGTGTGTTTGCGTGTGTTTGTGCGTTGAGTAATTTGAGATTTGTCCTTTTGCACGCAGATATAAATGTGGAAGCATGTGTGAGAATGTGTGTGGACTAATGGGCGTTAATCACAAACGCAATTACAGTTAGAAGTGCGCGAGAGAGATAGAGAGATAGGGATTAATTTAAATGCAAGCAGCCACAAAACAAGCATAGGCAAATACACAAACAATAAATGTAAAAAAAATAAATACAACAATAATAAAACAATGCATAGCGCAAAAGGAGGTGGAGGCTAAAAGCAGACAGCGCGACAACGACTAAAATACAGGCGACGGCGACTGTGACTGCGACGTCGATGCTGACGTTGACGTTGACGTTGCCGCTGCGCTCGCTTAGCCTCGTTACAAGCGGTCGCGCGTCAGCCGCGCCCTCGGCAACGCCAACGCTAAAGCAGCGGGCAGCGCGAACACAGCTCAGTTGCCCTCCATGCCATGCCAGACCAGGCCAGGCCACAAAATCTTGGCGCCGAATTCGTCACCAGGTGGCAACTTACAGCAAGCGTCAACGTCGACGTCAGCGTCAGCAGCGTGTACTACTTTTGTTTTCATTGAAAACGTTTGCTGTAATATGTTTGTGGTGTATGCTGCTGACGTCGCTGCCGTCGCTGCTCACATGGTCACTGAGCTTTGCTGAGCAACACCGCTGACACTTATTTTAAACTTAAACCTCTGCACGTGCTGTAGTTGTATGTGTGAGCTGAGAGCTTGTCGCTTGCGCGACAATCGTCTGCGTTACGTTTGCCTCTGTTGCTGTTGCTGCCAGCGGTGCTGCTTCTGTTGTTGCTGCTTCTGCTGCTGCTGCTTCTGCTGCTGCTGCTTCTGCTGCTGCGTTGCGTTACGTTACGTTGCCACGCTCGTTTGTTTTGGGTTGTATTGACCTTCTTAAAAAGTAGGTAACCTCATTTCTCATTTATCGTGTACAACTTACATGCTGCTGCTGCTGCCTATGCCTCTGCTATTGCCATTGCTACGCAGCTGTCTGCCTGCCCCACTCTCAGTTGCGTTTTTGTTGTGTAGGGGGCGTGGTCCACGCCTCTCTCGATTACTCAGCAATTGCCGAACAGTCATTCAAAGCGCTCAGCGCACACATCAGTGCGCCTCATTGTTTGACCAGTGCTACGCATTTTGGTCATTTTTCACACTAAATGTTTACAGTTTGTCAATGCGTTTAGCAATGACGGTGTGTGTGTATGGTGTGTGTATGTGGTGTGTGTAAAAGACAACTGTAGGCAATACCCAAATGCAATGGTCAGCAATGACATCAGTTTGGGAATCTAAAAACTGATATCCATTATTTATTATTTTATGTATTTATTTAAATCTTAAAGTTCCCATTCTATTCACACCTTTCAATATTACATTGTTGTCCTAAACATCAAATTTCAAAACAGTAGAAATGCAGACACAAAATTCAATTTTTTCACACTTCAGAGGATTTTTGGAATTTCATTTATATTTTAATGCCTTATAACAACAAATCAATTAACATTTATCATTGTAATCTAAAATTTACGATTTTATTTACACTTTTCAGATTTATTATCAATTTTTTAGAAACATCTTTTTAATAGTTAAAACATTGACACAAAATTTAATTTATTAGACGGTTATTAAATTTATTACGCCTTTAAATGATTAGATTAGATTTTTATAGAAACCTATAAAAACCAAGAAAGAACATAAAGTGCTTAACCTACTTTCTTCCAATGAATTTGACGTATTTCATGTTAAATTATATGTATTTTAATTGTAAAATATATAAGTATATAATACAAATTTTTATTAAAAATGTTGATCATAATTTAGTGTGACTTTTTTTTACTATAATATAGCCGAATATTTGTAAAAAAAAATTTGTTTCACATGTTCAAAAAGATTGGTTTTAAGTAGACAAATTAAAATTTTAATGGGTGTACAATTTTAATTGAACTAAATATTATTTGGTACAAGTAATTAAAATGCTGCCACTTCCTGGTCAAGCGCTGACGTCAGAAGCTTCATTGTCATTGAACACCTCGGATTGCTGCTGATCTACTTGCTAAATGTATATGTGTGTGTGTGTGTCTGTGTGGTGTACAAAATGTTGCACTTTGATTTGGATGTCTCAGCGCACAAAGCTCGACACAAGCGCAAATCATGTTCGCTGTGTGCGTGCAAAAACATTCAACATTCAACATTTTTCGTTCGTCAGCTGCTGCTGCTGTTGCTGCTGCGTCGCCGTCGCCGTCGTCGTCAGTCTCGTTTACTATTGACACCATTAATGCTGCCATGCTGCCCCAATGTAGGTCAATTGCGCGCTAATTGCCCCGCACTCGCTGGAAATAGGCAGGGGAAGATGATGGGAACGGCGGCGGGGAGGCATTTTGGAGTCTCTCAATGTTGCCGTCACTGCCACCGCCGCTGTTGCTGCTGACTGATTGACGTCGACGTCAGCGCCAGCGCGTTGCTGGCGTCAGCTTGACCTTTTGGGCAGCAAGCAGCGAGCGGCAGCTGTGTTTCAAACAATTTCAAAGAAATTGCGCATCTTGTTACGCATACGCAGCGTGTGCTGTGTCTTTATCTTGTTTGCCATAATTCCTCTTTTATTCAACCAGCCACCCAACCACCCCGTCTCCCTCCCTTTTCCTCTTCCTCTTCCAATGTTAATGTTATTTTCGGCAAGCCGAGTAGCAGTTTTTGACCCAGTTTCCGCTTTTTAGGCACCGTTGCTCAAAGCTCAAAAACTTTTGCCTTACTTGCCATGTCTCCAAGACACACAGCACACACACCCCACAGCTCTCTCGATTCCTGTTGCCAACGCACAAAAAAAAAAGGTCACTCATACACTCAGAGAAAATGCTTTTAACAACGAGTTAATTTTCTTACTCACTTTAAAACGATTAAATCTCAACAAATATTATTTATTTTTCATCTTGTTTATTTATTTTTAAATGGTAACAATATTGATTTAAGAGCTTCAGAAATTTTTAACTTTAAGGCTTAATCTAAGTGCTTATTATATTTGTTCTTAACTCGAGCACTTAAATTGATTGATGTTTATTTATTTAAACAACTACGCGATTAATTAAAGAACTTTTGAACTTGAAATACGCATTTAATGTTGTACTTTTCAATCAATTTGATTTTACTTATTTTAAAAATGTGTTTAATAGTTTGTGTCAATTTTGCTAAGTGTATGCATATTGAAGTAAATTTATATTTTTGCATATTTCATGATTTCATCAAAGTTATCATACGCATGCACACATTTACATATATGTATATGAATGTGTATGTTTTTTTTTTTTGATGTGTATATACATGCCTGGAGAACAGGAAGTTCTGCCTGGCAGTGGTGCCACAAGGGAACACACGAAGCTCCCCATTTTGCTAACAATGCCCCTCGTCGGGGCCCTGATGTCGAGCGTAATAAAACCGAAACTTGACCCAATTCTGACAAACGGCATTCTCGACAGGCATGAAAACCGCTCGGCGGCGACCCACACAAATATTGAAAATCTGTTGTATTCAGCGATGCTGAGCAATAATGTAGAGAGGGAGGGGTTGTGTGTGTGTGTGTGTGCTGAGTATACTTGAAATTATGGCATATGTGTACTCATTAAACAATTGAATACTTTGGGTCACTTCTCGATTATATTGAAACTTAACTCAAAACAAATCCTTTGGGGATTTATGCTCTAATTAATTAACATATTTATGATTATTTGTGCGGGATGTATTCAGTAAACTTAAGAATATGTTCGTATTATTTTCTGAATAATTGATTTGCTCTTGTTCTGTGCACAAATCCATAAACAATTTTTATTCAGAATTGGAAACCTTGCAACGCTTTCAATTCTCCTTGCTCGTCGGCGTCGTCATCATTATTATTGTCAAGCAACTGGCATCATCCCCTTGACACATTCCACTCGCCCATCCCCCCCACCTCTTCAATCACTTAATACACTCGTTTGCCTAGGGCCAGGGCCATTCAAACACACACACACACGGACAGCCGCTACCCTTGCACCTACCCTTGCCCCTTAACCCTACCTCTCTGTTCTAATTTATTTGGTTCCATTTCATTTCATATTCGCTGGGTAAATTGTAGTTTTATTTGACTATTATTGCCATTAGTGGCTATTTTCATTAGTTTGTTAGCCTGTGGCGCCTCCGCGCTGCCAACTCATACTGCAACTTAACTGTTTCCTTCGGGCGTTTCTTTTCTCATCTCTCCTCTCTCCTCTCTCCTTGTTGCTTGTTGTCTTGAAGCCCATGTAATTTACGCGCTTCGATACTTTCTATGCCCTGCACACATTTCGAATGAGCAAAGGGGATATGTGTTGGATGTGTGCAGGCGGAAGAAGCCTCCTCTGAGTCCCCATCATTTTCATATATATTCATATTCAGCTCTTATCGATATAGTTTATTTTCTGTTTTAGAGCAATTTAACGTTAAAATAAACACTTTTATTGATATTTTAAATATTAATTTGAACTTTTAAATTTAAATTTATATTTAAATTTTAATTTTGAATTAATATTTAGTAGTACGTAGATTAACCAAATAAAGTATTTTTTATGAGCCACGATTTTCGACCATATTTCTTAAAATTATTTAGACGATCGCAATCGATTTTTTTATGTCTGTCACTTATTTATCGATTAATTTGTAAATGTTTTTTTTTTTTTTGCTTTTAAAACGATGATTTTTAATAGAAAACATATTTTAGAAAAGTGTGTTGACTGCTGAAAGCAGTTTAGCTTGTTTGTAAAAGATAATTACAGAATATCTTCTAGTCGGTGCCGTCTTGATTCGAGTTGAATCTTACTCGTTTTGAGTGCAATTCGTTCCCTCGACGGTTCCTTTGGTCAACCCGCTGGCAACTGACCGCGCTTCATGTTAACCTTGTGCCTGCTGCTTATGTTGGTGTTGTTGTTGTTGTTGTTGTTAATACCTTTAACCTTTTGCTGTGAAGTCGACGGCATATCCTTGAAAGTGTCTACTGTCTGAGGGTCGTCAACTACACTTTTGTTGTTGCCGTTG
Organism: Drosophila dives; assembly: GCA_035042365.1. NCBI lineage: Eukaryota > Metazoa > Arthropoda > Insecta > Diptera > Drosophilidae > Drosophila > Drosophila dives. The sequence continues at coordinate 4,389,137 of JAWNLJ010000442.1, forward strand.
CCTGATATAAATGTGTATATAAATTTTATGTACATTTATCATTTGTTGTTTCATGGCCGGCCAGAATTGGGAATAGGTCTGGCAGGAAGCAAGCCCTTGCGAGATTGTGTCCACGAGGAGTGGCATTTGATATGTGTGTGGGTGTTTGTGTGTGTGTGTGTGTGTTGGAGCGCATTAATGATAATTATAAGCGATAGCTCTGATAGACCGATTAACCAAGCAGCAGCGAGCCAACAAGCGAACCATTATCAGTAATTGGCATTGTCCAATATCGATTTTTATAGCTAAAGCGCTTTGCATGTTTTATTTTTTTATTTGCCCCTGTCCATGCCCATAACTATAACAATATGTAATGTTTTTTTATCTATATATATTTATATGTATGTATATATATATTTATATGTGTGTGTAAAATATCCAATATAGCAGAGCAAATAAAGCTGCCTTTCAGGTCAGGGCTTTAAAGTGCACAGACAACATCTACATTTATATACTTATTTATATGTGTATATATATATGTATATGTATATAACTATATAAATAAATAAAACTACTCGCACTGGTTGATAATTATCTGACAATGAGCAGCGGACAGTGCTCATTGAAAATAAGCACGGTAAAGCTAAAGCAAAGGCCAAAGCGAAAATCTCAGTGCGACCGACCAAGCTAGAGAAAAGTAAAGAGATACACTTTCGAAAAAACACGTATAATAATTTATAGCAGTTTGCCCAATTTATAACTAATTTTTAAATATATTTCATTTCATTCTCTCATTTAGTTTTATAAAAAGTTCCGAATTCTTAGTTACAAAATATTTATTATGCACAAATTTATAAATTATATTATAAATTTGTATAAATTTCAAAATACGTTTCCAAGCAATTTCTTCAATTCGTGAAGCTTTTAATTTGAACTCACTTCTTTTTTGCTGAGTGTAAGCATATGTATAATATTGTACTTGCATTTAGTGTGACTGAAAACTAAACTAAAAAAAAAAATAACTGGAAACTGGGTTATAATTGAAGTCAATGGCAGAGCAGAGCAGAGTTGTGCTGTAGTTGATATGAGTAGAGTGGTGAAGAGAAGAGCGCTTCCACTAAAAGCCGACAAGCATTGACTTGAATTTCAACATAAACAATACATGCATATGTTAAGCCTAACTGCCTGTGAGAAAGAGAGAGAGAGAGCGAAAAAGGGAGAGGAAGAGAGGTATTTAAATTCAGACCGTAATAACAATGATTTATGAGTGCCGAAGCGACCCTTGAAGCTCTTCTTGTGCATGTTCCATTCCGTTTTGTGCCGCCATGCTGCAAATTGAATTTCAAAAACAAAACCAGGAGTGAGCCGCATCAATTCAAAAGGCGACGTGCGTGACAAAAATGACGACAGGCCATAAACAAAAAATGAGAGACAGAGAGAGAGAGATAGAGAAAGAAATAATAAAAACAAGAAACGGCGGCTGCTTTTCTTCTTCTCATTCTTTGCATAAGTTGAACTGTTTGCATGGATTTCTCAAGGGTAGCCTTGTCTCTGTTTCAATTCCGCAGCATTTCATGCAGCCAGTTGAGTTGAGTTGAGTTTTGGCACCGCCCCGTTGACCATGAGGCCGTCTACCTTCAACTGCGGCGACTGCCACTTCCACATCCACTCACACTCCGACCAGACATGCTCTTTAAGCTCTTTTAATCATTTTCATGCTGCCTCCGCTTCTGTCTGTTTATTTATTGCCCTACAACAACCACAAGCGTTGATGGCGTCGTGCTCGCTTAGGCCTCAATCTCAATGTCTACCTACTTGTAATTTGTATCTTTAAGATACACAGAAATGCTGTCTGCTGCTGCTACATAACTTTTTCTCTCTCTCTCCCTGTTTACGGACACGCATCTAAAGATCTGTAGATCTTCGCATTAAATATTTATTATGTAGCCAAAGAGTTAACTCGCTCAAAGACCGCTTGGCTTCTGCTGCCGCTTCTGCTGCCGCTGCTGCTGTTTGTGTGTCTGTCCGTTGGTCTCGTTGTCTCGTTGTTCCTCCCATTCTATGTTTCTGTGTCTGTGTCTCTGTAGTTGTAGTGTTGTAGTATCTTCTGTTTGCGGTCTGTGTTGTGGCTGTGTGTTTCCGCTTCATGTCCAAAAGTATCTCAAGAGCAATAACTACATATACTGACTGCTATGGCATGGCTTCGCTGCTGCTGCGGTTTGTTAGTTATCTGACAGCTACCTAGTGCCAAGCAACTTGTGTATGCCTATACTGTCCTCTCCCCCTCTTTTTCTCTTTCTTTGCCCCTCTCTTTTGGTCATTTGACTCCCTCATTTACTTTTTATACGCTTGCGTCGCGTATAACAATTTAGCTATGCTGTTTGTTTGTCTTAAAAGAATATTTGAACTATTCCTTGTATATATTTAGTTGATTTGGATTATTTCTTCAGCAATGTCGAAGATTCTTCAACAGAATTCCGTTTTTATTTATGGAAAGTACGCTTGTCTAATAACAAAAGAAGCTTTTCAAAAACTCAGATAAAGTCACAGAATTCTGCAACACAAAATAAAATTCTTATTAAAATATTGAAAATCCTAAACCAGAGAATGTCATTTTTATTTGAACAAGTTTATTATCAAGAATAATTAGCTTGGAGAGAGATTCATCTTTTATTGAAAGTATTTAAGTTCTTTAAATAATCCCGACATTATTTTCAGACACACAATGCCAATCGTATTCTAAATAAATTGGAGTATAAAAAATATATAGAAAAAAGCATATGCAATTTACAACTGAACAGGCAAAACCAGACACGTTATGCTTAGGTTTTAAATAAAATAAAATAATACTATAAGATTGATTGTAAATAAAATAATAAATACTATAAGATTGACGTGATAAATTTTTAAGAGTATTTCGCTGTCGGAGCGGCAAAGTGAGCTTCTTCAACTGCTTTGTTAATAACTATAATCTGATGCTATCCACTTCAACATCGTCGTCATCAGCAACGTTGTCGTCGTCATCTGTTTCTACTTTTTTTTTTTTTTCGTATTTTCATCAGCTATAGTTTTTTTTTTATATATTTTTTTATTGTTGTTAATCGCTTCCATTATATCGCATTTGCTTGCCTGCTTTTTTCAGCTATCTGCACATTTTGATCTTGTTCATCGTTGTACGGCTCGTCAAATTTCCCATCCGTACCGCCTTAGCCCGCCCCGTTCCGCCCCTCATCGTGACCCATCGCAAAAAAACCTTACTTCTCGTTAATTACAGTTAATCATTTCACAAAGGTTTTTCCTACGCTTGAACATTGTTTATTTGTTGTAGTGTTTTTTTTTTTTAGGGTTTGTTTTCTATTCTCTCCGCCTTTTAATTTGCATAGTAAATCAGTTCTTGTTGTTGTTGTTTTTGTTTTTTTTTGTTTTTGGCTTGTTTTGGCTCTGCTCTTCGCTGGAAAAGCGTGAAAATTATGACAGCTAATCGCAGCAACACGCAGCTTTCACCCAAATTCTTGTTAAAGCCAACTCTATCGCATCATTTACATCGTTTGCCAAGAATTTACCACTCACTTTGTGAAATTTGATAGTCACTAGAAAGTCGAAGACTCTCTCAACACTGACTTGGGATCTCTTATGCGGGCTGCCAGATTAACCCATGAACAAGGTGGCTACAAATTATTTCGAAAAAAAAAAACGCCAACAACAACAATAACAAATATCAAATACACTAAGGATAAAATATTGTTGGGATTTCAGTCTTTAGCTTGTTTTTTTATGTGACCAAAGTAGTTATTTCGAGTCGATAAGATTTAAGAGTTTCTTTTCGTAAGAAATTTAAGCCATGGCAATTAAGTGGTTTTTGGACTTTAATGTACATTATTTCTGATGAAGATTTTTAACGTTTTTGAATTTTGTTTTTTTATTTTTAACCACCCACCAGTTAAAAAGAAAAGCTCATTAAAATCGAAAAAAACAAAAAGCAGCAACATAAATTGCACTTTGTTAAAGTGTTTTAACTGCGAGTAAAAGTGACTTCACTTCCTGTTTTATGTGGCAATGTAGTAGCTGTTGCAGCTGCTCAAAAATGTCTACACTGAGAAATAGAAATAATCAAAATCATACTTAAAAAACTGTCCTATTTGATATTTTAATAATTATTGATTGCATTGGTTTATTTTCTTTGTAAATCTTAATATAAAGATTTGTAAAAGTGAAAAATTTGCATAAATTTTAATAGTTATTATCCAAAATTTCTTACCTGAATATTTACTGCTTAAATCAAAAACTTCTCATTTAATTCAAGAACTATTTTCTTGTTAGCTAAAATTCGCTGTTGTATTCGAGATTTATTTCATTTTTTCACTTATTTTTTCGCAGTGTACATGCAATAATTAGCAGCAATATTTTGTGGCTATTTGAAAGCTGTTCGTTCGAGTCGTTGTACAAATTGAAATTGGTCCTTTTCACTGAAATGAAAACGGCCAAAAGCGAAGCGATGAGTGGCTAAAATTGAAAACGAGCCACCGAATGAGCGTTGACTGTGGGAGCGTTGTTGATGAAGAGGGGAAGGTGGTAGATATTGGGAAGGGGGAAGGGGGGTGGGGGGGTTAACGTTTGGCAGCATGCTGGGCGGCCGCAGCACGCTTCGCGCAGTCAGCGTGGAGTATCTTTCACTCAAATGAAAGTAATGAAAGTACTGCAGAAAGGCAGGCAGGGAGGCAGGGGCAGGCAGGCAGGCAGGCAGCGACTGAAAGAAACGAAATCAAATGAAGAAATGAAATTTGCTTTCAAAGAGTTGAAGCGCGCCAGCCCCAAATGCCTCAGCTGCCAGATGCCAGCTGCGACGTCGACGACGACGACGACGTCGACAGCGGGCAAATGAAAGCTTTTTAGTTTGGCATTGGCCGACGACAGCTGCAACTTCAGCAGCAGCAGCAGCAACAGTCGCAATCAACAGCAGCAGCAGCAGCAACCGTTTTCAAGGTGGCAACTGTCATTCAATTGGCGGCCAGCTGAAGCTGAAGCTGAAGCTGCGTCCTCAGCTTGGCATTAACTTGACACCTTGCTGCTTGAAATTTATGAAGTGAGAGCGATTCGAGAGTTGAGAGTCGACACTCGGGAGTCGGAGTCGGAGTCAGACTCAAAGTTGTCGTTGTCAAAGAGAAGTTCAATATCGTCGCTTGTTGCATTACTTTCTCTTCCTGTTTGTGGCGCTAAATGATGGATATCATAAACAGTCTGATGATGGGGTGCGGGAGTCGGTGGCGGGCAGGGCATCCAGTTTAGTAGTGCCACATGTGGGTGACGCGCATGGGCGCAGCTAAAAGTTACTGTTATTGTTTATGTTTATGTTACTGTTGCCGCGACTGACCAAAAAAAAAAAACAATAGCAAATGACAGTTGCCTCCCAAAACCATTGCAACACTGTCGCAATTGCCCAAGCGCAAGTCATGCCCCAAAAAGCTTTTCCTTTTGTTTACTCTTAATTGGGCAACACCCACATTTACCAGCAGCAGCGTAGTCGATATTTATCACCTGGTAAATGTAATCTTCATTTAAAGTGCTTTTAAGCCAAGTTAATTTGAAATCTGCTTGGCTTAGTTTTTTCATAACTTTTATGTAAACAGTTTTAGTAAAATTGCTTTACTTTCGAATTTCTGCTCACTTTAAATCGGAGCGGAATTTCCAATGGAGTTTTTATTAGATTTCCGTATTTGTTTTAAATATTATTTTAATTACAATTTTCATTGCATGTAAAATAATCTCAATCTGAATTCCAATGATTACTTAAGTAATTGGTTAACAGTTCAGACAACCTTATCAGCTCAATTATTAGTATATATAAATTATTATTATTATACATTATTATTATTATTATATATTATTATTATTACTATATATTATTATTATAAATTATTATTATTATTAATATTCAATTTTTACAAAACTAATTGATTAGATCGGTTCTAAAATTTCTGGTTTAGTTTCTCGAGTCACTATTCCATTGCATTTAAATAAATCTGATTTTATAACCAAAAATATTAATTAAAAAATAATAATAATAATACAAATAATATTTATTTCCTAAAAATTCTCTCAAAAATGATTTTGACTTAAACAAACGAAACCAATTTAGATTTTTTTCTTTTTAAATATTTTTTGTTTTTTTTTTTGTGTTCAAATCAAATTTGCGTTTGTAAATCATTTGAGTTAGTTGGTTTATTGCACAATTGGACAACATGTTGAATGACTATAAGCTGTGCACACTGAAGCAAAAACGTTAGAAATTCTTTAAAAAAAAATCGAAAAGTAAATATTGACAAAATGTACTTTTAATTTATATAAAAATATTTGTATATTTGTATATTAACTTGATGAATATGAACACATTATTGGGTGCCAGTGTGCAACGCCTACTGCCGCCCCTTACTCCAACTCCAACTCCATCGTCATCGCCATCTGCATCTCCATCTGTACCACCTCCTGTTGCACCTCCTTGTCTACTACTCTGTGGCGTTGCCGATAAGTTGCGCTTTATGGCTGCGCCAGTTCATTAAATTTAGTTTACCAGACAGCGACAACAATGTCTGCGCAACAGACCGCCCCTTTCCTCTTTACATACAGCCCTCCCCCCCTTACTAGCACCTGCTCCTCGCCCTGCGCTTTTGCCAGCTGCTGATTGCAACCCGGTCTGCGTCTCCGGTTCAACTTCAGCTTCAGACTCCGGAACGGTTTTGAGTAGCTTGCAAAAAAAAACAGACACAACACAAACATGAACACACACACACGGACATAAATATATATATATAAATATATATGTATATTTGTGTACATGTTTAAAACTGTTGAAAACCTCAGACACCGTCCTGTGCCCCCTCTCACGTCCCTGAGAGACTCTGTTGCTCGCACAGTAGTCTCCAGCTCTGTTGCAAAGTAGTAAATTTAATGTCAGTTGCATTTAAATTGAAACGAGAATGGGTGCCACGAGAGGTGGCAAGCGGATATGGGAAAGAGGAGGTGGGTGGGGGGGGAAGGTTTCATGGAGCAGCGTCGGGATCGTTTTTTTTTTTGTTTTGCTCCACGCTCGCCTCGTCCTCGTCATCGTCATCGGTCTGTCGACAGTTTGAGTTAATTTCGTTGCCACCGCCTTTTCCACACATTTAGTGCACAACAACAACAACAACACACACACACACACACTTGTGTGTACACTCTAAAAAAAAATTAGTCTCATTAAATCAAGTTTAAGCACATTTCTGTTTTTACATATCGAGAATGTTTTAAATAAAGAGAAAAGTTTTAAACCAAAAATAAGCATTTTGTAAAATTAAAATTTAAATATATAAAAATTATTATTTATTAATTATTAAAAAATGTTTGTAAAGTACATATTGATTTTTAACAATACAAAAAAATATCTTGAATCAAAATTTCATATTTGCACTTAAAATAAACATAAAGTCGAACTAGTTCTTCACTTGAAAGATTCTATTCTATATTTAAGGTGATTTAATATAACATTAAAATATATTTAAAACTAATTATGATTAACAATTAAATATATTTGTATCATTTATATTTTTACAATTATTTCAACTCCAATTTTGTGAATATAAAAAGTGTGTTTTAATTAAAAAACGCATTGCTTCAATTCTGATTTCTTCAATTCTTTGTTGCATGCCACATTTTGTGTGCTGAGTGTATTATTTTGTTGTGCTTGCAACTTTTGTATCTTTTGCATCTGGCATGCAACGCTGCTCTTCGTTCAGCTGCTGCCCTTCAGCTCCTACCCCTCGGCACCTCCTCTCTCTCTCTCTGTTAATTTCAGTGCCAATCTCAAGCCCTAGCCCAACACCAATCCGAATCCCAATCCCAATCGCAATCCCTTTTTATGGCCCCTGTCTGTGCTTGTCTGTCGTGTCTTTTGGTCCCTCACAAATTTAAAGTTGAGCAACATCGGGTAAAAGTTGGCCCCTTGTATTGTTTGTTGTTGTTGTTGTTGTTGTTGTTATTGTTATTGTTGTATTGCTTTAACGCGCTCCACTGAAAGATACAAATTGTTATGCAAAATGGTGAAAAGTTTCATTTGGCATCCTCTGCGACCGAGTTTTTTTTTCTGCTTGTCTTTTTTTTTTGTTGTAGTTTTTGTTTCACTGCTGCTTTTTATGCAAAATCTTTTTTTTTTTTTACATTTTGATTTATTTTTATTTTATGTTGATCTGCTTTTCTGCTTTCCGCCGCTGCTGTCTGCGCTTTTATTTCATTTTTTTTTTTAAGTTTTGTTGTCAAGTCTTTGTTGTTGTTGTTGTTGTTGTTGGTGTAATTGTTGCCTTCACTTTTTATCTGCCATTGTGCTCAACTTCAATTGACTTTATTTGACTTGATGGGCTCTGATGTTAGGTTGATTCTGTTGTAGTTGTTGTTGTAGTTGTTGCTTTTGCTGTTTTGTCATCACGGCTGTCTGTCAACGTGCAAAAAAAAAAAGATCCCTTTGCATCAACCTTGCCCTTTCACAACTCCCCTCCCCCTTCATAGGTTTGAACAATGCGCGATGCTATCTTAATCGCATTGAAACTGCATTAAAAAAAGGGGGAAAAAAATTAAAAAATACATGGTTTGATTTCATTGTAAAATATGTAATTTATAATGTTTAATAAGCGCTTACAAGCTCACTTAACTTATCTCCTTCGGCATATTTGTGCGGATATTCATCGACTGAATCGCTTGGCAAGTAGAGCTTACAGTGTCTAAAAACCATTTAATATTTATTCGAGAATTTTAAGTGATTAGAACTTCAAATCAACCAATAAGCAGAGCTTAAATTTCTGTGAGACAATTGTTATTGCTGACAATTTGTTGTTATTCTTTGCTGTAGATGTTAGTTGGATTTTGAAAATCTTGGAATAGTAGATTACAAAAATTGTTATCGGCATTTGTTTAATTTAAATTGAGTTTTTTTTTTAGATTTTATTTTCTAATCTAAACAAATATTCTACTGTTGGAACTTTTGGCATGGAATAGCATTCGTTTAATCTTCAATGGAACGCTTGGAATAGAACAGCAGATAGCGCTCGAAACACGTAAATATGGTATTATTGTCGGCATTAGTTTAATTTAAATTGTAGTTTTTTCTTTTAAGTGATTTTATTGTCTGCTTTCATATCAAGGCGCAATTTAGGCAAAATTATGCAAATTTTTGGACACTCAAGAATCCAACATGATTTGATTGCTGCGCCTGGGCCGGGATAAATTTGCGGGTTTTGCGTGTACGTAATTCAGAACTGAAGGCCAGCCGTAAAAAGAACACGCTTCAGCCTCGGGCTACACCATAAAAAAAAACGTAAATGCTGGAGTTGTTGCTTCAATCGGCCTAAACCTTGAGAGCTCATCGCACGTTTAATGCCCCTGACTGACTCCGATGGTCACACAGACTTAGATACACACACACACACGCACACACACACATACTGAGTGTATATACTAAAATATACAATATAAATGCTTATGAGACTTGAGGCTTCTAACGTTCATAATTGCTGGGCACACACACAAACACACACGCAGCTCGTTAATTATGCCGTCTAAACCCACGAAATTATGACAAATTTCAATAAGGCCAGCTAAATAAAAAGACAAAAAAAAAAAATACACGTCGGCGGTACAAATGGATGGTGAAGAGAGTCAAATGAGTTCAAATAGTCCGCCCATATAACAATAAAAAAAAATAACAAGAAACAGAAAAAAAAAAACTAAGCAAACGTGAGCAAGAGAAACGAAACTATTGAAAGACCTTTGGGCATTATATTATATAGCAGACACATTCTATGGCAAACATCGCCCCGAAACCAAAAACCATAAGCCAAAAAAAAATAAAAAAAAAATACACCGAAAGGCAACCGATGAAACTTGCGATGGGTTCATGGTCAAAACAGCAACCTGAGTGCGTTAAAACAACTAAAAGCACCCAAAAATATTCTACACTCGACACTTGCTTGACTTTTAGATACTCTGTGCTACTAATTAATGAAATACGAATCTATATTTAAATGAATATTCTTTAACTTTCAATAATTTATGTATTTGTGTTAGATTCTACGCACACGTTTTAAACTAACGAACTCGGGAATTCTATTAACTTTACAAAATCTCATCAATTTTAGTAGTTTCATAGAAATTTCGCATTTGATTTATTGTTTCAAATTTTAGAATATTATAAACTGAACAGCCTTAAGTTATATTAGTTCTACTGCAATATGTCATCTTTATTAGCCAATAAGAGCTCTCCAATAAAACTGGGCACTTTTTTGAGTGTTTGCCTGCAAGGTGTGAAATTTAGCAAGGAATTTCTTATGGCAAATCTTTCGTCGTTCTGCAAAATATTTCAATGCTGTCAGGCGTGTTTTTTTTCTTCTATTTTTTATACACTGAACACATTAATGGGCACAAAAGGGTATAATTGTTTTGTGCAATTGTATGTAACAATTCCTCGTAAAGTATAAATATATATTCTTGATCAGCCGAGTCGATATAGCCATGTCTGTCCGTCCGTCACGCCGATCGCAGAGACTATAAGAGTTAAAGAAATGTTAAATATAGTTTCTTGTATATCCGGCGAAGATCAAGTTTTCTTTATTTTATCGATAACTTACTCGATTAACGATATATTGAGATTTCCTACAGCAATAAAAACTATATTTTTAAAGGCTGAACTTTCTTATTGATATAAAATACACTTATGCATAATATGAATCAACTACTCAAATTTAAACTAGATCGGATAAGAAACACCCAAGTTATGGTTAAAATAGTTTCTCATATTGATCCCACTTCTACCAGCAGCCGAAACCGTTTGCTGTATGCATAAATATGTCAGCGCATGTGTGAGAAAGAGATGACATGATAATCGAGCTTCAGGAGTAAATTTATTTTCGTGTGTAATGTGCAGAGCCCCGTTATCCCGTTAACTGCGTGTACGTATGTATGTATGTATGTAGTAATGAATGTATTTATGTATGTAGTAATAAATGTATTTATGTATGTATGTAAGCATGTATGTATGTATGTACGTACATATGTATGTGTGTATCAATATCAGTTCGGATCTCTGATTCAAAAAAATGCGCTGTTTTTTTTTTTTTTACTCTTCAGTGCTTGCTTTAAAAAATGACTTAAGCTGAGAATATTTTTAACAATTTGCTTTAGGGTATATCATAGTCGAGTGAGCTTGACTACAGCATTCTTATTTGTGTTCTTTCATTATTTTTATCGTGTCGCACAGACGCTCATATTCTTAGCTTTTCCGTACTTGTTGTGTTGTGATGTGTGCCTCGGCCGTTTGACGTGCGCCCCTGAAAATAGCTTCCAAGGTTGGCCTGCCAATGGCTGGCTGGCTTGGTGGCTGGCAAAGATATCAGTCAGCGCAACAACTATTTGTTGTACTTGTTGTTTCTGATTATTGCACTTAGACTCGCTTTTGCTGGCATGACAACGTGCCAAGGCGCTTCCTCAATTGCCAGCGAGCTGTCTCGCCAGCCAGCCAGCCAGCCAGCCAGCCTATAAGAGGGCCACGCCCATCCCTCTCTGTTGGCCACTTGGGTAACACAATGAAAAAGTAAAATGTTTACGTTAAATATTGCTAACTATCAGCAACATCGTTTTTAAGTACTATATCAGTTTATTCTTGAAATTGGTATACAAAATGAATTTATTTATCTTATTGTTTGTTAAACTATTTATAAAAAATTCGGAGCTAAGTTTATTATCGTAATCATATTCACACATGTTTCGATTAAATATAGTTTTACATTTATCAGATTTATCTTGAACTAGGCAAATTAAATTTATACATTTACCTAGTATTTCCAAAAATATTCTCTTAATAGTTGTATAATTAAAATAAGTTTAAAAACCTTTTATAAATAAAATATGATATTTTTTATAAATGAACAAAAATAATTGTGAACCGTCTACTATATCAAATCGTATACTTTTCATAGGAACAGATCGTTATTTTTTTTTTAATCCCTAGTAAAATTTAGATCTTGGTAATCTCGGTCTGCAAGGGTATAAAATTCTAGAAATTTACTTTAAAGTCTTAAGAATAGATTCCTAACTGTTAACAATTACAGAACACATATTTTTCGGTCTTGTGATTTATTTCAGTGTACTCATAGTATAAATTATCTTCTTAGAGTGGCAATTGCTGCGGGTTGTCTGGAGAATATTTAATCGTGCGTCTTTCTACACACATTCGATTTATTTTGTTGTCTTCAGAGATGCCACAGCATCATGCAACATCCAATTAGGGCACATAATGAACACTAAATTGTGGCCTCTTGTAATTTGCAGGGGCCCTTATTGCATTTAACTTCGAGTTGAGCGTAATGTTGCCTGTTTCTGTTTATGTTTCTGTTTCGGTTTCTGTATCTGTATCTGCAAAAATGTATCTGTGTCTGCGCTGTATCTGTATGTTTGACCTACTTCTGGCAGTTGTAAAAATTCAATAACATAAAAACGGAAAATTAACTGAAAACGGCACTCGTCGACACAACGCACAACACACACACACACTCACAACACACACATAGAGTACAGAGCACAGAGCCAGCGCATTGATAAGACACCCAAAGCAAAACTGAACCAAGGCTGCAGCTCGACACGATTTCTACTTTGGATGCCCTTCGTTTAGCCCAGCTCAGCTCAACAGCAGCAGCAGCAACAGCAGCAGCAGAGGCAACAGTAACCCAACTCAAGACCAAAGACCCCAAGGAGGAGTCTTTTACACACACATACAAACACACCTTGCACCCATTTCCATGCCATTTCCCATTTATGTGGTCGCATATACAAAACGTGAGTGGAACAACGAACCGTACCAAACTCCCCCAATCCCCAAGGGCCAACTTCCCCCCCAGTCGCACGCGGGCGAACGTCTGATGACACCAGCGATGCGTGTGCGTACGTGATGCAATCAAAATGTTATTAATAACGCAATAAAGTAACCATAATTTCGACCATTAAAATGCACACATTTTGCGCTACGTGTTGCTGTTGCCATAAAAAAAATTACAAAAAACTATCAGAAAAGAAAAATAAAAAATTGAAGCAAACACAACTTTACTGCAAATGCAAAACCGCATCGAAAGAAACACTCAAAGTTTACACCTTCGCCAGAAGCAAAACTTTAGTGTACATTAAATTACATTTCCTAAGCAATTTATTTACTATGCTTACCATAATGACCCACTTCTTTAAGCCTCTTTTTTAACACTTTAAAATCGAGCAAATCGAATTTTACATCTATTTCATCAGTGTTTAAAGAGAGAATTTTTTTTTCATTTTTTCTACAAATTGTTCTTTATATTTTTCTTCAGTTTTTTTCTAAGCAAACAATTAATTGATATGTCTTCTGTTTTCTGTTTTAGTATATATTTCGAGCATGAAAACTTGCTTTGTTCATATGTATATATTGAAATCGGTTCAACTTAAATCAAGCTGTGAACATTTAAAATCTTAACAGGACAACAGTTTCATAATGTGAAAACTTTTCGTAGTAGATATTGTAAAAATAAATATTGTGATAGATTGTAAATATAGAACTTTATTTTTAAAAAATATAAATGTTATGTCATAAAAGAACTTAAAAATAATGAAAACACTTTCAAAAATGAGCATAATCATTTTTAGAAAAAAAAACAATAGTTTAAAGACAAACAAAATCTTTCTTGACAATCTAAAGATTTGCAAATGGTGTTTAATACATCAAATTTCTTTTAATCAATGAGTCTGGATAATATATTTATTTTAATTTTTTATTAATTTTAGTTGTTAAAATAAAAATTAAGTATACTTTTTGTTTTGCAAAAGAAATTAAGGAAATATTATTTTATGTTAAAACGTTTTGCTAAAATTTTGAAACCAAAAAAAAAAAAAATGCGGTTAATAATAATTCCATTTATATGGAAATATATATTTTTATATATAAACAAAAATTTGTATGCAACTAAATTCTTTGCTAATAAGTTATATCGATAAAAACCCTTAGGGCAAATATGGAAAAGAAAAGAAAAGAAAATCAACACGTTAACTAACTGACTATCTATGAGATACTTGAGTTGGGCAACCAAACGGTTATGTGGCACATGAGAAAGAGGTGGGGAAGTGTTGCAAAGAGTAGCAGCAGCAGCAGCAGCAGCGAAAAGAAACCGAAATTTGTTTAAAGGAGAAATCATTAAAAACGAAACACAGATGCGGTGCGATATCACCCAATATATATATATATATATATAAGACTACATTACAACAACAAAGCTCAATTGAGCTCGAGTTATATTTATGACAGTTGTCTGTGGTTGTTATTGCTGTTGTTTTTGTTGTTGTTGTTGTTGTCTTCAGCTTGGTTGCTGCTGCTACTGCTGCTTTCCCATTTGCATGCTAAAAATGTGACAGTCTCTCTTTGGTTTTGGTAGGCAAATGCAAAATTTGTGCAGCGATGCGTTTTGGCAGCGTTTAAAGTCGCGCGTGAAAGTCGCGTGAAACCAGCTGCACAAATCACTCAGCCGACTGAACGCGCTTATTTCGTGTGAATTTTACCATAATGCATATGTCCAATTGATATTAATATATTTAAATATTGCACAAACAATTAATAAGCATATTTATTGTTGCTATTAACTGTTTCGTTAGTCGACTACATTTATCATATGGTGTTTATTAGAGTTAACCGTTGAAAGCTGTTTTTTTGTTTAGTTTTTTTCTCCATTTTATTTTCATCAACATTCCAAGCTGAATTTAATTATATTTTAAACGTTGTGTGAATTTTGTTTCAAAATTTAAGTTTTGGTTTTTTTTTTTTATTACTTTGAATATGATTTTATGATGTGAATGTTGGCGATATTAAGATAAAATCGTTATGCTGCCTAATCCATTGGTGTTGTGCTATATTCCCTGTTATCCACTAAATTGATGCTTATAGTTAAATCTTTGATTTTCACATTTTGCTTAGTATAGGTTTCCCCTTGCCGCATTTAATGCGGTTTGTTTTGTTGCCAAGCGGCGCAGAAAACATTTTCAAACGACAGCGCAAATTGTGATTGCTGTTGTTTGTTGCTATTGTTGTTGTTTGTTAATGTTGTTGTGCGGCCATTGCCGTGAAATTTGTGTGAATTAAAGCAACAACAACGACAACAACAACAGCAGCAGCAGCACATGACAAGGTAAGGCAAGCCGGCTTTTCACTCTGCAAAATATGCCTATATTAATGAGCCTATGAAGCGAAGCCAAGCGTTCAGCGGCACAAAACGGTGAAGCGGGGAATTGTTTCACTAACGCTGGCCGTGAAACTAAAGTCACATTAGAGACAGCAACAGCAGCAACAGCAGCAGCAGCAGCAGAGTTTAAGTTAGGCCTCAGCAGCATCACATTGGGCATTGCCTTCAGCGCGGCAATGGACAAATATGCGTGTGCTTTTATGTATTTATTTATTTATTTATTTATTGTTTCAACTCGAGCTGTTTCATATTTGTCTGTTTCAAACGAACCGAACAACAACAACGACGAACTACTAACAATAGTTGGCTCATTGCCAGAAGCAGAGCGGATGGGAGTGGCTTCATAAGATGACCCCAACACGAGGCTATTGTACTAGAGCAGAGTCATACACGTGGAGAAAAAACCAATAAATATTAGTCACCAAACTGGTTTTTTTCTACTTATTTATTAGTTTCAAAATTGATTCAAAACTTTATTAGCATTGTTTTTTTCTAGTTATTTTTTAATTTGATATAAGTCAGGATTGATAGAAACCACACAAAGAAATTATTTAATAGTAAACTCATAAGACTTATCAAGTAGTGTCTATAATTAATAACAAAAAATGAATTAATTTACAATCAAAAATAAAATTTTAAAAAAGTTAAAAAAAAAATTTATTTTTTACAACAATTTTTCTAAGTGATTAAAGTAAAAAATGTTGTGCATAATATTTTTTTATTAGTGTTGTACGCATTTCGAATAGAAAATAAAGCATTATGACAACGACAGCAGCAACAACTGCCTATTGTGGCTGTAACACCCAACCGAACTTTAGGCCCAGTAACAACTACAACAACAACAACAACAACAACAACAAACACAACAACAACAAAAACAAACAACCGTGTCCCATGTCAACTTTTGACGTGACGGCCCATTGCTGATTTGATTTATGTACGGATTAATATCATAGCTGGCAAGCCAAGCCCCCCTCCGCACACCTTGCCCAATTGCCTTTTTTGTTACCAGCAACAGTTAACACACTTTTGAGTTCATGTAGATTTCGAAATGGATTTCGAACTTTGGTCCAATTTCACTTTGTCGTAACAACTGAAAATATTTATTGCCTGCCCAAAAACAAACCAAAAAAAAAAAACAATGTGTTAGTTTTTTTTTTTTTTTTGTTGTACGCATCACAATATATTTTTGTATTGAATGATGGAATGATGGAATCGATGGATGGATTTATGGCATTTTTAAATACCTTACATGTGGTGCAAAACATATTTTCGAAATTCTTAATGATCCATCAAGGCCTTTTTGTATGTCTAAAGATCGTAAAGATCAGTCTTTTTTTTTTTTTTTTTTGAATGTAAATGGAATTCTTTTGAACTCGTTTTCTCATTACTTTTTATTAGATGAATTCCTGCTCATATTCCTTGTTTCCATTCGAGATATTGTTAAATATAATTAATGAACGTTTTCCCCTCTTTTTTTGTATCTCGTTACAGGTATGTACACAAAGAGAAAAAACACCATAAATGGCTTTTTAGTAACAGAAATGCTGTTCTTGAATCGAAAGGCTCAAAATATCGAAATCCTTGTGCGTGTGAGTAATTATTATTTATTTAAATTGATTACGTGTCGAGGCGATGCACCGAAACTCGATCAGCTCCGATCGAAACGATCCACTTTGAGATCCGCGACCCATTTAAACAGCCAATCGCAATTATTCATTTAAATCGACACCGAAAAGTGGCTTCAAAAAAATAAAAAAAATAAAATAAAAACAACAACCAGTTGGATTCCTGCACTAAACTCTTTTGACAAATTCTTGACAGGTTGTGATACCCTCGAAGGCGTCAACTGATTGGGATTTTTGGTTTCACAATCCAGTTTCTGTTTTGGTTATAAATCTGTTGATGATTTCATTTTGCTTCCGTTTACTCATCTTATTTAAGCTCAGCTCAAAACTGATTTACATAATTATAAATTTGTGGTTTATGCATATATTAAAATTGGACACTTTGAGAAATTTATTTACTTTTTCGTACTGTGAACAGTTATTGATGAAACTTTTATGTTTTGTTGGGGAATTTATAAAAATTCGAGCCTAAGAAAATAATATACAATTTCTTTAGGGATTTTACTAAATTTTATAAATTTAAATTGCTTTTTAAAAATATATATCTTAATTATTATTGTCTCTTTTTGTTGTTATTTACTCTGCTCTCATTTTCATATTAGAAATTTCTTTCTTCTTTCAAAGTTTGGCTTATTAAAAAAAAACCTTTAAGTGGTTTTTTTATTTTTATTAAAAATTAAAATTGAATTTTTAAAATACAACTTTTAACAATAATAATAAATAAATAATAAATCAAAATAAATAATGAATAAAAATAAACAAAAAATATAGCTTCAAGATATTGGTTTGTATGAGTATATTGTAGTCGCTGAATACTCAGCTCTCCCTTACATACCCTCTGCCCAACCCTGCCATACCAACAGCAACGAAAATATCTGCTTGATTGGTTGAGGTTAAAGCGTGCATGCTCCAAATACCGAAGTTCCAGTGGGGAAGGGGCAGAAACTTAAAAGAGAAGGGAGATGGGTGGTGGGGGGAGTAGGCGACTAGTGGTGTGCAGAGTAGAGAGCTCAGTGAGCATGGTCAGTAATGTAGTTGCCATCTATTGTCCAACCTGTGGCAACTTCAATCAAAAAAAAATCAGGTCACATTTGCGCTTAAAACGCGCGGCTCGAAATTTGGTTGCGTTTTGCTGGCGTTTAAAGTCGCGTTCAACTTTTTAATTGCGGATGCGCAGACTTTCGATTTCGTTTCAATGCTTTTGTTTTGTATTGTGGTTGCTATTATTATCGTTGTTGTAGCTTTTGCTCTTTCCCTGCGTCAAAAGGCCTACGGGCTCAGTTCGCCACTCTTGACTTGGCTTTGCTCTGCGAGGAAGCTTCATGGAGCAAGCGTTTTGCGGCTTTCCAAAAAAACCAAACCAAAAAAATATATATAAAAAAAAAAAACAAAAACACATTTCAAAAAGTTGCTGCACAGTTTCACTTGAGGGAAATCGCAGCTCCCGGTGTGGAGACGGCGCTGCTGCTATGACATAACTGACGCCGCTGCCAACGTCGGCGGCATCGACTGCGACTGTGGAAAGTTGAACGCAAATTGTTGCTGCTCGTTTTTTTTTTTTTATTTTTTTCAACTTTAGCAACTGCTTTGAAATCCACGTGAAAAGTGATTTTTTCGGGGGCAGGCAAAGGTAACTTTGAATTGTGCAATCCAAGAAAGCGGCAAATTATATATAAATATATATATATATATATATATATATATATATATATATAATATATAATATATGTTTATCTGCTGAAATTGAACTTTGTATAACTTGTGCAGAGAACAATCAGCTTTCATTTAAATGAGGCGCTAACGATATCGTCTGGCTCTGGCTCTGGCCTGAAATGTTGAACTCAGTTCATCCATTAAAGTCTGTTTCACTAATAACAGATAATAATAATCACTTAATTTCAACTCTAATTTTGTGGGCCTTTGGGGGCCGCATTCACTTAATGACTTTCTCAGCGGCATGAAAAACGAAAGGTGATCTGCTTTTTTTCATTTCTTTTTTTTCTTCTTTTTTTGCTTTATCTTTTTGTGTTTCATATTCAACTCTTATGCAAAACAATGCGCACTTTTTGTCCAGCACCCGCCGATTCCCATTGTCATAAGCTATATATATATATATATATATATATATATATAAATATATATAAACAGCTTGGTCTTTCAAACTCTACAAAAAAATTTGAATTCAAATCGCTTTCCAGTTTGCTGGAGTTGAGTTTGTAAAGGGAAAGGTTAGCCTCTGGACCAGGAATTGTGCACCCACACACAAAGGTGGTTTTCCAAAGTGAGTTGCGTGTCTCTCGGACATCACATGAATTTTATTCATTATTCATGTTTTCCATTTCTAATTGTTGTTGCATAGTAATTTGTAATTACTATTTGACTTTTGAAGCACATAGACAATTTATTTCAAGTATGTTTGCGCTGATCACACATGCATGTATAACAGTATAACAGTTAATTAGTTCCTGGTATTTATAACAGTATGTCAGTAATTAGAGTTTGCCTTAACACTATAATTAAAAAGCTGTTTAGACAAATGCATAGTAAAATCACAGACTTAGAACAGAAAAACAGAGTTTAGCTTTGTGTAGAACAGTTGGCATTCAATGCCTCATAAAAAAAACACTTGTGTCCATCACGTATAACAGTTGGTAATTAAATATGAATTTGTTTTCAAATGAAAAACATGTGAAACCTTGTTGGAATTTAAAAAGACCCAAAGCTGTCGCTTCCACATTCCGGAAACTTCTATATACTTCTCGAACTCTTCCTGTCTCTCTCACAATCACTCTCTCTCTCTCTCTCTCACTTCTCTATCTCTCGCTGTGCATTTTAAATTCAATTTCCTTTCGTTTTGGCAATCAATTTAAATCTCGCCTGCACATTTTCAGCTGGCTGGGCAAATCCAACAATGCCGGAACTAAGCGCGACCCAAAACAAACACTCAAAAAAAAAAATAAGAAAAAAAAGTGAAATAAAATTATCATGCAGTTTTTAACTCTTTTTTTTTGGTGTTTTTGTTGTTGTTTTTTTTCTTCTCGATTTCACTTGAATTCGTAACACCCCAAAAAGAGAGTTGCAAAATTTGTCGAGTTGAGATTTTTTTTTGTATTAAAACAAAAGACAAAACGAAACCACCCGCGATTTATCTTTGGCTTTGTGTGTGCACACACACACACACACACATGCACATGCACACCAATACAAACACGATTAAATACAACAAAATCTCACCCGCGCTAACACATGAGGCAAACTCTCTTTTCTCGTTGTTGTTGTTGCTGTTAGCCGATTATCTACACCTTTCACCTTTCACGCCAACAACAGCAACAACAACAACAGCAACAACAACTGCTACAACAACAACAGCTACAACTAAAGCTATGCCTCTGCCTTTGTTTTCATTTTGATCTCCAAAATTTGCAGCCTTTCTAATTTCAATTGTCTCCTCACCCCTCACCACTGCATGCCCATCACAAGCCCAATCCCAATCCCAGAGAGTTGTGCAATCTGCTCTCGTCTTAATTGGCCAGAATTGTGGATTGAAATCGTTTTAGATTGAAACGCTTTAAGCTGCTGCTAAGCCTGAGTGACATTTATGCAACGTGTGGCAGCGCCCACAAGCAGCAGCAGCAGCAACAACAAATATCCGTGACAAATATGTATTACATAAACACTGCGCAGGGATTTCCACACACAGCAGCAGCAGCAACTGCAACAACTGCAACAACTGCAACAATTGCAACAACAACAGGAATAGCTAACAAGTCAAACTGCCACACACTTCCAAACAAAAATAATAATAATAAGAAGAAGAAAAACAAAATACAAAAAGAAAAAAATTAGTTTCACCTCTTTTTCATGGCATGCGCTTTAAAAGCGCAGCAAATTATAAACAAGCGAGACTGAGAAATAGACGCGGCGAGCGCCACACAGAGAGTGACAAAGTGCGAGATAGACAGAGACAAAGACGAAGACGGTGCGAGCGAGAGCTAAAAAGCCAATGCTGCAACGAATTGTTGCAGCGCGCCCACTGTTGCCGTTGCAGTTGCAGTTTTTTTATTTTTTTGGCAATACCAAAAATTTTCAAAAGCACAAACAAAAATGCATAAATAACAAAATCAAAGAGAAAAAAAAACTCCAAAGAAAAAAAATAAAGAAAACAACGAAACTACATCAAATGACAAAACCTAGTCAGCATCGAAGTCGAAGTCGAAGTCGACGTCGCCGTCGCCGTTACCGTTGCCCGTCGGCGCCGCTGTCGACGTCAACGCCTCGTTGGGGACGATTACATAACAAGCGCGACACGTTTTATTTTATTTTTGTTGTTGTATTTATTTTTTGTATTTTGTGCAAGCGTCGACAGCAGCTGCTGCGACGGCGACGTCACATGGCCAAAAAAAAAGGGGGCACGACTGCGCAGGCGACGACGTAATAAGCAACAACAACAACAATAAGCACAAAAACAACAACAACAATAACAACACAAACTCTTCGCCTTGGTTTAGTTGGCCGTTTGCCGTTCAGCTTGCTGATTGAACTCCAAAATTTGGCATCGCTTTGTGGCTTTCTTTTTTAAATACACACACACAAACAAACACACATACATATATTTATGCCTATACACACACACACATGATCTCTCTCCATCGAAAAAAACCTTTTTTAAAAACCGTAACTTCAGCAAATAATTATGCATTGCAGTCAATTGACTGACTTAACACATATCCTGTAAAGAATAGAAAACAATTTCTTAATATTTTTTAAAACTTCTTTTAATGGTTTTCAATAATTTATTAATGTTTGACCAACTCCAGCGACGACTGAATTATGGGCGAAAACTACTTTTCCCCATTTCCAGATAACTTATCTTCATATTACAATAAGTTTTAAGACTGAAAAAAACGTAGTTTTTTTACAATATTCTATCAAAAAATTTTTAAAAGTTTTATTAAACAAAAAGTAGGAAACATCAATAAAAATAGAATGTATACATATTATATAAAATAAATTTTATTGCTGCGCAAATCAAGCCAAAACTAAAATGTATATACCCTTCACTTACAGGGTATTTGAAGATAGTTAAAAATAAGTGCGATTATTGCTTGCATCTTGGCCAACTGTTTGGCGTGCGCCTTTTGGGCCGCCCTAATTTCGCTTAATTACGCACTTACACACACAGTCGCACACACACATGGACAAAAGAGAGATAACAATTTTACAAGCTGTGCGTAACAGCGGCGAAGTCGCCCGCATTTTATATTTATTTGAATGTTCATCTCTGTCTGGGCCACAAATTGAAGTTTTAGTATTTATTCCATTTCTTTTCTTTTCTTTTCTTTTCGCTCTTCATTTTTTTGATGTAATTCGACATTGTTTTTTTTGTTGTTGTTTGTTTTTTGTCTGTGTCACTTTTGGATTTATTTTTATTACTTTTTTTTTTTTGTGGACTACTGCTTATAAATGTTTGTCCGCAGAGTCGTTTCATTTGAAGAAATTTACGTTTATTTACAATTTGTGTTCATTTAGGGCGCTCGCACATTTTTCGGGGCCAACTCTTTCCCTCGTCGTTGTTTGGCTTGTCACGCAGCTCTCTTAACTGGGCCTTGACGGCGATTGGTTTTCTTTGCGTCTGTTAGGCTTTGTTTGAGTTTCGAGTTGGCTTTTTTTTATTATGTTTTTTTTTGGTTGCCTGATTAGCAGCTCATTTGAAAGTTTGCCTAAAGATTTAGCTGTTACAATTTGCTTTTCCCCAATTGCTGCACCTAAAAATAATAGTGGGATAGATATCTGTATCTTTGGCTCTCAAATGTCACTCGCATTTCGTAAAAACCAACCATTTCAAGGTACAGTTGCGCACTAGTTTCCATTATATATATATATCTATATTTATAAATATATATATATAGATGTGTGTGTCACAACATTGTAATCGCAGATTGCGCCGGCTTTGATTAATTGCCAATTGATAGCTGTGTGAATATCGAATATGTTTGCTACTTCAGATTGTACCGACTACAACCATGCAACAATTATGAGTCATTTTTTAAATAAAAAAAAGACAATACCAGACTTTATTTATTAAAAATGAATATCTTCATTTCCTCTATTTTAAAATAGATTTTTTTTTTTTCATTTTAAATGTGTTATTTAATTAATATATTTTTTTAATGACAACTAAATTCAGTAGACACACAAAATACAGAAAGCATAAAATTTAAATAAGTAAAATTTAAAATACAATTTAAAAAAAGAATTATTTCTAAGATTTTTAGTTACTTATTTATTTCAAGCTATGATTTTGTGTTTTAATTTTAGATACAATTTATTACGATTATTTTTATGGTAGACAACACATTGTTAAGGCCAATGTAATTCATACTAAAAACCATTTAAGCCTAGCTAATTAGCAGATAAGAATCTACAAGAAGCCAACAAACAAACAGGCTTTATTTAATGGCCCATCGCCCAGTCAAAGGTCAAATTATGAGCAGGCCCAGACAAGGAAAATAAACACAAAATTAAAGCCAAGTAGAGATGTGGTTCTAACAATATTTGTTAAGCCGAGCAATGTGTCGGGCGGAGGGGGGGTTGGGGAAGCTAAAACAAATGATGACAGCCAAAACCAATTAAGTCACAATAGAAATAAAGGCAAAGAAATGGGGGAAAACAAGAAAGAAACGAAAAAAAAACCAAATAAAACGGGAGTTGTTCGTGTTGTTGTTGTTGTTGACAGCACTTGGGAGAGCAATGCGACAAAAAAAGTAATATTCTACTGCGGCTGCTTCTTCTTCTCACGTATTCTTGGCAGCAGCAGCGACGCGTCGTTGGCCACCAACGCTGAAGAAGAAGAAGAAGAAAGAAAAAAAAAGAAACACAAAATCAACAGAAATCCAAATTCGTGTGTGGCTGTTCCACTCAACGCTGCTGCTGCTGCTGCTGTCGCTGCCAGCACCAACGTCGCCGAGGCCGAGGTCGAGTGTGTGTGTGTTTATGTGTATTTGTGATTGTTTAGGCTCTGCGTCTGCGCTTGACACACACACACATACACACGAAGCCGCACAACTTTGGTGGCATTTAGTTTTTTTTGTTTTTCTTCTTATTTAAATTATTAAAGAAACAAAAAGATGTATTATAACTGAAGAGAAGGGGTTTCCTTTTCGCATCCTCTACAAGGTGCAGTCAACCATTTGAATTCTCTTCCCCGATTCTGCTCTCTTTCTCTCTCGTTCTCTGTCTTTCTCTCTCTCTCTCTCTCGCGGCTGGTGCTCACAGGTAGCTGGGCATCCAGGGCCACACACAAAGCGCCGCACACACGCACTTCAAATTAGCCTAGCCACGAACACACACACACTAACACATACACATACAAAGTCAGACACACAGAAACTGAAGACCTACATGTGCATGTACACCGAAAAAAATGTAATTACTAGGATACATTTTAGTACCCTTGTAGAGGGTATTATAATTTTGTAACTATGTAAGGCATCAAAGGAGTCATCTACGAACCCCTATAAGATATATATAATAATCTTCATGAGCTTAACTAGCCAAGTTGATATCTTGACTTATATAACTCTTTCTGGTCAGAGCCATCCGAATCAGATAACTATATCAAACAGTTGCCCTACGTACTTCCGGACATAAGATGACTTTTGGTATTAAATATATGTTATTAAACAAGATCGGATATTATAAATCGGATAACAAAATATATAACCAGTAAATAAAAAAAATATAAGGTTTCTTATTTGCCCACCAGAAATCGTACCTCTTCATTTTATACTTCGATTTTTTATATATATATCAACAAAATATAAGTCGGTAATTGGATTGGATAATGTTTTTTTATTTCTTTCAAGAATCTTAAAAATCAATTTTAGATTTAATACTTAAAATAATTTCACACATACTTAAACAAAGTATTAAATTCTGATCTCCAATAAATTTTAAATTTTTTTCTCCATTCTTAACTGTAAAAGTTTGTTTTTAAATGAAGCATTTTTAATACCTTAAAACCTAATTCAACTTGATAGCATTTTTTGATAAATATGCAAACATTAATTCTAAGTTGAGTTTCCTTATTGTTAATTGATTTTTCTCGCTGTGTACAGTGATGTACATGTGAGCTGCTTCTTTGCATGCTAACTGCTCCAACTCTCGCACTTAGCCGCGGAGCTATCCATCAGAGACAGTGAAAGAGTGATAGAGAGAGGGGGTAAGCGGAAAGAGAGGTGCAGCTATCCATCACAATGGACTTGCGTCGTCAAAAGGGCAAAAGACAAGATTGAAATTATTTGCCATTGAGTCGTAATTGTTAGAAAAAAGACAACAAAAAAAAAAAAAACAACTGCAGCAAGAACAAACCCGAGACCAAAACCAAGTGGAGACCACATAAGATCAGGCCACACACGCTGCAAATCCAAGCCACGTACATATGTGTGTGTGTGTGTGAGTGTGTGTGTGTACAGGTGCCAGTTACCAGATTGCCAGTGCCACCTTTTTTTTACCTTTAATGAGCGCAAACAAACGCCGTGGGAAGTCTGCAATGTGTTTGTATATATTTATTTATATATATATGTATATATATATATATATATATATCTATATAATTGTGTATATGTCTAGTGTAGAGTTCTGCGGCTGCTGCCTGTGCCATTATCCTAAAGAGGAACCCAACCGTTTCTTGTGGTTTTGCCTGCCAGCGGGTGACGGCCTCAGTACAGTAAACGCTCGCTAATTATCGAGATGACAAATTGTCAGCTATTCGAAAATTCATTTTAAAGGCAACAATTAAAAATTATATTAAAATTATTATTTAATAATATTTAAATTTATCAGAAAATACTTTTAAAAAAGACTTCAGTTAATAAAAATGAATACAATTATTATTTGGCTTTGATTATTATATGTAAATAAAATCAATAATATTATAAAATACACATAATTAAATTTCATTCAGGCAAAATATATAAATATTTGTAAAATCAGAAAATCATTTGAAATAAAACAACGCAATTTCCACTTATCGAGCCTGCACTGTACTTGATTTTCTATACCTTGTCGAGAGCCAAATTTGATAATTTAAACTGCGTTTCGACAATTAAACAACAATGTCCTTTTGCCACTTTGCCCACCCAGGCAGGACACCGAAAGAAAAGAAAAGAAGAGAAAAGAAGAGAAAAGAAAAGAGGGAAGCAAAACAAATCAAATTACAGTTGCTGTGTTTTGACATATTTGGTCTTGGGCCATAAAAATGCAGCTTGGGTGTTCCTTTGTGCCTCTTCTTAGATGGTAAGATAAATGGGTGTCCAAGTCAGGATTTGCTGTGACAAATTTGTCTTGTTGTAAACTCGTTGGTGGCATTTCATTTCATGAACTGTGATTGACTGTCAATTGAATTGTGAAAAGAGCGAACAGGAAATGGTCAAAGCGACAAAAGAAAAAGTGAAAGAGCGAGTGAAAAGTAACAGCAACAAAGAAACTAGAAGGGGGGGGAGAAACGCTCGTCGTTGAATACTGTTGTATAATCGACAGAAAGCCACATGAGCCTAGTAGCATAAACTATAAAGTGTAAGCCAAGGCCAAACCAAACACGACACGCGTTTTTTCGACACCCTGCTCGGCCCATTGGCCAGCCTAAAAAAAAAAAAAACGTCAATAAAACAACAACTAACAAAACTTGGTTACGAAAAGAAAAAAGGTTTATATGTATAAGAAAACAAATATTATTTATGAACTATTATCACTGAACTAGTTTCATTAGTGGCGCGTGACAGATACAGATACGGACAGAAATTCAAATTACAATTAATATATATATATAAATAACTATTTATGTGGATGCTAATGGGAAATCGAATATTGCACATCCCTCGTGATTGTAACAGCAAAATAATAGCGTCAGTGTTGGAAAGTTGTCGCTGATTTGTCAGCGTTGAATGTTTATAACCTTTTAACATGTCGCGTGAGCTTGAGTTGATTACGCCCGACTGCAACATGCTCTGCATATGTTATTAATATTTTAGTAATATATAATTTAATAAATTTAAAAAATATGAAAATAGCATTTTAAATGTCACTTCTAATAATAATATGCTTGTAGTGTAGAAAAAATACATAATTATAATTGTGCTCATAGGTGAGGAAAACTTTTAATATATACTTAAATTAATATTAGCTATAAATGTTTACCGTTATATATTACCGAAAGTTCATACCAATTCAGGTAATATATTTGCACAAATTTAATACACTCTCTGTTGAAATCATATTTATTGGATACAGGCTATAAAAATGTGGGCGCACTTAAATTACGTCCAAAAATAACCAAATTTAGCCAACGATTTCTATGTGGTTGGGTGTGTGTGTGTGTGTGTGTGTGAAATGCGGAAAGTGGCCGCTGTAGTCTTGTTATATATGTGCTTTGTGTTATATCTACCTGTCTACTGCTCCAATCACTCATTTTGTTACACAAAGATTATGAAAATTTGAAATGTAAATTTTACTCGCTGCTGCTGTTTATCTCTGCTGAGCAGCAGCAGCAGCGCTAAATAGAAAACGGGAGAGGCGAAAACAGAAAAAAAGAGAGAGAGAGAGGAAAACGGCAATTGCTGCAAAGTGATTACGAAAAAACAACAACAACAACAAATAGTCTCAAAAGTTTCACTCGGCACGAGTGCGGAAGTTTTTATCCCACGGCATTTGTTTTGGGCAACGCTCGCAAAGCGATCCGATCCGATCCGATTCGAGTCGATGCGATGTGTGAAGCTATCTAATTTTGTTTATATATATATAATATATATATATGTATTTGTGTTGCCGCTTACAACTCCATTTGTGTATCTAACAACCACCCCCCAAACACCAGCGCAACTCGTTTAACACACTCTGCGCGTCTTTTGTAGCCAGTTCAACTCGTTCCGCATTCGACGACGTTAACGACGACGACGACGACTTGGAATAAGTTTTTGTTTAGCCAGTTAAATCAGCTCGCGAAGCCAATAATATCTATTAACACTTTCGTCAGATGCGGTCGCGTCGTGCTGCCCACGCACCACTGCAAGCAGCGTTGTCTACGTCTACGGTCAAAGGGAAAGAAAAAGATAGAGAGAGGGAGGGAAAGCGTCAAAGTTTAGTTTTGCGAGAGCTGCTGCTGTGTGTGTGTGTGTGTGTTTGAATTTCGTCGTCAAATATAGAAGGTAATGTAACAGAATTGGGAATGAGAATGAGAATCAGCATGAGATGACGTCGCGGTCAACGTCGCTGCCTGCCTTGGTCGTCATACACAAACACACACACACACTTATATACACACACACGAGAATTTTGCTTTGTTGCTAGAGTGAAAATTGGGTTATTGTCAGAGAGCAGCAGCCACATTCACATTCACATTGAAGCAGCATCAGTCGTTATTTTACGAAGGGGATGACTGTGTGGCGGGGGGTGGCTTCGTTATTATTGAACTTTTTTTTGTTTTATTTATGGAAATTAGTGTCAAGTAAATCATGTGCATGTGCTTTTTCCAAACAATAAATAACTACACACACTCACACATACACATATATTGATGGAAGTTTTGAATAAGCGTAGCTTATTGAAAATCGATTAATGTCAAAAGGCAAGCACATTGTGAAAGTCGATAACCAAACTAATCGATTGAACGAAAAGGTGAACCAGTTCCGTATCATTTCCGCTATTGAAGGAAGTGCTCAAAGGCCGATGAGCATCCAAATGGCCTTTTGAATTGAAATGCAAAAATTAATGATGATCAACATATGAACTTGATATTTAGTTCTCTTTGTTGCCTTAGAAGGTGCTTTTCATGTGGGAAGTTAGTTGACTGTTGTCAAGATGAAAATATCTTTTGCAGCCAAACGATGATACAGTTTCGCAACTTTACACAGAGGCAAATTTATTATTTACTACTTAACTATTTATTTGTTTTTTTTTTCTTCTGTGATTTGTTATTTATTATATATAAGCCACTCACTAGCATAGTTAAACTTATTTTCTTGCTGTGTAGCAATAACTCAGTTAAAGCAATTGCAACTCTCGCCCAAAACTTTCAACACCTCTGTCTCTGTCTCTCTCGAATGTTTGCGGTGTTTGCAACTTCAAAGCAAACGACGCATTACTGTCAAATTTTCACACATTCAAGTGCCGAAGACGACGACGACGGCGACGATGGGAAGGCAGCTAATGGGAAACAGATTGACTGCCGTCGACACTACTAGTGACTAAGAGTGAGCAAGAGAGGAGTAGAGGAGAAGAACTAACTGCATACAGTAGCCGTTCCCGTTGATGTGTGGCCCGGGCTAAAGGACACACATGGATTGAATGGATGGTTGGATGGACACACACGAAGCCCCTGCGGCCGATGCTAATTTGCACGCCATAACTGAAAAACGAATGTGTTGAGTTGAGTAGAGTTGAGTGCGTGATGGGAAGCGAGGTGAGCAGAGGAGCAGACGCAGAAGCAGAGAAACAGAGTGGAAGTGAAGTGAAGTAAAGAGCCGGCTGCTGCTGCTGCTAGTTGGGTGGCCCAAGAAAACAAGACGACAACGTGACATGCGTTGTCGACAACGCCCCTGGCGCAAATATACCCATGCATGCAAACATACATACAATAACGTAAAGTGTAACGTAACGTAATAAACACCCGCTACTCAAAGAATGTAAAAAAGATAGAGCAGCAGAGCAGAGGCGAAGCACTGTATACAATCTGTAGCTGAAGCCGTCGCGCACTTTGATGTAAAGTAGGAAGCGCCGATAAGTCGCCAATGACTGCAAGGCCGCTGCTGCGGCGGCGTTTCAATTGAAGAGTGGCTACTGCTGCTGCTAGCTCTGTGACTAAATGATTAAGGCTTATCTCTGCTATGCTCGCTTGAAGGACCTACGGCTGGTCATCATCATCATCATTATTATTATTATTATGCCTCGTGGTGGCCTCGTTCGCTGCTGCTGCTGCTGTCCTCCACTCCTGTACATTACACACACACCCCTACATGCTCAAGTCTATATACAATTATCAGCTGCCCTCGAGCAGCACACACACTCTCACTCTCTCTCTCTCTCTCACTCGCACACTCTCTCCGCAGTTGCGCGCTCAGTGGTTGCTTCGTTTCTCAGTGTCGCTTCCTTTCCCATACGGCGCCCATCGACCTCACAGTAAGCAAGCAAGCAACAACGACCCACCAACGCCTCTCACTTGACTGTAAGAGTGTGTGTGGGTGTGTGTTTCTCTTGATCTCCCTCTCCCAATGTCTCAATCGTCGGTAGTTGTTCGGCTGCTAGTGAAACGAAACGAAAAATGAAACGCTGTGAGCAGCGCTGTTGGCGTCGACACCAAAAATGCGGCAAAGCAACTGAAGTCGGACAGCAGCAGCGAGCAGCCAGCAGCGAAGTCGTCGTCGTTGTCGTCGGCAGCAATCGCTCGACCCGTTGTTCAGTTGGCTACACATATTTCAGTTCTCCGCAAACTTTCAAGCGAAGCGGTTGTGGTTCGTTCCAATTCTCGGTTCGCCCACTAGAAAAAAAAATAGCTGACGGCCGAATAAGCAGCTGGCTGGCTACAAGAACAACAGCAACACGGAATGGAGCATTGCAGGGTTTCAATCATTTCATACAACTCCTCCCCAATGTGTGGCAATAATATATTTGTGGAATTTTTTTAAATAATCTAAACATATAAATTGAATCAATTTCGTGTTTTATTGCAAACGCGCTGAAAACGGTATATACCAAAAAACAAAAAAAAAAACAGCAATATATATATATACATATATATTTATAAAAATATACTTACGTATATATTGAATAAGTAAGAAAAAGCAAAAAAGCTTACCAAAAATTATTCATTTGTGCTTTTGTGTGTGTAAATGTGTGTGTTTGTGTGTGCGTGAGTACATATAAAAGTAAAATCCAAAATTCAAATCGAAAAATAAAACAAAAATACAACAACAACAATAACTGAGTGTTATAAAATGTTTGAGCCGTATGTGAAAATCAAAAAAAAGCGTAACGTGAATGAAATCTATCAAAATGAGAATGTCGAGCTCGATGTCGATGTTGATGTTGTTGCTGTGAATTTGGAGCAACAACAGCAGCAACAGCAGCAACAGCAACAACAAACTTCAAGTGATAATTGTTGCTGTCCGCGAAATGTTGCTTTAAGCAGCGCTTTGGCAGAGACGCCAACAGCCGCAGCAAGCGCAGCGACAGCAGCAACAACTGCGACTAGCAGCAGCAGCAACAATTTTAGCCGCCTGCATCAATTGATATCAACGCCTCCAGTATTACTGCGCAGACCATCGCTGTCGACGCCCGCGTTGCCGTCAGCGTCAGCGTCAACGTCGCCGCAACACCCACACGCTGTCGCTGTTGCTAGTACGCCGCCAACGCCACCGCCGCCGTCGTCGCAGCAGCAGCAGCAGCAACAAGCGGCAGCGCCTTCTGTTTTGCAACAACATTTGGGTCACCTGAGTTACGAAAGTGGAGCAACTGCAGCAGCAGCAGCAGCAGCAACGGCGAGAAGTGGCACAGCAACATTGGCGCAACATTTGGCAACACCCAGCAGCATATTGCAGGCAGCTTTCAGCAACGCCAGCAACACTGGCAGCAACAGCAACACGACCAACAGCAACACTGGCAGCAGCAACTTGCAAAACATTTTGACGCGTGCACAAAGTTCCTCAAGCAGCAGCCCAGCCTCTGCCTCTGCCTCTGCCTCTGCCGCCGCAGCCGCCGCCGCTGCCGCTGCTGCCTCTTCAAACAACTGCAGCAGCGCCTGTGCCGGCAACAGGCATTATAACGGCGGCAACAACAACAGCAGCATAATTGCCAGCCGCCTTTTTGGACCAACTTCAACCACCTCCAGCTCCAGTTTGGCTGCTGTTGCCTCCTCCTCCTTATCCCCCACCTCATCCTCATCGACATCGCATCAGCTGTCGCCGCATCATCATTTGCATAGCAATCATTCCGCGCTAACCAATTCCATTACGAATCGCATTAATCAATCGATACGTCGGCATCTCAACCAGCAGCAGCATCATCATCAGCAACATCAGCAGCAGCAGCAACATCATCTCA
Organism: Drosophila dives; assembly: GCA_035042365.1. NCBI lineage: Eukaryota > Metazoa > Arthropoda > Insecta > Diptera > Drosophilidae > Drosophila > Drosophila dives. The sequence continues at coordinate 4,421,106 of JAWNLJ010000442.1, forward strand.
ATAACAACAACAACAGCAGCGCCTCAAATTCAGCCTCATCCTCCAGCTCCAGTTCTAATTCCTCACCAGCATCCACCTCTGCCTATCAACAACATCAGCAACAGCAACAGCAACAACAACAGCATTTTAATTGCGCTCATCCTGCACAACAGCAACATCATCAACAGCATCATCAGCAACATCAGAGCAACAACAGCCATCACTACAGCAACAACAACAGTAACAACAACAACAATAACCACCATCAACAACAACAACATCACCACAGCAACAACAGCAATCATCATCAACAGCAACAACATCAGCAACAACAACAATCTCCTCTGTGCCTAGTATTATTAGTTAAATGCCCCAATTCAAAGGAGTTTTGTAACGCCGCTGCAAATTTCTGTGATAAAAGGTAAATACAAAGATAATAATAATTATAAAAAAACTGGTAAAACAACTTAAACATTCTTTATTGAATATTATAAATTAATAACAAATATCAACAAACATCATAAATAGTGAAATGAAAACCAAATTAGTTGTAAATATAAAATAAAAAACTGTTGAAAAGTAAATATTTTATGTTATTCAGTTAGTTGTTCGACTCTTCAAAACAAATTTTTAAATGGAAAACTTAGTTAAACTCTACAGTTGAAGAAATTGGGCAGCAGTTGCAGCATATTTGGCAACAGCTCTAAATGTAAATAAAAATCAAGAATATTTAATTAACGATGTTTATGAAAAGTAAACTAAATAAATTGGGTATTTCTATAAGTTTCGACAGTTTTAAAAACTTTTCTTATAAAATTAAGCAAATCCATAAAATTTGAATACACTGTCTGCATTCAACTCAAAATTCAAAAGTTTTATTTTACACTTACACTGCTTTTTCGTCATCTTTACACATTTTTTTCTCTGAGTGTATTTACGAGAAACACTTAAAAGCACTATTTCACGCAATTAAGTGATTAGCAATTGGAATCCTTGAATTATGTGCAAGCAACCAGAGCATTTTTTTGAGTTGGTTGCTTTTCTTTTGGTTTTCATAATTTACCAACATTATATTTGCTGTGTTAATTTGGATGACTTGTTGTTTCCACTGACATTCACTTGACACACATATACATATGCATATTTGTATATATAGACGTATATACGTGTGTGTGTGTGTGTGTGATTTGTGCTAGTTCAGTTTTGAAGCTCAGGTAACCCACTTTAATTGCTGGCTTTGGATGGAGATGGATGACCTTAGTGTTTGAGTGTTGAGCGAGCGATTTAGGCTATGCGCCAGTGTTGGCCAACAGAAAGTTTCAATACGAAATGCATTTCATGAAAGAACAACAACAACGACAACATTTTATGCTTATAGCTTTTGTTTTCTATTCGCTTTGGTAAACAGCTGTTCTCCATTTAAAATGCGTGGGTGGGAAAGGGTACAATAAGGGGGGTGGGGTGAATGGGGCTGATCTCACAAGGTAAACAGCTGCTCACAAAGAAATGGGATAGTTTTATTTTGCTGTGTGCTTTTTGGAATTGGAATTGGAATTGCTGAGTGTTTTGATTAGTTTTATTTTTATTGTACTGTTATATTTATTGTTTAGCTTTGGGATCATTTTATATTCCAAGAAAGCGATAGCGCACATTTTGCTCCGATTAAATTTCATTCCACGAATTTTGCAAATGATTAATTTATTTATATACATTTTGAATGTATGAGCTATAGCAAAAGAAAGTAAAACTTTTTTTTTTTGATTAAGTACAAATCAAGGTCTGTTTGCACTTAGATTGTATTTCAAATTGGTAGAGCTAATTTTTTATTTTTATGAAGAACGAACAAGCCAGTTTCACCATGGTTTATTTAATTGCTCAATAAATTGTATTTCGAACACTTCTTTATTCAAATTTGTGTTCTGTGTACAGGATGTTGTTATATTGCTGTCGCTGCATTTATTGTTATGGTTGTTAATGGGCTCTGAAATGTCTGTGGTTATCTTCTTTTTTTTTTAATTCCATTTTTGCATGCTCCTCTGCGCAAGCGGAAGGGGAAGTCTGCTTGAGTGCTTCAGAGTGTGAAGGGTCAGAACAACAGAAAGCTCACAATGTTTGTTAAGGCTGGAAGCTTAAAGCTCACGTTAACATTAATGTGGATGTTAGGGCTTATGTAATTACAGCACAACTTTCCCAAAAATCGATGATCCTCAAACTGATCAAATGTAACAAATGCCTAAGAGAAATGTGGCTGCAACGAGTTGTTGGTTTGGTATTGTTTAATACGACGATGCAAAAATCAGTAAAAACTTTCTCATTTTAATATCATTTTGTAGGTAACATATAAATATTTAATAAATTATTTGAAAAAAAAAAATCAAAAACACAGCAACGTGTTAAAATAAACTTTCAAAAAATGATTTGCCAGCATTAAATTAATTAGACATCGATTGCAGTCAGCAGCAGCAGCAGCAAAATGTTGCTGAGAGAGTTGAACTCTCGATTCAATCATTTGCCATACACAGATACAGATACAAATACAGTTACATATGAATAGATGCTTTAGTTTTCACTTTGTTTTTTAACGCATTTCACCCAATAATCATAAAAGCAACAACAGCAACAAGAGCAGACTCCTCTTTCACTAAGGGGCCCACATTTTGAATTTAGAACAAATCTCTACACAACAACAACAACCACAGCAGCACAAATTTCTAAGCCAATAAAAAAGATATTCATAGAGAGAGAGAGGGAGACAGAAATAGCGAATGCTGGCAACGAGAGAAAAGAAAAGAGTAGTAGAAATCCGGCAACAATATCAGAGGCAGCAACAACAACAACAGCAGCACAAAATGAAAGCACGACAAAAACAAAATGTGAAAACGCATGAAAGCCAATTTCTTGTCGTCGTCGCCGACGCCGACGTCGTCGTTTCCTTCGCTCGGTTCGTCGCAGTCGCCGCACAATTTGTTTAGAAAGTGCAGAGAAATGGTAAAAGCGGCAAAATGCAAACAAGCCATCCAACAACAACAACAACAGCCAAGTTTTGTGCAGTGTTGAAAATTGGGCACACAATGTTTATTAATTTATTGATTTCATTTTATGCGCTCCCCAAATACGATAATGATAATGATAATGTTGTTGTGTTTTTACTATTATACAATAATAAACGCCACGCGCTGAACAGCAACGTGCAAACTCCGATAGAGAGAAAGAGTGACGGAGAGAGAGAGCGATCGCGTGTAATCTGAGCTTTAGCTTGCTGCGCTCGTACGTCATCAAACTAGTTTTTTTTCAGCCCATCACTCTGTGTTGTTGTTGTTGCTTGCGATTACATAAAGCGTTTCGTTTCGTTGTTCGTGCTCTCGTTTTACGTCGTTTTGCTTCGTCGGTTAGTTTTGCGGTCGGTCGGGTGAAATTCGCTGCCTGCGTCGCTGCCGTCGTTGCTGACGCCTACGCGCCTGCGCGCGCTCATACAACAGTGCACGCCTTACAAATAAATACAGGCCACAGACGAAGACTGCGCAACATTGTCGGCTTCATTTCCAATGCTGCTTGTTGTAATGCTTATGTAACCGAACAAAAAAAAATGATGTTTTCCCTTCGTCATCATCATGCGTTATAGACGCAAAAAAAAACTGGTGTAAACTTTCATTTATGTTGCAATGCGCCATAGTGTCAAAAACTTGGCAAATACCTAACATGTTAACATATGTTAACATTTTTTGATTACATTCAAGCATTTTGCATGAGAACTTTAAATAAAAGTAGAAAATTTATTTATTTTTTATTGAATGACACATGAAGTTACAGTTAAACTGTTGCCTAAATATTAATTTAGGCAGAGCCTTTCACTATTGCAGATGAGATTTGCTATTAGCTACCATAATAGTCAAATGCAAACTTCCAATCGTTTGCAAAAAAAAAATGGACAAATTTCACTCTACTTAAATGATTTTATACATTTTATATAACAACAACAGTAGCCTCAGCTTCGCTGTCGGCAGCGACTTTCACGAAAACTGCAAGCAAAACTGCAGAGCCGCCGACAGAGTGTGAGAGAAAGAGAGACGAGCTGCTGCTGAGGAGCTTTCTCCTTATGGGTCGGGCCTTTGGCTCTGTGGACTGCTGCGCTGTTTTCTGCTGCTGGCGCAAAAGGCAAATGGACGCAACGCAAGCGACGCAACGACGACGGTGACTCCACTGAAAGCTAAACAACAACAAAAACTACAAGAAAAGTAGCGAAACGAAACGTAACGATAAAACGAAACTTGAGCGTGGGAGTTTACAAAATTAATATGCGTTCAAGTGTTGACATCGCGCTGCCCAAAATGTACATATGTATTTGTGTGAGTGTATGCATGACGAAGAGCGAAGACGAATAGAAATTGTATGAACATTGGGTGGGTGTCTATTGTTGTTGTTGTGCTGCTGCTGCATTTAGTAGCGGAAGTGAAGAGATGAGTAGTTAGTTGAGTGCCGTCAAGTTAGTTTCTCTTTTGAAATCATTTTCATTGGCATGAAAGATCACATTATTTAAATTAAATTGCCAGTTGGTCGTTTGTTCATCAGTTGTTGTTAAATTTATCTTTACATCGCATTTACACACACATACTCACATATATATATATATATTTATATATATATATATACCTGTAAGTGTGCGTAAAATGAAAAGCATTTCCTTTTCTTCAAAACGTTTTTCACTCGACTCATTTATTGTTGTTGTTGGAAGAGTGAAAGGAGTATTTTCTGTCGCGCTTTTGTTGTTGTTTGTTTTGTTTTTGTTTTGTTGGTGAAAACGCCAACAAAACAGCAACAAGAAACACATGCGAGTGAAAACTCATGCGATAATTTGTTGTAAAAAAAAAACAAAAAAAATGAAATTTTCACCATTTTTATTATTGGCCTGGCTTTTGTTGTCGACTTTCGTTGTTGTTGCTGCTGTTCATTTTCTATAAAATTTCATTAAAATGCTAATGAAAAGTTGCCGGAAGTTATTGTATGGAAAAAGCACCACGCGAGTCGGTTTCAATTATATAACATCAGCCACTTTGCCGCGGAAAATTGGTGAAAATGTGTAAAAATGTTTCGTTGTCCAAATTTGGCGCAATTTTCCATTTCAGCAGCTGCCATGACAGATCCCCCACCCCCACAAAATGCTGCTGCCCCTTCATCTATCAAATTTATCCATATATTCTTGTATCTTTTATTTTTTTCTCTTTTTCCTTAAACCGATTTATTGTGCGGATTTAAACACGTGCTGCTTTTTGTCTGTAATTTTAAGTCTGCTCTTTGTTGACCTCGCTCTCCTGCTGCTGTTCTCTCTTCCATTGTGTGCGCCCTCGCATTGCTCTTTTCAGCGTAGTGCGTTCTGCGTTGTTCTGCGCATAAAGATCACTCAAGGTGCTTGCCTTTACAGCGTGTCCGTGACGAAATGCATTCGATTCAGCTGCCAATGGCAGCGGCTGTTTCTCTTGTGTTCTGTTTGCACAGCAAGAAGAAGCAAATGCATAAGGGGCTGGACCTTAAACACAAACAGCTGAACTTTTGGTACAGTGCTCAATCGCTATAATTGTTGACACGGATTAAGAATTACTTGAGAGTTCGTTTGAATTTCTAACCATCGCTTTGTTTATACATATAATATATAATAAATAAACTTTTTTCATAATATAGTTTTTCATATATTATACACAAGAAGCATAATTTTCAGACTTGCTCTGTTGTGGCTATTGATTACTATTGTAATAAATCTACCCTTATAATATATTACATATGTAGCAAATACACAGCTCAACATTTTAGGTCCAATCTAATCGGAAAGAAAGCTGAGTCATTGCACTCGTTGGGAGTTCTTGACGGTCGGCGACGGCAACAACTCCATTAATCATCACGAGTTTAACTGTTGTTCACTTGGGCTGCCAAAAAATCACTTACTTACCCCGCACCTAGACCTCTGCTCATCTCGTTTAACCTTAGCTTTGTGTGTCGGCCCCGCCAAAGCCCAATGTTTGGAGACCTAAACGACGTTTCTCAATGTCATCTTACAAACAGAAAGCAAAACTTTTGGCTCTAAGCCCTTCGAAACGCAAAAAAAAAAACATAGAGAGCGCGAGTAAGCACGACGAGGGCACGAGAGAGAGAGCGTAAGAGAGACGGTTGCTTGTGCTTTAGGCAGGTGTTTGTCTCTCTGTCTGTCTCTGTGTTTGTGTTTGTATCGTTCTCAATGCCAAATCAATGTCATTAACATTAAAGCACACTCACTAAAATTGTATAAAGCTACTTGAAGGTACTAAACCTGACGACTCTGCGGTCGCCGTCGCCGTTTCAATTCCCCCACTCCCCCTTCGTACTCAGCCACGCTTGTTTGACGACGACTTTTGTTATTATTGTTGTTTTATTTTCGGTGTTCTGCGACTGCTGCTCTTTCGGAATGCTGGTTTACGGTTTGTTCACCTTGATAATAAAAAAAAGCGTTTTAAAACATACGCACGCGCTGTCACACACACACGCTGCTGATGTGAAGGTCCTTTTTTTCAAGCGTTTGATGGCCAGCTGAAGTGAACTGAAAAACTGGCAAGAAAAACTTAGAGCGCCTCAGCATCTTCAGCCTTGTACAGATTTTTCCCAAGTTTTTCTTTTGCTTAATTGTTGCTGTTGTTCGTGTTGTTGTAGCTGTTTCCTTTTGCATCTGCGCTGCCTCAAAACTCTCATTGTTACAGTAGATCTCTCTCTCCCTCTCTTTTTGTTGCTCCCTCTCTCTTCTACTACCTCCTCCATTGTTTGTCAATTTTACACTGTTGGCTACATATTTTTGGTCTATTGTTTGCTGTCATCTGCAGGCGACGCTGCATGCCTGAGTTATCCTTGTTGCTGTTGCTGTTGTTGCTGCTACTGCATCCTGTGACGCATCTTGGCCGGCACAGATTTTCAGATTTCCAGGCCCAAAACGATAAACGGTGATTTGAAGCGGTCTCAGTTTTCTTTTGCCGCTGCAGCAGGACGGTCGTCGTGCTCGTGTTCGTGTTCGTCTTCGTGTTCTTGCTTTCTCTTCTCTGTTACACAGTTGTAAATTGTACTCTCTTACGAAAACTTCTCTTCAAACGATAGATCGATCGCTCACTAAACGAAAGCAATAACGGTTAACGCTTGAAGCTTTCGCTCATTTTTCGATTCGTTTTCGCTCGAATTTTTCGCCCGTTCAAATTATGTGCGCTGCACAACATTTTGGCGCATTATTCTGTCTTGTGATTTCCGTGTGTTTGTGTCTCTGTCTGTCCTTTGTCCGCAACAGCAGCGCTGCTTAAAATATCGCTTTTGAAAGGAAACATCTTTAATAATTTATTAATTTGCTAAGTGCGCGTGTGTGTGTGTGTGTGGCGACAAGCTGGAGAACTCGCTGCTGCTAAAGTTGCTCAATCTACTGGCCAGACACTCGACTGACGATAGAAATTTTATCAAGATTGAGTTCGAGCGAAGCATCATGGAGTTACTGCAAGAGCCAAGGTGCTCATCTTTTGCATATTTAAACTATCATATTTATATTTATATATATATATTTTTTTTGATTTGAATATTAATAATTGAATTTTTCGTATCGTATCTAACCACACTTTCTGTTTTGACTTATTTGCAGATTGCCGGTAAACGAATGTCAGGCAAGCCAAACAGCTAGAGTCACCTCGAACCTGCACGCATCCAGTAGCACAATGGCGGTCAGCCGTGTACCCTCACCGCCCCTGCCGGAAGTAAATACGCCCGTTGCCGAGAACTGGTGTTATACGCAGGTAAGATCCTCCCCTCCCTTTCCACGAGCAAAGGATTACATTACAATGTAAGCAAAAGAGCCAAAAAAAAGAAACCTGCTGCTTGCATTCCTATGGATTTATTAACTGCTGCTCAAATTTCCATAATCCGTGTGTGTCTGTGTGTGTGTGTGTCTGTCTGTGTGTAAAATGAATCCATTTTTGTGGTTATGTTTGCTGTGCATTTTATTTGCCAAGCTGCAGGCTCAGAGGAAAAATGCATTTCCGCTGTTTGCATGAAATAAAAATAAATAAAATAAAAGACCCGTTACGCAGGTGTGCGCTCAAAATGAACAAAACTGTAACTGTAGACGGGTGATGGGAGAGAGGATGGGAGAAGAGATCAAAGTCCGTTATGTGAGGAGCATCGGGGAAAGAGCAACGAGAATTCGCCGATACTCGTTGAAATAGAACCCAAAATTTTCTTGCTGATTTAAGCTTTTAGAAACACGAGAAACCTTTTATTTTATTTGTTGATAAATTATATTTTTATGTTTTTAATAAATATTTTCTTCAATTCGGCTTACACAAAAAAAAACATTGAATAAGAACCCAAATATTCTTGCTGAAACTTGAGTAACTTATTTTTTATTTTGTTTATAAACTGTATTTTGCTTATAAAAACGTTTGTTCAATTATTTTAGTTATTTGAAAATTATACTTTCTGTATTAAATATTTTCTTCAATATAAAGAGAATCAAAAATATTATTGGTAGCCTATCGAAAAATGTGTAACAAATTTATATTAGTTATTTATAAATTAAACTTCCTTTAGTAAACCATTTCATATATTTTTATTTTCAATTTCAGGTCAAAGTTGTTAAATTTAGTTATATGTGGACCATAAATAACTTTAGTTTTTGTCGGGAAGAGATGGGTGAGGTACTCAAATCGTCCACGTTCTCAGCCGGTGCTAATGACAAACTAAAATGGTAAGTTTGCGATTTAAAAAACTAACGAAGAGTGTTTCAATTAATAAACAATGCATTTATTTAACTGTGCAGGTGTTTACGGGTGAATCCCAAGGGTCTAGATGAGGAGAGCAAGGATTACTTATCATTATATTTATTGTTAGTTTCGTGTAACAAATCTGAAGTCAGAGCCAAGTTCAAATTCTCCATACTAAATGCAAAACGTGAGGAAACCAAAGCAATGGAATCCCAGCGGTAAGTCTACTTTAAATACCCAACAATTAGATACAAAATTATAATTGTTCTCTTTTTTTCTCTCCCATTAGAGCTTACCGTTTCGTGCAGGGCAAAGATTGGGGCTTTAAGAAGTTCATACGACGCGATTTTCTCTTGGACGAGGCCAACGGTCTCCTGCCCGAGGATAAGCTGACAATTTTCTGTGAAGTCAGCGTAGTCGCGGACAGCGTGAACATCTCCGGACAATCCAATATTGTGCAGTTCAAAGTGCCCGAGTGCAAACTATCCGAGGATCTCGGCAATCTCTTTGACAACGAGAAATTCAGCGATGTAACGCTCTCGGTCGGCGGCCGTGAGTTTCAAGCGCACAAGGCCATACTGGCAGGTAGGAAAGATTCCTCATAACACTATTAATTTAACCGGGAACTAAGAACTGATGAATGTTGAGTGCGCATTTTTAAGTCCTCTTCTAAACTAATTTTTCTAAGCCGAATCTATATTCATTGTATAGCCAAAGTTTATGTTCAGCTTATGTTTTTTTTTATTTAGAAAACATAACTAATCATGTCGTCTAATGAGCTTTCATTGCATAAAGACATTAAATATCGATTGTTTAATCTTACCTTATCAGTTCGATTTATCACATTTATCTAAAACAATTACTCAACATTTCATTCGGTTTTGTTGTCTACTTTCAAAATGCAAGTTTTAATTTGATATTTAGATATTTGACTTATATAACTTTTCTAAATCGTGTCCATTTGCCACTTTTCCACTTTGCAGCGCGCAGTGATGTCTTTGCGGCCATGTTTGAGCACGAAATGGAGGAGCGTAAGCTGAATCGTGTCGCCATAACCGATGTGGATCATGAGGTTCTCAAAGAGATGCTCCGATTCATATATACGGGCAAGGCGTCTAATCTAGAAAAAATGGCTGATGATCTCTTAGCGGCTGCTGATAAGGTAAGACTCCCAAAACTGATTAATATACACTGAAACATAACTAACTCCAATCAATGTTTTATCTTCTACAGTACGCACTCGAAAAGCTGAAAGTGATGTGCGAGGAGGCGCTGTGCGTCAATCTCTCCGTTGAAACAGCAGCCGAAACGTTAATATTAGCTGATCTCCACAGTGCGGATCAATTGAAAGCACAAACGATAGATTTCATTAATACGTAAGTTGAACAAATATTATATATATAAATATAGATTCTGAAGATGACTAATTTTGTTGCTTGTTAACAGTCATGCCACCGATGTGATGGAAACCTCAGGCTGGCAAAATATGATCACAACACATTCACATTTGATAGCGGAGGCATTTCGTGCACTCGCAACACAACAAATCCCACCAATTGGACCACCAAGGAAACGCGTGAAAATGAGCTGAAACCATAATGCTGCAGCCAATCAACAAAAAGCAGTAACAGCAACAACAACCAATTCAATAGCAACAAGCAACAGCAGCAACAACAACAACAACAACAACAACAACAACAGCAGCAAAAACAGCAACAACAACAATACCTACAATACCAGCAACAATAATATTAACAACAATTGTAACATACATTTTAACAGTTGCAGAAGCGTTTCTTCCACAGCAACAACAACAGCAGCAAAAGCAACTATTAATATTATTATCAATAATGAAAACAATAACAAAAACTCCAACAACCACAACAACAACAATTGGCTTATGCCATCAAAAATGCCGTTTATTGTTTCAATATCGAGTAATTTAATTTTCAATATCTTGATAATTGTAATATTTTTATTTTGTTGATTTATGATTATGATTAATGCTTATTTTTAAGATTTAAAACAAAAAATGAAAACAGTAAAAAAAAAATATAACATAACAAAACAAAAAATATATAAAAAAGAAAAGAGAAACCACAAAACAACAACAACAATTACAAATAAAACAAATCAATAAGAATAGAAGAGTTCATTAAGAAGAAACGATGGGAAAACAAACATATAAAAGCATATACATAAATAAATAAAACAAAATGCGTAACTATTATAATTATTAATTATTATTATTATTAACTATATTATTATGATTACCGCGTATAATTACAAAGCGTACACTTTGATTGTGATGTATATTCGATGAGTATGACTAATGCATAATGATACGGATATGATAATGAAGTTGATTTATATATTGTGTATATGTAAAACTCTGCAATTTGAATTCAAGAGAGCATTAAAGGTTTTATTTTTGTATTTACCGATTAAAGAAACAAAACAAAACACTATTTCCCCTCTACCTACCAAGCCGCACACACCACAGAACATTCAACACACACACATACACTGGAAAAAAATATATATACACAACTTCCACACTCGCGCAATGAACAACAAACACAACAACAAAGCAGCAACCACCGTCGTTACACACACACATACACACACACACAGTTATACATAGGCCTAATAAATTAATAATAAAAACAAAAATAGCACAGTTAATGAGAATACCTTGTATACAATTAAAATTCTTCTCTTTTTTTGTTGTTTAAAAATAAACAAATGTTTTTTGTTTTTAAGTATTTAAAGCAACTTCTTTATTTCTTGTATAAAAAAAAAATACACTTAACAAAAAAACAATAATAAGAACATCCAAAACATTGTCGAAATAAATGCAAAATGTAGCACTCTGTGTATAGTAAGCAAAAACAAACAAACAACTAAGTCTTTCAACTAAAGCGCCTCCACTTCTAGGGATGGGATTATAAACCTAATGATGATGATGATGATGATGATGATCCTTGATAGGAACCAGGTCTAGCCATGGCTTGTTTTTATAGCTTTTTGTGTGTGTGGGGAATTTATTTCAATTAGGCCCCCCCCTCGCAACCATTTTTATTTAATTTGCAATTATATACTAAAAAATGAACAAGCAAGCAGCAACCAAGAAACGAATAAAGTAACAGTGATAATATTCATCCAATTTAAATATGAATACTCCAATTTTTGTAATAAGGTCAAATTCGTTATCAAAATCATGCAATTGATGTGGAATTATGAACGAACCACAATGCAGGCACGATTTGCTTTGTTAGTTGACAATTGATTTAGGCAGCATTTGCAAAAATGTAAATATATTTATATATATATAAATATATATATATATAGCATTAGTTTCTCTGATTCCGTTCTCGTATGGTTAATTCAATTGCACAACAAAGGAAACCAAAATGCTTATGCGGTATTTGCACAGCACAAAAACCAAAAAATTAAAAAAAGAAATGCTTTTCAAATGTTGGCCGAGGGTAATCCAAAAAGATGCCAATAATAAACCATTTGATGAGTAGGCAATTGATTTGTATACTTGATAATAAGTAGACCGATTGTTAGTTTCCAATTCCAATTGACCAAAAAGCAAAGCAATAAGTTTAAAAGTGCTGTCTGAATGCCGTCACTGAAAACAAACAACAAACAAACAAAAAACACAAACTAAAGTTGGTAAAATATCAAAAGCAAACATATTGAAAATATTCTAAAAGACATTTTTATGCATGCCAATCTAAATGTGTAGAAAACAATAAACGAAGAGGAGAACAAAACTTGAGGGTTCGAGTAAGAAATAGAAATTAATAGTAAAAAAAAAAACCAATAAAAACCAAAAAAAAACTGGGGAATGCAAAAAACAACAGACAAAATAAACCGGGAAACCTTTTTAAAAAGCAAATTGTAATTGTATTTAACAAATTAGATAATAAATTAATATGTTCTAAAGACTACAGCGACTTCAATTATTTATTTCTTATCCTGCTCATCCAGAAACTGTTGCAACAGTGACGATTCAATTGGAATTGTTAGCTGCTCGGAGCCATCAGCGACGCGCTTTGACTTGACCAATTTGTGATCGAGAAACTCGGTCAACTGGGCACGCAATGCCAAATCGGAGCTAACCAGGAATGCCTCGCGGCAACTCCAGTACAAATCCTTGAAGGGCATGCCCTGATAGTTGGCATTGCCCTTGTTTTGCAATTGGAACTTGACAATCAGCATGTAAATGCCACGTGAGTTGGTCGTTAGCGAGGAGAAGACACTGCGCATCGAGGACAAAGCCAGTTCACCCGAATTCTGCACTAACAACGAATTCTCGAAGGCCGTCTCATCCGTATACGGCAGCATGGTGGTGCAATCCCACCACGAGAAATTATAGTTTCCCAATTTGTTCTGATCCCAAACTGGTGAAATATGTAAAAAAGCAAATGTTTAACTAGTTAAGAAATTCATTATTTAGGCAAACTTACGCAATGGTGTATTGATGTGATCTATGGAGGCCAGTAGATGAATGTTGGGCACGCGTGCCAGGCGGGACAGGATGGCCTGTGATTTTACATTGCGCAGCATTGCACCATCCAAATTGTGCACAATCAGATAGAGATGCGTTTCGGGTATCAATGCGAATTCCTCTTCGATGACATCCACAGCCTCGTGTGCATTGGCTGGACTTGGACCAGCATCGAGTATCTCGCTCGTTATGCTGTCCAATACATCTTTGAGTGTCAGACTGGGAAAGAATCCATTGATCACAAGCACCGTTTGCTGAGCGAGAATATCACGATGAAAGGATTGTAACAGTTGCCGTTTGGAGCCCAATCCATAGAGCAGAATATTGAAGCCTTCGTTCAGGATGCTGACCCATTTGGGAAAGTACGAACGATACTCTTCCATAATGGCACCGATTGATGTCTCATGTTCGGCGGATGCCTTCATTTCGGCAAGCAGACTGAACACACGATCTGCAGCGAGCCGAGGATTCTTCAGGCGATCCAATGTGTGATCCGAGGTGAGTATCTTGCTGCTGGCATGCGAGTGAAAGTAACCGTCGCTCTCCGGCACAAACTCATTGGATCTCTTGACACGAGCCGTCTGACGTTGACGCGCTGCCGACGGTGTCTTGGGAAGCACAGGCACCACAATGGCACGACGAGCCTTGCATGGCGTCTTGGATTCGTCGTCGGCGGCATCGTTTTCGGAGCCAGAGCCATTGCTGCTACTGCTGCTGCTGCTTGAGGAGGTGCAATCGCTGGGTCGGAAATCGCTCTCATCAGCTGAGAAATCTTCATCAGAATCGGCTACAATCCGTGCAATCTCTACAAGAGAATGGAGATGAAAGTGAAGACCAAATGTTTTTAGTTGCTTGCTACTTACGTTTCTTGACCCTGGTGCGCACATGCGATGGTGTCTTTGGTTGATCAGCCTTCTTCCTTTTGGTGTCCGGTGTCTTGACACCAAGACGTGGCGTCTTTGGGGTGCCGGGAGTAGCATTGAGTGCAGCCAATGACATTGCATCCCTCTTTTTGGGTGTATTGAAGCCAAACAAACTGGTGCCCGCCACATTATAGTCAGCCTGTATAAGCTCGACATCGCGTGAAGTTGGCTTGTCTGCGCTAGCAACAGCAAGTTCCGCAACATAGTTTTCATCTTCTTCAGACAGCTCCTCATCCGTACATTCTACATAGTTGAGAACAATGGTCTCCTTAGCGCCTTGGCGTTTATATTCCGTATACTTCTTGGTGGGACTCGGTTTGCGGGCTGATCGACGTGTTTGGGGATGATCTACGAGTTCGACACTCGATTCATCGGAACTACTGCCCATTGCAAGGGATTTCCGAGCGGCCGATTTTGGACGTTGACTGGTTTCTTTTTGCTTCTTTGGTGTCTTGTATTCAGAAGCGGTTTGTGTTTTTGTTGGAATGGCACTCATTATTTTATATGGGCTTTAATTAAATATGACAAAGAGCATTAAAGGTAAAAATATGTAAAACAAACATATGCAATGCCAAATTTATTCCGATGTTTTTGTAGTAATCGAATAATGGTCATCGATACAATGAGAGGAACGCATCACTAACTTCTGAGTCAGGCGGTTTAAGCGTGCGGCAATTTTTCACAGAGCAGCAGCGACAGTGTGTATTTCATTTGTTTAAATTTTTATTAAAAGTCACACAACACAGACGCAAAATGTCGACAATGGCAAGTCCCTTATCCATCGCTGGCACGCGACAGTCCGGCGCATCGGTTCGCACACAGAACGGTAAGCAATCGTTGATTTAAACAACAGCTGCAGCTGGCAGTAGTCGCCGGGGACAAGCACGTTGCCAATCAGACTCCCAGACGACTGTGAAGAATATTCTCGAACGAAACCTAAGAAATATTACTCAGCATGAGTAAAACTCTTTTTACAAGACAAAATCCAACAAATCTAAAGATGAGAATTATGAGCTCTGACTAGGCCCTCAAAGTGAGGTTATGGCATTCGGAACGCCCAAAAGTGCATTTGGCATCAGGCATCTGAGATTATAATACAACAATTGTGACAATTGTTTTTTTTTCTTTAATATTTGTAGTGGTGGCAGCGCTCGCCATATCGAACATTGTCAAGAGCTCACTGGGCCCCGTCGGCTTGGATAAAATGCTGGTGGACGACATTGGGGATGTCACTGTCACCAATGACGGCGCCACGATTCTGCGTCTGTTAGAGGTGGAGCATCCGGCTGCCAAGTAAGTCCACAAAATAATCGGTTTGAGTGACTAACTAAACGACTGAGTGTTCCTATAGGGTGCTTGTGGAGCTGGCTCAGCTGCAAGACGAAGAGGTTGGCGATGGCACCACCTCCGTTGTCATTTTGGCCGCCGAGCTGCTGAAGAACGCCGATGAGTTGGTCAAGCAGAAGATTCATCCCACCTCGATCATTTCGGGCTATCGTATTGCCTGCAAGGAGGCATGCAAATACATTTCGGAGCACCTTACCGCCCCAGTGGACGAACTGAGCCGTGATACACTGATCAACATTGCCAAGACATCGATGAGCTCGAAAATCATTGGTGCCGATGCTGAATTCTTCTCCACAATGGTCGTGGACGCCGCTCAAGCTGTCAAGATCACGGATCCCAAGGGACAAACCGCGTACTCGATCAAGGCCATAAATGTGCTGAAAGCGCACGGCAAATCGGCTCGCGAATCTGTTTTGATTCCCGGTTATGCACTCAACTGCACCATTGCTTCGCAACAGATGCCCAAGAAGATAGTAAACGCCAAGATTGCCTGCCTTGACTTCTCGCTGGCGAAGACCAAGATGAAGATGGGTGTGCAAGTCTTGATCAATGATCCCGACAAGCTCGAGGCAATTCGCGCCCGTGAACTGGACATCACCAAGGAGCGCATCAACATGATTCTAAACACCGGTGTCAATGTTGTACTTGTCAGTGGCGGCGTTGATGATCTGTGCATGAAGTACTTCATCGAATCGGGAGCGATGGCTGTGCGTCGCGTGAAGAAGAGCGATTTGAAGATCATTGCCAAGGCCACTGGTGCCGCATTCCTTACGTCCCTGACGAACATGGACGGTGAGGAGAGCTTTGATGCCTCCATGGTAGGCGAAGCCGCCGAGGTGACACAGGAGCGCATCTGTGACGATGAGCTCATTCTCATCAAAGGCACCAAGGCACGGTAGGTACATGGAGTATAATCGGCTAAACATGTCTTAACCTTTGGATATTTATGTGTGCTTACAGCGCTGCTGCATCTATTATTCTTCGTGGTCCCAACGACTTCTACTGTGATGAGATGGAGCGTTCTGTGCACGATGCTCTCTGCGTGGTGAAGCGTGTGCTCGAAAGCAAAAAAGTCGTTGCTGGTGGCGGCTGTGTGGAGGCAGCTCTCTCCATCTACCTCGAGAACTTTGCCACATCGTTGTCGTCGCGCGAACAGCTGGCAATTGCCGAGTTCGCCAAATCGATGTTGGTCATTCCGAAAACTTTATCTGTAAATGCGGCCAAGGATGCCACCGATTTGGTAGCCAAGCTGCGCTCCTACCACAACTCCAGCCAGACAAACACCAAGCATGCTGATCTCAAGTGGACCGGCTTGGATCTAATTGAGGGCGTTGTGCGCGACAACAAAAAGTCGGGTGTGCTGGAGCCGGCCATGTCTAAGATCAAATCCCTAAAATTCGCCACCGAGGCGGCAATCACCATTTTGCGTATTGATGACATGATCAAACTTAATCCGGAAGACAAGAGCGGCAAGAGCTATGCCGATGCCTGCGCCGCTGGCGAGTTGGATGGTTAAAAATTCGCAGCAAAAATGGCATTTCTTATACTTGGTTAGGCACTTAATCTAATGTAAAACTCACTGCAAACTGCAAACTGCAAAACTTTCGCCCCCATTTAATTGTAACAACAATTTAATTGTTTCCTTGCTAACAGCAATTTGGTATTAATCCCGCATCATTTCTAGGTACTCCTCATTTCACGTAATATGCATATTAATAAATGAAACAACCGAATATATGCTGCGGCGTATGAAAAACTAAATGTTTATTGTTTTCCAACTGAAATCGGAAGTGTATAGAGAAGATTTCTGGGAGAAGAGAAGAAATCGTTGTTGTGTCGGCTGCAGAGAGCCCGAGGAGAATATATAAAACGTTGGCTATAAATAGCGTATGCATCTATTTTGCCTATAAATACGAAAAGAATAACAAATTACTGAACACAATCGCGGGAGCAACGTAAAAGCGTGTGAACAATTTTTTAAAATTTAAGAAAATATTTTAAAAATATGTCTGCAAACAATATTGAAAACCCAATTGAAGGCGATGTGAATAATAATGAGACTGCAAATGGTGGACAGGCGCACCAAGTGGAGCAGCAACCAGCGGCGCAGCAGCCACAAAACGAGCTGCTCGACATAGTGTTCACATTGGAGAGCGAGAAACAAGCGCTGCTCGAGGAGTCTCGCAAACGTATCGGGGCGCTGCGTAAAGATTTTGAGGTTAGTTTTTAATTGGTTATTCCAATTTATTGAAATCCAAGAAATCATCAGTAACGATGTTTTAAAAGGAAGCACGCTGCGAGAACGAACGCTTGCAGAAGCGAGTGGCCAATTTGGAACAGTCATTAAAGCAATCGGTAATGCTTGGCGGAGTAGATGCACCAAAGTCAAGACAAGAACAGGACGAACTGCTGCTAAAGGCCAAAACACTGCTGTTCGAGAAGACCAAAGTGAACAAGCAGCAGGAGCAACAAATTGCAGTGCTCAAAGAACAGGTCGAGTCCATTAAGGATGTGCTGCAGGTGACCAAAGACATGTTACAACTGAGGACCACAGAAGGGGAACACACCCAGGCGCGTCTCGAGAAGAGTCAGCTGTGGATCAAAGCCGAG
Source organism: Drosophila dives (assembly GCA_035042365.1). Lineage (NCBI taxonomy): Eukaryota > Metazoa > Arthropoda > Insecta > Diptera > Drosophilidae > Drosophila > Drosophila dives. Next base: position 4,439,237 of record JAWNLJ010000442.1, read on the forward strand.
CAGGACAAGTGTGCGCTGACCGAAAAGAAATTGCAGATATCGAAGGGTGTCTATGACAAACTGCGTGCCGAATACGACACACAGTCGAAGATATTTAAAGTATGCACATCTCTTCACTTAAAATATATATAGTCAGTAACATATATATAATTTTTTTCCTGACAGGATTTGAAAGCGGCCTATGAGCAAAAGTTGAGAGTGTTGAGTGTCGCATTGGAAGAGGCCAAAAAATAGTTGAACAATTTAATAAACTACATATGTTAATTAAATGCACAAATATTCTTTATATATGTTCAATAATTTAATCAACTTTGTTCTGCGCCAGTCCTCACGGAGTTCCCCGTTTCCCTAGGCGCTTTGCTGGGTCTGCTGTTGCTGTTGTTGCTGCTGAATCATTTTTGCGGCGGCCACCTGCTTCATTTCCAGCACGCCCATCACAGAGTTAAGGAAACGTGTCTTTTGTATGTGGATCTTTTCAATTTTCTCGATCTGTTCCTGCACATACTCCACACGACGCTTAAAATAATCCTTGGACCCATCAAGATCCTGTTAATTGAAAACGCAGATGGAGATGTGAGCAGAGCATAATAATTGATTTAATTAAGTTGCTGTTACCTTTTCGATGTAGTAGCCGGTGCCGATGTCTATGATGAAATTGTTGAGATCCTTGATACGTCCTGGCACGTACATGCTGCTTGTCAGCGGTACGAGTATTTGACGATTCTCCCAATCGGGCTGAAATGCTTCCAGCGCTTCTTTGGAGCCAGCGTATTTCGCTTTGCACCCGTGCAGAGTTGACAGCGACTCCTGTATGTTGTTCATTTCCTAATCGAAATCACAATTGTTAGAAACATGTGCCATTTTCTCTGAGCAACTGCGGCATTTGTTGCAACCCCCTCCCCACAAATGATAAACGATGGTGTGTGAGCAACACCCACACGCGACTCTGGCACTCACCTGCTCGAACTCTTGCTTGATTTGCATCAATTGGTCGGGGCTGAGTTTGGTGAGATCGATCATCTCGGATTTTGCTGCGGCATTTGCGGGTCCAGACATATTTTACGCTTAAATTTATAACTTAATAAAAGTAAATTTTTATTCTTAATAGTCACACGCAAATCTGATAGAGTTGTGTTGAATGAGTTCAATTGAACGACTCACGTTCCAAAAAGAACTAGTTTCGTGACTCTCCCGTCTCTAAGAACTACTATGCGCAGCTATCGTTATAAGTTGCAGCCAGTAACCTTAACAGGGAGCATAATTTTTGAAATACAATATTGCAGTGACTCATCAGTCAGCTTTGTAAAATCAGTAAATTAGAGCAGTTTCCTCTATGCTTCAAACGATTCTTTGTTGCAGCAACAGAGAACTGTGACCAGTGTTGACAAGGGGTATAGAAAATGTTAAAATAATAGATAACGTATTCTTTTTTTTATACTTTTACTTTATTTATTATATGCAATGTTATAATTCTGTGTTTTGTCAGTCATTCTGTATTTGTATGCAATTTTATACCTTTTTTTACTATCTTTCACATAAATTATAAAATCTAACATAAAACAAAGCCATTTCATTAACAATCACTGCCGCTACATGTTACATACACGTTACGATTTGTTATGATATAGGCGCAGCCATTACATGTTCATATACATATTCTTTGTAGTTATATACTGGGTCAGTGTGTTTGTGTTTGAGTGTGTGTGTCAGTGTGCCTATGTGTTTTTTGTGTGGGTTTTAATTTCGTATATATATATATATATATTAGATAACAATGATATTAAGCCTAAATAGATATATGTAAGTTTAAGTTGTATTGATACATTGTTTGCATTTCATCATTCGCATTTATCTGTTCCTATGATCATTCAACTATTACATGCTTTAACTAAGTTACTTTTACTCATTAAACTAACTTTACTTGCCTCGGCCCTCTTATCAATTATGTTTATCATACATAACATTATTCTTTAATCAATTGGTATCTGTATTGTTTTTTTTTTCTTCTTTTCTTTCTTTTTTTTTTGTTTATCTAAAATTGTTTTTAAACAATTTATCAAGTATAATTTGCATGGCGTGTAGAATTTTCAATAGGTTTGAAGTTTTCTTAGGTTTTTCGTTTTTCGTTTTTGTTTTTATTTTTGGTTTTGGTGTGCACTTTTAATAATCGAAAGGCATAAAATTGAGTTTTGTTTTTCAATTGAAATGAATAAACTTCGTGGTTTGTTTTAAATGCAGAGTTTTGTTTTTTGTTTTGTAGTATCTTGTGCAGCTTTAACATTGTGAAGATATATAGAAATTTGTTGTCGTAGCCATTGGAGATCGGGTACATACATATTTAAGTGGGAATGGTAATTTGTTATCAACAGTATTTTAATTTGTTATGAATTAATATTATCAAATCGAAGGGACGTAGTACATAATACATAATAATAATCATAATTAATTATACATTATAGTATTGTATATGTAATGTATATGTTTTGTATATATAGATGTACATATATATAAATAGTAGAGTATGTATGCATGTTTAATTTGTTGCTTCTCTTTTTTTTTTTGTTAGTAGGGTTTCCTTGTTGTATATAGTATATGTATATATATGTATGTATGTGTGCATTGTATTGTGTAGTTGTTGTTATTGTTGTTGCAATTGTCCTAAGTGTTTTCATTTTGCTAGATTTGCTAGTTTTTTTTTTCTGTTATGTGGTAATTCGGTTGTATACAAGTTGAGGTTCTTCAAAAACTCGAAAATATATCAAAAATTGTTTGTTGAAATGCAATATATATATGTATATGTGTAGTTAGGAGTCAAATATACATATATGTAAATATATATATGTATACAGTATTTCGATATATAAACCAATATTTTTGGTTAAAGATAAGTCAGAAAAAGAATTTAATAATTTTGCTATGAGTTAGTTCTCTGGTATGCGGGCATAGTAAATTTATGTATGTATGCATATATGTATGTATGCACGTATGTTTGTATGTGTGCGTGTATAACTCCAATGTATGTAGATAAGTAATATAAAGTCTTGATTACAACAATTTTGGTATACAAATAGCAGCAAAATGAAATGAAAGCCTTAAAAAGTCATATTCCATTATTAAGAAATTATAAAAAAGGTGTTGGTGTTGGTGTAGGTGTGTGTTTTGTATGTGTTTGTGTGCACGTTGTGTGTTGCCTTAGTAAGTTGCCTTATTGTTAGTTTCTGCTGCTGTTGCTGATTGCGTATACGTCACGTAAGCCTCGAAAAATATGCACAAAGCGGCTCTAATACTGTAAAATTGTTGCTTGTTTCCGTTTCCGTTTTCCTCGTTTTCAGCTGTAAAGTAATTTTGCTCACATTTGATCGCATTTTTATAAAAAAGCTAGGTAGGTTCGCGTCAGTGTCTAGTCTTGAGTGTGAATGTGTATTAGGGTGTGTGTGTGTGTGTGTGTGTGTGAGGGTTGGTGTCTTGTTAATTGATATGTCCGAGTTCATATTGCACAAGAGTCTATGACAATATTTAGTCTCAAATACATATACATATTAAAAAGTATATATGTTGGGGTCTTTTACGAACCAAATTAGTGGTGAACTCAATATGGCATTTTTTTTTGTAGTATTTGCTGCACGCAAGTGTAGAAATCGCGTTACATTTTATTCAATCGAAATATTTGCGAATTGTCTTAAGTGGTTCTTGTCATTAACTAATTAAAGCCAGTTTCAATTCAATAAACAATCTTATGCATCATTATCATTATCATTACTATTATAATAATAATAATATTTGATCTGCGTCATTCATTTAGATTACAGCACCACATTTTGTAATTTTACACGCAGTTCTTGCAAACAAACAGAAACTGCTTACAGAACTTTAAATGTAGTATGTGTATTATATATATATATATATATATATATGTTTATTTGGTTTTTTTTTTTAAATTACGTTTACATCGAAATTCGCTAAATTGTGTAATTTTTGTATAATTTGCAGTTTATGTTTTATTTAATATATATATATATAGTTTGTTTTGCTGCTTGGCGCTTGGCGAAAACTTTAAATATATGCTCCATATTTTTCATTATTTTATAGCCCATATATTATACACAATTATTTGATTGGCTAGTGTCATAATTAAGTGTAACATAATGATATATGCTTGTAATGTACATATATATATATATATATATTTATGTATGCTGTGATTCCTATTTTGTTTTGGTTTTTTATTAGCAAGTCTTAAGTTTGAAGCTATAATTTCTTAGGCATAATTTTAGCTGAATTTTTTTTTAGAGTTTTTTTGACGTGTGTGTTTTTTTTTCTTTATTTCTGCTAGATTCAATGCTTTTAAAACTTATTGCATATGCAGCTAAAATATTGTTTTTTTTATATTTTATGCTTTGCAGTGTGTGTGGTTGTGTGTGTGTGTGTGTCGAATGTTTTTATGTCCTTGCTAACGTAAGTTTGTCCGTGCGGGCTTTGCTTATTATCCTTCCGTCATTTGTACACTTTGAGATGTTGTGTCTAATTAACGCCATGAGGTTGCTAAATAAATATATCTATATTTATATATATATATATATATATATATTCTGTTTTCGTATGCATGCGTGTAAATATAAATGGAGTATATATATATTTTGTTGTTGTTTTGTTTTTCATTTTATTCGGGATCATGTGGATCACTTGGTTTATTGCTAATTTGACGCGATTTTTTGTCTTTGGATGCTTCGCTGGCGGGAGTTGCTTACACATACCACTCCTTGACGTCTTTGGAGTCACGCTTCTTGGCCTTCGGCTGCACCAGACCCGCCATCTGGGGCCGTCCATCGCTGCCGTAACCAAGTGAACCACTGCCACTTGACATCATGCCGCCGCCACCACCGCCACCGTTGTGTCCGTTTTGTCCGTGATGCTGTTGCTGCTGGAGCTGGCCATGGAGCTGTCCTTGGTTGCCGCCACCAGCTGCCTGATGATGCTGTCGCTGCTGATGATAGGAGCCATTGGTGCTGGTATTGCCCAGCAGAGCCGCATTCGGATTATGCGAACCATAAGCGGCTGCCTTTTCGCTTTCCGTCTTGTAGCCACGATCGCCATTCGATTTGAGCCACAGGACGAGCAGGATAACGAGGATGACAGCAATCAGAATGCCAGCCACAATGCCAATGATCATAGCTGTGCGCTCCTCCTCAATGGAATTGATGCGTCCCCCCTTGCTCTTTGGACGATAGTTGTTCACATTGTTGCTGTTGTAGGTGTTCCCTCCATATGGTCCATATGGCGGTGGATCTGGCTGTGGTGGCAACGGTGGTGGCATCGGTGGCAACGGATTCTCATCGGGCAACTGTATACGCTCATGATCATGACTGCCACCACCACCACCTATCGCACCGAAGTCATCGTGTGTGGTTTCGCGTTCTGTGACTGTGGTGCGTATCTCTGGCACCATCGTGGTGCTGGTCGTCGTGGTTGTTGTTGTGGTGGTTGTGGATATTGTTGGCCTACTGCTGCTGCTGCTGCTGGCGGCGCGTTGGGTAGTAGTGCTCACACTGCTGCTGCTGCTGCTGGTGCTGCTCGGTTGGCTGCTGGACGTGCTGCTGCTGCCGGCACTTGGCATGGTGGTCATATAACTGGTGGTGCTGCTGCCACTCACGCTGCTGCTACTACTACTGCTGCTGCTGCTATGCTGTTGCTGTTCCGTGGTCACGTCGCTGCGTCCTGTCGTCGTGGCGGTTACCAGCTCGTTATTGGACTCTGCAAGTGGTTAGCAGCAGTTTTTAGTGTTTCAGTTGGGCGGCAATTAGTGTTGTAATGGTGTTTGTGCTGTGAGCAGTGTGCAGTGCTGTGCAGTGACAGTGCAACAATGCGACAGTGTTTGCCCCTCCCAGAAAGAATATACAGTCGAACTTCCCTATATCGAACCGCCCTTATCAAACTAATTTCACTCAATGAAACTTTCACCTAAAGCCAAATTGAGCGTAATACAATAAATAAATATGGCAACAAATAATATAATAAAATTTTTAAATAATTAAAGATAACCATAAAATATTATGTGTTTTAATTATTTACGTTAATAATTAATTTTGATACTTTTCTACTAAAATGAAATAGAAACAGTTTTACCAATCTAAACAGGTAAGGAAATTAATTAAAATCAATATTTAAAACGTAAACTTCATGTACATTAGAATATTTTATGATGACTAGTTCTGAATTAGCTTTCAAGAGTCGCACTAGGAATAAAAAGAATAATACAAAATTCAAAACAAATACATATCGAACACATTGTTGCATTTTTCAAACAATCTTCAGAAAATACAAATAGATGTGTTTAAACGATAAACGCTTGTATTATTAAAATTGGCAGTCATGAATCAGACTCATGAAAAAGGCATATCAAACATTCACTTAAGCCACAACGAATTAAATTTTATTGATATCCAGTTAAGCCAAATTCGATTTGGGGAATGTTCGATTTAGAGTAGTTCGATTGCTGTCCCAAAATAAGTTTCACAATTAGTTTTATTGAACATAAAGTTAAAGAGCGTAATTTGATATTTGATATTTGATATTGATAGAGATATGCTCATGCTGCTGCTGCTGTTGATATGTACAATTGGAAGATAACTGAACGTACATTGAGAACTGTACATTATTTATGTAGGTAAGCTAATATGTGTGTAAGTAGTATGTAAGATAACTATGCAAAAATACTTTCTTTCTTTTACTATCTCTTTCCTACGCATACACATTGAGATTTATACACAGTGGTATCGCTACTGCTATATACAATACATATACATATATATATATGGGGTATACAAGACTATCGAATGTACCCTCCTCTCTCATCCTTTCCCATCCTCTCTCATCTTTTTCTTTATACAGCATCCCTCACAAAAACGCTTTTATTTCTGGTTTTTTTTGTATGCACACACACGCTTATGATCGGTGTGGCTGTAGTTGTTGTTGTTGTTGTTATTGTTGTAGCATTATTTGGAGTTGTTGTTGTTGTTGTTCTTGTTGCTGTTGTTGTAGTTATTATTATTGTTGTTCTTGTTGTTGTGGTTGTTCTTGCTGTGGTTGTTGTTGGTGGTATTGCTCAGATACATATAATACACATATATATAAATATATGCTAAAGATATTTAAATAGTTTTAGACACTGTCTAAATAATTAGTAGGAGCTTAGCCCATGTGCATTGCATTTGTTATTTGCAACTAGACGTTAGCTTTGCATTTGTAATTCGTTTTTTTTTATGCTTGATTTGGTTTTTTTGGTTTTTACTTTAGTTAAATTTTACAGAGTATCCAAGGCGCAATCACAGTCAGAAATATGAAGACGTATTCACATTCTGAAAGAGACACATAAGGCGTACTCATTGTCAGTTCAAAATTAGAAGCATCATCAACAACTGAGTGGATGAAGTGGAAACAGCTGAACTGAATCTGAAACTGAATCTGAATCTGAATCTGAGGCTGAAGGATGACACGAAAGTGAAAGACTGAGTTTTGACATTTGAGTATTGATTTTGAGTTTGCGATTGCGATTGAGTTGTTTTTGGGAATTTAAAGTTGGTTGAAGTTGTTTTTTTTTTTTTTTTATTTTTTTTTTTGGGCTGATCAATGGCTGTTGTATATGTGTATATATGTGTATGTAAATGTATATGTATATGTATATGTGTGTTGTAGATAGCTTAGTTACTATTAGTTGGTATATATATGTTTATATATATGTGTAAGCGTTCAAAGCGTTGCATACTTCAAGGCGCGCAAAAACCCAGAGGACGCGATCACTAACAAAGAACATCATAAAACTGTAAAAGCATTTGAAACTAGAAACACACGTATTTTCTCATACGCCAACTATGTATGTACTAGGCATATATATATATATGAAGTTCTATATATGTATACGAGATATTAAAAAGGAACCCAGAGCTTAACCGTGACAACGTTCTAGTTCTACTTACATACAGTGGTGTTACATATGTGTTATAATTATTTTTACTTGAACAATACAGTTTTGTTTGCTAGCTAAGATAATGTCTGATATGATTTGTGTGGCTGTGTGATGCAAATGTCAATGACAAAATGACACCACACTGGCAACAAAAAACAAATAATAAAAATAACATAACTAATATCAAATTTGCGACTCACCTGCACCCTTTGCCGTTGATGTTGAGGTGAACTGCTCCGTTGTCTCACCATAATCACCGGAGCCATGAACACAATCCTCATCGTCGCAGGCACGCTCAGTGCCGTTGTTGTTGCCATTGTTGCCATTGTTATTTGTGTTATTGTTGTTGCGATCGAGGCCAAGACTGTTGCCCTGCTGCGTGGTTGTCGTCTGTTTGGTGGGTGGCACATAGACGGGCGTAATTAGATCATCCCCGCTGCCCGATTCGAAGGGTGGCGTGCATTCGTCCTCATCGTCGCCGCGACAGCCGGATCCCGCACCGGAGAAGATCAGATCGTCTATCGCACCCGGATAACCACTCGCCGGCGTCTGTCGAGTAGAATTCAAAGTCTAATTTTACTTCAGTTGATCTGGCGCCGACCTGGCCAAACGGTTATTTTGTATGTCAGTCAGTGTTAACTGAGTTGAGTATGTGCATTATAAGTATAAATATGTATGTGAAGCCATGTTTTATGTGTTTTTTTTTTTTTTTAATAAGGTAATGATTTTTCTGTACCTATGGCATAATATTGGAATATCAGTTTGGTTTTGGCAATTTTGCAATTTGCGTTGACTTTAAAAAAGTTTTAAATAATATTCTCTAATGTCTGTTAAAAAAATTGCATTATTTGTACTTAGCTGGAAGAGACAAACGACGCCAAATATAACAGGATTATTACTGCAGTTTTTAGTAAGTGCATTAATTAGAATTGCATATTTTTCCATGCAAAAAATAATTATTTAATCTATAACTTTTGTGCATCTTATCCGATCTTAATCAAATTGTAAGAGTTAATCAATAATAATATTAGTATCACTTGTTATACGAGAATTAGTTGGACAGGCGGAAAAATATGGCTAGATGCCTTCTTAGATAACATTTCTGTAGATTTTTACCCACTTTAAACGGGCTTAAAAGAATTTTACTAAAACACTTTTTCTATATATTCACTGCCAATTGTATTCCTGATCCTGATGACAGATTCTTTCGTCTCGACTAGAGTACTCTAGTTGTATCTTTAGCTGGAGATGGCATTTAATATGTTAAATTTTGCTGTTCATTTTTTTAAGTGCATTTATCCAAGAAAGAAAAAGATCCCTTTCCACTGGAGTGTTGTATGTATAGGACTGTGTGTGTGTGTGAATGAATGTGCTGGCAGATGTGTGAGTGTGTATTAGTAGATTTGTGCAAGATATAGGTGTGGATATGTGTAGAGTCATGCAGCGTTAGTGCGCTCAAACGAGTACAGTTACAGTACAAACAAAATGATAATTCTATCTGCATATTTTTTTGTATTTAATATGTTTGCTATACATATGTATATAGTAATTGTAAATGTGCATGTGCATTTACATGTGTGTGTGAGTAGGCGTGTGTTAGTATGTATAAATTCTCAAATTGATTATTGCATATACTGTGCTGTCAAATATCAGTTAGCTGAGGTTAGTGGCAAATTTTGGGTTATTTTGCTGGTGCTGGTTATAAAAAGCGTTACGTTAAGAAAAACGCTGATGGAAACGAGGAAAATAAATATTGGTTATGTATATAAATCAACTGTGGCATTTACACTAGCTTGTACATTTAGTTGCTAATACGTTAGTATTTAGTTTTTTAAATTTAAGTGTGCAACCAAATTTCCCCGAACTTAATGATGATGGGCATTGGGTAGACACGTTTTGGGTGTTGGAGGAAACTTCAGAAACTGTACATTAGGCCATTCAGGGGAAAAGGGGTTTACACAACTTAATGAAATTGATTATTATACGATATTTGAATTTAGTATTTGTTGAATAAAGAAAGAATTTTGAATAAACTTTGGTTTTTTTTTTTTTTTTTGGTTACGATGAAGAGAAATACTTGAAAAGTTGAAAGTTGAGAGGAATTCAAATAAAATTTCAAATAAATTCCCTAACCTGCTGCATTCTCTGCAGATCATTTCTATCTAATACTCCAGTTACCAATTGAACATCTCCCCGTATGGTGATATGAGGATCGCGTTCGACGGCCAAATCCAAAATGCGCTGCTTGTTCACTGACAAACCGGCAATGACACCAGCAAAAGGACGCTCGATCCTTGTGCGACCGTTGCGACTGAATTTGCCGCCCACTTGTATATTGGACATGGTGTTGAACACGGTTGAATGGTGGCCTGGCAAACAGAAGCAGAAGCAGAAACAGCAAATATCGTTATTAAAGATTTTTGATATATAACCCTAAACTTACCCTGGGGTGTGAGTGCCTGTACATTATAGTCGTCCAGCTGGAGCGTTGCATTGCCACCCTTGCGCGAGAATCGCACCACATGATAGGCATTATCATTGACCTTGGTGCCAATCTCGCCCAGGGGCAAATCGACGCTGCCAATGTTGTAGACCATAAAGATGTTGCCCTCGACCAGCTCTAGTTCCATATAATCCTGTGTGGTGGCACTCTCAATGCGCAACAACACCGCATCCGGTTTGGTGGTTATGAAACCCAATGCCACATTGTCCTCCTCGGTATCCGCTTGCGTGTTCTCCGGGAAATTATACTGCACCATGCCCTTGTTATTACCAAACTCATAAGCAATCGACTCTGCAAGATGAGGACAAAGATTAGTAAGGCTTTGTGTGGCATTGCTTGTGGCATTGATTGTTTGTTTGATCAGCACCCACCGTCGTAGCAAGTCGGACCCGTGTATGATGTCATGTCGCATTCGCAGGCATAGGCATTCCATTGCTGCACGCAGACACCGCGATTGGCGCACGCATTCTGGCTGCACTTGGTGGGTCCTTCGCAGCCGCTGACCACCAGGGAGCTGGGAACAACCGCATCGGTTGTGACCGATGGCGATGTATCGCCCAGATCCAACGATGCTAAACAACCCTCGAAGCCGGAGCGCGACGAAATCGAACCGGGCAACTTCGAGTACATGTCCTTAAATACGCCCCCAATATAGAGTATGCCCGCCAGCTCCAAATGCATATTATTTCCGGTCAAGGTGATAATCTCAAACGAATCGTCCACGGTGAGGGTGTGCGTCTTGGGGCCCGGCCGACGAATGCTGACCTGATGCCAGCGATTGTCGTTCATGTGGATGCGTGACTTATCCCTCATCGTTACAGGTCCGTCGCCCAGATCGAATGTGTAATGGATGTGTCCATTGACCAGCTCCACAGCAACGAAATCATTGCGTCGCCCACCATTGAACACCAGCAGACCATTCGGCTCCACTGTCTTGAAGCGAAAGTCTATCGAAATACTGGTATAGGCTTTGAGCATGGCCAATCCCACATAGGAGTGCTTGGAGCGGAACGTTGCCGCATGATACGGCTGTCCAGATGGGGAGTTGACAAAACGCGCTGTCAGCTTAAAGGTGGCACTCGGCAGGGCTGACAGCTCCGGACCCAGAGATTTCACAATATCCAAGTAGCTAATGTGGAAGAGGCAATTACTTTAAATACTTGCAGCAAACGAAAAGCGATGGTTTTCCAATTATTCACATTAAATCCCAAGTATTAATTTTTGAAAACCTAACCAAAAAATTGTAATAAGTTTTGCAAGGGAAGATCTTTTGGCTTACCGCTGGCCATTGAACATGAAACCCTGCATTTGTCCCACAAAGTTTGGCATGGTCGAGGTCATCTGGATCTCCTCCTCGGCATGGAAGAGGCCGCCCAGGTGTATGGATCTTATCTCCATGGTGCTGTGGCGTCCCAGTATTGTCTCAGCTGTGCAAAGAATACAGCAGAGTTTGATAAAACTCGGGGGGTTCGGGATTATCGGGGTTTGTGCCAGCCTTGGCTTGCTCTAATAGTTTAGTTTAGTATAGACTAGGCATAGTACCGTTAACATTTTGATATATAGGCATACATATATATATGAAGAGACGTATATATTACGTACGTATTCAAAACATATGGATATTATTGATTAAATGGAGTTAAATTGTTGTTTTTGTTGTTGTTGGTGACAAACGAATGTATTAGTTACAAGAAGCACATACGCATATTATATGTATTCAAATATTAATTAGTATATAGTAGTAGTAGTAGTAGCAGAGTATATAGTAGTAGTAGTAGTAGTAGTAGTAGATTATATGAATTTTAGTAGACATAGAGCTAAAGTTTGATTCAAAATCAGTTCAAGCAGTTGTTGTAAGTTGGTGTCACTTTTGACAGTGGACTAGAATTGTCAATGCAGCTTGGGTACATACTAAAGAAATGTGCAATTACGATAGTTAGTCATAAATACATATGTGTACATATGTATGTGTTGTTTTTTTTTTACTTTTCAACTGATTAATTTAAGAATAAAAAAGAATATTGATAAATTAATAACTTCTTGCTGCGGCTTTGCTCAAAACAGAAAGAAAAGTAAGAAGAAATTAGAGTAGACGGTAGTGTGTAGTAAAATAAGTAGTATAATTTTTTTTTTTAGTTAGGGTGCTCTTGTCTCATATACATATACATATATATCTACACACATACATACAGTGTAGTAGTTGTAGTAGTATATGCCACCTTTTTTTTTTTTAATGTGTTATGGTGAGTTATTATTATTATTACGAGTACTTTTACTTGAGGCGGTGACATTTGAAATTCGTTAGGTGCATTGCTTGAAACTAGAACGAACGCAAAGAGTAATTTTTTTTTTTTTTTTTTTTTGCCTAGACTCTAAACGCCAAGAACTGATAAAAAAAAAAACATATATAAATGAAATTAAATCGAAATCAATGGCAATTTTTGCTGCTGCTTTTGAACGACATTGAAACTAAACATCGATTTTTAATTTATACTCGAAATCTTGTACACTTAATGTAAATATGTTGTGTGTGTGTTGTGTGTATGTGTGTGTGTGTATGTTGTGTGTGTAACCTCGCATGTCGTTGTTTGTTGGTGTTTACGTGTGTGTGTGTGGTGTGGGACTACGTGTAGCTAATAACGGTGCAATTGCCACAAATGAGGCAATGGTCAATGGGCACCACATTGCGCATACGACGCGTGGGCCGGCATGGTGAAGTATGATTGATACTTAGACATGCAAATGACTGCAGAAAGCGATGATGACGATGGAGACCAAAAGAGAAAGACAGAGTGGGTGGAGAGGAGGAGAGATTTAATGAGCTTGGAAATTGACTAAACTAGGTGAAAAGCGAAAAGTGGAACACAGTTTGTAGCAGCTGCTTCGCAACCATATGATTAGCCGCATTTTTATTTGAATTGTGACAAGCTAAACTAAAGTACTTCAGACAGAGACAGAGCGAGACACAGAGAGAGATTGAGAGAGCGTAAGAGTAAGAGAGACAGGGAGAGTGTGGCGTTGGCATGTACAGCAAGTCATGCGATTTTTGACTATTATTTATTCAGAGTTATTAATTTAGTGTGTTTTTTTTCTTTTTTGTTTGTTATTTTCAGGTGCGCACATGCAAACGTTCACATGTGTGTCGGTGTGTGTGTGTGTGTATAAGTGTGCAATACAATAGTTGTGTGCGTGCGTGGTGCAGCAAATATCCGTAACAGTGAGTGTGTGTGTGTGCGCTAGTGTGTGTTTGGCCTAAGGCTGGGCAAAACGGCTCGAAGGAGCCGTCTATTTGCCGTTGCCTTCTTGCGTTGACCAAGTTGCTACTCTGTACACAGGACACAGTGCGAAACTAATTTGTACGTTTGGACACGTTTTGATTGCGGTTACTATTTTTACTTGTTGTTATTTGTTGTTAACGAATATATAGTTTACTTAACACAAAGCTAATTAAATATTAAATGGTGCAAAATTACAGCCCTGGGTGCTTCAAAGCATTGTTTTGTCCCCTCGTCTCAATAAGTCACAGGTCGCGTGCGTTGCGACAGCATTTTCATTTTCAATTTCATTTTCATTATATAAGTAAATATATATATAAATACATTTATATATATTATATAATATATATTTGTCGTCACGCTCCGCATCCTTGACGTGACTTTTATCGAGCGATTTGGCAAAAAAATGCTTCACCGAGTTCTTGCGTGTCGATTTTTTTTTTGCTCTCGCCTAAAAGAATTGAAAATATTTTCGTTGGTTTTTATTCTCTTTTGTAATACGATTTTTTTTTTTTTTTGTTATTCTAATTTGTATTGCATTCTTCTTCTTGCTGTTTGCATTTTGAAATAGAAAAGGTCATTAAGATCACGTTTGTGATTAGAAAATTGCATTTGCATTCGACTTTACTTGCTGTTGTTGTTATTGTTGCTGTTGTTGCTGTTGTTGCATTTGTTGCTAATATGTATTGTATTGCTCTAAATGTTTTCATTTTGAATTAGACACTCATGAAACCAACTGTTCACACACCACACATGTCGTTTAAATTATTTAAACTGAAGCTATTTAAGCACACACTTTCATTGTTTAGCTTAAAACTTAGTAGTTATGCCTGTAAGTACAAATCTTTTATATATACATCAAAATCATAATAATTAAAATCAGAAAATATAATAATTATACACAGGTCCTTGATGTTGAGTCGGACAATTTAATAGTATTATAATATTAATAGTAGAAAACGGAATTTTACTCATTTGTAATGGGATTAGGGTATAACAAGAAAGAAACCTTGGAAACCTCAATTCATCTGCTGACTTCTCAGCTTAATTTTGATATTAAAAAATCGGTCCAAGCTAATATATATATATTTATTTTTACTCAAATGGTATATGAGAATACCGGATAGTTTTGTACGGATTTTTTATACTTTACGTATCAGAATCGGAAACTAAATATTGGTTTCACATTTGACATTTAATTATAACAGCGAATTATATATTCAGATAAATAAAATTATATATTATAATTAGAGAATTTTTTTCGTTAAGCATAAAACTTAAATTATTGCTTATATCATATAGAAAATCAGAGAGCAGTTAGTTAAGACTTTCGTTTCATAAAAAAAAACTTATATTCAAAACTGAAAGCTCAACATCAAGGCAATTGCTTTAAAAAAATGTTGAAAGTAACAAAAAAAGGAAAATAAATTATCATTAATCATGTACAACTATAAGTACTCAATATGATAATATTTTCAATGACATAACAATTTACAAGACAATCATATTTTAAATATATGTATATATATTTTTATATAACATTCAATGCGATTTTAGCAGCTGTAACTGTACACCTGTACTTTTGTTCATTTAAAATGAAAGCTATTCTTGTTATTATTATTCTTGTTTGTTTAGAATTGTTTAATTTATACATAGGATATAGATTGGCATTTTATTAGTCATTTTTTGGTAATTAACGATCGCTGGTTGCTGATAAGTTCATTTAATTTGAATCGAAATGGGAATTGGCAATCATAGTTTAAAAATCAAACAAAATACTTATATGGTTGTATAGAGAGAGGTATCGCAAATGAAAACACAACATCAAGATGTTTGAAAAAGTCTCAAAAAACTAACGAGAGTCAAATAAATGATTATAGTATGAAGGAGAGAGATTGGCAAGTTTGAGTTTGGGTTTTATTCATAATGGGCAAGTCGTAACGAATCTTTCAAAAATTTTCACCAAATCAATAAAAACAAATGAATACAACAAAGTAAATGGAGGTGGAAAAGTTGAAGGTTGAAGATACATAATTTGGTGAAAAAGGCGTACAATGTATATGGTGTAACGGTGATTGTGAATATATATGAGTATACGTATACGTATGTGTAATGATCGGACATCGTCTCTATATATATGTATTTTGTATATGTCCGTTAAGAAGAAAATGTGTGTATGTGTGTGTGTACGTGTGTACGTGTGTACGTGTGTGTGTATGTTTGTCATGAGAAACATGAGCAACAAAGAAATGTTTGGTAAAAACAAACGCATATGATATTTATATATCTTTAAGTTTTCCATAATTTGTTTATAATTTTTCTTAGTTTCTGACTTGGCGTACAACATTTTGTTATATGTATATGTGTGGTTGTTTTGTTGTGTATGTGTGCGTGTGTGTGTAGAACGTAGTTAACTTAAAAGCTCTCAAAGTAAAAAGTAAAAGTTTTGGAAAAAAACTTATAAACCGCTTCTGATTACACTTATTGTTAACACACCTTTACGCAAAGTGGGGTCATGGTGGCTTGAGGGTGGAAGAGGGGATATATATATACGTATATATATATATATCTTTGTATTAGCTATAGCTATCAACATAATGCACTCATCGATCATTTCGACATTGGAATTTGGGTCGATTGAACTTGGTCTGCTTTGATGAGCTTTGGGGGGCACTTCAAATTCAAAATTCGAAATACGAAACTAACAAACAGAGATGCGAGTAATAAATATGCATTTTAGCAGGTTAACTCGAGTATCGAGCATCGAGAATCGGGAGTTTCCTTTTGGAATAAAAAAACGACACGGCACGACACGTAGTAGGGCAATAGATGTGCTGTTGATACATACATAACATACCCCTGACGGGGGGAGCCCCGTCAACTTGTAGTCGCAGATTGGACGCTCTACGCGAAAAGCGTATCGTATGCCAATTATTGTCATTCAGCACCGACTGCCCAGCGAGCAAGTTCTGCAAGGGAATTGAGAATCACACAAT
This sequence comes from Drosophila dives, assembly GCA_035042365.1. Lineage (NCBI taxonomy): Eukaryota > Metazoa > Arthropoda > Insecta > Diptera > Drosophilidae > Drosophila > Drosophila dives. The sequence continues at coordinate 4,455,974 of JAWNLJ010000442.1, forward strand.
ATATATGTATATATAGTTAGTTTTGGCCAGATTTTTTTGAATCTTGGTCCATTGCTTACCTTCTCGCGATCGCTGAGCCGCACACTGGCGCGTATTCGACCAGCCACGAGGGCGATTTCAAGTCGATCTGGGGAATTGGATTCGGCACTGGTCAGCAGAAGCAAGCCAGCCGGTCGTGACGTCTTGAAGCGTATCACCAGCTCCTCCGTTTGCGTCTTGGTGCCCTGTCCATTTGCCAGCCAAATGGTCATGTGCTGGCTGCCATTAAAGGCCAGCGTGGCCAGCTCCCGGCCGCAGGTAGGTCCACCGTACAATGTCGCCGAACAATCGCAGATGGGTCGATTCCAGCCCTCAAGGCATGTGCCGCCATTTAAACAGGGATTGCCGGTGCACACATTGGCCTGCACGTGGCACGATGGCTTGACAGAAGCTATAAAGCATGTCTCATTATTTAAATGACAAATATACTTAGCCTACACTCACAAAAATATATGACCAAGAATTTAGTGATTAAAGATTTTAAAAAACATAGATTATCATAATATAATTATAATATTATAATTAATATATTATTTTGTTATTTTTTATCATTACTCGAACCAAAATTTGTAAGGTTTATGTGTAAAATTCGTTAAATCTTAATATATAAAATCACTTAGGCTTAGGCCCACCGATTGTTCTAAGTGTACACATTGTGTGCACTAATTTCATGCCATTAGCTTACTCACCGGAGTCCTGGACGCGTGCAAAGGCAGCTATATCGATCGCCTTGCCACTGAGGACCAGGTCACGCAAGCAGCCAACAAATCCCTGACGCAACGTCGCCGTCCAGATGGCTGCTGGCCAGGCGATGCTGTTGTAGGCCGGGCCCACGCCACCCACATACATGTGGCCATCCAGCTCGAGTATGGTGCCATCACCGGGTGTACGGAAATCGTTCCAAACCCCATCCACACTCACCTTTGCATCGCGTCCGTTCCGGCGCAGAATAAGATCGTGCCAGTCGCCGTCGTCCACGCGACGTCGCGAGGCACGAATCTTTGAGGCACCCGAACCCAGATCCAGATGTATATAGATGTGCCCATTCAACAGCTCAATGGCAATCAACACGGGCTGTATGCAAAGTGATAGTGGACTTAGCAACTCTGTCTCTGGTAAGGACTTGGAGGACTAGGCGTAACTTACATTCTTGGCACGTGGCTGTTTGGAGCCAGTGGCTAGGATAATTATGCCATTCGGTTCCTTAGTGCGAAACTTAAAGCTTATCGAGCTTTGCTTGCCCGTCTCCCACGGCGGCAAGACCTTGAAGGTAAAATGGGGCACAGTTTTAGGCTGAAACAATACTTAAATGTTTGGCGACTCACCAAATGCGATTCGCGTGTGGTGAATGTGACTGGATCCTGGGGATCACCGCTGGGACATTGATATTCCAAATTGCCTGCCACCTGTATTAGCTTGGAGCCACTCTTGGCCAGATCAATGAGATTTAGATTTAATGTATCCGCCGAAAACTCCACTTTGCGCAAACAGCCCACAAAATTGTTGTGGACTCGAGCGCCGAGCAGAGCTCGAGGATTAACAGCACCGCCGACATAGACGCGTGACGAGGAAAGCATCGTAAACTTGCCGGCAATGTGCGAATGATCCGTGTAAACATCATCCACTACGGTGACGAGCTTTAGCACAAAGATTAAGATTAGTTTCCCGCCATATAGAAATCTAGCTTCACTCATAAAATAAAATCTCCCTACATTTTAGTAAATATTATTCAAAAAGTATATTTCTAAGGCAGACAACAGCTAAAAGCCGAGATTAATTAATCATTAATTGCTTATGAGCGATTTACTAAAATTTGGGGCGATTTTGTTGCTAAGTAGATAAGAAACAAACCCGACAGAAGCTGGTTATGGACGAGATTTCCTGAATACGCCGGTGCACGGTGACCTTGTGCCACTGATGATCGTCAAAGCGGACCTTGGATGGCTTAATATGCATCTCCTGCTTGCCATTGGCCAGGCCCATGGTCAGTGAGACGCCTCCGTCGCGCAGCGCTAAGTTAAGATAGTCGGTGCCGTGTCCGGTGTAGAAGAGCAGACCGTTTGGCTGGCGTGTTCGGAAATAGAACGAGATGGCATCCTGGGCACTGACAATCGGTTCAGCGCCCGTCTGGCCCAAGTCGTACGAGAGGAACTGTGTACCGCGGAACGTTGCTTCGGATGGCGCCTTCTCCTTCTCACAATACTGGCCATCGTACTCAAGATTGCGACACTCGCATATTGGACCCGAATCTGTGGATATGCATATACCACCATGCTGACAGGGATCGTTGCGTTCACACGCATCCGTCGTGTTCCCACGAAGACCCTATGGAAATTAATCGCAAGCGAATTAAGACAGTTTCCCCATATAAAGTCAAAAACTTTAAAAAGACAACTATATTCGATATCAGTTGAGGATATAATTGTGTTTTAGGAGCCATTTGTTGATTTGACAAACATACTTGAATATTTAATCAATAATAATAATAAATATTTATTTACCCAGAGTATTTTAAAGAACGCATCAGGGTAAATTATGTTTAATAGTTTTGAGGGAAACTTAACTAATTTTTTATTAAGTTTAGGATGTTTGCAATTGAATATTTTAGGTACATGTTGCCATGCTATAATTGAGTGCATATATTAGCATGTCCTTTATATTCTTCATGGCAATTCCTTCATTAAAATCGGCACAATCAGGCGTGCTCCAATTTGTAAAAACGGAAATGCTTTTCATGCTTGCAACATGCAAAAAGAAGATTTTTGTTAAGAACGAAAAAAGCGGAAAAGTTGTACGTAAATTGGAGCAGGCCCGTATATATATTGTGCGCATAGAAATCGTACTCTGCTTATTTAAATTAGTTTATTAAATTATGTATAAACTAAGTAAAATCAAATATAATTCTGCAAATTCTTAAGACCTTGCTAGAAATTTTTACTTATATTCATAATATTTATTTTCTGTTTTTAAGATAGATATTCCTAGAGTTTTTAAATATATTTTACTCTTAACAGCAATATAATCATTCAAAAGATTGTTTGTACAAATTAAATTGTATACATTTTTAACTTACCCTCAATCCTCTCTCGCGTGGCGGCATCTCGGCATGATCACAAGGTGCATCGCCGCATTTGATGTCGCGCGGCTGTTTCATTTCCTGTCGCCTGGTAATCCCACCGGGTTGATCCGCATAGACCAGATTGCGGATGGCGCCACGGAAGCGTGGCTCAAAGATGACGCTGGGCAAAGCGAGCAGTGCAAGTTTGCTGCTATACCAGTTGGGCATGCCACCCACATACACATCCGAGTTGCTGGCAAACTTGCCAAACTGGAACTCTTTGCCCTTGGTTGATCGCTGCTGTGAAACTCCATCCACAATCAGTGAGGTCTGCTCATCATTACGCAGTACCTGCACCTTATGCCAATGCCCATCGTGCAGTTCTCGCCCCACCGTGATGATCTGGGCACCTCCACCCAAATTATAGCGCAATCGGAGTGCTCCCTCAACTAGTTTCAGTTCAAAGAAATCATAGGTGCCCCCATCATCGGTATAGAGCACCAGGCCATTGGGTTGCTCCGTTTTGAACTCCAGCTCCAGCGTTCCATTCAAGCCCGTATACCATTTGCGAAACGTGTAAAAGGAGCTCTGCGATCCATCCAATTGAAATCCAGCACTAATCGTTATAAAACTAGCCACCAAACTAACGAGGAGCGCCGTCACAATCAGCACTCGATACGAGCGACGATACTCCACCACTATGGCAGGACCAGAACCAGGACCAGGTCGAGAACGAGAATATGGACGAGAACGTGAAGCTTTCAGTGGGTGCGGGTGGCATTCGGGTTTTGATACGGATACGGATTCTCTTCGACGGCATCGCGCCTTATTGAATAGCAAATCGGAGGAGCAGGTAGTGCTAGTTGGTGCTGCATCTGCCTCGGGCAGCAGCCGCGTCTCATTGTCCTGCGAGCGTAACAGCAGCTCGGCGGTGTGATCGCTATCCATTTTGTGAACGTTCTCAATGCAGTGGGCCGTCATTGCTCCAAGTGCATAGTCCTTGGCGTTTATTGTATATATATTTATATATATATGTATATATTTATATCTATATCTACCTATCCTTGTAGCTGTGATATGTTGCACTTGGCGCGCTCATTCACTACACGCACAGACATACACACATTGACAAACAGTCACACACTGATAAACACACACAGAGTTGCGCGCGTAAAACGTAAATGTCCCCTTCGTATTCGCCTTCGTATTTCTTGTTCGTATTTCGGTTTCGTATCTCGGCTTCGTATTCCAGTCCTTGACGGGCAGCTTTCTGTTACTCTATTTCGTGGGCGCGTGCCTTTGTATTGGTGTATACTATTACTACACGAGACCGAAGCACATTGGAATTTTATCCGCGCGTCTAACTTTCATTGAACTTTGCTTTCAAGAAAGAGAGAGAGAGAGAGAGAGAGCACGCGGCCACAGACACAAAGTGTAAGAGAGTAACATACAGAGAGAGAAAAAGAGTGGAATGCTCGTATGCGCGAAGTTGGCTGCGACTGTTATTACACTGTTACCGTTATCTATTTGGACTTTTGGCTAATTTTTTATTTTTTTCTTTTTGCTAATTTTGCCTTGTTTTGCACTTTTTATTACAATGTTCTTGAAGTTTTTGGCATTTTTTACACTTAATTTTCATAATAATGTTTGGAAAATTGCTTAAGAAGGTGCACATTTTTTTCTCTTGGACAGTTTTTGTTCGTGACTGAAAGCCGTTAGCAGCATAACATGTGGCTAGGCGCATGGGTAGCAAAAGCTCGCTGTTTGCTCCCTCCACCCGAAGCTACGCCTGGCGCTGCCTGGGCGCCCACAAGCGCCTTGTTGTACGTGTACATACTAAAAATCGGAAAAACTTTTCACTTCTCGTAGGCGAAAAAATTGTATGATACTATTTACAGCATTTACAATTGTTATTTATTATTTACAGCACATCACCGTCAATTTTATTTGTGTATTAATATAAGTATTGATTTCAGCTTAGAGCTTAGAGCGAATATCGCTTACACAATTGTTGAAACATAATTTGTAGCACACACTTTCTAAAAATTTTGTCAGTCAGTTTTTGGAAATTATGAATTTAGCGATATGGTTTTTATTTTGGGAAACAAAATAAATGTGTGGGAATTTTTTGTAGAGTATTGAATCCAAACGGGGATACAAAAATTATGTGTTGAATTTTATTCAAACGCGCCTTTCGCTGCTCGCTGGTTGTAATATCGATCTGCGCTGCATTCGCGACAAGACTGAACTGCAATTTGAAACTCAATTTCTTCGCAGTGCTTCCAATGGATAACGAAAGCTCCGTCTGCGTATTCACAGATTGCTAGCATGCGACCAAAGCGACGTAACTGATGCGCTACACTCAATATAAAACTCAACAAATAATAACAAAATTTATAGCACAAATAGTAAAATTGTCTATAAAATTATTGTTATGTACATAAATATGTATATTTATATACATGTATATGTATTTTATTCAACTAATTTTTCCCCGTGAACTTAATCCCTCCTAGATGTATGCAGTGGAAATGCTTGGGTTGCAGGGCATCAGAATGCCAAAAATTAAAAGCTTTTTGACTTCGACGAGCCATGCATATGCGTACTAGTAACACACATACACTGACACACACACACACACAAAGGCACACACATGCGTAATGAGCACAGAACACGCAGGTTCATAACCTGCACCACTCGAAGCGTATTAGAAGGGACAGGATATACACATACACACACACACATAAACATGCACATACAGGGACAGGACTACGGCGACCCGTGTAAATTCCTTGACATTTATCACACACCACACAACTTCGACAGTTCGGCGTCAAACTCGATTTGCATTTGCTGCTATGCCTTAAATCGAGTGGGAGTGTGTCCCCATGTGTGTGTGTTTGTTGTCTGGTCGCATTTGTGTGTAAATGGAACTTTAGGATTTTAGGGTGCTTATAAAATGCAATTTTACACGAGACTTCGCAAGGCCGACGCGATTTTATTATAATAAATATGTGTATGAATGTGCATACATTAACGTCACTTCACACATTTTGTGAGGGCACGCACTGACAATTACGTATTTACTGCAATATTTTGCAATTCATTTAAGTTCTTCACGAATTCGAGGACAATAACGGGTTATCCTTGCGGATGCTTAAACTACTTTGCTGCAATGTACTAAAAAGTGACAACTGAAAAGTATGTAGCAGGCAGCTTTAGGTCGAGTGCGGACAAGGTGTTTCAGGCAAACATTGGACCGTGAACTTAACGACACTATTTATTTTTTAAGTTAAGATCGTGCTTTAGGCAATCGAATTAATTCAAAAAATATTACATGTACTTAAGCAGCTAAAGTCAACTTAAATTTCAAATAGAACATTTTGTACAAAATTATTTATATTTATATTAGCTGTGTGTAGACTTTTTAATATAATTCATATAATTTCATATAATTTTAATGTACATTTAAGTGCGTCGGTGAGCTTCACCGATCGTTTCTTTTACCAGAACCTCTGTGTTGCCCATAATCGAGCTTCTCTGTTGATATTTATTACTGTTTTGAGCTTATCAAACACTCTACAGGACTGCTCGAGTTTACTATCTGTACTTATACGAACAAGAAATTAAAGTATCTTATTTAAAGTACACTCGAGAAAAGAATATACAATTAAAATAAAAATTACAATTTATACAAAATGGTGAATAGTAAGTTATTTAACAGAGGCAGCGATGTGTTGAAGACGGTTAATTCAATTGCATGCAGAAGTGTTGTAAAGTACGCACAAAAAGCTCACTTATCATCTTCCCCACCCCAACCCTGTGTCGTGCTTAATCGAATTTTTCGATTGGCGTTTACAGCTGATTTAGGCTTATCAAACACTTTACAAGAGCGCTAAAGTTTTCTATTTAAAGTTAACTTATTTAGACAAACAAAAAATTAAACGCGCTAATTTAAAGCACACTCGAGAATAGGCGATTTGTTGACGTATTCACGTTTGATTTCCCCACTTACATAATGCTTTTGAGTCGCTTGACAACAACAACTCGCCTGCTGCCTGGCATTGCGTCCAGATGCATTCACTCGGAACGCAAAGTTGCCGTTAAAGGCGCCGGCGATTTACATATTGTGGAAAGTGGCAGCGGAAAGAGAAGTTTGCTGCTGATGCCCGGTGCCCTGGGCTCCGCATGGACGGACTTTAAACCACAAATTGAGCAGCTGCCCAAACTGTTGCCAGATCATACGATCATTGCGTGGGATCCGCCCGGCTATGGAAAATCGGTGCCCCCACAACGTAAATTTGATTTGGAATTCTTTCGCAAGGATGCCGAAGCCGCTGTGAATCTGATGCGTGCCCTGGACAGACCCCGATTCTCCATTCTTGGCTGGAGCGATGGTGGCATCACCGCCCTCATCATAGCCGGTCGTCATGCTGACGCCGTGGAAAAGTTGGCTATTTGGGGTGCGGGCGCCTATCTGGTTGAGGACGAGGTGAAGACAATGCAATCGATTCGCGATGTGGCCAAGTGGTCGCCACGTATGCGTGAACCTATGGAAAAGCTGTACGGAGTCGAGCGGTTCGCTCAGCTCTGGTCGGAGTGGGTCGATGCCTTTTGCGCGTTCCAAAAGCAGCCGTCTGGCGATCTTTGCCGCGCCGAAGTAGAGCAGATAGTGGCGCCCACTTTTATACTGCATGGCAAAAAGGATCCAATGATTGCGGCCGAACACATCCCCTGGCTAAGGCAAAAATTGGCCAACGCTAGCTATCATGAGTTCCCCGATGGCAAACACAATATTCATCTTCGGTATGCGGATGAGTTCAACAAACTCGTCGCCGATTTTTTCAAATAACAAATAACGAAAAGAATTTCGGGGCGGGCAACAAATAATGTTTGTATAAAATTTATTTTTATAAATTTTCTGGTTACTTAATTAATTGGGCGCGAAGGGTGGGCACGTAGTCATCGTATTGCGCCTGGTAGAAGTTGCCGGCGACGGGCGCGCCAAAGCTGTACTTGGTCACATAGTCGCGAGTCTTGACGTTGAGGCGGCCCTCCAATGTACTGCAAAAAATGTGCAAAATCACAATGAACACAATCTTTTTGGGCTAAAATGACAAATCAAGTTGGATGACTCACGTCTTGCTGATGAACTTATCGGTGGTGATTTTTTCACCCTGCTTGAAGACTAGGAACACGTAGCGATGCAGACCGGTGCCCTCTGGTGGACCAGAGCCGACATATTCGGCCAGCACTTGACCATCGGCGATCTTATCACCGGGAATGTTGATCACGGCCCAATGGAGCACCTCACGCGACTTGGGATCCGCGCGGCTGGGCGCGTCGGGATCAACCATGAGCAGAGTGTACAAAGCGCCAGCTTCGGCATCCCAACTAACTGTTGGCTGATCCTTGACTTGAGTGGGTGTCAATTCCTTGCCAAGATCGACCTGAGCACCGGACGGATAGGTGATCGTAATACGGGCCTTTGGCTTGTCATCGATGATGTCGGGAATGATACCGCTGGTGTCCATTTTTCAGTTATTTGTGCTGCTGATGTGCTTTGGCTGGCGTTAACGCAGTGACTCTACCTTGAAGCGGACAACGCCGGAGCTATTTATCTGTCCCCCGGCCGGTCTTCTAATCAGTTCCGTTGACTTTTGCTGAATCACTCGAGCCACAGGTAAAGATAAAGACACTGGGCCAGCTGATAGCGCCGATAAGTGGACTTCTTTCAATTAGACGACAATGACAACATAATATATATGTCAATACTTATATAATATATTCAAATATATTACGAAAAATATTATACACAATAAAACCATAATATTATAAAATGATTTGAATTTAATCAAAACTCAAGTTATATAATTTAAGTTTATGAAAAAGAATGTTGATCGAAACAAATAAAAGCAGAAAATTTGAAACATATAAATGATTTCTATATCTTTAAATAGTTTTGCCAATTCCGCTTAAAATCAAATAAAATAAACATTTATATATATACTGAAAATAATTCCAGGAGGAACTCTATTCTATTTCGAAATAGTCCAAAACGAATGGTTTTCAGATAATATGTATTGGTGCTATTTTATTTCTCGCGACTGTATATATATATATATATACATATATGTATATATACTAGCCGGTGAACTCCTTGTTGCGCTCGGGCACAAAGTCATCATATTGGGCCTCGTAATAGTTACCCGCAATGGGTTTGCCCAATCCGTACTTTTCGGCAAACTGGCGGGCACTAAAATTAAAGCGACCTTCACGAGTACTGTAAAGAGCAAATTTTAGATTAGAAACGACCCGGATGTTAAACAATCTTCATACACACCGTTTGTCTATGTGCTGGGAGCTTTCTATCTTGTGGCTCTGGCGGTACAGCAGAAAGATGTAGCGATGCATTCCAGTGCCCTCCGGCGGACCCGAGCCAATGTACTCGACCAGAGTTTGTCCCTGGCTCAGTTGGTTGCCTGGTATATTGATGACGGACCAATGCAAGATCTCACGGAACTTCGGATCAGCACGACTCGGCGCATCAGGATCCACCATAAGCAGAGTGTGCAGCGCAGTCGGCTCGTCAATCTCCCAATTGACTTGGGGCTGATCTTTCACTTGCCTGGGTGTCAATTCATTGCCCTCCCGCAAAGCAATGTCCGGCGAATATGTAACCTGCAATTTGTTCTTGGGCGGCGCCTCATCAACCACATCCGGCACAAGGTCATTCATTGTATTTGTTTCGGTCTGCCAGGCGACGTGGTAACCAAAATCTCAATGGTAATATACTAATTTACGTTATCACTGTGGAAATTTTGTAATGTTCTTATGAATCAGGCAAAATGATAAAGCGATAATAGCTGGACAGAGTTATCAAATGCACCGATCCTCACATAGACACCCTTTGACCAAATATTTATTTCCTCTAATTAATTAATATCGAAGCGAAACCAAATCAACCATAAGGTTTCGAGGCCTGCTGACTGATATGGCAAACGGTGGCTGTATGTAAATCAAAACTGTACTTTGATCGTCAAAAAGCTCGCATAACATAAAATAGATAAAGCCATATAAAGATATCGACGTATGTATATGTATATAAATATATATATATATATATATATATATATGTACATATCAGCACCAAAAAGAGTATATAAAACCAAGTTGAGTGTCAGCTTAATTTTCATTTCTTACTGATAATAATAAGCGTTCAACCAGTCAATTTGAATATATATATATATGTATATGTATATATCATGCTATTTATTTATTAAACATTCGATTATTATTATAACACTTGAATATCAATATTATTTAGCGTTGACAGGTTTGGTCTACTAAAAACACATAGAGAGTACATGCTGTGATCAGGTTGAATAGAAACCTAATAATATAATAATACAAATCATAACTATATGGGGGAATATATAGAGTACAGAGTAGAAAACATGAGCGATTTGAGATTTGAGACGCGAGCCATGGCGTTGAATATATATGTATATATATAAACAATAAGATTAAATTATGTGGTAGTGTAAATAATAATAATATATATGTATATAATGGTATGTAGACATATATATATGTATCTATATACATATATTGAGGCTAATTACGTATAAAGCCCGATTGCTGAAGAACTTAATTTTGGAATACGTGACAACATTTGTTCAATTTGATTGAGGAAAATTCCAATAACATCAACTATTGGTAACACTTTCAATTATGTTTTTGTTTTTGTTTTTCTTTAAATTCAAGACAAAAAATTCCACATCGTGTATGGGATACACTAGCTCGTTTGCTTCTGTTCCACATCCATATTTAACAGCGGGTCTCATAGAGGCCGCTGCGTCCAATGTAGCGCACCCATTTGACCACATCGTGATCGGAGTAGTTCAATTTGGGCTCGAACACTTTCAGATAGCGCACTTTGAAGCCGGACGGTGCGAATGGCACCTCAAAATTCATGGAGATGGGTGGACGTGTCCATTTCTTTTTGGTATCCGTTTCGAGTAGTTCGATTTCCGCGGACAACTGTGTTTCCTTCATGCCTGCCATGCGTTTAATCTTCCAGACGATCGCATTCTCCGATGCCTTGTACTTGGCCTTGCCCTTCAGGCAAATCAGCTGCACACCCGACGTGTTGAGTGGTGTCGGAATTTTCACCTCGATCTTTTGACCGAGCAGTGATGGCTTGAAGTTCGACTTGAGCACCACTTTGACCTCCATCTTAGTGCGTCCCACTTCCCGGACGAGTGGTATAACACGGAATGGCAACGAAATGTCTTTGGTTGTGCGATAGCGCATCAGCTCGAATTCACCGTCCGGCGGTATAAAGCTAATGGAATGCTCCGTCTCGAATTTGCTGAGCTTGACGCACTGATGGAACTGACAATCGTCAATGACAACCACTGGCTTGCCGGAACGTGAGGTTTCCGCCTCGGAATTGCCGGATAGACCACGGCCCTTGGACTCCATCACGATTTTATCATTGATGCCAAACTTGCATTCTGGCATGCCTAGAATATCGAGTTGCAATTGTATTATGGACTATATATGGAAGACCATTCGAACTCACCCGACAAATAGGACTTCATGACCACCTTGCCAGCAACGTGAGCCGACAATACCTGACCCTGTGGACTCATCAAAAGATTCACATACTCTAGCACATCGAGGAACAGTTCGTTGCGTCGATATTTAATGCCTTCGCGACGCCAGCCGATTTGCCCAGTGACTTGTGACGTTATCTGCATTTGCTCCTCCTTCGTAGCTGACTTGATGCCCTGCTGTGTAATGAACGTTTTCAGCGTGCCCGAATCCGTATTCTGTGGATAGCCAAAGTCAAGAATCTCATCCAACAGCTCATAGATGAGCACAAAGTTGTTCTTGATATTCTCCTCAGATATCTTGCCAAAGTAGGACTGCATCACCTCGATGATCTTTAGCAGGAACTCAAAGACCATGGCGGCATTTACATTCTGCTTGGTGACTGCAGCCAGCCAAATGTTGGCACGCTAAAAGAGTAAAAAAGGATAAGTTTCAACTCATTAGAGAAAACTGGGAACAATAACAACAACAGCATACGGTTGACGTGGCAGCAATAACCAACCTTGATGTGAAAGAAGCTCGTTCGGGCTATGTTCGTCACCGGGGAGCGTACTTGCTGCCGGGCATGGATGACGTTGACCCGAAAAGCATCCACCGCATTCCGCCCGATGTCGTCACGATAAACACGCGAGATTAGCACTTCACCCTTGTGATTGTAAACGAACAAGCCACCAATCATTTTTGCACGTGGGCCTGATAAATATTCGTACTCTGCAGCAACTACAAAATATTTTTCGCACACAAATTTTTAGGGGTCCACTATCAATTTTCCACACAAAAAAAATCAATTGCTCTTGCACTCCCACTTTTTTTCGATACACGGACTGCTATCGATAAATCAATTATAAGTGTTGTTCTACAACACTCAAATACACAACCGCAGCCAACTTAACGCCTGTACATGACTCTGCGGCTTTAAGACAAAACATTTGGAAATCATTTCACTGTTTTTAAAATAATCAATAGACGAGACGTAAACAAAAAGCATAAGCAAAATGCCCACTGAAAATCTGGAAGAGCAGGGTCTGGAGAAGAATCCCAATCTGGAGTTGGCACAAACCAAATTTCTGCTCACACTCGCCGAGTACAAACAAGATGCGGTACTGAAATCCAAATTGCTGGATGCGATTCGGGCCGATAATATGGCACCGTGGTATGAGCACATATGCACCGAGCTAAATTGGAGCGTGGACAATGAGATGCTGGCACGGATGCGCGAACAGAATTGTATTGCCATCGAACGACTGGATGCCGCCATTGAGGACGCGGAAAAGAACCTTGGCGAGATGGAAGTGCGTGAGGCGAATCTAAAGAAATCGGAATATTTGTGTCGCATTGGAGACAAGACAGCAGCGGAAACGGCATTCCGCAAGACATACGAGAAGACAGTGTCGCTAGGCCATCGACTCGACATCGTATTCCACCTCATTCGCCTGGGGCTGTTCTATTTGGATCATGATTTGATCACTCGCAACATCGAAAAGGCAAAGTATTTGATCGAGGAGGGAGGCGATTGGGATCGTCGCAATCGTCTCAAGGTCTACCAGGGCATCTATTCTGTGGCGGTGCGTGATTTCAAAGCTGCTGCGACCTTCTTCCTGGACACGGTGAGCACCTTCACCTCTTACGAGCTGATGGACTATCCAACATTTGTCCGCTATACGGTTTACGTGTCAATGATTGCCCTACCCCGCAATGAGTTGCGTGAGAAGGTGGTCAAGGGTTCGGAAATACAGGAGGTGCTGCACGGTCTACCCGATGTGAAGCAGTTTCTCTTCTCACTCTTCAACTGCCAATATGAGCAGTTTTATGTGAATCTAGCCCAAGTGGAGAAGCAGCTGCGCTCCGACTACCTCGTTCATCCCCATTATCGCTACTATGTACGTGAGATGCGCATTTTGGGCTACACCCAGCTGCTGGAATCGTACCGTTCGTTGACTCTCCAATATATGGCCGAGTCGTTCGGCGTCACTGTCGACTACATCGATCAGGAGCTGTCCCGATTTATTGCTGCGGGTCGTTTGCATGCCAAGGTTGATCGTGTCGGTGGCATTGTGGAGACGAATCGTCCAGATAATAAGAATTGGCAATATCAGGCAACGATTAAGCAGGGCGACCTTCTGCTCAATCGCATACAAAAGCTGAGCCGTGTCATTAATATTTAAGTTACACCCAAAAACAAATAAAATTTATTAAAGAAAATTCAAATTATTACAAATGTAAAAACTAAAACATTCATATTATAAAACGATAAAATATTACGTGTCTTTGTCTTAAGTTTTTTACCTGTCATGTCAATGGTTTTGTCTTAAATTCGCTAATCAAGTGATTATTAACTAACTTCTTTGGAATTCGTTTGGTGTGGGGCGCTGTTCCTATAATTTGAGTATTATTTTGCATGCTTTTCGTTTTGTTTTGTACTTAATTTGATTAAATTGTAAATTTAAAACTAAGTTGTTAGCAGCGAAAACTCGCTAGGTGGCGCCTGTTGTCGCTATTGAAAATGCAACGCTGCATTTGCGCGCATTTTCGAACACTCATTCAACTAAATCGAATCAGTGCACATCGGCGCCCTCATTTTTGCATTTCCAATCGTGCTCTTTGGTTAGATCGCTGCTTAAATTATTGTCATTATCGACGCTCTTGCTGGCAATATAGCTACGCGCCATATCCTCGAGAGCAGCCGAGTTGCGAATGCCACAGTCCAAGGGTTCATCGTTTTCGTATTTAAGCGCCGCCTCAGTTGCCCGCTGATGTTGCTGGTTGGCCTCGGCCGTTGCTTTGGCCAGATCATGCAAATTCTGCACGACTTCATCGATGATGGGTGAACCTTGGCTTAAGGCCGCCGGCATCATGCCCATGGAAGCATTAAAACCGGCCAGATTTTGACGACGCAAATCGGCCAGACGCGTTGTGCTCAAATTGATTAGGGCATTCATCATGACCTTGTTGCGTTGATAGTCCTTGCGCAAATGCTGCCGTATCTCAGTGTGACAATGCTCATTGTTGGTCACAATGATCTCGCCGGTATCTGTTGTGGTCACACGTGCCTTGCAATTGAATTTGCGCGACAGATTGCATTGCCAGTACTTCTTATCCTTGCGCACGTACTGTATGCCAAAGGTGTGTCCGTCGTGAACGAGAAGCGGTTTGCCCCGCTGGCTCAACATAAACTCGAGCTTGCCTTGAAACCAGTGCTCGCCGGGTGCGACTATAAAATAATACACAAGATTTTGGCAACAATTCAACGTATGTGTGTGTGTGAGTGTGTGTCTAGTGTGTGTGTTTGTGTGTGTGAGTATAAGTTTATAAGTATATGTTTAATGACGGATTTCGGACATTCACAAATGAGCCCCAAAATTAGATTCGTCTCATGCAGATCCTATCTCTCCATTGACTTACCTGCCCCGGCACGAATAAGCGTAGTCGAGTGTGAGTATGTTTCATTTGCATTTTACAATAGGCATACATACATACATCATATGTACATTAATGTATCAAGTATACATAAGTGATTAAAATCAAATCATATTATATCAATCTATAAAACAGAAATACTAACTAAGCGCCGGCTCCAGCCGCACACAATAATAAATAAATTGAACGCCTCCTTCTCTTACATGCTAAACTGTTTTTGTTTCTGCTCCTTAAATGTTCTCAATCTTGAAATTGTGACCGCTGCCAGGTGATATCGTTATGGAGTCAATGACATGCGCTGCTCCCGCCGCACTCTCCGCTGATCCATCCGCATTCGCATTAATATCCACATGCTGCTCGGCATCCACATGGCTCGAAGGCGCCGCCGGTGCCGCTGGTTGCGGTGGTGGACTTTTCATGCCCAGCGGCGATTCAGTGGCGTGCATGGAGTGACTGCTCCGGTTCGATTGCGGACTCTGCTGCTGCTGATGCTGCATGTGCGGGGGTGGCGAAAGCGGCAATAGTGACGCACCCGACGAACCCAGCTCCAAATGGGAGTGTGGCGAGTGCTGCTGCTGTTGCTGGTGCTGCTGGTGATGTTGATGTGTCTGTGGCTGCATTGGTAAATGCATCAGATTCGGATTGTGCATAATATTTTGGATGACGCTGTTGGACACGGCAGCTGGTGACGCTCCGGTGCTCATCCCATGCTGGTCTATGCTGGAGTGCTGCGACGATGTGTGGTGTTGCACGAGCAGATTGGGGAGCGATTGCGTCAGATGATGGTGATGCGGATGATGATGAAGAGGATGGTGATGCGAACCAGAATGATGACCTCCGGGCGAAGATGCTGGTGTCGAATGATTGCCAAATATATTGGCAGCCAAGCGACCACTTGAACCTGAGCTATTCACAGCCGTTGCATGATTCATTTCCAATCCATTTCCATCGGAGATGCTGGTGTAGTTGGTCTGACCGGGATTTGGATTTGGCGTAACAGTCTGACTGGTGCTGGAACTGTTGCTGTTGCTGCTGATTGCTGTTGTTGTTGTAGGAGGAAGGTTGCCATTGCCATTGCCGTTGCCGGCACCGTTGCTGCCACGCATGTGTGGCATGTGATTGTGGACCCCAGTCGCCGATATGATACGACCGAGATGCGTGATGCAGCGTGCCCGGCACATGCTGATACGATAGGACTTGCACAGCCAGTAGGTCTTCATGCCCTGCTGTGTGGCGACGGTGTTGTTGCGATTGAACACACAATTGCCGTGCAGCAGCGATGTAGTCGACAGCATGACCATGTTGGTGCCATCTAATGCGGAATGCAGCAGCATCAAAATATACGTACAATATTATGGAACATTAGTGGGTGGGGAAGGCAAATCGTTGGCGATAACCAAAAAGATGCTTAATACGCTTAACGCTTAAACGGATGTTATGTACAAAAGGGAACAAAAAGGGCTACGGGCTAAAAACGTCTGGACGAGAGCGAGCGGATCGGCAAAGCTGTATGTCCAGGCGGTGCGAGCTGTACAGATTGCAATGGTTAATCCAGAGATGGAAACCACTGACACAGTTTTTCGGTTTACAAATTCGATTGCCTAATTTAATATTAAAACAAAGCAGAAATAAAAACAACAAGCTTGGACAGATGGCCAATAAATCAATCAAATCAATCCACTGATGCAAATTTCAGATTTGGTTCCATCCCTGTCTTAAGCCACATTATCAATTAGTATTGAGGATTAGTAAGTTGTTGGTGGGCATTGTTCATGATGATGTGTGCTGTGCGTATTATGTGTGAACCAAAAATTTCAAAATGTTAATTTTAAACCAATTAAAATAAAAAATAAATGTGTAATGAAAGCCAAGCCAAGCATGCAACAATAAGCAAAGATGTGGATTCGATAAACGAAGTGAGTGCGCCACCTACTTGCTGGAATGTCCATGTGATTTGCAAAGTTCTTGGAGTAGTCACTGGGCATATACAGCTCATTGGGGTATTCGGTGGCGGGACCACCGATGTTGCCACCACCGCCACCAAGACTGCTGCTGCTACTACTGCCGTTGTTGTTGTTTCTGCTGCTGCTGCTGATGCCAAGGCCAAGACCAATGCCAACACCACCTGGTAGATTATTGGGGACGACGCTACTGCTGCTGGGTCCGCCACTGTTGCCCGTTGCCTTGTAAAAGTTATTATAGTCCAGATCAAAGGCGGGTCCAAAGGGATTGCGCAACGTGCCCACAGATGCTGCTGTTGCCGAGCTGGATGCACCACTGCCACCACCAGATCCGGCTGCTCCATGATGTAACCCCCCGCCCTCATTATCGCGCTTCAGACTGCTCAGATCGTAGCGTGAGTCCACCATGGATAGGTGCGTTATGGGTGGCATAAAGAACTCCTCGGGATTTAGAGGGTTATCCATGCCGCTATCCGGATTATCGCCACTCTCACCAGTGCCAGCCGAGGAGCGACGCAGCTGCTTTCGCGAGTAAATCGACAGAGAATCACTGTTGAATTCTGTCGGCGCAGATCGTTTGTTCTGCATATACGAATGATTCACATCGCCAACGGATGATCCTCCTACTCGAAAGCCGCTGGGTGAGGCATTGGGTGTACGGGAATTGCTGGGCAAGCTGCTCTTGACATCATTTCCATCAGCTTTGCCACTTGTGTTGTTTTGGGTGCTGCTGTTGCTGCTGTTGTTCAGCTCATCGCCGCCGCCGGCATTTGTCACTTGACCAGCGGACTTCTCCGATGCGCCGCTGGAGCCGCCGCCGGAGTGTGGTGAGTTCGAATTGGTTGCCAGCCCCTTAATCTGCAGCAGCTGGCCAATTTTCATAAATGACTGCAGCTCCGTGTGCTTCACATTGACAACACCCTGGTACATGAACTCCAGCAGCTCGCACATGATATTAAAGCTGACATCTTTAAGTATAACTGGAATGTAGCAAAACGAAGAATGATTAATGAATTAAAATGCCATCAACGAAGGAATAAAATAAATATTTTCCGCTTTAATTCTTACAAATATTCAAGTTTGTATAAAATAATACAATTCTTAAAATAATAATAACTAAGGAAACAAAAGCTGTTTTTAATCAAGAAGTATACAAAGTTTTAGGAAATAATGATCTATATTTTGTGTATTTCCCAGCTTAAAGTCCGGAAACCGTTTTTTTTTTTTGGAATTGGGGATTTGATTTGTAGTAATTCTTATTTAAATTAATTGTTTATTACGTTCTATATTTGTGTATAGTACGTATGCATAATTCAACGTTTTTCTGTTTGTACGACAACGAAAACATCATCATCAGCATGAAAGGAGGTCAGATTCATAGTGGAGATGTTATCATCGAAACGTTCAAATACTAAATCAATACATAAAAACAGCTACGATAAGAAATCTGAAAAACTTAAATATAAACTCAACAACAGGCGCACACAACCAGCACCACAACAAGCAATAATTATAAAATAAGTAGCATGTCATATTATCGCCGTCAACTGGCGCTGCCTTTCGACACGGCCTATGGAAACTGTCCGAGTGATTCTGTTTCTGCTGTGGCCACTTCTGGGACACCGAATGAATCTACGATTGAAACTATTTCTCGACACAAAGGTTCACATTAAATCGACCTCTGTGGCCCATTTGATAATGTCCTAATTAAAAATCTTATATCATTTTCTACGTTTTTATTTTTTTTTTGTATTTTTGGTTTTTGGAACAGTGATTTGTAGATTAGAACTTTTTCAATTATAATTTTAGAAATGCAAGGTTTAATGACAACCGCTAAAATCGTTCTGATAATATTTCTAAAAACAGTTTATAATTTTAATTGAAAATAAACAAAGCTTAAGGTTTTTATTTTGGCTCAATTCAGTATTCAAAATTGATTTATAAAAAATTAAACAATATTAACCGATCCACTACACAGCTATTTAAAATAATATAATAAAAAGAGGAAAGACAAGACAAGACCTTTTTATCCCAAGTAGAAATTTGCAATACTTATTAAGGACCATTTTTGAATGTATTGTTTTAAAGACTTATTTTTAAATGTGGTGTTTTCTAAAATATTTTTATTTACATTGTAGTCAGTGTTTTATGGATTTCAGCAGTAAGACTTGTCCCCATTATAATTAAATCAGTGTCAAATATATGAAATATAAAAACTTATTTTTAATCTAGCAAATGTGTAAGGAACTAAACAATATGAATCGATCAACTATACGCTGAACCAGTGTGAACCAGTGTGCAGGCAAGCACATAGCATCAACATCTAGTTAAAATAGTAAAATGTGAATAAAGGAAAAAAAAACAACAATATTATCACTTGTTCTCAATAACAATTTCTATATATGAAATCGAGCGACTGGTCCTCATCATCATCATCATCTGTTGCTTAATCTGACCGCACGGCGCTGACATCTGAGTTGCTTCGAACGCCGTCAATCGCTATCTGCAACTCGTATCTGTGCGGTGCCACGTCCGTGTTTGTAAGTATTGCAAAGATCAAAATCCGGCAAGTATACGGATAGGAGCAACAGAGAGAGAGAGAGAGAGACCGAGACAGAGAGAGAAAGATAGGACTTATAACCCTCAACGATCTGAAAGCCTTACACATGAGCTTGACTGCTGATCCTATATAGATACGATGCGATCTACATTATAATTATATTTGCAAAACCCATTTAATAGCAATGTCTAAGCATAGCCTATAATCAATGTGTTTAGCGCTTATCAGCGATAAATATTAACTTATACGTGTTGTTTGCACGTTGTTACAGATCCGAACAGTATTTGTCTCATTTACAGATACAGATGCAGATGCACATGAAAGCAAATCAAATTCGTTGCTATTGATCGGTTTGTGGACTATGCGACAAAGAGATCCACAGTCCGAGCAGCACAGCATGCCTGAATCTTTACAAAAACATATAAGTCGAACGAATCTGTAGATAAACTTTGACTAAAGTTCACAGAGAACGTGATAAATATTCTCTTGATAAGAACGAACATCCACCAAAAATACAAATTACAAGCAGCAAAATTCGGGCCGCAGTTCAGCGATCATCAATTGTTGGTGCCTGCTAGAGTTGGGTTGTTTATACTTAAAATGAAATGCTTATGCATCCATTTGCACTGAGAACAAAAATGATATATTTGAAAGATGTTCAACAAATAGTGGAACAAGTATTCGTATCTGAAATCTGAAATATATGAAATATAATACGATATCGATTTGAGTGTTCGATTGTAACTAATTCCTTTTTTTAAATTACTGTTTAGTAAATTATTGAAAATTGCTAATATTCTATATGCTATGTATACTCTAAAATCAATCTAGATCACAAATACCTTTTCTTAGATAGTTTAATAACCATTTGCTATGCTAATGATATAAAACTGTGCTGAAGATCAAACAATCAGTTGTAAGTTTATATTTATATAACTAGAATACTTGAAATTTTAAAATACGGAAATCTAACTTGAATAACTAGATGAATATGAATGTGTAATTGATTTATTTAAGTGTACCATACATATAAGACAAAGTCATTTCTGTTTATGACCTGAACCTCGCTGATCTCTGCTGATATCACCATGTGGAGCATCAGCACAGAACAGAAAAGCGACACTGAGAAATCACATCTTACGATATATAAGTAAGTATTTTATTTCATTTCGATTGCAGACTGAATTATTCTTGTGACAACACCCAATTTCTGAAAGCCCGCCCACTTGCGGTACAACGACCAATAAGATTGGAGTCGATTGCTATTGAAAACAATTGTATTTTATGATTATGATAAATGTTTATCGAATCAGAACGCCAATAGTTTTTTTTTTTTTTTGTATTTTTGTTTTTGTATAGTATTGTTGTTCTGGAGTGGTCTGTGTTGGCAGTCGCATTTCTAAAATGTCGACACACTTCAACATTCATAAATAATTGTTATCTGGAAACGCCATATTAGACGAGGCAGTGGTCGTAGTCATAGTATTGGTGCTGCTACAACAATCCGATTAAAGGTAAGACGAGCGCTTAACTGCACTTTACCACGTATACCTCCTTTTAAGATATCAAAATCAATTAGAAATTTGATTTCCAATGAATTCGACAAAAATATGAGCCTTATTTTGCCAAAATAATTAATTGAGATCTTCAGCAAAACATTTAATGATTGATTACAGGCTACTATTTGAATAATCAATTTCTATATTACTATATACACAAAATACATTTTATTCCTTTTAAAAATGCCACTCTAAAGTTTATACCTATTTTTTTTAAAGGAATTTGCAGATCAGAAACATAATAGATATTGTTTGCCATATTTAATATGATAATAAGGCAGAAGAATAAGTTAAATTCATATTCAAAAATGTTCTTAAAGACTATAGAAAGGATTTGGTGTGATATTGACGAAACAGAATTAATTAGATTTTTATTCAAATTTGAAAAATATGTCAATGATCTCAATTAATTGGCTCAACTTTACAAATAGTTGTACCTTACCTTAATTAATGAAATAATGAAAATATTTCACAGTACTTTAACGTCATTCACATATCGGATTTAAGTTATGGTAAGGTCTGTATTTTAGCCAAGGATTTATTCAGATAAGTAAATCTATTTGTTGCTACTGCAATTTGACTCATAAATTAACATTTGACAAGAGCCTCATAAAAACAGAAGAAATTTCATATGCTCAAAGTCTGATATTATATGGTTCGCTTATCTAAATGTGCTCCCGGTTAAAATACGTAATACTAGGTGGGATACAAGGGCGTGCATTTTAGGGGTAAAAAAAGAAATACTTAGAAATCGGTAATCGCTGGAACAGCACTATTTGATTGAAGAAAACTGTCCGCATCTAAATTATTAATACAAAATTTGTTTATTTTTTTCTCAATTCACATTCCTCAATTGTCAAAAATATTTTCTTTTTGACTACTTTTACAAATTGATTATTTATATATTTTTACTGTCCCCTATAAAATATTTGAAGCTTCCTGAATACGCCACTCCTGATACTAGTTTAGCATTGTTAGTCAATCATAAAATAACAATGTGATATTTACGACAAGTTCACCGGTCGATATTATATTATCTTCATTTATTGTTGCTAATATCAGCAACTAAAAAAATAAATAAATAAGAATCAGCCACAGGCTTCGATCGTTGGGAGCACTTAAATGGTTTTTAGTCAGCTGTTTAATGGTATTTTAGGTTGTATTAAGTGGCAATAGAACACATGCAAACACACACACACACACACACGGACTACTAAGGATGTGCGTGTGTGTCTTATCTGGTCAACAGGCCATAAGTCGAAAATCTTATTTTACGATTTTTTAAAATGATACCCAACAGAGTAAAGTGACTAAATACGAAAGTAATGCTGATAAACACTCGAAGCACCAATTGCTCGTATTTATAACACTAATAATAAAACTAAAATAGATAATAAAACGGAGGATTATCGTTGTACGAGGCCGCACCAAATGGTGTAGATATAATAGAAGTGGCTCTTCTCTTTGTTTGTGTGCGTTCGTCTCTTGTTCTTTAAGTATTTTGTATTTTGTATATTGTATTTTTGTATATATATATATAAATATATATATCGATCGTGACAACCAACAACGACAAGGGCTATATCAATATAGCAATTCATATCGCATAACACCAACCAAATGGAGCACCCCTAATCAATATCTCGAAGGAAAATAGAAGAAGAAAAACACTTCTTCGAGTGGTTGGGTTGAGTTTGGTGGTGGACACAGAAGTGCCGTTAGACCCAGTTCCTCTGTTGGGCAATAAATGATTGTTCAGCGCGATAAAAAGATAAAATGTTTGACTTTTGTAGTTGCTGCTGTTTTTGTTGTTGTTATTGTTGTTATTTGTGTGTAACACGCAGCAGCAGCAGAAGCAGTAACAATAGCAAGTAAATCATTTGGCTTGTTAGTTAGCACCTTTACTTTTTGCCTTATGACTTGGTTTATTTATAATAAGTTTTTTAACGCAAAAGCATTATTTATAGCGTATATTAATATTCTTTATCTTTGGAAATAATACTTATGTTGTCGTTGTTGTTGTTGTTAGGTAGCACATTTCTACTGCTACTTGAAAGATAAAACATAGTGGTTTATTGCCGCTTGATCTGATAAAGCCACCGTGCAGCAAATGTGTGTAGAACAACCCGGTGAGCCGGTGAGGCAGGCAACAGAGGCAAGTCAGTTCGTCAGTCAGGCGATATCATATCCATGTACAATTCCATAGTCCATATCGCATAATATCTAGGTTGAGTTGAGTTAAGCATTTGATGTACATTTGATGAGGTCAGCAACGTACCACTTCAAGTGAAGCTTTGCAAAAGGCTTCTTATCAAGGCATTAACTGTGTGTGTGGCATGGAAGTTGAAGTTGCAGTTGAAGTTGGAGTGGGCCAATAACTCACCATTACGGTGCAGCTAGAGACAACGTGGCGTCAACGACAACAACACCTCAATGGAGGATTATCAGCTGTGGCAAGCAATGACATTTAATTCTGTTTGATTTTTGATTTATTACAAGCATAGTAACTGGTATACAAAAAAGCTTCGAAAATTATATTTAAATAAAAAATATTGGCTCGGATCCCTCAAATATACTTTTCTATATAGCTATCGCTCAAAAATTAAAAAAAAATCATTTCGTCTAATGAATGACTCAGAGAAAAATTCTTACAAATTCCAATTTTTGTTCATTATATTCTCTAAACCCCATTATTAGTAAAAATTTTATGAGTTTTTATGAGTTTTCAAAGAAATAAGTTTTTTTTGGGCAATTGATCCGAATATTTACTATGTCCTGGAATACTTGCAAGGCCAGAAGTCAGACGAATATATCTATGTATAAATAGTTATATATTATTTATATATATATATATATAAATGTTGGTAGTATATATAATAAGTTTACACACAGCTGGTGAGTTATCTCGATATCTCTTCAATGTGACATCAAATTTATGATTTATATCGGGAGCGCTGTGCGGGGTTTTGGACACCCGACAAGTGACGGGCGTGCTTAGATAAACTGACAGGTGTGGACAGAGGCCATTACAGTGATAAAATCAAAAAAAAAAAAGTATCAATTGTTCGATATGTATGTGTGTATTTTAGTGTATTTATATTATATACGTATGTCTGCTGGTGGAAACAGCCGCGTAAACATTTTGAGCAAACAAACGCATAAATCACACAACAAATGCTAAACCGCAAATCCAAACTTGTGATATGGACTAGCCACAAATGATTTCATACATAAATATTTAATAGTTACTTACTGATTGGATGCTGACAGGGATTGGTCGTGAATATCTCTTGGAAATACGGACTGCAAATGGCCAGAACAATTTTGTGTGCCTGCAGCAATTTGCCATCGCAGGCGAGGGTGACATCCACCAGATCTCCTCTGTCGTACAGATTCTGGAAGCCGCTGGCAATATTATCCTGGAAGTTCTTCCAGCAGAGCTTAAATTCATCGTCCATTGTGGTTCTGGTTGTTGCTGCTGGCTCTTTGCCTGTTTGGCGGCGTTTTACGGCCCAGCCAAGAGCAATTGTATTTTATTATTTTTATTATTTTGCTACGCAAAACTGTTTTATAATTGGAATTTTTTCTGTTTTGTTTTTTCTTTTTTCTTGTTGAATGCAGAGAAATCTGAGCGTTTGCGAGTCTGTGTTTTATTGTCGTGATTTTTTTTAATGATTCTTGTTTATTTGCTTTGGGGCAGTGATTCGTTGGCCCGTTCACTTTGTGGCTGACATTCACAACTGATGCTCCAGAATGTCAGGTAGAACATAAACACAAAAGATATGCAAAAAGCACGCTCACGAACGAGCGCCAAACGACAAACGCCGTCACACTCTGAGTTTTTGAATGCGAATAATAATAATGTATTATTTAATTAAATCAGATGCTGGCTGCATACGAATTTAAAATGTGAACACCGATCAACGCGCACACGAACCGTCTGCGTCCACAGCCACATTGACTTTGATTTTGGGTTTTAATTAACACTTTTTGATTTAAAACATTTTTATCAGAAAAGCGTGAAATGGTAGCGGGCGCTGTTTACGTTTCTGTTCGCTCGCCGTTTCTCCATATAAAAGTGGAATAGCGAGAGAGAGAATGAGAGAAACTAGGGAACATGCGCAGAAGCAAAACAGCTGTTAGGAAGCAGTGTTGGAAGTCGAAAAATATATAGGTTGGCGGGTAACATGAAATTTAAGTGCCGCTCGTTTGAATACAATATATCTTATAAATTCCGTTGTTGGAAATTCCACTTTATAAGATGACAAATTTAATAAATAAATACATTTTAGAAAAAATCTATTCGATATACCTAATCGATAAATTTTGTTTCAATTTTCAGGAGCGAACAGTATAATTCATAATTGATAAAGGCTTATCTATTTGTAAAAATTCACAAACACAATCGACCTGGCCTGTGTACTGAAAAAGACCATAGATAACCCACTTTATTATATTTTAAAACAAAAACAACGAGTTCTTATCAGAAAACTGTAAAACGATTGTACGTTAACTCTTTGCATGTATAGATAGATACCAATGACAATTGGTCACCGGTTGGTTTTCTCCGACTTAGTGTTTTAAAAACTTTTAACTGCCTTGGTACGAGCGATTTTTTCGCACATTTTTCTATTAGCATGGGGTGTTGTTTCAGTAAGTACAAAATATGCACTAGTACCTGCATCTTATCATGATTAAATTAACTAATGTCTTATTGATTTTGAAAAGGTAGAGGTAAATCAGTAGATTTACCACCTGTGCCACCAGCGCAAGGTAGGCAACGGGCCACGACATTACCGGAATTCCCTAGCACAAATGCGACCAATGGCTCCTCGGAAAATGCTGCATTTGGTGGAGGCGTCTCTAACAAAGCTCTCGAAGACGATTAAGCGACTTAATGGCAGAACTACATAATACACATTTAATTTACATTTAAAAAAGAATTGATGAATTAATTATCTAGAACCGGAATAAATTTGTTGACGTATATACTGTATTTAATAAAAAAACCTTAATAACTTTATCGTTAAAATTAATTAATTTATTCAAAGTCTCTAAATAGGCGCCAAGACACGATGTTTTACAACACTATAAACCCAACTGTTGCTGAAGCGCACACATGATAAGAACGGAAACTGAAAAATACTTATGCAAAGTAATCAAGCAAACTGCACAACACGTGCATGCCGCAGTTAGTGTGTGTTATTTGTGTTCAACGTTTTACTGGGTTTTATTCGCTTAATATTTATGAAATTCGACTTAAAGACAGTTAAAGATGGCAATACAAACAAATAAGCGTAAAAGAAAACACGAAACATTATCCGCAGAGCAGACAGATGACGCTGAAATCGCCGTACCAAAAAAAGTGGCAAAGCAGTCAAAAAATGAAAAAACAAAAGATGTAAATCCAAAAGCCGCCTTAGAAGAGGAGCATTTGGAGCAGATCGAGGAAAAGTCACAAGTGCAGGCTGAAGGTGAAGAAATGACAGATATCCCATCCATAAAGAAAAAGGAGAGAAAACCTCGCAAGGAACGCAAAGATGAAGGCGACACCAGTCCCGATTCTGGCATTGAGCCGGAAGAGAAACATATGCGATTTCCAAACGATTTCAAAATGTTGCATTTTCGTAGCAAGCTGCTCGGCAATAACTTTATAACGGGTAAGCAATTTCTACATAATTTCTAGCTTTTATTTATAAACATTTTCACAGAATTGCGCCACTTTCTGTACATGTGCGAGCAACGTCCCCGAATCGTGGCCAAGTACATTGAGAAGCGAGGTAAGCCACTGGAACTAGCCGAAGCGTTCAATCGCATCGACACAAGCAACGTGCTTCACGTAGGCTACCTGTGCGAGGCGCTGCAACGCATCATCATGGAAATATTGAGCAATCAGAAGGAGCACCTGGAATCAGCTGCCCATGCCGGACGTTACTTCCTTAAAGTACATGGTGCGCTGCTGGAGCAATTATTGCACTCGAAGCAGCCAAAGCATCGTCGCAGCGCTCTCAAATTGCTTACGGCAATTGTGTGCTTGGATGCGGAGTTGGGGCGGCAAGTGTTGAACTCCTATGATATACTCTCGAATGTACGCACCATGGGCGAAATGTTGTCCCATTCAAAGCACGAGAATGAAGATGAGGACACCGTGCGTAAGGCTTACATTCATTTTGTGCTCGCTTTTCTCGTCGATGGCAATGAGCTGCTGATACGCAATATTCTCGATCGTGCCCAGTTAATTCGTGTGCTGGTGAAGGGCCTGTACTATGATGATCATGTTACCGCTTGCGTGGTGCTTAACACACTGCGTCAATATGTCCTCGAGAATCCCAGCATATTAAAGACGAAGAAGGTGCACGTCTTCGATTTGGAATGCTGCAAGTATCTGCGACGGCTTTACGATTGGGAGGGACCTGCAGGCCTGGAGCGCAGCAATAATAATGAGATAGATATGAGCATTATGTCGGAAGAACGAGATGCAGTTGCTGCCGCTGTACATCAGCTGCTGCTGCTGCTCTTCACGTCACGCAAACATGGCATTACCTTCGACGCGATGACCAACTATCGCCAGAAGCACAACAAGCTGCAGGGCAAGATTTTGGGCAGTTTATTTCGCCCGTATGCCGACGAACGCAAAACGGAGCTCATCTTGAAGACACTGAACGCTTGTCCCGATCTCGGCAGGCATACGGTGAGAAACTTCGCCTTCTTGGTTAATCCGCAGCGTTTGCAGCCCGTGGATTTGCCCAAGGGCATTGGTTTGCTTGCCCAAATCATTGAAGCAGTGCCGCCAACATCTTTAGCTTTGGCCATGGACAAAATGACACTGACCGACTTTAGCTATTGGATAAAGGAGCTATGTTTGCCCATTGAGGCGCTGCTGCACATCGTTAACAAGAGCATGCTAAAGAGTCCGGACTTCCAATTGCGTCTCTCTGTCAATCGTCTGCTCCTCGCCATGATGACGCAGTACGGCAATTATGTTGCCGCCGTTGCTCTGCGCGAGCAATCGAAACGTGCTGGCAACTCACTGCGTAAATTTAAATTTGAGCTGCTGAATCATTTGCTCGTTAGTTTTCCGCCCATCGAAAGTATACTCTACTCACTGTACCTCAGCATACAGGATAAACAGAAGCAGGAAGTCAATGTACTGGCTCATCTTTCGGTCACTCTCGACCTCATCCTAATCATGTGCAAGGAGAATCGTGCTTTTGTGAATAAGACCAGTCAGATTCTTGACTATTTGGATGTGCTACGTCCGCTCTATGAGACTAACTTTGATGAGCCGCTGCCACAATCCAATAAGGCGCACTTACAACAGTTGGACAAGGTGGAAAAGATTAAGCTGGAGCTGAAATCGATTAAGACGATTCTGTTGTTGTTTCCACGTTCGCTGCATCCGCAGGAGAAGCTGTTTGAGAAGGTGTTGCGCTCCTTCATCAAGGCATACATGCTGAACGATCCCACCGTTCAGTTGGAGGCGGGTGAACTGTTGCATAGTCTGTTCCAAAATACGGGCATGTTCGATTCGTCCAGCTATGAGATTGACATTTGGTTGGAGGCCTTAATTGGTTTCGATGCCCAAACCGTGGACATGGTGACAAGCATTTTCCTTAACGTACTCTCACTGGATCTGTCGCTAATGGAGGAGAAGTTGCCTTCACTAAATACGGCGGAGACGGCCACCAATGTCGAGAAACTACGGCAGCTCTTCACTGAAATCGAACAGGGTCAAACTGTGCAGGGATATGTAGAGACTCTGACGCTGAGCAATATGATGCCGCTGCTGTTGCAGGGCGTCACCATTGAACCACCCTACGATGCCTATGTGGAGCTAGTGTGTGTGCTACTTCATCAATATCACACCAAACCGGAGCAGGTGCAGCAATTGTACAACTCTCACTTGTCCAAGCACAGGGAGTACATGGAGCAGCCGGCTCAGCTGCCCGCAACTATTACCCAGCATTGGCCGCAGCTGGCAGCATTGCAGCAAGCCGTGTTGGGAGAGTCCAGTAAGGATTCTTTTGATGCCATCTTCAAGGGAACAGCAGCAGAAGGCGACGGGGATCACTTTGAGCTGCAGCTGGCTGATGGCGAACGGTTGCGCTTGGCTGGGAGTCTGCGTAATCCGCATCGCAACATGATTTATGCGCACAATTTGCTCTTTCTGCTCACGCAACTGGTAGTCAGCCAGCGACTCAATGCGGATCAGTCGCAATTCATAGCTGATTCACTTATCAGGCTGCTGCAGATTGCATCACAATTAGATGGCAAGGAGAGCAGCGCTGCAGATGAACAGCAGGAGCAGGAGCAGCAGCAGGAGACGCATACACAGCGATTGCTTCACTATATTTACGGCATTCGTCTCAGCCAGCTGAGGGCGACGCACTTGCTCAGCGAGACGAGCGAGACACACCTGAACTATGTGCGATTCCTCCGACGCCTTAGCGAACATTGTCGCAGCCTACCAAAATTCAACAACTGCATTTCCTTCTACCGACTGCAGTTGGTCATGGCATTGGAGATAGCTGTGGGAAAAAGCTGCCAGCAGCAGTTGGCGCACGTGACGCAGCCGGCACAGTTGCTGGAGTGTGTCGCCCTCATCGATGCCTTTGAGCTGAGTGTCGACGAATGTGTGCAGATGCTGCAGTTGCTCACGAGCCGGCTGCAAGCGGAGCACTACCTCGATGCTCCTCATTACTATGATCTGCTCCTGCGTCTTTTGCGTCGTCTCGCCCAGCTGCCAGAACCCGTGGATTGCAGTGAATCCATGTTGCAGCTGCAACAATATTATGGTAAATTTTGCCAGAGCGCCCCTGCTGAGCAACTGGAACAATTGGAGTTGGCTTTGCTGGAGTTTATGCTTAGCCAGCCTCATCATCTGGCCGGATGCGATGCTGCCTTCTTCACCTGTTTTTTCTCCACCAGCAATCGCAAGCTAAGCAAATCCGCTGTGCGAATCGCATGCCTGCTCCTGGAACGTAATCCGCAGTTGGCAGAGACATTTGCGCAACTGCTACCGACGCATGTGGAGCAGAAGGAGTTGATCTATCCACTGTTGGATGTCGCATTCCGTCGTGGCTATCATCAACAGTTGGGGGAGGCGACACTCCTGCAGCGTTGCTATCAGATCTACAAGAATGGCATACTCAAGAGCATTGAGAAACCACAGAAGGCGGCCCTCATCTATCGGGAGCACGCGGATGCAAGTGCAGCCTTAATTGCCCACTGTATGCCCAAATCCGAGTGCTTGGATTACTGCCAGAAACAGCTCAAATTCGATGCTGTTGAACTCTTCCAGATGCGTGTTTTGCGCGAGATTTACAGCCAGGCCTATGCGGCCAGCAAAGATGAGCAGCAGCAGGCGAACATCTTTGTTAGCTATATCCATCTGAATGTACAAATGATGGCGTTGGATTTGAAGAAGCAATCTGTGCAGCTAGACAAGTTGGAGCAGCTGGCCTATGATTGCTACAACTGGTGGCAGCAGCTGGCCAAGGACCAGCAGCTCGATTGGAATCGCATGTTGAATGCACCGCATTGGCTCAACTTTTGTCGCGGCTGCCTGAAGCAGGCCATGCACTTGGCCGAGGAACAGCAGCGCACCCCTGAGCAGGAGCAAACAAATGGACTGCTCCTCAAGCTGATGGCTTATCTCTGCGATAAACTGTATGCGGATCAGAAGGAGGAGCAGCAGGAAGAGAATGCCAATGCAGACGCTGCTCTGCTCTACGACATGGCCTGCACCCATTCCTGTTGCTATGATCATCTGCTGGGCGAGCCAAGCGCTGTGAAGACGCATCTACTCCAACTGCTCGAGACGTTGGCACGTAAAGCGCCTGCAGCTCTCCACGCTGCTCACATACCTGTTATCCTCGGTGCCTATCATGCCCGCCTCACGCCCGCCGATCGCTATGCCCTGGCTCTTTTGGAGCACTACGAACGCTTCGATGTCGGTATGAGCCAGTATCGTCCCTTCATTTGGGGCGAGAGCGCTGTGGCGCATTATGCACTGCGTGCCGCCGACGAAGATGAGCGCGCCAAGCTGCAACAGCAGGAGACAAATGTGGCGCAGGTGCTTGCGCTGATCGTGCGTCAATCCTCGCAGTACACCATTGAGAATTTTCCCATTTGGCGCACACTGCACGCCAGCCAGCAGCTGCCTGAGTTGGAGTTTCTAAATCCCTCCAGCAAATCTCATCGATTTGGTGACAATTCGCTGGAGCAAAGTGTGGAGCAAGGATGCTCCACATTTACGCAGGATCTGCGCCGGTTGTGTCCGAAGCGTGAGGTAATCTATGAGCGCTGCTATGATCCGGCCTTTATGCTGCCACTGATGATGCACTGCTTCGCGCCCGAATCTGTGGTACGTGCCCAGTGGCCCGTTCAGAACGGACTGCTCGCCATGAGCTTCTGTGCTCTGTCCTCGCTGGACAAGGATATGCGTTTGGCGGCTGCGTGTTGCCAGCAACGCTATCGCACCCACTTTGAGCTCTCAAAGTTCTACGAGAAACCGTTGTGGACGCAGGCCTACGATAACATCCAGTCGGGTTTGGAGGAGTTGCGTGACTCGTGGTTGGCACAGCGTCGACATCATGGCGGTAATCCTCGAGCGCCGCTGATACCAGTCCTCTTCATTGCGCACAGCTTCAATTTGAGCACAGATCCCACGCATCTGCTATACAAGCGCCTGATGATGTATCTGCAGCTGAAGCAGAGTTTCAACTTCCAAACGATACCCGAATTTAATATATTCTTCTACTCACAAGAGCCGGAGCATCACCAGTATCGAGAGTTTATTGTCCAGCTGCTTAGCAATGGCATCAAATGCAGTGCGGATCTCTTTCTGCTGGTGTCCACCAATACGTTCAAGGTGCTGCTCAGCTTTTATGGCGCTCAATTGGGCACACTGGACACCAACCTACTGTTGCTCTCCGTGCTCTCTACGTGCGTAAAAATTCCTGGCGCCGTAAACATTATGCTCGAACATGTCGGCATCCTCTCCTGGTTGCATGGCGTCATTCGTGACACACAGTTCCATCAGTTCGACATCATAGAGGGCATCATTAGCATTGTGAATAATCTGTGGTATGCTGTCGCCGCCAGTCAATCCGAGTTGGCGGATTACGATCACGTGCAGCTGCGCATACAGCGTGTGTTGCTCCATCTGTTGCCGTTGCTCTCGCCACGCCTCTCCATAGCCGGCCTGGCTCGACTGCTCAATGTGCTCGCTAAAACATCATCCATCCGTGGTCAACAATTAGTGACACTGCCTGCTCCACAATTGGATCAGTTGCTCGACTGCTGCGCCCGCCACTGGCCGGCACAAATAGGCAGCGTCCGGCACATTCGAAGCTTTGGCGGCACCTACGCCTCTCCACGCATCGAATACTGCGACTGGCTGGCCAATGAACAGAAACTGGATGTGCATTCCGTTCTCGCCCTCTCCAGTCTGCGGCACATCGCCAGCGTCTGGTGGCAGGCGCACAATTCCCCAAAATCACACCTGGACCAACTCGAGCTGTAAAAGTGCCCAGGCGCAGCAATTGCTTAGTGCGATATTCAATAGATCTATAGTGCTAAAAAAAAGTTATCAGGTTAAATTTATAGATATTTATGTGTTCATAATATATATTTTGCATCGAATGAGTTTGGTTAGATATTGTTTTAATCTAAGGGTTCTTCTAATGTCTAATTCTTAATTCCTTTCGAGATCGATAAGCAAATCAGTATCTCTCCAGTTTTTTGATTATATATATATATATATATTTCTATTTAAAACTGTTGTAATAATGCAGATGAGAACCAAGTTTTACATATGATTTGAAAATGTTTTCAGAGATATTTTCTTTTCGATTTATTACGGAATTAGCTGTATATATATATATGTGTATATGCCCATATGCATATGACAGCAGGAATAAATACTGGCACTTAAGGTGACTCATTTTACTTAATTATTGTGTCGATATAATATTGCGCATTTGCCGTATGGCAGTCACAAGACGCGGCTCACAGCCACTGCTTAGGTTAAGATACTGATCCGGGGCGGCTTTGAGCAGCGTAAGGATCTGTGATAGTTGCAAATTAATGGTTAGACCAAGTTCCTCGAGCACATTCGACAAGTACTCAATGTCCACGCTGAGCTGTGTGGCCGAGGAGGCGGGCAACGATTTGATTTGCAATATTTGCACCTGAAACATGACACAACACTGGTCGACGACCAGGGAAAGCAGTACATCGGCACAGGGTATTGCCTGTGTGTACTTAATGTTGCACAGCTCCAAGGCTTGCTTAAGCAGTGCCGATGGCGCAAGGAGCAACGGTTCCAGATGCTGCGGCAGCGTAAGCAGATACTGGCCAATCTGTGTGATGCTCTCCTGCGGAGCAAAACTAAATGCGGGCATATTAATGCCCTGCGATGGATACGCCTCCACGGGGGGACGGATGTGCGCCAAATGCACCTCGATGGGCTGCAATAATATATTTAGTGTAATGTCATGCGTCTCGGCCAAGTAGGTTTTAAGTGTCGCATAGATCTGAGGAAAGATGCCCAGGCTATCGGCACTGGTCGCCGCCGTCGCCTCCGCTCGCTTCTGCACATAATCCCCAATATTAGCCAGAAGCTGCTTGTGCATCGTCGGTTCACAAGTCTGATAGATGGTGATATCATTCGCAGCGATAGGTTGTTGTAGCCGGCTCGCCAAGTTGGCCATGCGCGAATGGAGCATCTGCTCAAAGTGATGCAGCTGCAATTGGAAGTCGGCCAGACACTGCAGCTGCGACATCGTGTACTGCAGCAGTGACCAGTTTTCGCTTCGCGCCGTGCTTGTGCCCGTTGCAGCTGCACCCAAGCTGAGGCTTAGCTGTCGCTGGGTGCGACTAAAGTTCTCCAGCTGACGTTTGAAGATGCCGTTGAGCACAGTGATCAGTTTGCACAGGGCGAGATCGTTGGTAATAGAAGCGCATCGAGTGCAGGCCTGTTGCAGCCACTCGTACAGCTTGCGTGTGCTCTCCTCCAAATGACGCACTGCATCGCTTGGCGTTGCCTGATTAGAGAGCAAACGATCTACTTGGGTGGACAGTTGTGTTTCCTCCAGCCGCGGATATTGTTGAATAAACTTATGGAAATACTCAAAGACAGCTTCAGCTAGCTGACGATGTAAATCGGGCGTCAATTTAATCTGTGACTGTTGCAGCGTTGTGCTCAGATGAAGCACAAAGTTCTGATTGGCCTGTGCATACTGGGCCAACAGTTCCAGGCGCTCATTGGAAGTCTTTAACAGTTGCAGAATGTGGGCATCTCGCGTCGGCTGCAGCGCTGGTAACAGTTCAGCGATGACAAGGAATGGTTGCGATTGAGCTTCCTCACCATCCTCCACAAAAAGTTGAACGCACCATTTCAGCTGGCGCTGACAGTGCTCCAAGAGTTGATCGTAGAATAGCGTGAGGAAATGCTGTTGTTGTGGCACCATCTGTTGTGACTCGGCGACGACCTGCAAATCAAGCGTCTGTTTCCACTGCTGTTGTAGCACGTTCTTCTGCACGGCACGGTAATATTGCTGCAGCTGTGGCATTCGCTGAATACTGGCAAAGATTTGTACATGTCGCTGTGCCTGCTCTAGATTTGATTCAGCAAAGCATTGCACCAGACTTGGCGATGCCATCGCTTCCAGCCGATTCTTGAAGTCCTCAACCTGCGTCTGACGTTCGGCATGCCCGGGCAGCTGCTCCTGCGCCTGCAGCGACTTCTGAAGCGCCGTCAACTTGTCGCAGACGCCCTGTGTTAAAGATTTATTATTAATGTAAGTGCTTAACATAGCTTGGATTGTCACCTTCAAATCGTTGCGCTCGAAGCAATCTTCTAATTCGGCCAGCAGGTTACCCCAGCCATCAGACTCCTGCAGCGATTCCTTAGCAGCTTGCAGCTTACTTTGCAGCGTATTCAAGCGTTCCAGCGTGGCCATACAATCACCCGTCTCTTCCTGCACGGCGGCCACTTCTTGACGCATGGCGCTCATCTTTTGCTGCAGCATTGCCACGTCGCATTGAAGTGTTGCCGCATCCTTGGCTATGCGTGGCATGCTGGCCACCACCTGCTGGCTGGACTCCTCGACCGCATAGTTAACCTGCTGCACGTACAGCTGCAACTTAGCCACGTAGCTTTGGATAAACGATGTGGCTGAGGCTGAGGCTAAAGTGCTTTTGCTATTGCTCTCTTTCTTATCATTTTCTTCTCTATATTTCCTGTAGTTGGCATTGATCCAATCAGAGGCAGAGAAACTTGACTCTGACAGCGCCGAAATATCCATTATATGCACAATTATTATTTATAAATACTCAGTGTTTTTAAAAATTAGAAGTTACAGCTGTTAGGTTTGCAGTGCTGGCAAATGTAATTTTTCCTACATTTTGCAGCACTGCTTAGTATCGCATTGATGGTTTTGCACATTTTATTATTGTTGTGATTAAATACGTATGGGCTTAATATCCATTATTAAAGCAGATTATACATATAAATTAAGTAGTATGATTTCCAAATTAGACAAGTCTCTCTTGAAAAGTTACCGGCTGTTAAGTTTACAGTGCTGACAAATGTCACGTCATTTTTTTTGTCTTTACAGCAGTGATTAATTTCGCATTGATGGTTTTTCATTTCATGTTATTATTGTTGTGATTTAAAATATATAGCAGTATAAAAAGTAAATGCTCATAAGATTTACATACTGTGTATTATGAACTCTTAAACATTAAATAAGCTGTAAAGCAGGTGCACATTACAAGTAATCGCATAAGCTAAACACAAATTTGTGAATAATTAGAGATTTGTTTGAAAGTTAATGCAGCTAATGTGTTTATTAGTTGACAAAAAACATGTCAGTTGCCAAACCCGATCCCTGGCAAGTGAACAACAACAATAGCAATATTAAAGAACAGCAACAAGAGAACGGCAATTTAGAGGTGATTGAGAAATTCGAAGATAATTTCAACCCCAATAATAAAGCGGAGAAAATCGCCGAAAGTAATGTTAAAACAGAATCCCAACAACAACAAAAACAATTGGAGCCATTACCCGATTCGGCAAACTATTTACAATTGCTAGGTATATATATATAATAAATAACAATAAATGTCTACACATTCATGAGATTTGTGTCATTGTTTTCAATTGCTTTTTTTTCTCACATTCCTTTCCCATCATATGTACTTAGAGCGAAAACTGGAAAAACTACAAAAAGGTGGCAAATTGCTGGACTCCCTGCAGGAGAAGAGAGAAGATTGTATGCGAACTCTGCTGGCCGCTGATAGTGCGCCACCCACAAGACTCGAGCTATTGTTTGACTTTGATTCGCCCATTGAAAGCGGCCGTTTGCATCGTCATCTAATTCCCGTGCAGGCAGTAACAGTGGGCGAAACACTTCAGATTGTCGACTACGACGCTCTCGAGGATCAGACAGAAGACGACGAGGAAAAGGAGGAGCAGCAACCAGAAAAAGAGGAAAAGGAGGTCATCTAGAGTAGCGTATGATGGACTCAACATTTGGCAATGTGTTTCTGTTTCTTACTGATTTGGCGTGGAAGAGTCGGTTAACCATACCACTGCTAGTGACGACAGCCTTTTTGGTCATGGACATTCGTCTGCAGATAGAGATAAACATAGAAACGGGTCAAGTGGTAAGCACTGCAAAAACTGAGTCCTACTTTGCTATATTACTAAATGAATTCTTTTACAGAATGCCAGCGATATGGAGGAGGCCGATGACTTTGAGGAACATATGATCGGTGTTCATGATTTGGATGAGGAAAGTGACTACTCGGATGATCTCGAGGATCACAGCGAGTACAGTATTGGAGATGGCGGCAACAGCAGCAACAGCTCACGCTACAGCGTCGATAACTACGATGACTTGGGCTCCGAATATGATAATGAGCATGACATTGAAGTTTACTTTGTGAACGATGGGCACGTCTAGCTTCCACTGTGAACGTAAATTAAATGAGTAAGGCATGAGATGATATTACCTTATATATATATAAATTAGATATATATATATACATATATATATACATTTCCATGCCTATAATAGCGTATATATCGTATAAAAGATATTTATATATTTAGGTTTAATCGTAATCACAAACATAATAAATTAGTTCTCAAAGCCATTTAATCGCATTTCATTTTTATTTATTTACATATAAAGTTTAATTAATTCGTCGCTAACTGCCGATGGCGTTAGTATGCCCAGATCGGTGAACAGCAGCGTGATATATGCCGGCGGTGTGTAGTCCACCAGTGGATGCACCTTAGACACATCATTTAAATGCTTGCGCGAGTACTGCAATGAAATTAAAAATTGATTATGGGAGCGAAGCTTAAGGTTGGATCTTACTACTCACCTTGTACTCATTGGGAAGATCTCTTTGATTTAGTGGGTACAGACGAGAGAACTTAAAGCTCTCGGAGAGCACATAGAACGGTTTCTTCATTTCGCGGGCGCACAAACCCATTGTGTAGGAGCCTATACGATTTATGATGCCGCCGCTCTCCACAACGGCCTCTGCACCGACCATAACGAAGTCCACCGATTCCATCACATAACCCGTGGCCGAGTCCAATATTAGTGTGCAATCAATGCCATTTGCCTGCAATTCCTGTACCATCTCTTCACTGAAACGGATCACCGGGCATGAGATAAAATATTTGAAACTGCCATTTGCTGTTTACCTACCCAGAGTTCCCTACCCCGCCCTGAGTCACAAACACGTGAAAGCTCTTTTTGTTCTGCGATGCGGCAATTAGCGCCTTGACGACGACCCGGGAACGCGAATGGGTCAAGATGCGACAGCCATCGCTAATGAAGCGTTGTGCCTGCTGTGAAATGACCTCTCGCGAATTGAGTAACTTGGTGAGAAAGATTTTGCCACGATGCAACATGATTTGGCGGCATTCCTCCATGTCCTTGTCATCCAGGCTAAGTGTTATGAAGCGACAGAATAACTCCCCGGCAGAAACGATAGCAGCAATTGACAAATCCGTATTTCGCATTGCTGCCACGGCTTCGCGCATTGTAGTGTGCAGAATGTGTATCGTGCCAACTGAAAATATAACTTAGATGACAGTGAAATTTATATATATTAATATGTGCATTACATTGTTTCTTTTCCAATATCATAAGC
Source organism: Drosophila dives (assembly GCA_035042365.1). Taxonomy (NCBI): domain Eukaryota; kingdom Metazoa; phylum Arthropoda; class Insecta; order Diptera; family Drosophilidae; genus Drosophila; species Drosophila dives. The sequence goes on from JAWNLJ010000442.1 coordinate 4,494,368, forward strand.
AGCGTTTTAATTGCCGCAATGCCCGAGGACATGTCCTTGTCATCTTCCAGCAGTTGCAGAAAGTACTTAACCACATCTGAAAAATGTCACATTTTACAACTGAGAGACTTTTTAAGTAATTTCGGCTTCTTACCAAATTCTGTGGCAGATTTTGTAATTTGTGGCATTTTGAAATTCGGATTGCAACTGTTGTTCCTCGTTGTCAACAATTGTGCTTTCTACTTGAAACAGCTGTTTTGGATGAGCGGGGTCGCTACACGTCTCAACGATTGATCGCTGGTCATATTTAAAACTATTTAACAAAAACATTTTATTAGACAAACCACATGATGAGCTCAAACAATTATTAATTAAGCATTAACACACATAAATTTTTAATTAATTTTTTTTTTAAATTTATTAAAATTACTAAGCACATATTGTTTTTTCGAGCAGTGTTGCTGCAGAAGAATTTTTGGTTCGTTAGCCAACACTGTGTGCCGGGGCAAAAAAGTAAACAACTGAGAACATTGACAAATATTATTTTGTTTTTTTGGCATACAATTGTTTCAAAATTAACTAAACATGCATTAAATTATTCCGGTGACAAAACAATTAAATAGAACCATCCCAGCGCAGATTTGGTAAATGTGCTTAGTCGTCGACGACGGCAGTCGGCGGAGAGCCAACGACAATGTTTAAACTCGAGTCCTATTTAACACCAATTTTGCTCAACTACGTGGCGAAATATGTGAGGAACCTTCGCGACGAAGATGCCCAGATATCGCTATGGGAGGGCGCTGTCACCTTTCAAAATCTCGACTTGCGTTTGGATGTGCTCGAACAGGAGCTGAATTTGCCCATTGAGCTCGTCTCGGGCCACATACATGAGCTGTCCATTCTGGTGCCTTGGACCAAGTTGACATCGGAACCGGTGCGCATTGAGATCAATACGATTGAGTTTGTCGCCAAACTGCCCAATGAGGAGAGCAAACAGCGTCGCGCCTCCCAACTGCACGAACAGCGACGCAAACGCAAAACCGATGTGGGCAGCAATGAGCAGCAGTATGCTGCTGGTGGCGCCACCACTTCGGGTGTGGTGAACAAAATCATCAATAACATCAATTTGGAGTGCCACAACATCATACTGAAGTATGTCGAGGATGACATTGTCGTCTCCATGAATGTCCAATACCTGAACTTCTGTGCCGCTGACGAGAAATGGCAACCGGCCATGGTCGATGTGAATCCCGTCAATGTTTTCATCCGCAAACTGTTGCAGGTATCAGATTTGACCATATGCCTCGACAAGCGCAATACGGCTGGCCGCATTGAGGTGTGTCAGGAGCCGGTACTCTATCGTTGCACACTTGAGGTCCGTGTGCTGCTCAAATATAACGCGAACACTGTCAGCACTTCGAGCACAACTCGAATTGGTGTATTTACCAAGTCGTTGGATATCAATGTGTCGTCGCTGCAGCTTCCTATGGCCATGAGATTGGTCAAAATGCTGTTGGAACTGAAGCCAGCCGCCATGGAAGAGGACACCTTTAGTTTGGTTGAACCAGTGGATTTGGGGAATGTTCCAGTCTCGCCGCCTAGCAACGAAGCCTCAAGTTCAATGCTCTGGTGGGCATGGAACCTTTTGCCTAGCTTTGAATCAGCGCCATCTCCTGCAACCGACGAGGATCAAATTGGTCATAGCTTCGATATTGGTGTCTATGCGGAGGAATTAAATTTTCAGCTCAAGAACTCGGAGCTAATTACCGACCAGGCAATGGGCGGCATTAAGCGAATACGCTATACGCCAATCATGCGGATTAGTTTGGGCGGCATTTACTACGAGCGGTCACAGCTCAAGGAGAACGACTGGACGAATGTGAGGGCGGGCTTGTCCAGCATTTGCATGGAACCGCTGGGCGTCTATCGCAGCGATGATCCCATAGATCACAGTTTAGTTAACACGAAGGAGGTAGTTGCGTTCCTTTACATATATTCCTAAACTCACTCTTTGATTTCTATCCTTTTTGTAGTTCCTCAAAGGGCGAGCTTTTATCGACAAGAGTCTGTTTGATGAGCAATATGTGTTTGCGGATCGGACGTGGTGCAGCAGCAATCATGATGATTATTTTTCCCGCAACACTGATGAATATATGCTCTTTCGCAGTCCAGTGCTCGCCTTTGACATTGTCGAGTGCCGTGCTGCCAGGCCCATTAAGAGCCCAGCGACTTCGGAGGCCCAGATGAGGGATATGGGACTGCGTGTCAAGTATCGGGTGCTATCGGCTGGCATTACATTCCATTTTTCGCAGTCGTTTCTTCAGGTTAAAAATGTAATTAGTGATTTATTACGTCCATACGATTATTCAGGATATCATGCAGAGTCCGAAAGTGATGGCCTCACCACAGCAGTGACCAAGAGTCAGGAGTACAAGAATATTAACATGACGTATGCGGATTCTGAATACCTTATTGGATTTATGCCCACCTGCAACTACAAGATCCAATTGCGTGACATGACTGTCAAGTTCTATCCCCGTCAGCAGAGCGCGGACATTTCGTCAGCGGCCAATCAGCATCGGTTGTGCACCACCGTCAATCAATCCCTGTTGCCCTATTTACAGCTAAAGTTTAACTTGGCCGAGGGTGTCATTTGCGGCCCAGCGAATCCGCAACGTTTGGTGCATTTGATTAGCCACCTGCAGGATAAGCCGCGTGAGATAATCGACTCCTGTTACAATAAATATAAATTCAATGTGAAAAACATCACAATGATGACAGTCAATACCACACCAGAGATGGCCAAGGCCAAGCTCCTAAATATACCCAGCATGCAGGTAAATTTCAATCGTCTACTCCTGCCCGATCACTGGCGTCGCAATGTGACTGCTCTGGAAACGGCCGAGATACAAACAGAACTGGTCAATCTGGAATTCTCCAAGCGTGAACTGGTTCTCATTAGCAACATCATACCGTTGATACTGCGCTACGATGGCGTTCAGTTGGGCGTTCTCGCCAAGATGGTGGCACAAGCCAACAACACCTCGGATGTAATCCGACTGCAAACGCTGGTCACCAAAGTCCGTCTCAACTATCACAAATATCACAGCCACTTCAGCGTGCTGTTCTCGTTGCGCAACCTCAATGCCGATGTCTATCACACAATGATGAATATGCGCAACGTCGTCCTATCGACAAAGAAGGGTGCTGCCAAAAAATGGTTGGAGCTGCAATTACAGTTTCCCCTGGAGGAATACGAGAAAAAGGACAAAAAGATACCTGCAACGGCGGTCTGTCTCTGGCTAGAGTCTTTCCGTCTAACTCTCGATATATACCTGCTGCAATTTCTCAGTTCTTTCGAGAACTTCGATCTCAGCTTAGAAAATGGTAAGATAATCATTTTTTTGTTTTCAAAATAATTTCCTAATGTAAGGAATAATTTTCATTCGAACCAAAAGTGCTCACCGTAAATTCCTAATAAGTAGAAATGCAAGAAAAATCTTAGCTATGGATTTGGATGGCTTTGCAATCTACGTATTAATTTTTGCTTTTGGTCTCTTTGCAGAAGTCGAAACGGACTTTGACGCTTTTAGTCAGTCGGAGAGGTTGGCTTCGCATTCGACACTTTCGTTTAATTCAGTGGCAAAGCTGACGCAAAGTGAAGTGAATGTGCGTCGCTTGAGCCGCACAAATAGTCGGAAAGTCTCCATACCCGCAGAGACAATACACGCGAGCTCCGAGCGGGATGAGAAGCCGGCTACGAACGCAGAACCAGTTAAGGCGGCGTCGGCAAGCGAAGTAATTACAACGCCGACGGGCATTGATTTGGGGCCGCTGATGCGGCGACTCAGCACAATGGTTGTGTTTCTCGAACTGGCCCAGGGACGGATCGATGTGTGCGAGCTGATGCTGCGCAAGACCAGCAAAGATATGGCTGTGGAATACACATCGATTCGAGTGCTGCGCATGCGCATCAAGTCGAGCAACGGCGACGATGTACTTCGTGGCAATATACGCAACACCATAATGGTGCCCAACACATCGGATCTATGCAATTTATGTATGGAGTTCAGCGACTTTTATGTGTGCTATCGTCGGGCTACCGAAACTGACATGATTCTCGAACCGGTGCGCACAACCATAATGCTGGCATTATCCTCAAAGACGGTCAAGAAGCATGCACCATCGCAGAGAAATCAGGAATCATTCGAGGAGGAAAGCAATATTCAGATGCAATCGCGAAAAGTGGAATTTACCGCGGTTCAAGATGTGGATCAGGTCGGAGCTGTGGATTCGCCGGACACATACTCAATCAATGTGCACGTGGACATGTCAGCGATAAACATTTTTGCCCGTCATGTAGGTTCTTCTATTGAAAAAAAAATTACTCCATTTTTTAACTATTTCAATTTTCAGATTAAACTTCTGCATGAGCACTTTTCGATTGTAGCTGCAATTTTTAAATCCTTGCGTCTTTTGGCTCACAATAAGCAGTGTCCAGAAGTTACAAAAAAGCAGATGATAGAAATTTATACAGGTAGCGCACAGAATTATTCAGTTTTGAAGGAGTTTCTCGATCTGGATCCCAACTTTGAGCCACTTTCTAGAGATACTGGTAAGCTAATTTGTTTCCATTATTTTCCATTAAGAAAATAAATAAAATACACTTCATTCGTTTAGTTGGAAATACTGAGGTTTCCGTAATATTCTTCTGCCAGTGGACTATTCCACGGATCTCAATGGAAATTGAAAGTTTTAGCGATCACCGGCAACGAAAGTTACAATTAATTTTTGAGGATCTGTTGCTGAATGTCGATAGGCATGAGGATTTTACTAAAATCACCACAAAGATGGAAAACGTCAGCTTGAACTACTATGAGGCGAAGGTCCTCAATGAGTGGAAACTAATGGATAATATTCACATTAAAATGCTGGGAGATAGTACGAATTTGCCACTGATTAGTGTTGTGGTCACAACTGTCAGTCTGCAGGATCTGTATTCGAAAATTGGTGCTCGTAATCTTGACAAGAAACGTCGCACAATCTCTGAACTCATCATTGAGGTGCAGCCAATTGAAATGATATTGGATCTGGATTGTATTGCAGCATTTTTGATTTCTCAATGCGAATTGCTTGAGATAATGCGCAACGCTTATGGCGGGGGTTCCAACACGTCTCGGGTTCAAGAGACTGGCATAACCACAGTACAGGATTTACCCATTGTGCATCTGAACAGCAAGGGTATCTATATATATGTGCCAGTGGAGACGGGAAAGAAGTGCTGCACCGTCCTCTTGATGCGGGTAAGTGGAATCGCGAATAATGAGAAAAATTACAACGTAATTATTTAATGTGTTCACACGAACAGATTGAGAGCATTAAGCTGTCGCCGAGTGTGGAAAATCCTCTGGTGCGGCATCCCATACGTCAAGATATCTACAACAAGGCCGCTGAACTGAACATGCTGAGCACGCCGGGTGCCTTTGTCGAGGACCGTCAGTATGAGTTAAGTGTACGACAGATTTCCCTCTCCTCGGGCAACTGGCAGCAAACGCAAAAGTATCGCTTGGAGGAGACGCTGACAAATAAGCATAGCAATCCGGCGCTCGAGTGGAACAGCCAGACGCGTTCCACAGCACTGGAGTACATGGATATATTCAAGGATTTTGATTTCATAACTGTCTATGCGCCAGCCATTCGCTACGATCGTTTTCTGGTTTGCGGCGAAAGTGTCGAGTACAATTGTGTAACGGATTTTGTGGCTACCCTAAACACACATCAGATTCACCTGATGTCCTCCATTATGCAGCGCCAGCAACGCTTGAAAAGGTGCGTTTCTTTTGTATTGTTTTTTGCTAACTTAAATAATAAATTTTTATATATATATAGCATGTTGGATCAGATCTGCGCGAAAAAGGATAGTGTTTCCTCAACTTCCACAAGTTCTAGTAAGTCACTCAAGAGTTTTAACGATAAGTGGTCACAGACCTATGCTAAAAAGCGTGCGACTCACTTGCTGAAGACCTTCTCGAGTGCGAAAAGCACCACGGACACCGTGTTCGGTTCCTGCCAGAGCGATTCGGGCATTAATATGACGAATAAAATGCATCTTGCAAAAGCACAATCTTTGGGAAATATGCGACATAAACTTAGCTATCCGCGCAGCGTCTCGTTTGTGGCTGGCATGTTTGCCCTAAGGGTCTACGATGTGCTCGAAGTGGAGGAGCAGATGATGCTAAAACCATTGCTACTCGTCACCATATCACAGCCCAGCTTTATGGCAACCCAAACGCTGCGTGCGTCTATCACACAGGCTTCCGTATTTAACTTTAGCATATACTTGGCTAAGTCGGTGGCTGAGCGTGATTTTGTCAGCTATAGCGATTCATTGAGTGGCCAATTCACCGATCCGATCTTCGAGACGCAACCTGGTACTCTGGGCAGCTCCGGGATCCCGCCGCCACTGCTCACTGTCAAGGCGCACACGGATCGCAACCAACAGGTCGAGGTGGATGTTGAACTGCGCAGGTGGATGGAACTTCGCCTCTGCGAAGGCAGCATCAAGCTGCTCACCGACGATCTTATTCAAATCTATGAGTTACTCCAGGCAACGCCCTACTTTCCACAACGCAGTGAACGACCCGTTGTATACACAACACCGCTGCGCCAGTTGAAGCTGCACTGCTTCAATGCGGATCGATTGCATTTGTCGTGTGATCGCGTCACCATCAAGTTCTACGATGAGCCACAAACATATTGCTGCAGTGCCGTCTGCCTCGACTTCAACGCCCACGTTAAGTTTAATGCACGACCGCAAAAGGCCTCCATAAAGTCGACACTGGGTTCTATCTATGTACAGACGGGTGATCGGATTTTTCTGCATCCGTTGCTAATGCGCCTGTCCGCCGATCTGCACAGTGAGTCGTGGTGCGATCAGCTCCTGACCAGCATCACCCTTAAGCTCAATGTGCTGCACGTGGACGCCAGCATTGTGAACATTGTCCATATGCGCAGGGCACGCGAGGGTCTGAATAATATTACGACGCATTTGAATCGGCAGTGGCAGCACTTCCTGCAGCATCGCCCCATGCTGGGTCAGCCGCCGGAGGTGCCGCTAAAGAGGCTGGCACAGTACACACCCACCCACGATGCGATTGTACGTTCCAAAACGTCACACAAACCCAAGCTGGAATTTTATCAGGATGATTTGCGGTCGGTGTTTATATATTTTTTGATTTAGCTGACAAATATTTATTTATTTATATTTTTTTGCTTATGCAGTGCTGGCGCATTTCAGTTTGTCTATTTGGATACGGACACAATGCTGCCAATGCCTTACCAGGTGCAGATCATCAAAAAGAACTATGGCATCATTTGCTGGCGCTATCCACAGCCGCGGCAGATGAGCAGCATACATATCTATCCCGTGCCAATGGCGGTAAGTCGATCCCGTAATCACCTAATCATTTAGTTTACTGAAGTTTTGTTTTCCATTTTGTGCAGGTCGAGAATCCCATACATATCAAGTGTCGCATGGAATACTTTAGTGAAACGCACGAAACCTTTTTGCACTATTGCGATTTTGAGCTTTCTGAGATTCTGAGTAAACAATTGACGCCACCGGAACGCGATATAAGCGCAACCATTTGGCGAGTGGTTATCATGCAGTCTCTAATCTCTGTGGATGGCACTTGCTTCGATACTGATGAGGACGAGGAACTGCAATCGGTAAGCTTGTTGCGCATATTTTCCATTGATTATACAAATTGCTAATTCACTTCCAATTCTCAGATTGACAGCAATCGGGTCATGCAGGACTTAAAGGGAAACATAGACAACGATTTTATATTGCATCCAAAGGTGCTGGTTGGCTGCATGCGCATCGATACCACCTTTCATTCGGCGCTGGTGCCAAAACTGCAGCTGCTGCTATGTTGCCAGCATATGGAGCTGAATTTGTTGAACCAACCGGATGTATCGGATGTGCTGCCGTCGCAGCTCAAGAAGTACAATTTGAGACGCACCACGGACATCACACAAACGTTTCTCACGTGTCAGGTGGACGATCTGCAGCTGCATGGAGCAATCTATACACGTACTAATTACAACCTCGAGTTGGACTTTCGCAGTCGGATCAAATGCCTCGATTATGGTTACCTCAATATGCTGGACATCATGGAGCCGATGACTTTCCATAGCTACTTGAGGTACAACAAGGGGCAGCGTTTGTTGCATGCCAACATTTTGTTGGATAAATTGCGCTTCAATTGCAGTCCTTGTGTTATACACACACTGCTATGTGCCAAGTACCACTGGCAGGAGCTTTTGCAGGAGCGCCAAATTGTCCACACTTTGATGCCCAAGTGCGTGATTGTGAATCGAATGCAGACGACTCTCAGCTTTGGTCAAACGGGCACGGGAGAGCGTATCCCTCTGGGGCCACAAGAATTGCGTGCATATTATTTCTGCAGTGATGTTCACTCCCAGGAGCTGACGTTCTTCATCGAAAATAGTGCAACGAATCAAGTGGAGATGAGCGATTCGGTGCACATTGCTCTCAAGTTCGATGAAGATGATCTTGTGCGTAACTTTCGCATTGGCCATCATTGCATTACGATCAAGCAGCGCAAGTTGTCCGCCACGCAGGTGTATATCCTGGTCAAGGGGCAGATCGAACTGGTTAGCATGGTACCCTTTGAGCTGCTAACCGAATTTCGCACCGAGGGCGTTGAACAAGCGGCGAATCCGCAGGGCCATTTGCTTGCCGGCAAGGGACGCATCTCCTTCTATCAGTCGGTGGAGCGCAATGCGGAAATCACTATGCGGTTTGTGTATTGACTGAAACTAATCTTGAATTGCGTTCATTAATCCTTTGTAAATAAATATCTCTATTTGTATAGCCTCAAGCTGGGCACGGGTCATGGCAAGGGACGCACCGGCGACATTCCACTGAAGCCCAACAATAGTCTGCCCTGGTTGGTGAAAGTGCCAACACAATTGCCGCAACAGTTCATCAGCTTGTGGGTGCGCATTCTGCGCGAGGACATTGCCGTGGACAGTGCCGATGATTTTCAGCCGCAAAGAATACTCGTCAGTATTTGGCCCATCTTTGGGATATGCAATTGGCTCAGCTGCGAACTGCAAGCAACGGAAAGCGTTACCGCGGAGCACTTTGCCATTCGCGGCGAGGCTGGTTGCAAGGCCTTGAGCACGCCAACCACCCACTCCACCGAGCATTGTGTGAAATTTGATTTACCGTATGTTTTCCATTTTAAATGCTTGATTCCTTATGCATTAATCTTTCATTGATTTGTAGATGCGCCCTTGGTTCCGCTTCAAAAAGCGAATACACCTTCATGTTGAAGTCGATGGATTGTCACAAGTTCTTCCACTTTGAGCCCGCGGACTGGACGATTGAGAAGACGCTGCACAAGCTGGACATGACATCGATACCCAAATGGCCGCTGAACGATGCCGACGAGCTGCGAATTCAACGTCCTTGCGAGCTGCTCAACATGCTGGACCTACAGTATCGGGTGCAGGCAACCCGCGAATTCTCGTGCACACTGGGCCTGGAAATCGCCGCCTGGGGAATGTTTATCAACGACACCGGTTTGGATGTGAGCATCTGTGTGGCAAGGGAGGCTGCTCGCTATCACATCAGAGGCAATTGCCTGGAAATGCTGCCGGTGATCAATAGCCACTTTACTATCGATGTGCCCTTTGGCTCCAGCTGGATTCCCTCCATGCCCATTTGCATGGAAAATCAGACGCAAGCAGCAACGCCTACTCTACCAGGTGGCCGCCCTGCCCTGCTGCGTGTTAATTCCTTTGTGGACATTGTTGTGGTGCGCAACGAGGATGTGCTCCGCATGATGCTCGACTATAAGCTGGAGGATGGACGACGAATTTTCAGGTTGCGCCCCAAGTTTGTCATTGCCAACTGCACGGATCTGATGCTGTATGCGCTGCCGCTGACAATGGATCACAAGGAGAACGCTGGACGCGGCGATGTTAAATCGCTGGACATTGCCAAAAATATGCAAAATCTAATCTCTGCCAAGGAAGAGCATAATATGTAAGTGCCTTAAATATTTTATTAAATGATAATGATAATCTAGTTCTGCATCCAAATAGGAATATTGGTACCACCATCGAGTTGTTCCACGATTTGAATGCGCGCAAATCGAAGCACACCAGCGACACGGCATTTGTCTACTTTGTGTGCTTTGTCGTTAATGGCAACCTAGATGTTTCCATACCGATTCCATTGTCATTGCCATTTACTCGTCGCTGCTTTAGTCTGCAGGATGGTGCCACATCCATACCACTAATGATAACACTGATCGAAAAGGACAATGTCTACTATCTGAATGTGTTTAGGGACACAGCGCCGGCGATTATCATCAGCAATAATACAAGTCTGAGGTTTGTGGTGGCCCAAACCAGCGCCTCGGGCAACAGCAATGTGACTTGCACTACGCCAGAGTTTGCGGGGAAACACTTTGAGTGGCACCAGTTGGTTGCGCCGTTTAGCAAGTGTTTCTACACACCGCCGCAGATGTATGCAAATTTTCCGGACGTGGAGTTTACCATGTGCAACCTCTCCCTGGCGCTTTACAATGGTGTGTTTATTATATTTTTTATATTAATTATATTTATAATCAATGGATTTCTACTCTTTCAAGATGAATCCGCTAACAAGAAGTTAATGTGGTCGAAGCCGATACGCACTGATAAATCGTGGAAGAAGTTTCTACACGTGCCCAATCATGGGGACATCAAAGTGGTCATCTGTGATAGACATCGAGCGATACGCTTCAATATATACTACATTGCACAACAGCTGGAGTTCTCCGTGAAGGATATACGATCACGCTTGAAGCAGCCAGAGGACGCACAACACTTACTGCCGGAGAGTGAAAAATTCGACACGGCTGCACCAACAGTGGAGCAACCAACAGATGTGGAGACAGTACGCAGAGCAACCGATTGCATTCACTTCAGCGATGAGTGCGAGACGGGCTTAAAGATCTCGTTGCGTTTGTTCCTGAAAAGTTTTGTGTTCAGCCTGCAGACGAACGATCGACAGCGGGATTATCTCAAGACTGAGGTGTGCAACATGTACGCGGATGATGCAATGTTGGCCTACGACGATGACGACGACCGAAGAGAGCTGCATCTCCAGCTGCCCAATCTGCAGGTGGACAATCAACTGTACTCCACTGGCAAATATGATTTTCCGGTGCTGCTGTGCGCCCAGCAATTGTACAAGCGCCACACGAGCTTGCCACAGGTCTACGATCTGGATGCGATCTATCAGCGTCAGGCGCAACGTTTGCCGATCTCCCAGCTGTCCTTTGTCTTCTACCAGGATGAACTCCAGCTGCAAGCCGTGCGTTGTCAGCTGCAACCACTGCGTGTCTACATCGAGGATGCCTATCTCAATCAGCTGCTGGACACACTGGTCGAGTGCGCTCCTTCCAATTGTGTCTATACACCGCAAGTCGATTGCCAACGTATCCAATTGGCAGGGGGTCACACCTTGTTGCCGGAGCAAGTTGTGGCCCAGGCGCTGTACATTGCCGAGCCACTGCGTCTGAACAGTTTCATTGTGGAGCCACTTAGTCTGTTGCTCTCGGTGCACACATCTTCGCGTCTGTATATTGCATTGGATCACTCACCATTGTCCTTCTCGCGCTATGAGCGGCAGCAGATTCTGACGGTTCCGCTGCGCTTTGGCCAATCCCTGGGTCTGCACTATTTGAGCGGAGCTATTTTTGGCGCCGGCTGGGTTGTGGGTTCCCTGGAAATCCTTGGCAGTCCAAGTGGCCTGGCGCGCTCATTCACAACGGGACTTCGTGACTTCGTCTCGATGCCGGTGCAGGGCCTGTTCCGGGGTCCGTGGGGTTTCCTGGTGGGCGTTACGCAAGGATCGGCTTCGCTGCTGCGCAATGTGACCGCGGGCACAGTAAATTCGGTGACCAAGCTGGCCGGTTCTGTGGCTCGAAATCTGGATCGTCTTACACTCGACTCGGAGCACATTGAGTTGACGGAGGCACGGCGCCGTGCGCGTCCCCAGGGCTTTGCGGATGGCTTGACGCAAGGCCTGACGGGATTGGGTATTAGTCTACTGGGCGCTGTTGGCGGATTGGCGCATCATACGCTGGAGGCGCGCACCTCCGTCGGTGTTCTAACGGGTCTAACCAAAGGCATTGTCGGCGCACTGACCAAGCCCATCAGTGGTGCTGCTGAAATGCTGGCGCTCACCGGGCAAGGTGTGCTGCATACGGTGGGCTTCAATACGATGCCACAGCAGGTGTTGCCGAGTGTAACGCGCAACATGGCATTGCATGCCAGTTCGTATCGCATCTGGCGTCACCTGCCCGAACAGTTGAGCAGCGATCAGATTCTGTTCTTCCAGGAGATCACGCTAATGCTGAAGGGGCAAATGCGTCCCGCGCTGCTCTTTGTCACCTCAACACTGCTGGTGATTATGGAGCGGCCAGGTGATGAGCTGACATTCATTTTGCCTGTGCTAAAGGTGGAGGTTATTGCGGATCGGGAGGATGCCTCCAAGATGTACTTGAGTCTGAAACAGGAACAGGCAGATGATATGGAGGGCGTAAGTAGAATACATATCGCGCCAGAGTATTCTCTATTCGTAATATATAATCTTTGTACTATTTACAGCAGATGAATTACACCAATGAGCGCATCATTAACTTCCTGAACACGTCCCGTGCCCATGCACTGGCCAACGATTCGCTGAGTGATCTGCTGCAGCTGAACGAACACGATCTGGACGATCCCGTGCGACGGCGGGCGCAGTGCGTCTTCTACATCAAGCCAAACATTGGCGAGCATCTAATGCACTACTTGAAGGTCATCAGGCAAACGCACTAAACCAACCACAATCTGTACAGAACTGTTTTGTTAACTAGATGCATACATATATAATATTTATTCCATTTAGTCCTTAACGCGTCCGTGTGCCCCCGAGTGCAATCAGCGCCATTCCGTAAAGTATTTTAAACTCCTGTTTACTTTTGTATGCCAAAAAAAAACGAAAAGACAACGTGCTAAATTCTATGCAAATTACATATTTTTGTTACCATTTTTGACGAGTTGCTGGCTTCCTTTTGTGGTGGGCAATAAAAGTTAAATTCCAAATGATACACAAATGCTTTTATCTCTATTTGATTTTGGTTAAGTTTAGCATTTGAAAATTAAGTCACCAAAGTGAGTTTGCCCTTTTCGGAATTTCCGCTCACGTTCACCAAGGACAATCTTGTCGTCGTCTTTGGAACACTGAGCGTGCATGCCAATGCCGCAAGTCTCAATTTAATGAAATTGATTTCAGTTAAGACAAGCAGCCACAGCCAGCTAGCCAGCCAGCAAATAAAACAATGTGCACAAATACCTACAACAATCGTTGAAAGAAATGCACACAGGACGCGCCAGGGACAAGGCAAGAGGAAGAGGAGCTGGGTGAACCATTGTTATTGGATGCATCCAAAGTAAAGCCAAACAAGCAAACCAAACCAATAACAAAATTTAGCTCACTGCACAAACCACCGCAGCAAATTGCTTTCAGTTTTTTCGCTTAAGATATAATTTATTTGGTGGTTCCGGGGTTTGGTCGTCGTTGCATAACCGAAGGATTCAATTATAGCTGCCACCTTTGCCAAAAACCGCAGCGCCACCACACACTCATATATATATATATGTAATCGCTATCGCTGGTGTGGGAGTAGGTGTTGTGTATTGTGTGTGTTGTGTGGTGTGTGGTGTGTGGTGTGTGTGTTGTGTATGTGCATCTGCATAATATGTATAAATGTTGGGCACATCATTCATTTAAAAAGTTTCTAAAAGTTGGCCTATTTAATGGCATTCAGGGCTTTGATAAACAACTGTGCACACTTACACACTTACTCATTTACATCATATATGAGAATATATATATATTTATATACATATATACTTTGTCTACAACTTGGGGTGCCAAGTGACTTTGGAAGCAAATGTGGCCATCATTTGTTTAACCACCTTTTTGACCTTATTTTGTTTTACATTTAAATTTGTTAAAAGTATTTGTAAAACTTATAAAAATTTATTTAAATGTTAAAATTAATGTTGTTGTATTAAAGTTGTATTATATTCACAGTCACAAAGGCAAACATAAATTATATACATATTTTACCATTGAATGTATTTTCGATGAATTTATTGAAGTCTGTATCAGAATTTTTATATATAAGAAGAGCAGCAATTTAGGTTGACATCGATCTTCATTAAAAAAAAAATGGGATAATTAATCAACCAACATTAGGTTGAGTTCAATTCGGAAAATACAGGGACAAATTAAAAGTATTTTAAATTTTTGTATATTTGCTTTAGCCAGCTTGTAATAAGGTAAAGAAATTAAGAAAAGTTTCTATATTCTCACATATTTGAAGGAATTTATTTCCTGTTATTCCTTAACCATTTGTTTTATTTCAAGCTCTATAAATTTTGTAAATTTAATTTATAGTTCTTTTTTATGAACTCAGAAATTTGTGTCGTTTTTAATGACTGACTAAGTAGATTTTTCAAAGATTTTTAAAAATTATCTACATTAAATTTGGCTATTTTTATTATAAGAATCATAATTGCAAGAATTAATCAAAGCAAAAAAATATTATTTACAATTAAAACAATGCCAGCTGAATATTAAAAAAAATAAATAATACTTATTAAATTTGATTTGATGACTTTTAGAAAATTACTTAAGTATTTCTAAGCTTGTCTATATAAATGAAAATATAAATATAATTCAAAGTTTAAGCAAACCTTAATTAATAATAATAATTACCCTTGAATAGCTTAGTATAAAATCATCTAACTTTACTTCAACTTAAAATCAGATACTTAAATCAATAATCAATCCAAGATAAGCTTAATCATATCAAGTGCAAATGCTATAATCAATATAATAATATAAAATCATCTTTGCAAGGAATAAAGTGTTCCAGCAAATTCAATCAAACAAATCCTGTTTAAATTATGTGGAATTTATTCGTCGATTTTTTTGAGGCTTCTCACGACAAAGCAGGGCCTTTGTTTTACGGATGCGCCTACTTGCCTCAAGCGCACATACGCAAATATGCATATGTGTAAGTGCGTGTGTGTGTGTATTGAGCTAGTGCGCTCAAAAGTAGGCAACGAATTGTGTCAGAAACAGGCGGGTTCCTTTCCTTTTTGCAATTTTCCGCAAAAGTGTTGAGTATGCTAAATGGAGGAGGTGCATCAAAAGCTGGAGAGTGAAGTGGGGAAACGGCGTTTGTAGTAGCATGGATGCTGCACTACACATCCAAGCAGATGCAGCTCCAGCTCTACACACATATATAAATATATTTTGTGCTAATTTCATTAGAAAATATTTGTATTTCTTGTAGAAAACTTAACCTATTTTATATATACATAGGAGGCTAAATAGTTAAATAAATTTGATAGTAAGTACATTTTCTGTAAATCTGGCATCGGTTCTCATTTGCAATGGAAATCAGTTGCACTGCACTCAAACTAATTAATAAAACTACTCTTCTCAAATAATTAAACTTACGTATATAAACTGAAAAGCACTTAGAGAGCCATAACAGAAATTACATTGCATTATGTGTGGTTGAGGGCAAATGAGATGCTTTAACATAATTACCACAACTGCCAATATATTATTAATTAACCCGTCTGGCAGTTGTGACAGCCAAGTTATCGAAAATTATTAGAAAATCATTACGAATCACAAACTTGTTTGCACAGCCAAGAAGTGTGTGTGACTTTCGTATTTATATTTGTGAATAATACAATATGAATTTGGTATGGCACACACATAAATATATATATATATATATATATATATATATATGTACTTATTACAGTTATGTGGAAGCAGCATCCCAGTGTTTGGGGATAATGGGCACATCTGTGCAAATATAATAATAAAAAAAACCTTCTAGCGATTTATAATGGCGCGAGATTCCCAGCAATGCAAGCTATACACCCATGTTCAATTACTTGGCACACACTCCCACACACCCACACACACTCGCACATAAAGCAAATAAAGGGAAATGCAATTTTCTTCAAAATGGTTACTTATAAAATATTGATACAACAACAAGAAACACCTCCAAAGATTGTATTTTAGTAAGAGCAGAACAACAAGAGGATTACAGCCAACTCAATTTGAAAATGTGTCAAGTACAATTTGTAATATGTTTGACACGAAAAAGTTGTAAATTATTCTCGAAATCAGTAAAGTGTTCTTGAGTCACATTTGAAAATCTAGATTTTTTTTTTCGAATTATGTATGAAATTTATACTTGACGGTAAAACCAATCGAATTCAACAACTTGAAAGCGAAAGTTTGTAGAAATTCTAAGCATCTTTTATATACCAATCATAGATTAGCAATACAATTGAAATATGTAAAAATATTGAATATTTAAATAATTTCCATTGCAGAGAAAATTTTAAATGATTAGATTCTTCTGACACACCGCTTTAAACATTGGTAAATTATCATTCTTTGCTATATGTTTCTTAGTTTTTTTATTTACAATCTGTTAAAATCCTATCAAGATTGTACATAATCGAATACCTCTAAACTATTTTCGGCTAAAGTATTCAAATTTGAAATTTAAGATTACGGATAACCTTAAAGCCAAAACCACATGTATAACTATGCCCACCACCGCTGTAGGCCTCAAAACAGATTTCATTTTAGCCAAATCATAGCAGTTTTTGGACAACTCGCAAACCATTGACTGTTATTTCCGGCTTTTTCTGCTTAAACATGTGATTTTTATGCAGTGGCAGCAATTTGTGTGTATCAAATTTGAAATATAGCAATTTGTGCGCCGCCAGGCAAGTATTTTATATTTACATAGAGTTTTTTCATCTTTCGCAAATCCACTGGCCTGATGTTTTGGGATTTTACCAATCTGTTGCCCCAGATATTAAATGTCAGTCTCACTGTGTGTGTGTAAGTGTGTGTAGGTGTGTGTTTTAATGCGAGAAATCCATTGGGTATTTGAGTAATACACTTTATTCACAAAATTCACATAGGCGCAGATATACACATGCTTAGACTTATATATATATATATATTCATGTATAATTTTTATATATTTACAGGATAATCTTTCACAACTCGAGTTGTTTTGCAAACTAAATCAAACTAAAATTGAATTTTCAATTCATATATCAATTAACATAAAGCGAGTGCTCATTTAAAATTATGTAAGTGTATATATATATATTTTTAAATTTTTTTTTATGTACATATAAATATATTTATATGTCAGGATACATGAATATAATAGTAGAAAGTCTTCATTTCGCTTGAAATCGATAGATGACTTTAAACACCATATGCATGCATATACATATATACATACACTATATCATCATCATTTTTCATTTACATACAAAGTTCATCAAAATTGTACATAGACTTATGTATTTTTATGTAACACACTCAGTGGCAGATTTCATTTAGTCAAGTCACGATGCATATTCCCAATTGGATATATTTACGACAAACAAGGAGTCGGTGTACTTTCTTACTTTCGTCATCTACACTCAGAAAAAAAAACTACTAATTCGAATTGAGTACTTCTAAATTTAGAGAAGAAAATTTATTAGAATTAGAAATGCTTGCAACTCCAAAAAAAATCTTTTCATATTTATGAGAAGAGCATTTTTTTAGCATTTAACTAGAAATGTATAAACTATTTTTAATATATATATTTTCGGTTTTTCAAAAACATATTTTGTTTTATTTAAAACAGAAACTCTAACATTTATTTTAATTCTGTAATATGATTAGGAATTTTATATTTGGAAAGAAGTAAAAATTTGAATGGAGTTTCGGAATCAGATTTAGAAGCTGACTTTTGACGATATCCAACATTCTTAAGCAACTTTTTTTCAAGTGTAGCTTAATTAATTTAGTTGCTCAAATAGCTATATTTAAATTGCAGCTGGACTGTTGGTCCAGTTGTGGGTCTATCTATAAGTTTTGAATAACACTTACATCAATTAATGGATATCATATTGCCCTGCAGCAATAATGAAGTTTTGTAGTTTTGTAGTTTGCTAAGGATAAATTCGAGACTTGATGAGATGACAAAACCTACAGCCAAGTCTTGTCATCGGCTGCAGCTGTTGGAGGTGGTGCCGTGGTCAGTCCACGCCGATAGTTGTTGTTGTAGCTGGCATTGGAGCTGCACACAATCTGCATCTGCAACTCAATGCCATCTGTTGGGTTTGGTGCCGATGGCGTCGATGGCTGTCAGGATAGCAGCTGTGTGGTTCGCTTCTCTGGTGCCAAGCTGAGGGAACTATTTGGCTTGTCACTGGTCCAGCGCTCCCGCATTTCCTGCTGATAGGGCGACCGATTCCCGCCACGTAGACTACCTGGTCCACTGCTTCTGCTGCTCAGCTGATGCTGCTGCTGCTGCTGCGCTGGCATTGAGAGACGTTTCTGGTGTGGCTCCATCTTTTCCGTTGCCCGCGGCACCGAATTGCGCAGCACACCTATAAAAAAAATACATAAATCAAAGCGAGGATGCTTATTAGTTCCCGTTGCCAGGTGAATTGAAATGAAGGTCTGCTTACCGCAGTGCGAAACTCGATGCGACTTTGGGGAACTGGGACAGGCATAGAGTATGGATTTCTGTGTGTCTGCAATAGATCCAACAGCATATTGTTAAGGGAATTGTAAGTAGTAAGTAGTTGCAGCTCGGCAAACATACCATTCCGTTTGATGCGATTGTGATCCGGAGAGCCGGAGCAGGAGTAACGCGACGTTAGATTATCCCGACGGTTAAGCGATTCCGCGCCCACATTCACAAAGGGACACCAGCGGAAGACCATCTTGAAACCATAACGGAAACTGCAAAATGCAATAAAATGCAAATACTAAATGCGAATTCTTTGACTTTAATTGCGTTATTATTCTGTTTCTGATTCGAGTCGAATTTGCAATATTAATGACGTCATGGAAATATTTACGCTTGGCAAGACGGCAAAAGGGGCTCAAAATGACAAAGGCAAATTAAAATTCTACAAACCAAGTTAAAATGCCAACGATTCTAGAAAACTGATTGAATACAGTCCAACTGCAAAAGCATTCTGAGGCAACTTGCCTCATTGAGAACCATTGTTAAACAAGACACAAAACAGACTGACAACTACAGAAACTGAAATTGTTTATAGTATTATTATTAATAGATTGCACAAGCTATTAATAGTAATAATCATAAACAAATAAATTGCAAGCAATTCTTTTATGCAATTTTCTTTTGTTGTCTTTGTTTTTTACAACTGCTTCCACTGAATGATTAAAATTCTTCTGCAGTTGTTTTTCAATTTAGAGCACCTGGTAACCGGAGAAATCTATGGCACCTGAATGATTTGGCCCTGGAGCTAGCCAACCCTCGAAACATGTCAAACAGCTTGATTCATATATCACTTCTACATTTCGCTCCTTAAACCTTAAACCTATAGATCGACAACGACAACGACAGCCCGTTGACGGTATCTGCAATAAGTAATAAAAAACGGCACAAATAAATGCGAAAAAAATACGTCTTTATAGCCATCATCATTTACATAAGGGCGTCGCCGGCTGACGAAAGACCCGGCTAGTGGGACAGGGGTGTGATTGTAGTTCCACGTACGGGATTGCTGTCGTAAAGCGGCAGGACACCAGACACCCCAAAGACCCAGACCCAAACATGACTCCCAACATCGATGGCAACAGTCATCGGCATGTTGACTGGGCGAAACTAATTGCAATCAGTTACGTCTCCCCCCAACGGATGTGGCACAACACCAACAGTCAATTTGTGCGAGCGTCACAAACATGGTTCATTGTTCATATGTCTGCACACGCACACACACACACACGCACATGTGTGTATAGATACGTGCGTGTAGGTGCGTCTGAGCATGTGATGTGTCTCTAAGCGAGGATTGTTCAATTAATAGCACAATTTCACAGCTATAACTTTTAAAAGGATTTGCCTAATTAATAAATATAAATCTGTTAATTTTATTAATTGGCATCAACTTTAAACTAGTTTTAAAATATTACATTTTATATTTTTTAAATGTGGTCAAGTCGAAAGCTGACTTAAAGGGCGCTGGGAAAATCAGTCAGACAAATATTGGGATATATAATAAATTATAGGAAAAATCTGATATAAAACACAAACTTTAAGTGAAGAATTTATTAATTGTAAACTTTAATTTGTTTTCACATATTAACAAATAATAAACTATTTGAGTAAGACAGTATTTTTTTTAACTAATTAAACAGTTTGCTTAAAGCAAACAACAAATGAAATAATATAAATTATTGTCATTTATATAAATATAATAATTAATAGTGGAAAATTCTTACTATTTTTTTTTTTATATTTGGATCTATATATTTTTGGCTCTACTTCTAGTAAATCTAGGTTAGTTTTTTCTAGCAATTCCATTGATTAATAATTTTTTGCTATTGCTATTGCTGCTAAGGAGTAGAAAAAATTCAAATTCAACTAATTTTCAAACTGCCAAACTGGCAAAACTTCCCTCTTATTAAATGACTACAACGATTATATAAATTTAGCATTTGGAAAGCGATGGAAAAGTGCGATGGAAAGGTTAATGCTAATGTCAATTTCGCGCATCATCACATTGATGTTAATCGCAGTAATGATAATGATAATGATGATGATTACTGAAGGCTTCATTTCCGGCCAACAGCCAACAAGTTAACGGACTAAACGACCAAGTGATGATGTGTTGAAGAGACGGGACTTGCTGTGAGGATTGTGGCAACTGTGCGAAAAATTACTAACGCTGCACTCCTCCGCCACAGATGACGTAAAGGGCGTGTTAAGGGCGTGTTCCAAGAACAGTCTCGAGACACTCGAGAAATACTTACCGTGAATTCATCCAGCAGTATATAATCGGATTATACATGGAGTTGCTCATGGCCAACCAGTAAATAACCAAATATAATTCCTGAATGAAGGGCGCCTCAGTAATAGCCGGATAGCACGAGGTAACAATAAAGTACGTGTGGAATGGTAGCCAACAGAAGCCAAATATGAGAACCACCACAATCATCATTTTGACCACCTAAGCGAAAAATTAAAATTAAATTCAAAAATATATGAAAATTACTCAACATTAACATAATTTTCACATTTAACAATGATAACAATGTTGAAAACATGGCATACAATTTGTGTGCTGAATTTGAAAATAATAAACTTAAAAGGGGGATTTTGTACGGATTCGTTCTGGCTTACCCTTCGCTTGCTCCGCACATTCTCCACTTGGCGGGGCGTATACTCGCCAATTGTCTTGGAACCCCACAGTTCAATGCCCACACGCGAATAGGTTACTGTCATCGAGACGATGGGCAGCAGGTAGGTGAGCACTAGGATCAGAATGTTGTATCTGGGCAGATGGGCGACACAAGATAAGTAGATGCAAAAGCTGGATAGATAAAGCTAATAAGATTTGCATTTAGTGACCATTTTGGATACACAAATTGCTGTCAATTCCCATGGATATCGTGTGTCCATCTATATTTTGCTATGTGAACAATGTTCTCAATTTTTATGAGAGTTTACATTTAATGGTCTCGCGTGCCGGAAAAGCATTGAGTCGTAGCATTTTACTATTTGATTGCCCTCCGGCTTTTAAATTTGTCATTGCAAACGGCTGTAAAGGATTGCGCATCCGTTTTGCGGGAACAGCCCCCGGACAGTTGCACAGTGAGAAAAGTTTTCTAGTTCATTAATGACATTTTAAAATTATAGCAGTTTTGCAGGTGAATGTAAAAAGTTATATATTTTGAAATGAATACCATTTAATTAAAACGAACAAGGAAGTTAATATATATATAAAATCGGCTTAGTTTTCTTTTAAGAAATTAATTTAAATGCAAAATGTTAAACAAAGGCTCTACTTAAAATTTAATTAATTATGTCCAGTAGGTCTTTAAAGATTTTAGTTTAATTATGTTTCTCTCTAATTTGGGGTTTTCGAGCACAAGTCGGATTATGGCTTTGGGATTTTGCTGAGCTCTTGTTAATTTAGGATTGTGCAGACCACTTTCCAAATATTTAGTATAATCTTTTTGAAAAGTATGAGTTTGTAAAGTATTTTATTGTTTTGTGTTTAATGAGTCAACTAAAGGGATTGACTTAAAATAGGCAAAACCCAGAATAACTTTATTATTACTTCAGAATTACTTGAAATTAATGAGAATTATATTAGAGGAGCTTCAATTTAAGTCTATTATTATTTGTATGATTTATTTTGCAACATTTTCTTGGGCAAAAAAAACGTAGACACAAATTTTGCTTCTTCAAATACAAAATATTTGCGCTTTTCTCTCCGTGTACTTTGATACTCTGTCGTTTGTATTTTATGAGCTCGATTTTTTTTATAGCTTGAATTTATTCTAAGCCTTCGGGGACTGTGTCTGTATTGTCTCTAAGATAATCGGATTGCTGCAGTCAACACTGATTTCCACTGCATGCACATTTCACATTTCACATTTCATAGTTTGCCTGATTTGCTGATTTATAGCATTATGCAATTTGGCATGCAACAAAATGCTCTCGTTTATTTGCTCCTTGTTACTTACTGAAAGGACACACACACACATACTGAGACATATGTGTCTTTGTATACTCACAAATGCTCCTGCTTGGAGTGATTCGTTTGGCCATCGGGCCACTCGGGGAAGCAGACGATGCGCGTTTTGTTCTCCACGGTCACCGGCACCTTTGAGTAAGTAAAACAAAGTGTTTTCATGTAGCATAAAGTGACAGCAATTGGTTTACTTGTAAAGTGCTTTCTATTAGCTTAAAATATATATACCTCCTCGGTTTTGAAGAACAGCAGCATCGGGCACGAGATGAGTGTGGAGGACAGCCAGATGACCGCAGCGATGGCCAAATTGCGTCGCTTGCTCATTCGCGGTTGCAACGGCTTCATAATTGCAACATACCTACAAAAAAAATTGGCCAACATACTCTATTAAATCAATAAGAGAGGCTCCAAGGCGCACTATAAGCAGATTTGTTTCTGAGTAAGCGAAAACACTTACAACTTTTTACTACAAAATTATAAGATTAAGTTTCGCAGTCCTTTCAAAGAGTCAAATTTCTTTAAACAATTTTGATTAATTTCTTCTTTAAATAAATTTAAAAATTTATCACATTTTGTGCATATACAATTTAAAGTTTCTTAACAAAAAAAAACAGAAATAATTTATAATAATAATTTGCGATTGTGGATTTAAAGTAAGTGTTTTCACGTGCAAAAAGTGTATGTAAAAAACTTTATTAAATTTTTTAAATTGTAGATTAGTTTTTTTTTAAATTTTGTTTTCTTTAATTTTGTCTGTTAGTCATATTTATTTTTCTGCATCAATTTATTTGGAAAAGTATGATTATAAACATGATTTTTTTATTACAACAGATTCACACAGCTTTTTTTTGGGGCGCACCTACTTTCTTGTTAAATGGATTAGTGTTGAGGGAAAGGCAAGGCCCATGATTAAAGGGAATTATAATTATTTGATACTATTATATATAGATAATCTGGCAGTCGTTCAATGGCAATTACATTCACATTCATTCCACACAAGCGTTTAATTTCAGGTTGTTTCATTATGTTGGTCGGGCTTTGGCAAAAATCAAATTACATTGGCAAATGGAAGGCTAATGGCACAAAATGGCACATCTACGTCGTTGATTTTCATGCAATTTTACGCCGTAAATTAGTTTATATTGCCATCAAATAATAACCACTGAATCCTTTGTGACAAACGCTTTGGGTAGACTCAATCAAATCATATTTGATAAAGTCTGACAAATTGGTTATATTTTTGCACGGCTGATTTGATCAATTGATGGCTTTTGATTAATTTGAATATGGTTGAAAATAATCAATTTAATTTGAAAATCATATCATATTTTACAGGGCTCAGTGAATTTTTTTATAAGTGTTTACATCGATTAAGCATTTGATAAAGGTAATGTTTGACAGGCACTTGTTAAAATTGATGTGTTTCACATTTTTGGATAGCATTTTGTATCATCTAAGAAATTCCTATTTGGCCCTGCTCTAAACGAGCTGCTTGTTAATAGAGAATAAATCTTGGCCCAAATGCAACAAGCTACTTACATGTTCATAACCCCTTTGGCTTAACATATATCAAAGGACACGATATACTTATACACACATGCCACATGCCACATGCCGCAGACATAGCTTACATAATATTAAATTATGAATTTTTTTCTTCTTTCTTGGGAGAGTTTTCGCTAAGTCAAGATTGATAAGGGTACTGCACCCAAATCAGACAGCCCAAAAAAATCTTTGCAAACGAGCCACGCACATCTGCAATTTGTTGAGTACTTTCACATAAATACACTTGAAGAAAAGTATGTTCTTAAATCAAGTATACTCGAGTTGGAATTTCAGCTGTTCTGTGCTTAAAATTTAATTGCTTGACTTAAATCACATTTTTTAATCACGTTTTAAATATTAGAAATGTCATTCGCTAGCATCGTCGGGAACAAAATATATTTAAATGTTAAGGGGAGGTCAGCAAACAATAAAAAAATAACTATTAAAGTCCATAGATAACATTTCAAAAATAAAACATAGATAAAGTTTTTATTTAAAGAAAGTTAATAATTATGATATTTTTTTTAACTCTTCAGGCATTCTTAGGTAATAAACCCACTCAATAACTGTGCTTGATTGGAAAAATTCTTTCTAAATATTATTTTTCTAGGTGTACACATTTGTTAGTACATGTCGATGGCGTTATTAACTGACTTACCTGTCTATAGAAATGGCCATTAGTGTGAAGACCGAGGCACAGATGCTCAGCATGGCAATAAACTGCGACACCTTGCAGTATATCTCACCAAATATCCAATCGTTGTCCAGCATATAGTAGTAGTTAAAGGTAACATTGAGGCTGGAGACCATCGCATCGGCAATGGATAAATTCACTGCAATCGAAAGACAAACAGGTAAAAAAGTACACAAGAAGTTTGCGTTTATTATCAGTGAAAGTGTGCAAGTATCTTAAGCAAACAAGTTACGTGACAAAGCTAACAAAATAACAACAACAACAACAACAACAACAGTAACAACAGAGATTCAAGTGGCAAATACAAACACAAACAGTCCACAAAATTTATCTCACACAATAAAGGTAACAAACAAGAAGGCAACATCCCATATATTTATACTTTTTTTTTTATTCTTGGGCATACTTTATTATTTATTTTGTTATTGTTTATTTATGCCTTGTACATTTATAATTAGTTAAAAACCCAGGGCAAACAAATCAATAAATAGGAAGGGGAAGCATAATTAAATGGAGCCTTTTAAATGTAAATGGGAAAAAGTCGGCTCATTTGTTTGTCCCTACTTGTTTTATTGTATTTTGGTTTGTAAGTAGAAAAGTGCTTATTGTATGAAACGATTTACATGAAACACTAAAATCGACGTCGACACTAACACAAAAAAATAAAACCCAAAAAAAAAAACAAAAAATGTGAGAATAAAAAACAAATAAAATTATTATGGGTAGGTTTTTTTTGTCATTGTTTACTTTTCATTATCTATGTTGATAAGTAGCAGAGAAATAAGCATAAAAAGCAACATTTGCAGCAATAACAACAACAATGAAACAAATGTTTCTCTTTTGGCTGTGTTTTCTTGCAACGCCTACAATCGTGCCGCACTTGTGAAACGACCTGGCCTGAAGCGCTTTTGGGCATAAGCTCTGAAAGTCCTGGACGTCCTGGGCGTCCTGGAGCAGCCTGATGGCCTGTCAGCCATGTCGTTGAATATCGATTTAGTATCGTTTTAATTAGTAAAGATATTACAATAGGAATGAACACTGACAACCAAGAATGCAAATGCATAGCGACAACATTAAGACGGGCCACCCAAAGAAGCTATTAATATTCTAAGAATAATTGACAATGTGTATTTAAAATTGTAAATTTTATTAATGACTTTAAGCTTACATAATATTTGTAATAGTATTAGTAATTTTGATGAGATAACAGCTGCAGGACGAACTTCGTCTTCTCGCCTGAGACAGCAGCCGCCCTTTTCTGCCAACTAGTAGGTCAGGGGGCTAAACGTATTTCAGAAACTTATTTGCCATTTTTTCATACACTTCACAAAAATCTTGTCGATTAGACCAACAAACGATTGAGCTTGGGCTCATAAGAATAGCAATGGCCTGTCCTTTAAAATATGCTTAAGTGCCATTCATGTAAAATTTTTTTATGAATATTATCTTAATAATATCAAATATTAATGAAAACAACTTCTTGCTACTTTATCATAAAGTAACTATAATATTTATATCACAAACATTTTTGTCTGACCAATTTTTAAATAAATTAAAAATAACTTTTTTGTCAGTTCAACATAACCCACCTAATTTTTGTAAATCACTTTTCTTTCTAAATTGAACTAATATAAACAAATCTTATGAATCAGATTTTTATGGCATTTTTAAATAAGAATTTAGCCAACATATAATCGTTATATATTTGGAATTTAGCCAACATATAATTGTTATCTATTTGGAATTTAGCCAACATATAATTGTTATCTATTTGGTTGGCTAGCATATTAAATTTAAATGTTAATTTGTAAAAAACTTCGCATAATGATGAAAGAGGAATTTGCAGCTATTGGCAAAAAAAGATTCGTCTTTATGCCTTAATGTGTCCTTTTGTGGGGAGACATTGTAATTAACGATAACGAATGCTGCATGTCTACTTTGGTGTGCATTACAGTCAAGAACAGTCCAAATTAGTAAAGATAAAACAAAAAGAAATAGATATCTTTTCTGAGGAACAGTATTCAATCTTCGGCTAGCAAAGAAGGCTTTTCGTTATTATTTGTTGTCAACTAGCGCATGCATAAGGCCGGCGGGCTTTCAAGTAAATGCAACGCAGTGTGTGTGTGTGTTTGTGTGTGTGTGTGTGTGTAACAATTGTCGGAAGGCAGTCAGCTGACAGCATCTGGCCAGGGTTAGTTTTTGTTGTTCCTCTTTCTTAGTTGTTCTTCTTGTTTTTTTTGTTCTCGTTGTTTT
The DNA here is from genome assembly GCA_035042365.1 of Drosophila dives. NCBI lineage: Eukaryota > Metazoa > Arthropoda > Insecta > Diptera > Drosophilidae > Drosophila > Drosophila dives. The sequence goes on from JAWNLJ010000442.1 coordinate 4,521,549, forward strand.
TGTTGTTCTCGTTGTTCTTGTTATTTACTGTTTTTTTGTTCGGGGTACATTTTTGTGCGCTTTGTTTTTAATGGTTTGGGCAATAGCAGTCGGAAGCGCACAAACATACACATACACCTACACACACAAATAAATGCGTACTGAAATATGTGCATGTATATAAGTGAGTCCACTGCATATGTATGAGCAAGAGAGCCTGTTATTTTTAGTAATGTCATTATAAATAGACAGAGCAAGAAAGTGAATGGGAAAGGGAAGGCGAAAATATTTCCATTAGTTGACATTAGTCAAAACTTGACAGCTGAAATGCAAATAAATCACTGCGAGGCAAACGGAAACTGTTGCAAACTGAAAGTTGTCCTTAAACATATTTGAATCGTTATTTAATATAGTCAATCAAAAGCTTAAGTATTATCTGATTATTTAGAATAGAGAAATTCTGTCTTCGTTGCTGCGTTGCAAAACTGTTGCAAACTGAAAGTTATATTTGCAGAGATTAAAACAGTTATTTAATAGACTCAATGTAAAGCTTAGGCATAATCAGATTATTTATTATACTGATTACCAGACAACATACTGAATGTACAGCTTAAGTTTAATCTGATTAATAGAAATGTTGGCATAGGAATGCAAACCAAATTCCGCTCCTGTTGATGACTGTTTAATATTAGTTGTATATATGAAACTAAAAAACAAGTTATACAAATTAAGTTGATTTAGTTAAAAAGTTTTGAAAAACAACTGAAACTGTTTGCCAAAAAGTTACGTGGCGTATGCGCAACTTTTTTTTTACATATTTATTACACATACGCAATGCTCTCATTTAGTTTTAGTTGCCAAGGTTTAATTCACTCACCTATAAAATAATTGGTAACCGTTCGCATGCGCTTGGTGGTCAACACAATCCATACGACAATCAAATTGCCGCCAGTTGCCACTATAACCATGCCTCCGAAGAGAATGCTCCAAAGCACCTGGCGCCACCAGGGCACGACGAAGGCAAACGACGGAACTGTCGCTGCTGCATCCTCCTCCTCACCATCGAGTCCAAGACCGCCACCCATTTCGGTGGCAGTAAGTCCTGTGATGCCCGTTGGTAAACTGCACGAGAAGAGTCAATTTGTGTGTGTGTGTGTGTGTGTGTTGAAAACATTTTTGTATTAGTGTCACAAAGATTAAATGTGTTAAGCCAAACGAATGCACGACAAGTCGATGTACCTTTGGGTCTATCTCCCTATCCATATACACAGTCAGAAATTATTAGAGTTGTGTATTCTTATGCTATTTAAATTACAGTTTTACGTGCTTAAAACCAAATATTTATAATATGTAAGGAACTAAAAATTTAATAAATAGTAAAATAAATAATAAATAAATTTACTACACTTTTCAGTGATCAAGTTCGCTTAAAAGTAAAGCTGATTTTTTACAATTTTTAATATTTCACGACAATAACGAATATTAAAATATAAAATTACAGTATTAAAAAAAATATGCAATAAAATTTAATACAATCAAAATTTAGAAGATATTCTAAAAAATATTTTAAATATTATTTTCTCGTATTTTCTACTAATTACCAGATATTTGATTCCCTTGCTTGATTTCAGATTCGTTAATCTTGGTTATTCAAACTCAATTATATGATATTTTTCTCTCTGAGTGTGTGTGTGTGTTTGTGTGTGGATCAGTATTGTGTTTCACATACACGAATTTAATTGTCCGTGCGTTAACAAATAATTTGGGGGTATATTTTTTATTATTTTGGGCTCCTCGCCAACGACATTAAACCTCAGTCAGGTTCGGAATGCGTTAAGGGTACTTCACTCGTTGTTATCTATTTAATATTTTGTTGCTCCAATTGTTTATTCAGTCCGGCGTGTGTGTGTGTGTGTGTGTACAAGTATTTAAATAGGCTTACAGACGCACACACACTTGTGTGTTCAGTAATGTGAATGTGCCATAGATTTAGAGGTTTTGTTTAAAGAGGCTTTGCCTTTATTCTTCCCCTTATCTCCTTTCTCAATGCCTGTCAACTGAATAGAATGCGTATGTTGGTCCGTAAATATGACAGTAAATGGGGTCTCATATTAAACTTGGCTCGTTAGGAGCCACGCTGACACACAAGTAATTTAATATGATGCTGGCATACAAAATCAGCTGTGGGCGTGGGCGTAGCAAAAGCGTAGTTAGTCAGTCTCCTAATTGCATTTGTTAACTGATGTTAGTTGTTGACGGTTTTGCGTTAGTTTTAACTGGTTGTTGCTCTCCAGTTCCTTGGAGAAATTCGCTTTAATGCGCTGCCTGCAAAGTACAATAATAAGTGCAACATTTTCCTAGATCGCCTTTTCTTTATTGGCCTGGTGCAAAAAGATGATTATTGGTTTGTTTGGCCGGCTAATTTTGCAGCAGAAGCAGCTGCACCCAAGGACAAAAGCGAAGAACAAATTTAAAAGAAAATAATTTTGACCAGCAGCCCCAGGCACTTGATAATTTAAGAGGGAGAATAAGTATGCTCGACTATTAGATACTTTTCTTATAAATACATTCGATATTAATTAAATGATAATTATATCATTTAGATAATAAAATAAAAACTGAACCAGTTTTTCGCTCATTGATAACTACCCCAAATTTAAGAGAATTTGAGCGATAAAAATAATTATAAATAGAAGAACACAAAAATCAAATATATTTTGTTAGATTGACGTACTCAAAATATTGTCATAAAATAATTATTTACTAAAATTAGCATGCAAATCAAATATAATTTTGTAGATTGAATTCATCAGAACAACGCTCTAATTGTTATAAAAAAAAACTAATAAATTTATCTGTCTGTTATTATTAGTATTAATTATTGATATTCCAGAGAACAAATATAGTTATATATATATATATTATCATATATGCAAATAGTCTATAAAAATAAAATTAGCTCGTTTAAATGAATTTGAACATAAATTTGTTAAAGTTTATAGTAGTCTTATTTCAACCCATTTTATGGGCCACAGCGAATTTAAGTGAAATAAATTTCTTGTAAAATTTTCCTTTTCCTATTTTGGTCTGACCTTTTCTGTGGTTTTGATTTGTTGCAGTAAGCCTACAAATGTGTTGGCAAGACAAACAAGCAAACAATTCGATGGAAAGAAAACATTGAAAACCGCAGAAGCAGAATCAATTTCCGGAATGATACTTTTACTTAAATATATCATTCAACCTAGATGAGGCATACAAATCGGTTTACGACTGTCAAAATATATTTTAGATATGTCAAGCGCAACAGTTATTTGGGTGTGTGGGTGTGTGTGTGTGTGTCTGCCGATTCTGCCTAATTCTGTGTGTAGGTGTGTGTGTGTGTCTGACTGTTTGTGAAGCTAAACAAATTGTTGATGCTGAAATAGGACTTTCGATGTCGTTAGAAAGTTAAAAAGTTTGCTAATAATTTTTCTAACTGATCGGCTCTAAAATACTCTGTGCGCTATGTAAATTTGATGCCGTATTTTAATTAAGTACTTGAATATATAAGCAAAATCGCTTAAGACCATAATAAAATAAGTACTTAACTACCAAAACCAAATCCATTAGAAATATTTATCTATCAATCTAAGCACTTAAGTAAAGACAAAGTTTTTAGCCTTCGAAAATCAGTCAACAATCTAAATCCATAAAAAATGTAAGATTTCACTTTGGAAGCTTGTCCTTTCAGAAACACTTTTCTAATAAACAAAATTAAGCGGATTTGAAAATAAGTATTCAAATTTTTTACAATGATTTTCATGGAACCTAGCCAAAGTACAAATAAAAGAAAATACTAGTAAAAATTTTCTTACAGAAAATAAAAACACATAAAAACCATTAAAATAAAAAAATGAAATTTTTTTTAGTAAGCAAAGTGAGATTTAAATACGCCCTTTGTTCCCAATGGGAATGCTGTGGACTGAAGCAAAAAATAGCATTATACAGTCACAGGCACTTACACACAAACACACACACTCAACCACACACACACACACACACACCACACACCCACACCTTATAATAAACAAGCAATAGATGTGAAATGAGTTTTTATCTACATTCGTATTTGTATTCGGCGTGGGCCATCAATGTAATGTATTTGAAACGGAAATAAAAAGCCAAGAATGGGCGGTGGGCGATGGGTGGTGGGTGGTGAGTGGTCTTGTGAACGGAAATGCCTGACTGATTAAATGGCGACTTGCATTGAGTAAATGGCAAACTGAGCGAGTGAGTGAATGCCTGTCTGGATACCGCAATTATGCGTCATTAGATATGCATGATGAGTACACAAAGCATAGAAGCTGAGCAGGAGGATTCATACTGGAGCGAGCTCATCTCATCAGCTAAAACAATGAGCAGCAAGCCATAATGTTTTTGGCCAAAACGTCGCGTCTTGTGGATTAATCATTTCTGTGTGTTGTGTATTAATTGAATTTGTGCCATAATTTGGGCCTTTGAACTGGATTACACACCAAGAAAATCTCTGCTTATTTGCAACAAGATATTATGTCAAATTAAAAAAATATTTTATATTAACATATCTCATGACATCCCCTAACGTTTCCCTCCCCCTTCATATAGCATTACTTTTTATCTTACGTTACAATTTTAAATGTATCTAAGCTTGTCTTAAGGGTGTATCAATTTCAAAATATCGAAAAAGGATCCGCTTAGTAATAAGATATAATTAAATTCTTGAGAGCCCATTTGAGACAAACAGCGCATGCAAATATAATTATATATATTCTAAGGTTTATGGAAGCATACAGATAAAAATAAATTGGTGTCAATAAATATTTACTTTTGCTTTTGCTTGTTTACACTTTTAATTTGGAATATTTACGTAAGAAATTATAACTGTCATTTAATTATTTGCTCAATGAAAAACTGCTACTGCAAAAAATTCTAACATATTTGCATATTATATTTTTGATATTTACTTTGAATTATTTATTTTCTATTTTTATCTATTTATTGATTAATTCTCAATTTAATTTAATTTTATTATGATATTGTTATGAATTGCTGAGTTTAACGAGAAGTTTAGTAACTCTATATTTATTTATATAACATATATATTTTTTTCTGTAACAAAACAAGAAATTTTCTTGGTTTAGCTAACAGAAAAAAGTTTACTAAAAATTGTTTAGTTTGTCAAACAAGATATTTGGCTAGACTATTTATACCAAGTTAACTTTATTTATTTTTTATAGATATGTATACCTAAATTAAAATCCTTTTTTTGTGTGTAGAATTTGACTAATGTTTCAAATTTGTTTACTTACACCCTGCTCAGATTGTAGGCCAAGTTGGGCTGCTTGATATCGGAGGTAAAATCGACAAGTGGAGTTTGATTGGCCAAGACGCTGTGCATTGCGCTGGAGAGCATGGCTGGGGCGTAAGTGCTCCAGTTGCTCCAAGTGTTGTCCAGAAGCTGGTCATCGTTGTTATCCATGGTTGCCGTTGCTTTGGCTGTCTTTTCTATCTATTTGTTTTTGTCCTCGCTAATGTGGCGTGTCCTTATTTGGATTCCATTTATTTGCTCGTCTGCCTGCGAAAGACGACAAGTGGGTAGAAAAATATATTTAACTAATTTCATTTTCTGGCAAAATAATTCTTAGATATTTTCTCTAGTGGTTTCTGTTTTTGGTCAGCCACTAAATTCAGAATTGTTAATGTGGCTAAAAAGTTTGTAGTACGTGAATGTGGCAAGGATGTGTGTGTGTGTGTGTGTGTGTGTGTGGGTGGGTGTGACTGTATGTGCCATAAAGTAAACTTATTAGATGCTCTTCTTTCGGGTCAGAGGTCACGATAGGTTTTGATTTTTATATGTCGGCAACCTTTGGCTCATTTGGGGTTGCGGCTTGTTTGACGATTTTATTACAAAAAGACCAAGCAACAATCAGCAAAAGGGTTTTCTGTGGTTTGTTTGACATAATAGAAAAAATGTTTGTTGACACAATGGGCCCCAAAGGGACGTGTTGTCACATCAGAGTTACTTTAAAATTTAAATAGGTCCACCCACTAAATGCTTCCAGAATTTAATAAGCGTAAAATAAACTTTTAAATTTGCATCGAATTTTGCTACATCAAAGCCAATTAAAAGTTTGAAACGGATACAATTTATTTGGCAAATCTCCCTTTCCCCTAAAAGTACAAAATATCTCATTAATAGCTGTAATTTGATATGAATCAATTGACGTTTAAGGAGCTCATTTGGCCATTATTATTATTGAATAATTTCAAATTTTGCTCTATCTTAAAATAAACCGCTGAAATTCTTGCATTGATGCAGAAAATCCGCAATGCAACCACATCAATAATTTCTCAAATGTCTTCGGTTATTGCTTATTATTTATGTTAAATTTATTAATTATTCAATTAATTAATTAGTAAGATTGTGCAACTGAAATTTTCACAAATGGATTGATGTTATTATCTGTGGTTATCTAATTAACTTGTTCTCTTTGGTGCTTAATGTGGTAACACGATGCATTCATTTCTGACCAAATGACTAAATGTTTTAAATATGTCATTTATTTCTATGCCTCGAAATCTAATCACAGCAATATTTTCTTATCTGAGAAAACACTTTAAGTAAACTTAACAACCTCATTTGTATCTCTTAAATGTGCTCATCGAAATAGATAAAGGTGGCAGACTTTGAGGTACCCAACGTTCAGATGTGTATATAACTATATAATATTTATGGAATATTATAATATATGATTTGTTGTGATTAAAAAAGTAGTAGTAGTATTAGTAATAGTAGTATTAGTTCTGTCACTCTGATTAATCTGCTTAAAAGCCACAGCAAAAAGTGAAATGTAGAAAAAGATTATTTTACTTATTAAATAAAATAAAATGCAGATTTTTATCTGACTACAAATTAGAAGATTATCATATTATTATTTGAGACAACAATCCATGCCAAAAAAATCTTGCATATAAGTATTCGCCAAACACTCGTTAAAATTCCAAAACTGTCTAAACAATTCAATAATTGTTTGTTTGATATTCTATAAATTTAGTTTGTTACTCTTGTGGAACCCCTTGAATATATAACATTCGTCTACAAAGCGATTTTATATTTTGTTATTTATTTCAATCATCAAACAAACACCTCAAAGAATAGAAAAATAAAGTTAAATTTGATTTTCATCAAATAGCTAGACATTTCAAATTAAAATAAAATGTGATCCAATTTACAAGAACAATTCTCACTAAAGGAGACATTGAATGTGTCCCAAGAGCTAGATTTACTCACCTTTGAGTGTTTGTGACAAACGGTGAATTGAGTAAAGAAAATTGTTTTCATTTTTACAAAATTCTTTTATTTTTATTTTTTTGCCTTAACGAAAATGGACAGTTTTGGTATGAACTGGATTGTGGGTGAACTCTATGCTGACCTGCCGCTGACAGTTTAAGATAATTTCTGAGACTGACGACAGCGTCTGCCTTGCCACTTGCCACTTGCCACTTCAAAGTCGCCACTCAACAAAATGAAATCTACCCGCCATATTTAATGGATTATTTTTAGGGCAAACTTTATATTTATGTTGCTGACAAATTATCAACTTTGGCCGGAATTTCTGTTTTCTTTTTATAGCAAATGATGCTAAAAATAATAGTCTCAATGATGTAGAACAGCAGCAGCAGCAAAACAACAAAGCACAATGCCAAAATCAATTGCCGGCAAGTTGTCTACACTGCACACAATCAATACAAATGTGAATTGAAAACATATGGATTATTATTAATGTGGCTCCAAGCGGGACGCGAGAGGGTTGGGTTGGGTTCGGTTGGAAATTGAAAAGATTGCGATGCAGTTGCGGCGACGAACGGGCATTGTAGTCTTAATGAAATGTAAACAAACTTCAAAAGAATGTTGGCCATAAATGGCAGCTAGCTAGATTGGCCCGAACTGCACTCACCAACTGACTTGCGGGCCAAGAGACTGAGGGTGTAACATTTAAAGACGGGTCTGGCAACCACAATCTTATGAAATAAACTAAAAAAGTTTGTGCAAAAATATTTGCCACTATGGCAACAGAAAATAAAAAAAAATAGATATTTATAGATATATATAGATATATATAAGTAGTCGATAAACAACATCGGCAACTGTCCAAAGCTCTTTGACTGATGTCCCTTCAAAGGACTTTCGTTTTCACACAAAAATTGAATTTATTATTTTGTATATTGTTGCTTTTAGTTTTGCTGGTGTCGACTTGAAAAATAGGCAAAGTGTCACGTGCCTGGCAGTTCGCAGTGGAAAATATTTTAAGTCTTGGCTCGAAGTCGATTTTTTTTTTCTTTGGCATTATGCGGGCAGTTTTGTTAGACGCCCCTTTATACGTACGAATATAAAATATATATATATATATATATATATGCCGTTTAAATAAATTTGTCTTCTGAGTTGAGTTTTGCTAAAAGCAACTTTATCACTGACATAACACGCGACTAAACACTGCAAAAGCCATAAAAATCAAAATGTGTCTTTGTTGCCATTCAATATAAATATATTTATATATATATATATGTATTGGCTCTATTATGAATAGAATAAAATAGCTATTGAGTTTTTATGTTTATGTCCATCATTTGAGAAATTGTCTGAAACAATATCAATTGAAAAAATATATTATTACCTAATTGAACATTTTGTGCAAATCAATATACATTAAAATTCGAAATTATATTTTTTTATACTTAACAAATTGTGCACTTTTAATTCCCTTAAAATATTACAACAAATTGAAAATAGAAAGCATGCTGATAGAAATTCTGAAAAACAAACCACAATGCAAAACTTTTTCAAGCTGTTTCTGTTTTTACTATATAATATTAATTCATAATATGCCTAGGCAAGATAATCTTCGACCGATTAATATAAATAATTAAATTTTTAAAAGGAATGTTTTTTATGGCTTTGTTCATCAATACTTCTCCCATACCTGATTCACTTTTTGCTCAATCTTTTATTTAATTTACAAATTATTTTAATGCTAAGAAAGCAAATTATTTTCAATCGCCATAAATATTTTTTTTTATGGATTATTTAATAATGAATGAAATTGTTCTTATTTTTTGCTGTTGTACACGAATGGGGGAAGGATTAACTTTTGATGACATCCGCTAGGAAATGGACATTCACACACACATACACACAAACTGACTGTTAAATCAGCTTTTGTTGTGCGCTATGATTAGTTGTGAGAAGAAGTTGAGAAACTTGAGTTTTATACATGTGCGATGTACGTGGTTTTGTTGCTGTTTGACAAGTCAAGTAAAGGATGTGCGGGCTGTGCAACAAAATAAGAGAATAATAATAAAAGCGAGTTTTCTTCTTTCTTTTTTTGTTGTGTGACGTTGTTGTGCGCGGCACTTGCCCCTTTGTGGCCTTTAACTGTGTCTATGATGTGTGTTTTCCAGAATGTATGCCATTACATAAAGACATGCATGTGTCTGTGTGTGTGTGTGTGTGTGTGGTGTGTGTGTTTGTGCATGTGTGTCAATAAGAAATGGGTTCATACTTTTTGCTGAATGTGCCATGCTGGTCTACTTTTAGGCTGAGTCTGCTCGTCTCCTCATCTCCTCATCTCCACACTTTCTTGGCCCATTAACCAAGCGAAAGTTCTAAAGCAATTTAATGTTAAAACGCGCGGCGGCTACGACATCCTGCCCCGCCGACATTGCCCATGCCCCGCACCTATTTTTGTGGGCATGACTAGCTTCTTTAACTTTTCATGCGTCTTTTGTTTTGCGCGCACAACAACAATGGAAATGAAATAAACTTGAATTGTAATTACCAAGGCCTAATGCAAGTATTTTGTTCTCGCCTTTTTTTTTGTAATTTGTACACATAACATTTCTGAACGAATTGAAATTAATACGAGGCTACAAATTGGCCACATGTTTCTACATACCCAACACATTCAGCTGTTGAGCGAATTCATTAGAGTTAAAATTCATCAAAAAATTGAATTTTTAATGAGCTTCATCAGCTGTGTGCTCCGCGATAAATGAATAATGCGTCTGTTGCTGTTTTTCGCACCTAACAAAAAAGAGGCGCCCAACCGTTTAAACAATACCCGTAAATACTAATATAAATAAAAGGTGTGCTTAACACACACCAAACACACACGCACACCACACACGCACACCATAAATACTGATATAGATTTTAATGTATGCTCAAAAATAAGACTGTCGGAAAAATGGTTGGCAATCTGTTTTTTTTTTGGCACGATTGTAATGTGTGTGTGTGCTGTGTGCTGTGTGTGTGGTCCAGATAAATTGAATGTGCTCTTTTAATATGTTTGCGTGTGTATTAAAATATTTTCAATGAAAACAAGCAAGCGAGTAATTAACTCATTTACTAAACGATTTCACAAGATTTACACTCAAAATGACAAAACGTAAAATATGAGAATTATATTTTGAAAATCCGCTGATTACGGTCTGCGCAATAAAATGTTTCAGTTCTTTTAGAATATAAAGTAAACATATTTAAATGAACAGTTCCGTCAGAATATAAAGTAAACATATTTAAATGAATAGTTCCGTCTGAATATAAAGTAAACATATTTAAATAAATAGTTAGAGCACTCATACGACCTGTTGTACAGCACAGATCTTTTTTTTAAGAAAACAAGCCAGGCCACCAAATGGTCAAGAAGTTCTTTTGGTCTTTTGGCCAGAGCCATTCAATGCCTTAGCTTATCTTTATTGAGTTTATCAAGAAGCCAACACACATTTTAATGCTGTGTGTGTGTGTGTGTGTGTGTGTATTCACTGAGGGAGTCCAAAGAATCGAAGCCATCACTTCTTTAATACATTTTTTTTTTGCTTGTTTGCTGGTCATCTCCGATAGTCAATTCCTGGAGCAGACCCTGTTCAGTCAATTTATTACAATTACGTGTAAATTGAGGAACAAAGCCAATCCAGACGAGGCCATCAAATAAGATCTCAATTAGTAAATGCAAAAAGCAGCAGAGGCCAACTCTGTCAGGCACTTGTCTCCAGTGGGTTGTGGATCAAGTGCTGGGGAAAGATGGTTGCAGATGGGAGATGGAATGGTCTGACGCCTCTGAAGAGCTAGGTATAAAATATATCCGAACTTATTTGTATTTCAATGAAATCAAATTGAGTTGCAATTCGAATCGAATTTGTTGTATTTTAATTTCACTTTGTGTATGATTTTATTATTTGTAATGGCAAATATCACATTTATACAACGATTTTCAATATATTGCGCAAAAATTAAAAAATATCAACTTTTTCTATATAAAAACTCAATTATAAACAGACGACGACTATTTAATAAAATATTTCTCTTACTCAAATTGCAGGAATTGCTGTGACAAAATGCAGTTTAATTGGAGAGAAAGGACTGAAAAATGAGGATTGCAAGTGAATGATTTAATACTCTTCTTGATTGGAGCTTATCAGCTGAATAATCTTTATTTGAACATCAATAAATATTTAATAACATTTTTCGTTCAACATAAATATTTTTTTTTGTGATTACAGTTTGAGATCTAACTTTTTTTTTTAATGTAAAAAGAAATTTTTCATAATATTTAAAGCACATAATAATTTGGAGATTTTGGTCGCCAATTTGTTGTATCTTATTCCAACGTGAATTAAATTTTAATGTTGATCGATAATTAAATATTTGCAGGGAATGCCTTTAAAATTTAATAATCTATTTTTTTCGAAAATAAAATGATATCGCGAATTGGCGTAAGTTATGGGTAAAATAAATTAAATTTAAAATGACATAAGATAACTTATTTTCCATATTAAAATATTAAAAATAGTCTTACTGTTTTTATACAGATAAATAGGGGGACAGTCGAATATGGCTAGATCGATTCGGCTTTTTCATCTGCTCAAGAATATTTATGGAGATCCTTTTATCTGCCTAATTTCCTTGTTAACTATTTTGGTATAACAAAAATAGTCGAATAGAGGATTAAAAATTGGATTTGTTAAAATGTGCACATGAATTAAAGATTTGTTAGGGGCTTCTGTTGTGCGATGAGGAGAATTATTGTCATTTCAATTCATAGGATTCAAAGGATGATAGTGCAGTGGTGCTGCTGACCAGTGTTTTCTGCTTTGGCTTGTTTGCTGGTTTGGCTGGGCTTTCTGAATGCCTCAGTTCCAATTTAATTAAATGTTCTGATGCATGACAGCACCACAAAACAGGAGGAACAAGCTGGAGCATACAATATGGCATTTGGACTGATTCGCTTAAAGACCTTTCCGCCAACTGAATTTACAGAAAAGGGCTCGAAGCGCGGACGCATTGGGGCAAGAATGTATGTACACACATACACACATACACACACACACACACACAGAGACACATAATACATATACATAGATGTATTTGTCAGCATCGCTTAAGCATTAAATTCAACTAATGGCTGCCAAAAATACTTTTGACTATTCCGTAATGTTTTGTGGCATTGAGGGTCGCTAAAAGCAATTCGTGTTGAAAGGATTTCATTTTGCTAAGCTGACCAGCGAATATGTGGAGTGATTTTTCCTTTTACATATTATGTTAGTCTGGCCTATTGCTGAGAGAGCACAGAGTTCACTGATCCGATGGTGTCTCCGCAGTCAGACCACCAATAAGGACAAACAATTCCGAGCATCATTTCCAACATTAAATATTTAATGCTAGACGGGTTAGTACTGCTTTGATTGATTTACGTGATTTTCGTCCGTATCAAAAAAATTATTTTATGCTCCGGAACACACACACACACACGCACACACAAAGAAATACAAAGCCAAATTGAATTATGTTTTCGGCATAAGATTCGAGAACAAAAAAGAAATTTGACATTTAATTGCATATTTGGAATTGTTAGCTTTTTGCACATTTACCTTAAAATTAATTTTACTTCAACATTGCGAATATTTCACACTGAAATACTTTTTAAAGGTACTAAAAAATGTTCCAAGTTATTAATGGAATTTTCAAAGTTCACATATTAAACCGAAAAGAAAAAGTAAAGAAGATATTTTGCACTGTTGAAAACTCATTTTGAACGTATATGAAATTAATTTAATTAAATTGTTTTATGTGGCAAAGTATGTAAGATGGGAAAGAAATAAAGTAGTAAAAAGATGGATATGCAATTTAATGGCCAAAATTAATGAACATTTATGAGAAAGTGGCAATTTGCCAAATGTTTTCACTTTAGATTTGCCACTTAAATGCACTCAATTAAGCAAAAACACACAAATACATTGAGCCTAATATTATTATACACTGCAATTATTATACACTCGATTTAAAGTTTAATATGCAGTGCGTTAATCGAGTGGAAAAACAAGGCATTAAATGCGGTCTCAGCTTTGGGTGGTTATATCTTAAGCACAAGCAAAAATATCTTACTAAATCATAATTTGATTATTACCTGTGCTTTATGCTTGAAACACTTATCTTTCCTTGGAAGACTTGAAACGGAAATTATGAGCAATTTGTGTGTAAATTATTACAGACTTAAGTGGGCAAAACTCTGGGCACAACCAAACCAACTAAACGCAGAAATTCTACGGAATTAAATAAGTTTCGGTTTTAGTTGATAAACGAAGACTTCAACTTTGATGCATAAAAAGTTGAATTGTTACATACTCAAGTGGAAAAAGCCCAACTAAGGTTAACTTTAAGTTGAAAACAACAGCTAAAATGTACAAATTTGAAGTATAATATTAAGAATTAAAATGCATTTGAAAATTATTCGACAAAGTTTCATAAGCAGGAAAAGTTTTGGCAAAACTTAATTGAGTGAGTTTAGTTTTTAGTTGATGGACGAAAAATTCAACTTTCAAAATTAATATTAAGTATAGTTAGGCACTTGTTAATTGTTATAAAATTAAATGCAAAAAAACTACGAACAGAACTAAAACTGCTCAACGATGAAATGCTACTGAATTAAAGTGAGTTAGCGTTTTTTGTTTGTTGGCGTTGATGAAAAATTCGAAGCTTTGTCACACAATATTAAGTATTAAAATGCATTAGTCAATTATTATGTACTTCCTGTCGCACAGCAAACAAGACGGCACATTTGAGAGCTGGGCTTCAAATGTGTCTGTTGCAAATTAAGGTTCTCAAATAACATTGTCCGTTGAGTGCAAAGCAAACCTCGTCGGGTCTCCCAGTGTAGAATTTTCAATTATTAATAAGCGTACATTTAATGATCAAGAATGTCGAGAATATTGCTTGAGAAAAAAAAATATATATGTATAAAAAAATATAAATTTCTTCACTTACTTTACATACAAAATAGACAAAATGTCTGTGCCCAATCGAAACTTTGCTAATGCAACTTGGAAAACACAAATCGGCAATAAGAAACGATTTTTATTTGTGTTGTTTTTATTTTTTTATTTGTAAATATTTGTTGGTTTCCTTTAAAGCAACAAAGTATACATTTGTTAATAGCTCAATGAAATTAAAACTAGACACACACGGAAACACGCACACATAAACGCACTAGTTAATTGTTTAATTTCAGTTTATTTTTTGTTGTTTATTTTGCACATATACAATTTGAATTACAATTCGAAAAATGTTGCCGCCGGCATTTTCTATAACACTTTTCCTTAAAAAACTCAATTTCGAACCAGCGAAGAGTTCGCTGCCTTTTTGCTGTATTTCGAACCGTTCGCGCGCGAGTTTGCCGTCCAACTGACGGCAACATTGGCAGCGGCCAACTCTGCCAACTGTCTATGTGAATAGAACAGCAGCAAAAAGGGAAGGGAAGCAAAAGCAGCGAACTGCGAGCAGAGACGCAAGTCGCAGCTGACTTTGGCTCAGCGTTCGCTTGTTGCTGCCATGTGGAGTGCACTAAACGATAATAAATACAAAGTACAACACAGTTATTAATAAGTATAATGACAATTAATTACTCTCATTTTACATGATGCAATTGCTTAATTATAATTATAAAAACAGCGCACAATTCGAATGAGAAACGTTCGTTTTGCCAGTGTTGTCGTGCTGCGTGCACTTTTGCTTTGCGACTGCGCCTTATCTTGATGCGGAGCATTTTCTGCTCTCTCTGTTTTCATACGCACATTCGTAAACAGAGCGAACAAGTAAATTGTCTTGCGGCCCACGTGCAATTGGCTCCAAAGCAACTGAGCGAAAGATGCCAAATATAAATTATAGTGGCTATGTCTGACTCTGCTGTGTGTGTGTGTGTGTTTGCGTGTGTGCGAATGTTTGTTGGTTTAGCGGCAACAAATGTTTTGTCTCAGTTCACATGAGTCAGCTGCAGTCAAAAATGCCTTAAGTAAGCAACATAAAACCATATAAAAATGTATAAATAAATCAAATTTGTTTTATTGCTGATTTTTCCAGTACTTTGTGGCACGTTCTGCTCTTGACACCTTTGCAAATCATGAGCGTAGCTGAGAACTTAGCTAGGGGAGCAGAAGACATCAGTGCAAAAATGACATCAAAAATTTGTAAGTCTAAAATTGCAGAATCCATTTGGCCTCTTAAAGAAAGAGAAGTGATAGAGCCTCATTGACACTGGCTAATCAATCATTAGAGCAGTAAGTTAGCCATCTTATCATCAGCCACATCACGCCCCATGCACTTACCACACCTAGCTGTATTCATTAGAACGGCACTTGTGGCGTATACGCAACGTCCACAACAGCTGGCCAACACTTACGGCTAGCCGCTGCTGCTTGGTCATTGTGGGCCATAAGGTGCCATGTTAATGACCCGTATTTAATCAACATTAATTGGAGACTAAGCTTAGACATGCACTCCTCCCCTGTTCCCCGTCCCTCATTAACTATAATCACTTTGTCAACTACAACTTGAAAATTAACACCGAGCAGCGAACATTTTTTGGCTAAATACAGACAAGTTGACAGTGTACATTTTAATTTATTTTTTTTTTTTGATTGATGGTCATTTTTAGTTTTTGTTCGGCAAAGCTTTTTCCGCTTTTCAATATGCAAAATTTTAAATTTTTTAGAGCACATCATGTAGTTACAAAAACTAAATAACATAAATAAAGTAGAACTTTTAGATAATTGAATAAAGCTACTTTTATAATAAATTCAAAAAGAATATTCAATAAAACTCATTAATAAATAAATAAAAATAAATAAGTTAATAAAATTATTAGAAATAAAATGAATACCAATTGTAAAAATAATAATGATATATCTCTTTATAAATAAATAAATATATATCTTTGAACAATACAAAATATTTATTTTTTATCTGAAAATACAACAAATCATATAAATATATTTTATTATTAATTTTTAAATATAAATAGTATTATAAATTAGTGGTTTATCTATGTACATATTGGTGCATATAGATGAGGATTAATATTTCAAGGTTGAGTCATAAAATGACACACAATGCACAGGTGTCATTTGAGAACTCCGAAACACTTTGATTTACGGCTAATAAACTGCAAAGCAGTAGCCAAAATTGAGGAGAAACTTTATTAAAATATGCAACGGTGTCAATAAGGGCGGTTGATTTTGTTGTTGTTGTTGTTGTTGCCACAGCTTCATTAGGAAAGGTTCAATTTCCATAAACCATAAAGTTATCCATTTTTTGGGATGGAGGGCAACATTAGACAGCTGGTCGTAAAGGCAAAAGCAGCGAAACAGGAGCAGCAAATCAACTACAAAATTGACGGCACAGCAGCTTGAAAAACAAAAACTTTTTTAGCACGTGTTGTGTGTGAGTGTGTGCGTGTGTGTGTTAGAGGAGAAAGAACCAAAAAAATGTCACCTTCTGGCGTTGTTAATATATTTGTTTTTCAGCTGCGTAACCATTCGGGACATGGTATAAGCTTGCTGGGACAGGATCAGAGAAATACCTTTTGCTGACTCATGTTAATTATGTGTATACGTGATATTTGTAACTTGGGCCCCCAAAGCGAATTGCGCTTGCTGCAGCTTTGTGTTGCAGCTTATGTGTCAAGCTTAACCTTGAACTCGTAAGCCATATTTATGCCACAAACACGCTGTATAAGTAAACACACAGAGAAAGTAAGCTGCTAAAATTCAGCATTTTTTTATTATTCAAATTAATATTAGAAAATATAAATAAATGAATTAAAATTATTATTCATTTTCAATTTAATTGTTAAATAAATTAATTATTTATTACTAAGCTAATCAAATTGTTGGTATTTTTCTCTGAGTGTATCTTGTACTTTTGCCATTTATCAGAAGCCCCAACGGCTAAACATCTAATCAAGCTAAGAGACTCATATGCGATCCACGATAAATCAATGCGAATTGCCGCATGCCACAACATCCTGCAACTGTGACCAACTTTGTCTGCCCCGGCAGAGGTGTGGCAGCAACCCCACTTTACGCTTATTGTACTTTGTTTTCATTTGCATGCACTCCAAATTGAAGCACAAACTTTTGAAATTAGAAACAAATGAAGCAGAGCCGAGCTGCTCCACCCAAGGGGTGCAGCAATAACAAAAACTTTGATTTGAATTTGGAACAAATCTGGCTGTGACTGCAAGTAGTTTTAGATTGTGTCTGTGCAGCAGGAGGAGAACTAATATTTTTTCAAGATGTATTTCAGGTGTGCAGCCGGAGGTTAAGGACACTTTAAGTTGCCAGCGTTGACACAATTTCGAGCAACCCTCAAGCAATGTGGAAGTATTCCAAACTTCTGCACCACGTCGCTCAGTTGAAGGTTAAAGCTATTCAAGGAGCAAGGAGCTGTTTCAAGCTCGTCCCTCGTCCTGTGTAATCATCTGAGAAGTTAACAGTTGAAAGTTTTATGAGCGAATTGCTGCTTGTCCTGCTCATCATCTGCATTTCTGTGGCAGGAGGGCATTGCACCAAGGTGCCATTAGGTTAGGAGTCGGACTCAAAGAATCCCCAAATGATTCACTAAATAGCACCTTTTTAGGCAACCCAAATTAGCTTAACAATGATTTACTTTACGACTGCGGAAGCATGAAAACTTTTCAACAAGTTAGAAACCGACAAAAATTCTTCAAAGAAATTTCTTATCGAATTTCAACTTAAATCGTCAAAAGGCGTAAAAAAACACATAATCTGTTAACAAGCACAAATTTGTACAAATATCAAAATCATTCTCCATAAATAAATAAAAAAAAAACTATTGAAAAAGCTGTTGAGCGAATAATAATGACAGGCTACACTCTCCATCTGGGCGTAAGGAGTAAACATACTGCGACTATAATCCAAACTTAAATTACCCAGTAATAAAAAAAAATCTTTTGCCTTTCTTTTTTTTTGCAGACTTAAGGCCCAAACACAATGCCCACTCCTTTAGTAGCCAAGACGATGAGATGCCTCTGTGCAAAGAGCAAGCCCGCAGAACAATATTTAATTTGGGTTGACGTAAGCAACTTGATGACAGATTTATTACATTTTAATTTGTTGAGCAAGTCCCAAAAAGTATATATTTGCCTGACGATAATTACCAAGTTGCTACTACTTTTGCCTCTTATTTATTTATTACTTTGGCTAGTCAATAACTTGTCATAGCCCTTTTCGATGCCATCAACAGAAACCTTTTGGGGTCAAGTTATTTGACAACTCTCATCGAGGCGTACACAAATGAAGAGACTATTTACTGTTGCCCAGATTCCCGTATTTTCGCATTACATTCTTGGCAACTGAATGAAACACTACCTTCTTGCGAACAAATTCAGTTGAGCAAAAATGTGGGCCACAACCAAAAATATAAAAAAAAACGCTAAGAAAAATATACAAAAAAAGAAAGTTAGAACTGACAACGATATACTCTGATACCTATCAATGTAATCTTATTCAAAGTATAAATTATGTGAGGTATATATATATATATATATATATATTGACTTTTTAAGGGAGTAAGTTTTTCCAGTAAATGATATATTGAAGTAATTTTGTGAATCTGAAAGTGATTTTAGTTCCGATATTTATATCTGAATCTTTAAAGAAGCTCATCGGCAATTCACGGTCAATTTTTGTTGAATCTGTAATTAAAATTTTGGTAGATTTGCTCATTTATCGATGTGCACTTATCGACTTTATCGATTACCACGTAGCACCCCAATTCTAACATTTTAACTGACGCATGCACAGACAATATGCAAGTACAGATGACGAACATTGTACAAAACAAATATACACTTTTACCTTCAATATTATAGAGTATAGCTTGAATGGCAAACAGCCTAGTCCTGGAAATCCCTCCACTCCACTCCCACGAGTAACGAGCAGCGAAGCAATTTGGCCCACTGTCAAGTGGAGCAAAGATTCAAGATGCGCGCAGTGCCTGGAATTTAAAAGGATAATTTGAAACAAATTACGGCTACAAGCTAGGCAAAAAAAATAAGCAGATGGAAAAGTAGGAGGAGGAGCAAAAGGGGTCAGACGTCGACCGCGATAAAGAACGTCAGTAAGATCTTGAATCACTTCGTTCGCAGACATTTTGCATACGCTGCTAAATTAATGTGGCCCTGTCCCCGGCCAAAACGGAGATCATAAATTTCACTCTGGCAACTGGCGACTAGTCCAGACTTGTATCCCATATATATATACATATATATATATACACACAGATTTAAGTAAATATTTTGTGTAGAGTTTTGGCTAGGGTCTGATAGGACCGAATGTGGCTCAAAGGAGCTGCCGCAACCAGCCAACCAGCCAGTCAGCCAGCCAGCCAGCCAGCCGGCTTAGCCAGACAATATGGTAATTCCAGGCAGCATATTGTAATGTAATTGAGACAGCAACGAGGGGCGTTAAGCGCGTTGAAGATGAAAATAAGTGAACAGCGAAAAAAAAAAATAAAAATAAATAAATAATATGTGGGGTAAAAGCGGGACCTGAACGTGACCCGGAGAGGCACGTTTTAAAATTATGCCAGCTATTTGTTTAAAATCGGGAGCCAGGTAATGCAGTAGGTAAAGTCTGCCAAGCTAATAGCAATTTTCAGACGTGTCAAACCCTTCTCTCTCTGGTTTCCAGATAAACACCTTTGCGATATTTAAAGCACCTCGAAGAATCCCTCCATTCGAGCGGCAACCTCGCTGTTTCATTGCCTATATTGCTTACACAAATGCAAATGAACTCAAGAGAACAGTTGCTATTCCCCCAAGATGATGTGCAATATGCTCCAAATTCGCATAACCCAAAATATATATAATATATACATACTTATCAGAAACATACTTACTCAGTTAGTTAAGCTCAGCAGCGGCTACACTCAACAAAAAAAAAGTGGTCTTAACTGTTGTTGATTTATAAAAACCAAACTTATCTTTCCCAAAAATTAAAAGTATCATTTTCGATTTATTTTAAAATTAGTTTCCAGATTAGTAGTGTTTTTTAAAATATACAAATTAATTTTTAAAATATATCAAAAATGGCGCTTACCTTTTCAAATAAACAATTTACAAGTGCCCCTTAAAATCTACTTGATTCTCATGTAAATTATATAAATAAAAATTAAATATTGATAAAATAAATATTGGAAGTATATCCAAAGTTTATGTAAATAGTATTGCATTTTTTTTATTATTATTTTTTTTTTTTGAGTGCTTTGTTCTGATATTTGTTAATGTGATTCATCTCGGCCAGCTGAGCAAAGCTTAGATTTGCATTGGTTTTCTGCCTCCGACAGAATTTATGTTTATTAATGTCGGCCACATTTTGATGGACAAAAGCAGCCGGCGCCAAGATGTCGCCCATTTTTCCGGACTACCAACCATCGAACTCGTTCATCACGGGCCAAGTTTATGAACCTTATGAGCAATCGACCCTGAAAACTGCCCAAACAAGTTTGCACTTATTGTACACATTTTGGCATCAACACATGCAATAAACATATAAGATAATTTGGCTGACTAGCTTCTGCCTGGACTACTCTGTGAAGGTTACTCAAAGAATTCTCACCTGATTAACAAGTGCCCTTAACTACTTGCATTCCCTCTCCAAGCTCCAAGGAATGTTTTCAGCAGCGTCGGAAAATTCTGTGGAACTGTTGACTGCCAGTAGACAGGACATGTCGGGACTCCGCCAAGAAAACATGGCCAAAATTAAAAGAACGTATAAATAAATATTAAATTCAGCTATGTAAATATTGACAGGGAGTCACTCAGGCGACACATTGGTTATGTATTTTTTTGATTGCGAAGCCAAAACTTATTACTTTCAAGTAATAATATAATATTTATCTAAAATCCGTTTTGCTAAAGAAATTTGCTTAATTTTTAGAAAGTTTTAAGAGTAAAAAAATGGCAAGTTGGGTGTTTAGTTTACAGGTTACACATTTTCTAAAAAAAAAAAAATGACTAAAATTCTTACAAGGAAATGTGTTTTTAATAGAAATTATTATAAAATCAAGTAAATATTTCTAGTTTATAAATAGGCGATTTTCGAAATTTCAGTCTATTATATATCTTTTTTAGTGAAGTATTTACTCAGAAATCAAAAGTTTGTATTTATTTCTAATTTTTACTAAACTAAATACATTTTAAATTTTGACAAAAACAACAGCCTGTTGGTCCCACTGTGCCGCTTTCTGCGTTGTCAAGCACGCGTTGGCATACGTATGACACGCCTACCTCAGAAGCTTCATTCACACTTCACACATCATCTCAGCGAGCTTCGCTCTATCTGTGTGAGTGTGCGTGTGTTCATGTCTATGTATGTGTGCGTGCGTGCTGGTTGACATTTAAAGTCAATGGCTTTGTGAAAAACTTGCTGCATACTTTTGGGGATGCAGACTTAAAAGTGACGAAAGTCGCACGGGATTTGGAAGTACCATTTACAGTCTGACGTCTTATTGACAAATGATTAGGAACTCATGTACCAGATGCCCGTGGCAATAATTCAAATGCTATGCGCAAAATTGTTGTTGTCTTTTCAATTGTTCTGGCTTTAAGCCAATTTGCATATAATTGTTGAGAAGGCTGTTACAAATTTTTCCAACATCCGACAGAAGGCTATTTAGACAAATGCATTTCCGACAGCTGATTGTAATTTATGTTACAGTATTATTCAATTACTAGTAGACAAAATTTTGTTTTTATAAATTATGTATGTATTATTGGAACTCATCTGCTAAGATTTGATGCAGCTGCCGCCTAAGCACCCAGTTGAAATTGTATTTTAAGTATAATTAAATAATATATTTAATAATATATTTCAATTTATGATTTTTTTTTTATTTCGAGTGGTTATTGTTTGTAGCTATAAATGATGAGATTTGTACAAAATTGGTGCTCATTAGATATATAAAAATACTTTTGCTAATCAGCATGAATAAAAATTGATACAAATGCAGAATTAAACCATGTTTTGCCAAAATAATATTAATACGAAGCAGGCCATTTTTGTTTAAATTTCAGCATTGAATTGTGTTTTTTGCCGTCTAAGTCGCTTAATGTTTGCAACATTCAATTTCACAGCTCGCTGCAAGAACAACCCTTGACAATGTGGCAACAAATGGATTTCGGCAACTTGACTTTTATAGAGGAAGGCATCAGCACATGTGTCACATTCTGGAAGTGTGTGTTAAGATTTTTGACATTCTTTACAATGTTTGTTTGTTTTGTTTTGTTTTGATGTTAAATCTGTGCCAAAATGAAAGGAAATATTTTTATTATATTTGCCATAAAATATGCAAATCAACTACATCAAATATGAACATCTCACCAAAATGCGAATGTATACCTGATATCAAATTTATTGACAACACACAACACACTCACACACACTCACACCCCAATGTGGTTGTTGTTGGTAGATATTTTTGGTATCCTAGTTACAACTTTTTGAGGTTATTTGATACTGAATATTCAGGTATTCACACGTGCCTTGAGTTGATTTTATATATATTGCGGGAATAATGGGAAAAGAGAAAACTCATTAAACCACAACTTTTAAATTACTCTCCATTCTACACTTTACACTGTCTCCCACTCTCTCTCTCTCTCTCTCTTTCTCTCTCCCTCCCTTTCTTTCTATCTGTTTTTAACTTCTGTTCAAATTTGTTTCTTAGAAATTAAACAATTTAATTGCATTAAACTTAAATCAAATGCGCGTGTAAAAAGTTTTACGCATTCAACGGTGCCAAACACACTACGAAGGCAACGAAATCGAATCGCTCAACTCAAGCATGGCAAAGCCGTCAAGGGGAGTTGCCACTTTAGACTGGAGGGCGGGGGCGAAGTGGGTGTGGCAGCTGGCAGTTGGCAGTTGGCGGCATCCAGACGTTGTAGTAACTGATTTGGCTCGCACTTTGCTCTAATTTCGTTTTTGTTTGCGGTTTCGCTTGACTGTTTCTGTACCGCGAAAAAGTTTTAATTAACTGTTGCAGTAGGCGTACGCCTGCCACGCCCACTTTTAAGCCTCGCCGTTTTAATAAATTTGATATTTAGCCTGAAATCAAGTTTTTGAAGGCAGGTAAACATTAAGCAAAAACCCTTTTGATTGATCTTTGTCTTTGGCTGAATTTGATTTCTTTGCGTGTTGACTATTTAATTTTAATACAAATATTTATTTGTTTGATTTTTTTTGTATATTTTATTTGTGATTTTTGGCAGACAAAAAATACATTTTTTAAGGCAACTGTAATATTATGGCAATAATAAAATGGTAATAATTTATTTGTGCTTGAACTAAAATTCAGAAATCCGAATTTTGTGCTAATAGCATAAATAAAAAAAAAAATAATTATATTAATTAATTAATAAATTGAATAATAAATTGAAGCATTAAATTAATAACTTAAAGCTTATTGATTAATAAACTTAAAGCTTATTTTTACATGCTTATCAATTTTCTGCCGAATTCCGTTTTTGCGTTCTTTTTATTCACATTGCAATTAGCAGTTTTTCCCATTTTTTTTTACACATGAGTTCAAATTGCATGAATGCGTTTTGTGAACTGCGGAGACATATGTGTAAGTGTGTGCGTATCTGTGTGTGTGTATATGAGTGTGTGTGTGTGTGTGTGTGTGTGTGTGCGTCAGAGTGCAGCTGTCAATAAGGCAACATCATTAGTAACGCACTTTTGCACCTTGGCCTGGCGTTATTACTGTTGTATTGCCACATGACTGGCCAATTATGGTGTAATTAACACAACTGATTGCTTAACATCTCTGACTCGCTTGACAGCGACACACACACACCCTCACACACACACTCAGTCGATTCCTGCTCCTGCTGGGTGCGCTGAGTTGTATGCAACATTTTTAACATTTCAAAGGTGCCCCATCAGCAACAAGCATAATTCGCTGGAAGCCACCTTCGTCTACTTAGTGGCTGTGCCAATAACAACAACAAGAACAACAACAACAACAACAACACAAGAACATCATTTTGCAATTTGTATGCTTTTGACTACAAAGTTTTGTGGTAACAAGTTGGCCACAAAGCCGATTGCCAGTTGTCTGCCTTTTGGCCAAAGGCCATTCAGTTTAATACAAAAATAGCAACACTACAAAATAAGCTAATGGCGTTGACCTGACTTTAATATAGAACATATATGAATACAAATATATATATATACATATATATATATATATATATATATATGTCTGCCAGACAAACAACACGTGTGCCTAAATTGAATTCAACTGACGGCATAATCAAATTAAATCGTATTTACAGAAGATTCTTGTGAAAATAATAAATATATATATATAAATATATACATATATATGTAAAGTATATAAGTGAATTATGCACATCACAAATTATATCTACGGAGGTGTA
Organism: Drosophila dives; assembly: GCA_035042365.1. Lineage (NCBI taxonomy): Eukaryota > Metazoa > Arthropoda > Insecta > Diptera > Drosophilidae > Drosophila > Drosophila dives. Next base: position 4,546,346 of record JAWNLJ010000442.1, read on the forward strand.
TAAAAGACAAGTAAATTCGACAACAATAACATTTCCTTTTCATAGGAAAAAGTAGATTTGGATTATTATCAGGGCAGCTAAGGGAGCTACGTACTTTGACCTTTCGACTTTATAAGGTGCACAACACTGAAAGAAAACAGTAGTTTTTGGCCTAAAAAAATAAACAGACAAATCTGTTACTAATATTTGAAATCAAATTTTATTTGCAATCAGTATATATTTAATTGTAAAATTTATTATTTCTACAAATTTCAGCATTGAATATTTAACTTTTGCTGAGTGTAACAAAATTAATGCTGAGCTGGCTAATAAAAACAACTAGAAAATACCACAAAAATTTAGCTTACTGTATAATTTATTACTTCATTGGATTTAACGACTTCAAGCCGACATTAAAGCATTACTTTTTGAAAGCGTTTTCTTAGCCTACATCAACATTTATAATCAATAAATGTTGGCCAGGCTTTTGTCTATATTTACTGACAGTTTTGGCTGCCTAATTTGATCGAATATCCTGTTTGAGCTAAGGAAATGGTCGCATAAGGACAAAGGACCAACACATGAAGTTGTACTTAAAATGCATAATTTATCTAAATTGAAATCCGGAAAATGGTGCACAATAAGTTTATCAAATACGAACCGCGGCCCGGACTATGCCCAAGTGTATAGACCTCCGTGCACTCCTGCCCGACATCATTGCTCATTATTTACGTGCGAAGAGGACACGGCTAATAAAATGAAACGGCAACTGGGGACAAGGACAATGGGCAACCATTGCCTTATTATGTTGACATAGTATTCCACGCTGAAGCGTTTCTATAATTGATTACGTTTCGTTATACTTATATCTTCCCCTGTGTCGACTGTGTATGTGTGTGGGTGTGTGTGTGTGTGTGTGTGTGTGTTGTTGTGGGTGTTTAAGTATGTTCGTCGAGCTCTAACTAATAATTTATGTGCTGTGTACAAAGACATTAATCTTTATTGGAACTGAAAAGTGTATGCAAACCACTGACAAGTTATTTGCTTGCCTAGCTAAAAGTTCCACAAATAAAGCACTCAATTTCCGAGTTCCCTTAAGAGTTGCTGACACAATCCTTAAATGATTCCAATTGCCCAAATATATTTTGGGCTGTGCGCACAAAATTTAACTCAGCTAAAAATAGGCAAATTTTTGGCATATTTAACATTTTATGACACTTCGGTGGGCAATTTCTCGATATGATTGATGGTCTTCATGCTCTTGGACAGAGTATCGTAATTTAACTTATTGAAGGAGTTATCATTGCAGCCATTTCTGCTAATAAATCATACAACTCCCTGTGGAACAATAAGCGTTTTTCCAAATAATAATAATTTTTGGATGTGAGCAGTTAAACTTAAACTTTGTAGAAATATGCGAAAAGTGTTACGCAGTGGAAGTGGGATAATATTAAATGGCATTCCTGTCATTTTAGAATATTTCATCATTTTTCTGAAAGGTTTTTTACCTTTACTAATGAGGATGAAAAATTCAAATAAGGATTGCTCTTGCATTTGTTATAAATATATTAATAAATGTTGAGCAAGTTTTTTATCTTCTTTGAAATAATTATTAAAACAAACACTATTTCTTAGAGCCTAATTTAAATAAGGTAGCTGCCATATCCGACTTCTCAATTTAAGTTAAAAAATTTGTACCAAAAATATCTGTCTCAAAACTACTCACAAAAACAATTGTTAACCACTTTTTAAATTTTTATTACTGAAAAACCAGCTTTTTATGACGGTTCAAAACTTTCCCAAGTTATGAAGAGTAATCAGATTTTCAAAAATCGGGGAAAGTCATTATTTTATATATACTTAAATAATACATTTAAAATATAGAGCGCGATTCTGGCTCGAAATGAATGTACAAAATAATCCAATAAAGTTCTATGTGGAGGCGAGTTCAAATATTCCACTGCCCCAACTTTGGCAATACTAATTCAATTTTCAAAAAACACTATAGTTACCCAAGGACGCACGCTGTTGGGGCAGGATGGACAGCTGCCAACTTTGTGGCAGAGAGCAAAATGTATGGAAAAAAAAATACAATTCGGCGCCCCTTTTCTAAGATTTGAATATGAAATCTTCAACTTGCTAAAGCTAATTTTTTCATCTTTGTGTAATCTATTTGAGCCGTTATCCAAACCCCTCGAACGCTACAATTGGCCAACATAATAGGTTTATGCACCTTTGGTCAACAGTCTGAATGTAGCCAATTTTGCATATATGCAAATTTCAAAATGAATTGGGCGGCGTCTGTGGGGGAGGCCATTAGGATGGGGTGTGGTGAAAACCTTTCACAAAACATATCAGAGAATCCCAGACATTTGCGAAGCTGCCCCAATGTGGGAACGGCTATCAAGTCAAAGGCAGTCAAGTGTTGCGCATTAAACATCATTCAACAGTTGAACGCATTTGATTTATATGGTTAAACACGTCTTAGTTGTGGCACGTCATTGTTGCTACTGCTGCTGCTTGTTGTTGTTGTTGTTTTCGCTGTTATTTTCATTATTATTAATATTATTATTAATACTTGTGTGGGTTATGTGTGGTCCATTCGCACATGAAAATGGAAAGTATATTTTTGCGCAAAAGAAATCTTTTGCGGCTGCAACTGCTCGAGCCGAGCTGAGCTGAGCTGTTAACATGCATGCCTTAACATAAAAAATCATTAAATGTACAGCTACAAATTTACTTAACTGCACTTAGCGAAAATATGACCGAAATGGCTCAAAAAGATGAATTTAATAACAAAGAATGTCAACTAAAACTTTTTTGGTTATTTACTGAAACTTTAAATTAACTTGAAATAGAAAGTTTTTCACTTTTTACTTTTTATGAGTTTTTAACAAAATGTAAAAATTTAGCTTGTTAAGTTGTTAAAAATATGTTTTTATCGAGATGATTTTTTTCAGTGCACATAAACATATGCACTTAGTACGTATTTGAGTAGGGAGGGGATTGGCTGTGGATGGGGTGCGGCTCCTGTGTTGGCCTCTTTGCCTGTGTACTAGGTAGCTAGTCAGGTGTTAACAACCTCAGCGTGCAGCTGATGTGCGTGCCAAGATGATGATGATGATGATCGTCGCAGATGCCGCCGTCGTTGGTTGTGTCGTGTGTAATTCGTTGCCACGCCAATTGAGGAAAGTGAGACGCGTATTGTCTATTGTCACATTGCCTGCGCTTTATTGAAGACTTAACCCCATTAGCGTAAATTGGCGCACTTGCCAATCGGCGATCACAAAACAGGTAAATAAATACACACAGATATGGCAAGGGCAATAATACAAAGCAACCAAAAACTTTCTGCCGCATGCCAAAGAACAGCGAAGCCGAACAAAAACTTTTACCTAGCAAAGACGCACCATTCAGACTCATTCACGAAAGAGCGAAAGAGAGAGAGAGAGCGAGTGAGATTGTGAGCATCTTGGAATTTTTAGTACACAGTGCGTTTTTAGTACCCACACCCCGCAAGAAGAAAACCAGTTTCACCTGTCAGTTTGGCTGGCCCGAGAGCAGAAACCCGAGCAAAGCCAGCAGCCCAAAATCAGTTGCTGCGCGACGCTCAAGTGGAGCACAAGACCGATAGACAAGACTCGGCGTACAGTCGAAGCTCAAAAGCTTAAACCGAAACGGTACGCGAAGTAGACGTTGACGCTGACGTCGCTGCGCATGCGCATTCAGTTGTAGCAGTAGTTGTTATTTTTGTACTTGTACTTGTACTTGTTGCTGTAGTTGTAGTTGCTGCGCAGCTTAATTATTACTCGAGCTTCCAGCAGTAGCAGCACAGCTCCCAGCAGCTTTCTGTTCCCGCAAAAGTTTACTTGTTTGTCTGCATTTTTATCGGCACTTGTACGAGTACATGAGACGGACACACACACGTCGTTTGCAGCTGTATGCGTTTTGCTTTTGCCTTAATAGCTGATTGTGCCTGAGAAAAATATTCTTGTGCTCTGTTTTTGCGCTTTCTTTTCGCTTCTAACACAATACAAAGAAACAAATGTAAACAATCAAGTTATACATAACTATAACAACAACTCGTTACGGGCTTTGTGCAATCGTCGAAAAAAAGAAAAACAAAAGAATCAAGCGCCAACAATTTTCCCAAGCTGAAAACTGCAAAAACAACAACACTTTTGATAGTGACGTGCAATTTCACAAAAATTAACAAAAAAAACCGCTGCCACAACCCGAAGTAAGCCAAAAATATAAATCAGAGACGAAACAGGTTACAACAAGCCAAAAAACAACAACAAAAACCACTAAAACCGCACTTTGTGATTAACATATTTCCCATCAAAAAGTATCTGTTTTTTAATCGTCTGTAGTATGAAAGTATATGCGTGAATGTATTCATATGTATTTGCTTGTGTGTGTGAAAAAAAAAACAAGAAGTGGACGCAGTCGCAAACGAGACCTTGAAGTTGTTGCTGTTTGTCTTCGAGCAGCTTTTCGATCGAATCGAATGCATTTTAATGCGTAAAAGGGGCTAATAAAAAACCACACTTGAGAAATTTTTATGAAATGCAAGCTGCAACATTAATTAATAGCCAACAAAAAATTTATACACATATAGGTCGATCACTGTCCGTCTGTCGTCTTATTTACAAACGATGTGTGCGCAAGCTTTTCTCCACTGACCAAATAACGTTTTGCATGGCTATGCACCATAGATCAAATAGCAAAAAAAAAAAGAAAAACAAACATAAAATACACACACACAAATTGTCTACACACACATACAAATTATTGTTGTTTTTTCGGCGTCGATCCGCAATCTAACAGCTAACAAGTTGAATCCAACGGTACAACAAACGCCCCGAGAGAGAAATAATAAAGAATCATTTCGATGTGTGTCTGTTTGTAGAACGGGCAGGAAACCAAGAATATATATATGTATCTCTAGTCTGAGTTTAGTTTTTTTAGTATTATGTAGAGGCAATATTAACAGTTAGCTAATCATTGACTCAACTGATGTGCAGTAAATGCTAGAATAGCGCTAAAATACAATGATTTTTAGAATTTTTAATTGCTACAAAACTTGCTTTATAACTTTGATCATAATTACCAGAAGTAACAGACTGTAAAACTAAGCCTTCAATACAGTGGCACTAAAACTAGAAAAGGTAATGTTTTTCTTTCCAAGTTTTAAGAAGGTCAGCATGAGTAATATACCTATAAATTTAAAAAAAGTTAACTCTAAAATAGCTTAAAATATATTTTCACAATTTTAACCATCTTTGGGCTGGACAAAAAGTCGAACAATACTTTCCCTTTTGGGAGGAGAGTACAAAAAATGATACAAACATATAATTTGGTTAACTACAAAGTCAGGGCAGTTAGAAGTATGAGAAAAGATGGATTTGGTGAATACACATTGTAATTTATGCCATATAAGTGACAGCCTGGATGTGTATAGGAATATTGACTTACACAAATTTTAACAAAAAAAATTCTTAAATCAATTACGAAAAAGAGTTTTCATTTATTTTCAATATGATTAATTTAAATTTGAAAGAAAAGAAGTTTATTTATTTATTTACAAAATGATTCATTTCAAGTAAGCTGGCCTTCGATTTGGACATAAAAACAAATATAATACTTGAGGACCTACATAGCAAAAGTCATGGCAAAAATGTGCAAAAAAAATCTTACCAAATGCCATTTTCGATTAACATGTGCTCAAGTAAATTCTCAGAATCTGCTGCAATTTACTATTCTATACTAATTTATGTCTTTACATTTGCTATGTGTAATCAAAGTGCCACATTCCTGACTAAGTATGTAGGTAGAATTGGAATACCATTAAAATATATATATATCTATTTTTTTTCTTGTTGACTTGGCTGATTATACCGTTCTATCGGTTTTGGAGATCTTAGGAGAGTAACAATAACAAGCACCAGAGAATAATAAAAAAAAGAAACATGACAAATATGTGGTTTCAACTGAAAGTCTCCAAGCGGTATTCAAATTATATATTCTCCCAGAGCGGCGAGCAAAGATGAAATGACCAAATACAGCGAACAGCTTAATAAATGTGCTCAAATCAGATAAAATAAACACAATTAACTAAAACAAGATTTAGATACATAGACTCGTGTATAAGACAATAAGTAATCAAAGTATTTGTAATCAGCTTACTAAATGATTTCTTAAAATAGTGGTGTGAAAATTGTGTTAATTACAATATTTGAAAATCTTGACATGTCTTTATCTAAACATAGAAATCGATTTGCAAATATATTAATAAATGGGGCATCTCACTAGACATTGAAAATAGTCTACGCGTTACGTAATTTAATACTTTATATACATATTAATACAATTATTTATAGGATTTTAGGGCTTCACATTAGCCTTTAAAATTCAATTACCGGTTATGTAATTTAATATTTTATTCAAATTGTTGAAAGCTTTTTTCTGTAAAGCTAATTAATCTGCTTGTCCATCAATCTTTACGTACAAAAAATATAATAATATAATAATGACCTAGAGATCACATTTGAAGTATAAATTCCTGTATACCTCGCACAGATCAAGTTCATTTTATCGGAAGTCGCAAGTAATTTATTAAATTAATAACATTAAAAAATGAATAAGACATATCTAATAATAAGTAGTAAATGAATATCTGAATACTGTTCTGTGCCTGTGATTTAATCAACTTAATGTTTTGGAACTGAGTTCGGTATAATTTCTAGAGGAGCTCTCTCGACCTGAGCCTTCTTCCCCATTTTTATATATTATTGTAATTTCTTGGATGTGGTTGGTTAATCTGGTTTCATATGCAATTCTAGGTTCGTCGATTAATTTTATCAGTGCGTTGTTTTGTTGTTGTGTTAATTGCATATTTTTCCCCATATTAAAAAAAAAAACGCGCTTAATGAAAAATCAATCTTTGACTTTGCAGCGAAAATGAAAACGTTGATGCAGCTGTTGCTGCTGCTATTCAGCTGTCTGTGCTACTTGCCACATCACAGCGAGGCCTGGCGGCCATGTCCGGAGCTGAGTCCCGCCTTGCGTTTGCCATGCAGGTGAGTGAATACGTGACAGGTGGACAGACAGGTGGACGGGTGGACAGACAGACGCGTTTCCGCTTGCGGATGACGGACGACGTGCATTAATTTAATATCCGCAAATTGATTGTAATTTTGTGAGTTGGCGCTGATTCGTTTGGCTTTGTTTGTCGTTTAATCACCCAGCAATTGGTGCCGATTACAAATTACAAATTGCTATTTACAATTTACAATTTACAATTCCCAATTTACAATTTACAATTACAGATGCAATGTGGTGCCTTTTGCGGCAACTGGCCAACTCGGTGCTGTGGCCATGGATTGCGATCATGTTGTCTTCCACGGTGATGCGCCCCAGCTGCCGTATGGTGCGCCCATCGTGGCGTATACGCAACGCCACAGTGGACAACAAACGTTGCCGGCACATGTAAGACATGATACAACCACTCGAATGAAGTCAATGACACACTCATTTATAATAAATACTTTGCAGACATTTGGCCAGCTCAAGCTGCCCATTGAGGATCTGGACATGTCCAACAATCTCATTCGCCGCATTCCCGAAAAGGCATTCGATGGACTCAAGGATTCGCTGAATGAGCTGCGTCTGGCCAACAATTTGTTGGGTGATAATCTAAATCCCATATTCTCCACAGCTGAGCTGCATGCCTTGAAAAATCTTCGTTTGCTCGACCTGTCCGGCAACAAGATCAAATTGATTGAGGAGGGTGTTCTGAAGGGTTGCATGGATCTGAAGGAGTTCTACATGGATCGGAATAGTTTATCGGCGGTGCCTGTCAAATCACTTAATGGCCCCAGTGCCCTAAAGCATCTATCATTGCGTCAGAATCACATAGGTAAGTCATCCCCATGTGATCTAAGTATAATTGGAGTTGAGTTTTGCCCTGCCTTCCTTCCAGACACGCTCTATCGGGAGTCATTTAGTGCCCAGTCGCAGTTGGAGATTATCGACTTGCGATACAACATCTTGCGCAGCATCGATAGCAAGGCATTTCGTGGACTTCGCCTTATACGGGAAATCAAGTTGGCCGGCAATCGTCTGACCAATCTGAACAGCGATGTCTTCGAGCAGCTGTCCACATTGCACAAACTGGATCTGTCCGAGAACTTCTTTAGTCAATTCCCCACCGTCGCACTGGCCTCCATTGCTGGTCTCAAATCACTAAATCTATCGTCCAATATGCTACAGGTGACAATCTTTTAATCTTACTTAATAGTTTTTTACAAGAACTCTTAAAACAACTAATACACTCATAAAAAATAGCCATGGATTTTAGTAAATCGCCATAATGGAAAGACGAACCAATAATTTTTAATTTTTGTTTCTGATTTTAAGAAAGGATTTTTTTAAGCCGATTTATGGCACGATTTTTTTGTAATTTTAGAATTTTCGTTCTTCACATTTCGAAAGTATTTTTATATTTTTTTTAATTGATTTACTAAAATCGCATCAATAATCAAAGCGAACTTTTTAATTTTTTTTAGCAACTGGACTACACGCATATGCAAGTGGTGAAATCTTTGGAGAGCCTCGATCTGAGCCGTAACAGTATAACCAGCATTCCGCCGGGCACCTTCCGCGATCAGAGCCAGCTGAAGTATCTCGATCTGAGTCTCAATTCGCTGCGCACAGTGCGTATACTTGATAATTATCATAGAGAGAGATTTACTCATTCCTAATTCCATTTACAGATCGAGGACGATGCGCTGGAGGGTCTGCCGAGCCTGCAAACGCTGATCATCAAGGACAATAATATTCTGCTGGTGCCGGGCAGCGCTCTCGGACGCCTGCCTCAGTTGACCTCACTGCAAATGGATTTCAATCGGGTGGCGGCTCTTTCCGCTGAAATACTGGGCTCCGTTCAGGCCGGGGATATCACCACACTCACCCTGTCCCGCAATGTGATTCGAGAGTTGCCGCCGGGCAGCTTTCAAATGTTTAGTAGCCTGCACACACTCGATCTGGCGGGCAATTCGCTGGCGATGGTGAATGCGGACACGTTTGCCGGATTGGAGGGCACCCTGATGCAGTTGAAGCTGGCTCAGAACAAGCTCACCGGGTTGGGCAACACACCGTTGGCGTTGTCGGAGCTGCGCAGCCTGGATCTGAGCAGCAACCATTTAGGCGAGATTTTGCCCACAATTTTTACTGACTTGGCGAACTTGCAGTCGCTGAATCTGAGCCGCAACCATTTGGTGCCGCTGACTCCGGCGCTGTTCAAGCCGCTAACTCGGCTGCAGATCATTGATTTGAGCCACTGCAGCATTCGCCAGCTGAGCGGAGATCTACTCGCTGGCTTGCACGACCTAAAGCACATCCATCTGGGTGGCAATCAGTTGCAGGAGCTGCAGGATGGCAGTTTTCTGAATCTGTGGAACATCAGCTCCATCGATCTATCCGAGAATCGCATAAGTTCCATTCGTGCCGGCGCCTTTGTCAATGTGATGCAATTGAAACGTTTGGATTTGCGTGGCAATCAGTTGTCCGCTTTTAAGGGCGAGTTCTTCAATACGGGCACTGGCATTGAGGAACTGGACATCTCCCACAATCAGCTCAGCTATCTGTTTCCCTCTTCGTTCCGCATCCATCCACGTCTGCGCGAGATCAAAGCCAGTCACAACAAGTTCTCCTTCTTCCCCGCGGAATTGATCACCACGTTGCAGTATCTGGAATACATTGATCTATCACACAATCTGCTAAAGACCGTTGAGGAACTGGACTTTGCCCGCTTGCCACGTTTGCGTGCGCTGTTCCTTGCCCACAATCAACTGGACATGGTCAGCGAGATGGCCTTCCACAATTCCACCCAGCTGCAGATTCTCGATCTATCGCACAACAGCCTTGATCGCATTGGGGAACGCACATTTGAGGGTCTGGTGCGACTGGAACAGCTCAATCTGGAGGGCAATCAGCTGTCGGAGCTCTCCGACGGCGTCTTTGAGCACTCCAAGCTGCACATGCTCGAGAATATCAATTTGGCCCACAATCGCTTCGAATATGCTCCCCTCAAAGCGCTGCAGTTGCGCTATTTCTTTGTTTCCTCGCTGGATCTGAGTCACAATCGCATTCGGGAGTTGCCACGCGACGATAGCATTATGGTGAACATCAAACGGATCGATCTCTCCTTCAATCCACTTAGTAATCAGGCGGTGCATAATGTGCTCAATGAGCCGAAGACGGTGCGGGAGTTGAATCTTGCCGGCACAGGCATTGAGGAACTGCAGCTGCTGGAGACTCCGTTCCTACAATATTTGAATCTGTCACACAACAAGTTGCACAACATCAAATCGGAGGTATTCCAAAGGGTGACGCTGCTGGAGGCGCTCGATCTCTCTAGCAATGAGTTGGCATCGTTGAGTGATCTCTCGCTGGCCTGGCCACAGTTGCAGGTCCTCCAAGAGCTGGATGTGTCCAACAACAGTTTCGAGCTCATCTCGCAGTCAAATTTCGCACAGCTGGAAATGTTGCGCACGCTTCGAGTGAATCACTTGCCCCTATGCAGCCGAATCGAGAAGAATGCGTTTAAACCGCTGCCAAATCTGGCCAATTTGGAGGCATACGATCTGCCGCTGTTGGGCTATCTGGATCTGCAGGGCATTATGGAGCTGTTGCCTGGCCTGGAGCAGCTGGACATTGAGGTCAAGGATGCGACCATTGGCAGCGAACAAATTCAGCCGTTGAAGCATCCACGCTTGAGCTCCATTGGCATACGTGGTGAGCGTTTGAAGTCCATCTCCTCGGGCACCCTGGCTGGACTGAAGAGCAGCGATCTGATTATAAAGCTGCAGAATACCTCGCTGAGTGCTCTGCCACCTGCTTTACTGTTTCCCGTGCCACGTTCCTCGCAGCTCACACTGAATGTGGAGGGCTCGCGGATTAGCTCGCTGGTGCCACAGTTTCTCAACGCCCTGGACGATCGACGGGCTAGTTTGCAGCTGCACGGACTCGAGAGCAATCCCATCAATTGCAATTGTGACGCACGTGCTCTGCGCCGCTGGCTGCCCAACTCGGGCATGCCGGAGCTGAGATGCCACCAACCGGCCTACCTTGCCGGCCGGAAACTCATCGAGGTGGGCGACGATGAACTGACCTGTGAGCCACGTCGCATGACATCCTCCTCGGCTCGTCCGTCGACATCGCAGCTGCTGAAAACCTCGCTGGTGACACGAAGTGGCAGCATTGCCACCGAGGAGCCACTCATCATTTGGAGCATGGAGCCAACGCAGCCGACGATTATGAAAATCAAGACAAAGGCGCCGCTGATGAAGGCGCAGGCGCCCATCATCAGCAACGATGACACACTGATCATTGGGATTGTGGGCGGAGTAGTCGCCTTTATCGCCATTTTGATAATCATCATCTGTATTATTCGGCTGAGGATGAGCAATGTGGAGTATCATCAGCAAAGCGCGGCCATGATGGGCATGCCACCGGCAACGTTGCAACAATTGGGCGCCCACAATGCGGCGTACAATTATAATAATAAGAATGCAGCGGGTGCCGCAGCACTTTATGCTGTGCCACCGTATCAGGCCAATTATGCCACATTGCCGCACAAGGCGTCGTCGTCCACACAGAATCTAACGCAGCGTCAGCAGGTGGCGCAACAGGCGGCCGCTGCGCAACAAGCGGCGGCAGCGGTTGCCGCATACTCGACCATGTCGCGCATGTCGTACTTCAGCGGTGCGGGTGGTGGTGGGGCACAGAGTGCCGATGGTGCCGACAGTCTGACGCAACAGCATCAGCATCCGCATCAGCATCAGCATCAACCGTACATCATCTACTCGGACGACAAGGCATATAGATAGATGTGATTTGTGAATTTTGGATTGTGGATAGGCAAATCTGCTTTCATCTTGTCTCCATTGAATCTTTCTAACCTTCTCTCAGTCAATCAGTCAATCAGCCAATCAGCAAATCAATCAATCAAACAGGTTCTACCACAATCGTCATTGTCAGCTTATGTTGTATATAGACTTAGTTACATTCTAACTGTATTTCTATCTTAATTAAGACGAACAAATCGCATATGCGTAATAAACAAATTCTAGCATAATATTAATACTAAATTGTTTTCATTTCGAGCTCGTTCTTATTTTTTTTATTACAGTTCATAAAATATGTTTTTGTTTATTGTACAATAAGATGATTTCATAAAGGCCTGTACTCGTAAATGCAGATATATATAAATATATATATATTTATATATATATAGGTATAGATATATACTTAGTTATACACATGTATGATTATGTCTATATTTGCAAGATGCACACATATGTAAAAAATGTGTGTAAGAAACTTCAGGGTAACTATTCACAGTCTTCGTTTTTTTTTTCATCGTTCAACAAAATAAACAACAAGATCAGAATCAACATAACTACCAAATGCCCAATAATTAACAGTTTGTGGCATCAAAAATGGCAACAAATTAATAGTTATATAAATGCTTAAACGGTTATAATCTATATACATATTTATATAAATTCAAATATTAAACAAAGTCTTTTTTCAAGCCATCCAAGTCGTTATCTATGCCATTTGAGAATATGAGGTGTACATGTTGTAATTGCGACGACGATAGTAGATCATTAGGCCAGAGCTGGCGCAGAGTAGAACACCAAAGATGCAAATGAGAATGCCTGCAATGAATGAGATTAGAAATTAGTATGCAACATTAATTATGCAATCATTGCATGATATATTTCAATTAAATTTCACATTATGATTAAACGTTACTTCAGTTTTTATAACAAACCCGCTTTCACATTTATACCACAATTAGATACCAAGTCTTGCCGATTATTCTCAAAATTATATATATGCAATCTTTGAAGACTTTTCATGTGAATGATTGAAATGATTTTTGAGCAGCTATAATTAAAAACTTGCTGTTAAGGTTTTGAGCTTAGTTGTATTTATCAAAACAGCAGTTTTGTAAAGATCTTTAAAACTTGCCTGATGCTCCTGTCATATTGACTTCCTCGTACGTCATTGTCAGTGGGGATAATTCGCACTCATCGGCCCACTTTCCTGGCAACACATCCGCATAGAGTTTAACGAGTTTCCCAAGCGGACAGGAGACACCACAATTGGGTATATTCATGAGCTGTGGCTCCGCTGTAGTGTTCTTGTAGAACACCGACACCAACGGCCTATTGTTGTCATCTACACGTAATTCCAACATTATGCACGCCGTATAAGGTGGACTGTGAGGCTGAGAGACAAAATGATACTTAACATCATTCACATTAATATATAATATTAGGCAATATTACCTCAAAGACCTTCAGTGTATTCAACAAGTTGGCAACTGTAGTATCATGTGCACTATATATAAACACGTTTCGGTCCGGTATTAATAGATTTTGGAATTTTCTCTCGAAACGCCCGAGAATATCTTTGAGCAAGGGGCCACCCTTTAAGCGGGCCAATGTCCGTGTATAAGTGTTAATGGTGAATGCAAAATTCGAGGCCCACGTCAAGTTGTCGCCTCCAAAAACCTTTTGTGCCCACACTGGCAGTGTTTTGTTGTACAGCGTCTCGATGTACAATGTATTATTCAAATATTGTGCATCAAGAAATGTTTTTATTTGTCGACCACTATTTGCGCTCAGATAGTTAAATAGACTTTTATAACGCTCCAATATGGCCTGAAACTCCGCTGATTTTTGCAAGTTAGCCAAATAATAGTCAAAGGCTGGACACGGAGCCTTTGCAGCGAGAATCTGCAAAGATTAAATATTATTTTAAATATACATGAATATGGCATTTGGTATGTGTTACCCGATCATCTTTCTCTGGAATAGAATGCACAGGAATTGGTTGCCATTTGATTTGTGGATTCCACACATCCTCACCAATCGGCTCGTATAGACCTGCCAAATCGGACTGGGCACTCATCAGTGTGCGATCCACATCCGTAGACTGCACGTAGATCTTATCTCCGTCGTATCTATTGCCCAACAGGGTGTTATAGCGTTGCCTCAACCATTTACCCAACTCGTAATGCTGTTGTTTGCCACGCTGCAAACAAAAGAAAATCAATTAGTCACTGCCCCAGATTTAAATCTTAACTTCTCACATTTGTCAGCTGACCCCAGGCCGCAGGCCAGTACTTGCGGTTGCCCCACGGATCCGTTGGATACGGATTTATGGGCGTTCGATCGCCATGTCGAAATATCTGCAAAGCAACAAAAACATTAAGCATATGGCACCAAAAATTTACTTACCATTGACTTACCACGTGCGCAAACTTGAGCTGACCAGGTAAACTGGCTTTTTGTTTACCTTCTGCCCCCGCCGCCGCCAAGATGTCAGTTTGACGCAATGCTTTAGCGTATCCGAAACAAAAAATGCAAATAAAGCTGAAGTAGACGAATGCCTTTGCCTTGACCCCATAGTTTTGGTCGGTTCCCATCGCAAACTAAACAAGAAAGCAAAGCACGTCTCTGCACAAACACACAACAATTATTAATAAGTCATCAACTATGTGGCATATGTGTTCAAAAACAAATACTTACTTATCTACTTTAAACAAAACCACAATGCTGGTGTATTTCTTTATATTTTGTATTCAACACAAATACCATTGTGTTTCAATTTCTGAAGATAACAATTGTTACTTATCGATATTTTATTATCGACGCAAATAAGTGTGACCAGAATAGCACAGAATTTGAATTTCGGAGTGGTTTATTTGTTGTACTTGATTTTAATTTGTTAAAATGCTTATACAGCTCATCTTTATTAAACGGGTTGCTATTTTTCTGTTTATTTATTTAAATATTACTAAAAGAGTGTATCTGCATATTGAAGAAATTTATGGGGGATTTTGAATTTCATAATTGTCAGTATAAGATAATGACACTTTTCGACAATACAATCAAAAATGTTTAAAAATAAAGTATTCAAAACAAAATTCTTACACCAGTAAAATATCTAACTTTGTCATCAATTTAGATTGCCTAAATGAGTAATATTGCACAATGACTGAGTGGTAAACAATCGCCCAGCACAACCTTAGCAGTTATAACATTAGTATATAAAAGAAAATAAATAATAAAATAACTTAAAATCAATATAGCCAATGTATTCTTTGCTCAATAAAATATATGCCAAAGTTTCTATATTGTAAAGTTTTAATATTTGTATTTGATCGTATTGTAAGAAGAACTTGATTGTGGTCTTACAATGCATTTGTTTGTCATTACTAATTGGAAAAAGATCTATTTGCACATTGTTTAAGGGATTAATAATTGTATTATCCTTAATTACAATTAACAAATTATACTGTCGTTGATTGTTGTTTGTTGTTGTTGTTGGGCTTAATCGTATTGATAAACGGTTTCGAACTTTCTATTAACCTTAGAATTTTAATGTCGCGCGCGTACAAGTTATGGAAAACAAAATTCGGCTATTAGCAATTTGGTTAAAAATCCATCTTCGATTACAATCGGCGTCATCCATGATAAAAATATTGCTTTACAAAAAATAAACAATTTAAAATCTTCGATTCCCGCTCATATTCTGCGTCGGCCGTGGTCCATTAAAGCTGTAAATGTAAATCATTAATTTATTAATAACAAAATATTTTTCTTATGTATTCCTTACCGATTGTAATTGCCTGGAGCACCTCCAGCTCCAGCTCCACCTCCACCTGCACCAGCACTGCCCAGCGGGGGAAAATCCGATTGATATGCATTTGGTGCACTATGATGATTGTGACCATTAACGGAATCATGCTTATTATAACTACCAGCGCCATGACTATGCGACATGCTGCTGCTGCTGTGTCCACTACCACTACCACGTCGACCACTGTATCCGCCACCACGTCCACCATAACCACCGCGGCTCGAATTATAACCACCGCGATTACCTTGCGGGCTGCTACTGCAAAAGGAATACATTTTAATATTAGTAATTAAATAACCAATTAGACACTCAACAATTAAAAAAATGTTTTACCTATTCATTCCAATATTGCTACGATTGCGCTGATATGGACCGTTATCATGATCAATTGGTCCATTGCCAAATCGACTTGGTTTGCCACCAAACGACACCTGCTGCTGCTGCTGATGCTCGACGGCGGGCAGCGCAAATCCCCGACGGTCTTGCCCAATGTTATGTGATGAGGAGCCCCCGCCGTTGCCACCCCGCTGATGACTGCCAGAGCCTCCGGAGCCACCAGAGCTGCTCGCATAGTAATCACTGTGTGATGAGCTGCCGAGCATGCCTTGGCTAAACTTGTTCTTATACGGCTGTGTTGAAGGAGTGTCAAAGCTTTGGTTATGCTGTCCCGATCCCTTGCTATACGGCGCACTGCGCTGTTGTCTGAAGTTCAGATCATTTCTCATTGGTCCATAGTGACTATCGCTTGAGTTTTGTCCACGGCTTCCACCGCCGCCTCTGAAATTATTTCCACTGCTGTGACCACCGCGATTAAAGTTACCGCCGCCGCCGTGACCTGCAATATATATATATATATATATCTATATATTTTAATTTGTAAAGATTTCAATCAATCCTTACCTTGCATGGGCCTTCTGTTACCGGCACCAACAGCGGCGCCCCCGCCACCACCACCTCCGCCACCTCCACCACCTCTTCTGTCTTTGGGTCTGCCCGGTTCGACGACAATTGATTGGCCCTTAAATTCGATGCCGTTTAGAGCGGCAATGGCTGCCTCGGCCATTTCGATGGTCTCCAGATGAACGAATCCACATCGATTCATTATGTCGCACTCAACAACAACGCCATAGTTGCTGAACAAGTGTCGCAGCTCCTCCGGTTTGCAGCCAGACGGCAGACTGCCCACAAACACCTTTGCTGTCTGATAACAATAGACACACTTTCAGCAGTGGGCTATAATTTTCTTTAGGTCAATACTTACCGACATATATATATATATACATATATATATATATATATATATATATAGGAATTTACTTTCTTCTGTTCTCGCCTTTTTCTTTTCCTTACTTATTTTTCTTCTTGCACATGAGCCTTAAATGCGATGAAAACAAATTCGGTGCTGTTATCGAGAAATATCGGCAAGATATGTTATCGAGTACAGTTGATTTGTTTACTCACTTTTTTTTATTTGCAAACAAATAGATTTTTTTGAAGAATGTGGGCGCCAAGCACTGATGAAACATATTTCGCCAGCATGGACTATAAAAAAAATGTTCACAACATAATGCCCAGCATGGAAATAATAGTCAACTTCGCCGGCGACAGAGATGTGATGCGCAGCCAGAAATCTTGTGTACTCCACGCCGAAAGAATTGACTTTAAGGAGCTAATCGTAAGCCAATTGACGCTTTCCATTTTATATTATAAATGTTTGTGTATTTCTTACTTGCAGCAATTGCGTTTATCAGAGAAATGCGATCAGCGTCGCATGTACATCACCACCGTGGACAGTGCTTCCTTTCACCAGCTCAAACAGGATCAATCTTTGAATGTCACATTTGGTGGCTTTATGGAGAATGTCGTGCGCATGTTGCAGGACTGCCAGGCCGGGAAGTTAGAGTTATGCCTATCCGCCAGAGATTGCAATAGTGATTCGCAGCGAGATGCTCACGATTTCCATTTGCAATTTGTCGAGAAACGATCCTTTAAGAATTTGGTGCATCTCTTTTTGCCCTGTCGATCGGCGCCACTAAACACAGTGCTCTTCTATATCAACGCAACGCTGGATGCGACGCACAAGAAACTCTATGCGTTGGAGCAGAATACGCAGCAGTTGCAATTGGAAATGAATGCTCAGCGATCGCACATTGAGCAATTGGGCGCGGAGAACAGCAAATTGCGTGAAGCACTCGCGGAGAACACCCGAAAATTTGGAGAAAAACACTTGGTGGAGTTGCAACAAATGCAAGATAAGCTGGACAAGCTGAGGGACCAACGCAACAATGAACTCGATCGCAGTCGTCAATCGATTGCCGGACTCCAAACACAGCTGGAACGTGCGGCACAGGAAATGGTCGATGTGAAGGCATTGCAGGAGCAGACCGAGAAACTCAAAATTAACGTGAACGAGGAGCTCAACTGCTGCAAATCGCGAATGTGCACCTTGAAGGAGCAGAACGAGAAGCTACATAACGAACTAACCGGCGCTAAAAAACATGGTCGCAAGCTGGAATATAAAATCGAAGATCTTAAACAGCACACGACCGAGCTCCAGGAGCACATTCAAAAGGGCAACAAGGAAAAGGTAAGTAATTTTATATTTAAAAAGGCAATTCATAAAAATGGCGATTTCAGGCCAACATTGCTGCAGAACTGGAAGCGGAGAAGAAGATACTGCACACCAAGCGGCAAGCTTTGGAGATGGCTTCCGATGAGATAGCTAAAGCAAATCAGATTATACTCAAGCAGAATCAGGAACTGCTCAGTCAAAAGAAAACAATTGCGTGGCGCACCGAAGTGGCGCTGCAGCAAGAGAAGGCCGTCAAAGAGAAGGACAAACTTCTAGCCATGCGCGACGAGGAACTGAGGCAGTCGCGGCAAACAATTCAGCAGCTGCGTGAGGAGATTCCCCAGCAGCTCCAATCTATGCGGCACTTTGCCCAGGGTCTCGAGGAGAAGTACACAAATCGTAAGTTGTAACTCTTGACAAAAAGGCAACAATTGATATAAACGGAATTCCTAATCTCTTTCAACACAGAGATACTCACGCTGAAGGATCATTTAGCGGGAAAGGAGAACTCCAGCCGCAAAGCCAATCGCAAATAGGCAGTAGTTATAATAATTAATTAAATTTGTATAATGATTGTTAGTACTTTTTTTTTATTAAATTTATTTATTTTTCCTAGTGTCTCTATTCGTAATCTTCATCTGTGTTTTTCTGTCCTGCTTGCGCCGTGGCAACATTCACAGCCTGACTAATGTCCTCGAATTGATTCATTTTCAACCTCTCGCGTATAAGTTCAGCAATTGCCTTCTGTGTGCGTCGCTCCAAGCGTTCCAACTTTTTGCTAACATCTCGCTTTAAATCCCAATCTGGTTTGCGTGGCGCCAGATTCGTAATATCAATTTCATCAATTACCATTGGCTGCTGCAGCAAATCTAGTTGAGATTGCACGGCGGACTCAATGTCACCAGTTGGCTCTTGGGCCAGCACCTCGCCAACTGTGTTTCCATTTTGCGGCTTGTAACTACGAAAAATTGGCCTGGGAAAACGAAGAAACGTTTGTCAACAAATTTTACAAGTCATAAACATTAACAACTCACTTTGGCAATTTGTCTGCATTCTCTGCGGCTCCAGCCGTCTTGGATTGCGCTTGTTCGCGCAGCTTCTGTAAGCGCTCCTTGCGCTTTAATGATTCTTCTGTTAGCTTTCCCAAGTTATTGTCGTTATTGGCCATTGTTTTGGCAAGGAAAACAACGCGTTAAACAAAAATAAACAGTCGGTGATTTCGAGCACAAGACTACTGTTTTTATCGATACTTATGATTACAAGACAATTAATAAATATCGCGGACTGCTAACATATCGGATTTCATTTTGCAATATGAGAAAATCGATTTATTTTCTTATTTTAATTAGATAAAAATATATTTGTTTAATTTACGTTAAATAAATCTATACTTATTTGAGCCAAGTTTACTTTAAAGTAATGTTGTACTCACTACAAATGAACTACTCGATATTTGCTTTATCGATATTTCAGTCAAGAGTTCATTTGATATACACAAACACCAAAAGCCCAAGTTGGCAGCACACTTTTCCATGAAATAAGAGGAGGGGAGGACAAAAACAACGCAAATTTGTACACGAACAAAAAAACAATAAAGAAAAACAAAACATTTTAATAATCAACGTTATTAATAATACTAATTGCCAAGCTATACACAGAGTTTTGCAAGACACATATCACTTATCCAAGAACTGGACAATAAATTTGTGTTTACAAACGAAGCGAAACACATTCCAATAATGTAGCACCTGCTGTTGTTGGCAAGTGGAATTGGAATAACAATAAATTAGCTGCTGCTAGTTTTTGGCTGGCTAAAAAGCGACCCTCGCTCGCCTTCAGGTAACACAAACTCAACTCGACGGCTATTAAAAAACTTCTGCTTGTGTTCTTCAATGTGCATATTTTTTGTGAGCACCCGCCTTGTTTTTAATATACCCTTCGCAGTGAAGTATTTTAGTTTGATAGTCAAATAAGCAGCACATTAAAAGCGCAAATATTTGATGAAGTTTTAAAGTTAAACTCATTTTTAAAAATTAGCTATTTTGTTTGTCAAGAAGAAGCCATTTTACACTATTTTTAATCACTGCAATTAAGCTGTAATTTCACACAAGGGTATTTGGTATTCGGTTTGTGCTGCTTATTATTATTTTATTTTGTTGTGCTAATTTAACTTGTTGTTTTTGTCTCTCACTTTAAGGGAGCCGTTTGCCGCCGACAATAGAAGCGGACGATCTAGCGGACAGATCACACAGATATAGAACTCGCCTCGTCGAGCTCATTGTTCGGCGAATTGTGACTGTGACACCGTTTTTTTGGGACAGCCAACGAGGCATATATTGTGTGCCCGGCTGTAGCTAAAAATGGAGTGGACCAGAGAGAAGACACTGCTGCTGATCGGCGAGTATCGACAGCGACGCGGACTGTGGGACATGACATGCGACGAGTATCGCAAGAAGGATGTCAAACAGCGGCTGTTGAACGAGGTTAGCGACGTGATCGGTGGCAATATACCAATACCCGAATTGGAGAAAAAATTTCACACACTCCGCACACAATATCATCGCGAGATCAATCGTATGAAGCGGAAGGAACCATATAATTCAAAGTGGTTTGGTTTTAAGAATCTCAACTTTTTAAGTTCACCCTATGCTTGTCGCTCGACAAAGGGGCGCTTGAAAGTGGAACTGCAGTCGACGGAAAACGCTGCGGTGCAAAAATATCCATTGGGAGAGGTGACTGCAACGGACAGCAATAACATGAATGAGGAGTATATAATAACACCGCGTAAATCACATGCAAGCAGCGCCCAGGAGCTGGAGAAGCTTATCGAGGAGACGACCAAAGATGCCGATGATATTGATGAGGAGGAGCCGGGCGACGTGGATGAGGATGTCGATACAAAACCCAAACTGCGTAAGGAAATCGCTGGCGGAACATATGTGCACATGAACGAAGAAGACACAGAGTCTCTCGAAACGCACACACATCACCAGCACCACCATCACCACCAGCAGCAGCAGCATCATTCCCAGTCCATGCTGGAGCTCCATCACACATCGAATGCCGTCGAGGCGGTTAGTTTTCAGGCCAGCGAAAGTGGAGAATTGCATTATCAATCGTCTGGCGCTAGCAACGCTGGTGGTGGTGGCGCAAGCAGTAGCAGCTCATCGGTGCATGTGGTGCCCGCGCGCATTATAAAGATCCAGCGGCGAGATACAAGTGGACAGTCGGATAATGGTTACTTCGATGAGGGAACTACGCCACATCAGCATCAGCTGCATCCACCGGCGGCCAAGCGTATCTATTTCGATCCGAATGGAAGCCACAGCACCACCATACTGTCCGCCTCCACGCTGACACAAAATGGGAATGCCAGCAATATGCTGACCAGTTCCGGTTCCACAGTCACGGCGGGCACATTACGCTTGCCACGTGTTAATGCCATAGTCAACTCGACGTCGACGCTGTCACCGCCAAAGCCGGCCAGTTCACCGATACCACCTGCGCCGGCAATCTCTGGAACGATGCGCGATGAGTTCTCCACGTACGGGGAGTATGTTGCCAATGAGATGCGTGCCATTGGCAACCGAGAGGTTCTCATCGCACTTAAACACAAAATCAATACGGCCATTTTTGAGGCGAATATGGCCGAGTTACAGAAGTGAACATAACAGTTATTCAAAATCACGATCAGCATAATTAATATATAAACAAATGTTTTTAGCCAGAATTTAATCTTAAGTTCAATTGTCGAAAATCTAATCGAATTTTACTACAATACCCTCCAGCAATTGTAATTGTAAAGCTGTCGTGTTTCACATTGTAAATGAACATATATACGTACATATTATATATATATATATTTATATATATATATATATATATATATATATATGGATTTGATAAAATAAGCCAAATATAACGTTTAGTAGAATCCGACTATCTGTAAATGTAAATGTCTTCGAAACTTTTTCGTCTTCAAGTAGGCGGCAAACAATCCCCTTTTATTTTTACAATATAAATTGTTAATCATATTTGTTTTAGCTAAATTCTCGTGTCCTTTTTTTTCATTATAATCAAAATGAATTTTAATCCGATTTGCGAAGCGTTTACCGATTCGCCAATACGCATTGATATTGAGAAACTTGCTGCGGAATTTAAGCCAGAGCATAAGGAGAAAGATGTTGAGAAATCGGCAGTTCCTAGAGATTTCCTCAATAAACCCGATACGAATTGGGCTGTTTTGCCTATGTTCAAATATCACCTAGATCATCTGAAGCCAATGCTATCGTGTCGCACCAATTCTTATATGCGTTGCCGTTATAGAACATTTCTGAACAACGTACCGGATAATTATGTTAACATATTTGTATTTGGATCGAAAGACAACAAGTTATAAATTTTATCCTGAATTAAACAAATTATTTACTAATTAATTAAATTTAATAGTTACCCAAAACCGAGAAGAAAATCTTTGAATGGTGAATTCTACGGTGTGGACTATAAGCTTGCGCCTATACCTGTCTCGGCGGATCCACGTAATTATGTCGGATCAAGATCAAAAAAATGTAAATCATAATTTCGTAATAAATAACTGCGAATAAAATTCAAATAAAGCGCCTTCTTTATTATTGTTATCGGCTAAGAATGTTATCGAACAGATACAGACTGAGAGTTGTGTCAAGGAAATGGACAACCCTAGAACTAAAAGCACGGATATTTGGCAACACTGTCCGATCAATTGAGATGAAAAATGTTTACAAAATGCATTAATTGTTGTGCTTCAATAATTATTTGTGTCATATTCACATGCCTTTTGGTCGAAAAGAGTGGTAAGTATTAAAATATGCATATTGCCAAATGCAAATATATACAAATATTATGGAATTTTTGACGCACACAGTTGCACTGAAACGGACACTGCGCCACTACGAAGTTTTCCACAGAGATGATGTTGTACATAGGATTGTCAAGAGGGGCATCAAACAAAGCAATAATCCATATAACACAATTAAGGAGCTCGAGTTTAAAACACTGGGCAAAAACTTTCGCGTGATTCTACATCCGCATCGAGATGTGCTGCACAGCAAATTTCGAGCTTACGCAGTAGATGCGGACGGAAATGAGACTGTTGTGCACTTGGGTGAGCTCCATTAAATGAATACATTTATTTTAACTCATTTTAATTAAAATATTTATTCCCTTGCAGATCATGATAACTTTTATACGGGTCGCGTGTTCGGTGAACTGGAGTCATCTGTGCGCGCACACATTGAGGATGGCACATTGACCATGTCCATAGAACTGCCCGATGAAACCTACCACATAGAGCCTTCATGGCGCCATTTGCCCACGGCAAAGAAACACACAATGGTTGCCTACAAATCATCCGATGTGAAGCTCAATAATGAGCAGCAGCCGGGCACAGTGCCCAAGACCTGTGGATACATCAAAGAGGGCTTAGAACTGGAGCACAATGACAATGCACTCTACGCTCTGCGTGAGAAGCGCCAATCGGATCAATATGAGTATACGCCGACAAAAACGCGGTGTCCACTGCTTCTGGTGGCCGATTATCGCTTCTTTCAGGAGATGGGCGGTGGCAATACAAAAACTACCATTAATTACTTGGTAAATGAGACATAGTTTTAGTACAGTAAGCCAAACCTCATTGATATTTTCCCTTGCAGATAAGCCTTATTGATCGTGTGCATAAAATTTATAATGATACCGTGTGGCAGGATCGATCGGATCAGGAGGGCTTCAAGGGAATGGGGTTCGTCATCAAGAAGATCGTTGTGCACGCGGAGCCGACGCGTTTGCGAGGGGGAGAGGCACACTACAATATGATACGCGAAAAATGGGATGTGCGCAATCTGCTCGAGGTAAGACGAGCTGTGAAAATATTCGAATCAAAACGAGATTTGTATAGCTAAAAAAAAATCTTGTGTAAACCTTGTTCTATTGTTCTATTTCTACTCCCATCACTGCTAATAACTCTCATAATTATGATAATAATGTAGGTCTTCTCACGGGAATACAGTCATAAAGACTTTTGCTTAGCTCATCTCTTTACCGATCTCAAGTTCGAAGGTGGCATCTTAGGCTTGGCTTACGTTGGCTCCCCACGCCGCAATTCTGTCGGTGGTATCTGTACACCAGGTTGCTAATCCACAAGATTAACACATTTATTCATCATTTGGCTTAACTTTCTGTGTTCCTTCTGTTGTTCCTTTTTAGTAGTTCTTTATTTGTTTTGAATTGGTTTTTTTTTTTTGAACATTGTAAAAAGAACAGAAACTACATTTTATTCTCATTTATTTTTCAACATTATAAAGAATACTTCAAGAACGGGTACACCCTCTATCTGAACTCGGGCCTAAGCAGTTCCCGCAATCATTATGGCCAGCGTGTAATCACACGCGAGGCTGACCTTGTTACGGCCCATGAGTTTGGGCATAATTGGGGTTCCGAGCATGATCCCGATATACCCGAGTGTTCACCGAGTGCCTCGCAGGGCGGCAGTTTCCTGATGTACACGTACTCCGTCAGCGGCTACGATGTGAACAACAAGGTAGCGAATTCTGCTAAATCCTTTCAATATACAAATATTTAATCAAATGACGTTCCAGAAATTTTCACCGTGCTCGCTGCGATCCATACGCAAAGTGCTGCAGGCCAAGAGTGGCCGTTGCTTCTCCGAGCCCGAGGAATCCTTCTGCGGCAATTTACGTGTCGAGGGCGATGAACAGTGCGACGCCGGTCTGCTGGGCACCGAGGACAATGACTCTTGCTGCGACAAGAACTGCAAGCTGCGCCGTAATCAGGGCGCCATGTGCAGCGACAAGAATTCGCCGTGCTGTCAGAACTGTCAGTTTATGCCGGCGGCAATGAAGTGCCGAGAGGCACAGTATGCCACCTGTGAGCAGGAGGCACGCTGCACTGGCTCTCATGCCGAATGCCCCAAATCGCCAGCGATGGCCGATGGCACCATTTGCCAGGAACGCGGCCAGTGCCGCAATGGCAAATGTGTACCTTACTGCGAGACGCAGGGCCTCCAAAGCTGCATGTGCGACATCATTGTGGACGCATGCAAACGTTGCTGTCGCATGAGCATAAATGAGACATGTTTCCCCGTGGAGCCGCCAGATGTTCTTCCCGACGGCACACCCTGCATAACTGGCTTCTGCAATAAGGTTTCTATTCTTTAATATTTTTATATTTAATTTTATATTAAATATATTTATTACTGTAAACAGGGTGTGTGCGAGAAGACCATACAGGATGTGGTCGAGCGCTTTTGGGACATTATTGAGGAGATAAATGTGGCCAAGACTCTGCGCTTTCTCAAGGACAACATAGTCAGTAAGTAAAGGAGGCCTGTTATATGATACATATGTACATATTGCTTACGGGTTTAACAATATGCTTTGTTTTAAATAGTGGCCGTTGTGATGGTCACCTCTGTCTTTTGGATACCGGTGAGCTGCGCCATCTCATATTTCGATCGCAAGAAGCTTCGCCACGAAATGAAACAAATCGAGTGGAGTCACAAATTGGATCTCATACATCCCAGTGACGACAGACGTCGTGTTATTCACATACGGTAGGCTGTACACTCTCTATATAGATATATATGTTTCCATATAATAAACAATCTTATTTTGTCTACTTAAAGCGTACCACGGCAGAAGATCTCAGTGGCGAGAGCTTGTAACTAACATAGAACGCGGTGGCGGCCATTGTTTTATCTTCCGTGAGCATTCTTCTCAAAACTGCCACAATTATTTTATATTAAGCATTAACATTTAAAATACATAACATAATGAATAAAATTCCCGATAATATAGACCAATTCCCAAAGCAAATGTATTACCTGTTCCCCAAATTGGGCTAAACTATAAAGCACTCAAATCTTGGATTAAAAATTAACTGACGATCTTTCTAACAGCGCGCAATACATAACATTGCGCTTTATGAGTCAATAATATGCTATTAATTAACATTTAAGTGTTGTATTTTGTTTTGTTTATTCATACTTTAGCAAAAATATTTTTTTTTGTGTGTTTTATTGAAAGTCCGTTCTACAGGGCAAACTGTTTACCATTTGTGATCGATTGAGTCTCCGATTATACCTTAGATTACTGTTTGTTTTTTTTTTTTTGCTTTTATTTTATGTATTACTTCTTTTTTATGCTTTTGCCATTTGTCTGTGGAGAACTCTCGTCATCGAGCTCGTCGCTGTCATCGTCCTCATCCGAATACTCCTCATAAATCTGACCATCGTCATATTCACCCAAGTTCATTTCCGCCTTAAAGAAAGCATAGAATGATGTAGAGTTAGAAATTTACAGTTTATAAGGTAATTAGAGATGTATAACTCACCTTGCCACAAACATATACTGGCCCCGTGCCCTGGACCAGTTTGAATGTGACTGAGCCATTGGGGAACTCAACATTTGGTCTCAAACTTCTTGTTTCGCCAACCTTTAAGACAGCAATGGGAATTTTAACTGTCTTTTTCTCACCGTCATCGTGCACGTTCGTTTCCGCCTACAAGTGTGCAATTAGTAAACACATATTGCTAAGCGATAATAATGTAATAGATGGTAACTGCAACTGCCACTGCCCCTTTCCCTTGACCAACGTGTGTCAGTGTTTTTCCACTTGAGAAATTATTGTCTACTTGCCTGAACTACGTTGAATTCGCCCGTTTTCGCCTCGGGACCCAAGGAGATCTGTTTGATGATCAGCTTGTGTGAGTGCACTATATACTCCTCTGGAATTTCCGGCACATCGAACTGTGCAATTGGCTCTTTTTCGCTTAGCGTAACACCTGGAAACAAGAGCAAATTCGTTAAAGCCAAACGTTCGTTGCATGTGTATGTGTTAGTGTGTGTGGGTTTTGCCGGTGATGACTCTAGACGCCAATCAACCATTAGTTGATAATCACCGTAAAACGATTCGGACTCCATTTGTATGCAGAAAGAGAAACGCAGTTGTACAGTCCAATTGAAAAGAGTTTATGAAAACTTGTAATTTTCACACGTGCCCCGTTCAATGGCGATAGCAAAAGAAGCAAATGCGGTAGAAATGATGCTTGGCATTCATCGATGATATACCGATAGTTTATCACTCGCCAACAATGCTTGCAAAAGTGAAAAAACGGTTATAATTAATAAAAAAAAATATTTTTAAAATATCAGATATGCATAAGAGCGCTTATTGGAAATTTAACTCTATGTAGAGCCATATATGCCATAAATATTAAACGATTAATAATAATTGAGTTGCTTAGTGAATTTATCTGGTAACGCCACGAGTGAAATGCGCGCACATCTCTAGCACATTTTGTATCCCTAGTTGGTAGCTACCATTTTGCAAAAGTTTTTGCTCAACACGTGCTCGGCGCTCATATTTTAAAGCTAGACATAAAATAAATTTCTACAATGGCAGAGG
Organism: Drosophila dives; assembly: GCA_035042365.1. NCBI lineage: Eukaryota > Metazoa > Arthropoda > Insecta > Diptera > Drosophilidae > Drosophila > Drosophila dives. The sequence continues at coordinate 4,574,079 of JAWNLJ010000442.1, forward strand.
AATCATTCTATGGTAAATAACAATTAACAAAATATCAATATATTAGTGAAAAAGCGGAGAAAATTGGTTAAATGTGCAGTGCGCTGACAACGTTGCCGGCTGCCGGCATTTTTATTCAAGGTTGTGTCTGTGTGTATATAGGCGGTTGAGTGTGTGTCTCCGTATACATGAAGGCAGATACACATGAATGTGTGCGTGTGTGTGTATTTTAATCTACAAGTAATGAATTTGTATTTTCAGGTGTTACCTTAACCGCAGAAAGCAACAGCGTCACCTGGGACGTTGTCGCCGATGAGGATTATGCACGTGGCCAGAAGCTGGTTATCAAACAGATCCTACTGGGCGCCGAGGCAAAGGATAATGAATTCAACGTGGTCGAGGTAAGTGCGCCAACTGCAACTACAAATACCAACTATAAATGTGTGTGTGTAGTATATGTGAGACTCAGTGTACATGTGTGTGCAAATCTCTTATTGTGGACCGGTTTGTATTCATTCTCCAAGCGGACAGACGCTACTTTTGTTTTATGGATAAAGGGCAAGGGCAAGGGTATGAGTAGGGGTAATTTTGTCTGTATCTGCATGTAATACGCGCCCTTTGTCTGATATTAGCGCCGCCGTTGTCGTCGCAGTTGCTGCTCTCTTTTAACAAATGCATGACGTCACAAATGCCCAACAGTCAACTTTCTATATGATGATAATTCCAATATCTTGTAATTTAATTTATTTTTATGTAAGGAGAATATAATATATATGTATTTATATATATGTATCTGTATTTATAAAAATATTAATAATTGTTTTATTTATAATTTACATTCGTTTATTTACAATACTTGTGACGAGAAGTTATTGCAGGGTATCCGCTAAGCGAATACCTTGCGTCTTTGCGCTTTGACTGTACCAAAGCAAAACAGAATTAGTATATAAATATTTTTTTTTATTTACTTGAGTCACACGCAATTTGATCTAGTTGATTGCTGTCGCCAACACCACCTCCCTCGCTCCGTTTGTCAACATTAAGATCACTGTGAGTGCTGTCTGCATTTGCCGTTACAATTTCGATGAGGTCCGTAAAGCTTTTGGTGAACTGGAACATGGTGCGTGCCTTTTTGTCCAGTCGACAAACAACGCCCGCTGCTGCCACATTCCAGTTCCAGCAGATGAGCTCACATCGCAACAGTTTCAGCTCATCGCGCAACGAGATTAAATTCTGTAAAGCAATTCGATTTGGAAGTGTTTTGTTTTTTATTGTTTTGTTGCGATTAAAATGGGTTTTCGTCTGTTTACTTACCAGCGCCACTGTCGCGTCAATTGACCTAATCTCATCGCCTTTGATGATCACCACTCCAATTCCACTGTCCGTCTGTCCCCCGTCTGTCACGTGTGCAACTGTTGTTGATTTCAAATATTCGGCAGCCGTATAATCTACACTGCCCTTTAGCTCCGCCAAACACAGTTCAATTCCATTGTGCTTAAAGGAAATTAAATCAATTTTGCTTAATTTTGAAAAATTTAAAATATGCTGCTTACTTTTTGCATGGTTAACTCAAACTGTGGCGTCGTGCTCTTCTCCAGTATGAACATGGCATTGACTGCAATTCCCACCAGCATTCCATATTCTAGCGACCAGAATATACAGCACGCAGCGGTGACCAAAAAAGGAACCATGTCACGTTCTGTGGAGCAGGAATATGTAAATCTAAAACTTTGTATTTATTGGGGAGTCTGTTGCACTTACTCTTTGCACGCCAAATCTCTGCAATCTTATCGTACTCGACCATAAATAACATGGCTGCAATGATAATGGCCGCCAGCGTTGCCTTGGGTATATAGGCAAAAGTGGAAGTCAAAAAGGCTAGGGTCAGCAGCACAAGGATGCCGGTAAAAGCCCCGCCCAGTGTTGTCTTAACGCCACTCGCATTATTAATCGCCGAGCGGGTAAAGGAGCCAGTTATGGGCATCGAGGAGAAGAAACTGCTGACCACATTGCACAGACCCAGCGCAATCATCTCCTGCGAAGCATCCACTATTTTGCCCTTGGCTGCGGAATTTGAAATAAGAAATTAACTTTAATCTAAGGGTAAATCAAAAGAAGAGTTTCAAATCTCTTACAGAATGCCTTCGATATTGATACACTCTCGAGAATGCTGAGCAGCGGTATGGTTGCCACTGCTGCGCCTAGATTTGAGACCATGCCGCCAAAGCTGATCGTCTGCCCCAAAGCATCCTCCGTTTTAAATGGAGGCAGGCGAACAGGTGGCAATCCTGGCGTTATTTCGCCGGTTATTTGGAATACCGTCTCATCCGGATTCTGGCTGAGCAGATAGCACAACAGTATGCCCACAAATACGACAAACACATTGCGGCACAGCGCCAAATATTTCAACAGCTTCTGGGAGCCACAATTCAAGGCAGTCAATTTCTAAAGGGAAATTAAAAAATGGAGCATATTAAAATTTATTTACGGACGTGGATGTACAATTTTTCCAACTTACCCGCATGAGAAGCAGCACGATTAAGGTGCACCAGCCGAGAATGACGTCGTTGCGACGCGTCTCCTGGATGTGGCTAAAAAACGTGATCCACGCGTCGAGAAAACTGTCGGTACTTCTTTGGATGCCAAAGAGATTACAGATCTGCCCGCTGCCCACATTTAGAGCAGCGGCCAACGTAAAAGCCGTAGTCACCGGAACCGAAATGAAACGCACTAAAGCACCGAGATTTAGCAAACCCAATACCACTATAATGCAACCGGAAAGGAAGCACATTAAAATAGCATAATCCGGATTGCCATTTAAATGTGAATACATCATCATTGACAAAATGGCCGTGGGTCCTGTTTACGCACAGTGGAAATAACGAAAGCAGGAGAAATTTAGCGGGAAACTTTAAACATTCCAAGTCAAATACACTAGGAGAAAAAAAAAGTAGCTCCACTTCCAAACCAATTCTTATAATTTATAAATCAACACCATTAGCTTTTCAATTTTTACAAAAGGTGGCTTTAACATATAAAAAAATTCCTTCATCTGGAATTCTTTTTAATATTATATCAAAATATTTTTTTATATATAATGTAGTGATAAAAATAATATAAATAGCTTATTTTTTCTAATTTTGGATATATTTGTTTTGGTTTTTCTATTTTTCTAAAATTTATCTTTCAAGTTATTCCTACTTTTTTTTAAAAAAATCTTCGTCCACATTTAAAAACGTATACATCTATTTCTAAAACTTACTTAAAAAAGACCTTTGAACCTTGACTCAATTTCTTGTGAGAGTGGAGCTATTTTTTCGCAACTTGGTATTGGTTTATGGTTGACTACTCACCCACTGTGATGTCCTTGCAGGTGCCGAATATAATATAAATAAATCCACCCATAAAAGCCGAGTAGAGACCATAAACGGGCGGCAGACCAGCCACAACACCATAGGCCAATCCCTGCGTGACAGCAGTAAGACCCACCGTTAAGCCGGCCATAAAGTCAACCGCCAAATATTTGAGTTTATACTCTGGCAGCCAGCTGCAGATGGGTAGCATGTGTTGAACGGTCTGCGTGCTGCAACAGTTGCGCGCCTTGGCGCCCATGGCGCTACAGACATTGGGCAATCTTTCGTGATAGAGCTCATCTGGAATGCGCAGAAAAGTACTTGAAACTTCCGATTAAACCGAACCAACCGCATGATTAATAATTCAGCGTCTTATCTAGTTGTCAGTATTTTTCCCTAGCTGATAAAATAAACAATTGTTGACTTCCCTAATCAATCTGAAGAGGTTCAGCGTCTAAAATGAAATTGATCTTTAAATTAAGATTAAAACCACGTTTTTTTGATGGCATCTATATTTTTCTATTCTATGTGACTATTGTCATATTTAATAATCGATAAGAATGCGACCACCCACCCCACTTGGAATTGATATTCTTTAGATTATTTCGTTGGTTTTAGTTTTTTTGATGATTGGGCGCAACACAAAAAAATGAAATAAAAATATTTCAAGAGATCTTTTATAATAAAAAAAAACACTTGACACTCTTGAATGGTACAAATTTTTTTTTGATAAAATGTTTTCGTACTATTAATATAATTAAATTTCTATTTGCTTTGAGATTCACTTATCAATTATTATTATTAATGTAACGCACCTTCATTGATGTCGCACATACTTGCCAATGAGTATCTTGAAGTACTTTGAGTAATTAATAAGTTTGAGGACTTCGTAACTTTTTTTTTTAACCTATATTTGTTATGTTAATGCTAGTTGTTAAATGTAGGTTGTTAGATTTAACACGTTTCACGAATGGGAATTTCTCCCAAATGAATTTCTTTTGTGAAAGTAATACACGGTATTTAGAAGAGGCTTTGATGTTGTCTCTGCGACTGCAGATTGACGAGTGGCCCGTGTTCGAATTGTTGGTACTGTTTAATAGTCTATTTAGCTGTATCGCTGCCCCATTTTGAGTTCCAACGTATCGGAACTTTTTGCCTTTTGCTATCGCGGAATTTCTAATGGTTCTGTTAACGCCGGCAGAGATCGTATTGACGTTGTTTCTGTAGGTATTTTCCACAGAGAGGCAAATTTCAAAGTCCATATCTCAAAATTATGATACATTTTTCAATAGATTGTGTTATAAAAGTATTTACACCTTTTTCCAAAAATATTGCTGTTGGCTTGTTTTACTCTTTGCATTAGCATATTAAATGAGTCTCAAAAATTCACTTTATTCATTCCCGTGTTTTGCAGGTGACCACACTGAAGGACTCCGTGCAGATACCGATTGCAGTGCTGAAGGCTGGCGAGACGCGTGCCGTCAATCCCGATGTGGAGTTCTACGAGTCCAAGGTGACGTTCAAGCTAATCAAGGGCAGCGGACCCGTTTATATCCATGGCCAAAACATCAAGGATGATGTTGAGGTGGTCGACATGGAGGAGGAGGATGAGGAGGACGATGGCGAAGATGATGAGATCGAGCATCCAAAGAAGCGCGCCAAAATTGAGCCGACCGCTGATGTCAAAAATAATGCCAAGAACCAGAAGAAAAAGTAAAAAATAAATAAAACAAAACAAAACAAAATAAACAACGAAAGATGTCTAAGCTAAATGTGTAGATTTTAAAAGTTTTTTAGGCCCTAAAAACAATATAATTGCACAAACATAAACAGACATATATTACTACATGCAAGAGATGTAAAACATGAAATTAACTTTTAGTTCCTTTCTCTGAGATCCTAAAACATTCAACAATTCTAAAAACAAAAAACAAAATATGCAAATAAACTGATGATGTAATACTTACACTTAAGCAATAAGCCAGTCTAATATGTAACAAAAAGGACAACAACATCCCAAAAACAAGCGTGCAGCTGCATATATATTGATTTATATATTTGTATATAATGTATACTTTGGGTTCTTGAAGTTGGAACTGTTTTGCCATTATGTTTTTCACACAAAACGGCAACAACTTCTTATCCCAGTCAGGCTTTCTTTCAATTTCACAATTGTACTATGAAATCAATAACAACAAAACAAAACAAAAGAAACAAATAAGAACACTCTAGTCGAGAGAGCTCGATTTGGAGATACTTTGAACCCAAGTCCTTAACTATCATAACACTAACTGTATGTACATATGTATTTGTATGTATGAGAAGAAAAAACAAATTCTTTCGCTTGCTGCTGCTAAATATGAACATAAGATTTATTTCCAATCTTGATTAAATTTTTACGGATGATTCATATTATGTCAAGTTATACACAAACTCGATTAGAAAGATATATCTTTAAAATTACGTTTTGTTTTTATTGCTGTCGTTAATCGATTTCTATTAACAGTGGGAAAAAGAGATTTCATTGAGAAAAATTTTACGACGTAACCGATGTGTCAAAAATTCCTTTTTATACCTTTTCTGGGTATAATAAAAAATCATCGATATACAAAATATAATATATAATTTGTATATATCCCATGGGTTTTGAGATGCTTCCTTCTGCCTGTTAAATACTTTGCACAACTTCATAATATCATATATGCGTAATCAAAAGTCATCGATATAGAAAGTACTTTTTTTAACATTTCGTTTTTAATGATTCATTGTCAGTGATACAGGAATAGTGAGGCGGATCTAAAAATAATGTGAAAGAAGAAGGCTCGATTGAAAGAGGAAACCATTGCGGGAATGCCTTGAAATGTTACAAAATTCTTTTGAAAAATGTGAATCTGGCTCTTTAAATGTTTCGTCCTTCTATTGTACGCCTAAATTGTTAATTGTTAGTTGTTAGCCTTAGTTTGGAGATGGCATCACTTTGAGACGCTCGCAGGCGCTCTTCTCTAGCGCTTCGCGGTGCTTGGGATCAGCGATTTGGATCAGTTCGTACATGCGCTGGCGCATATTCTTGCCAAACAGTGAGGCAATGCCGTGCTCGGTGACCACATAGTGAACATGGGCACGAGAGGTGACCACACCGGCGCCTACAAAAAAATAAAATAATATATTTCAACATTGCGGATCACATTTGTGTGGGTCTAAAACTTACCTTGCTTCAGAATGGGCACAATCTTGCTCTCTCCTTTGTTGGTGGTCGATGGCATGGCAATGATTGGCACACCCAAGCCATCCAGACCCTCGGCAGCGCCGCGTATGAAGTCCACCTGTCCACCGAAACCAGAATAGAAACGTGTGGCAATCGAATCGGAACAGACCTGACCGGTCAAGTCCACCTCGATGCAGCTGTTGATGGCCGTCATGCGGGGCTGCTGTTTAACAATGCTGGTGTTGTTCACATAGTCAATGGCCAACATCTCTGTGAAGACATCGAATTATATATACATATAGATTGGTTTAGATTTGGCTTGGCCTACCAATGAAGGGATTATTGTCGACAAAATCGTAGAGGGCCTGGTCACCGATCAGGAAAGAGCCAACGATGCGACCCTTGTGCATCGTCTTGCGACTGTTGGTGATGCACCCCTTTCTGGCCAGCTCAACAACGCCGTTGGCAAACATCTCTGAGTGTATGCCCAGATCCTTGTGATTGTGCAGAGCGTTTAGCACCGCATCCGGAATGCTGCCAATGCCCATCTGCAGTGTGGCACCATCTGCAACCAAATTCTCGGCAATCAGTTGGCCAATCTTCTTTTCCACAGCCGATATCTCGCCGGTGCCATGCTGTGGCAATTTATCGTTCACCTCAATGGCAAAGTCAAAGTGGGACTTGTGAATGATGGCATCGCCAAAGGTGCGCGGCATATTTGGATTGATTTGAGCTGCAAGCAATTCAGGCGGTTATAATATACCAAATATGTATTTAATTGTGTTATGTTTTTTAGACTCACCGACAATCTTCTTTGAGCTAAGGAGCGCAGCACGGACGCAATCGACGCTGGTACCAAGCGAGCAGTAGCCATGATTGTCCGGTGGCGACACGTGAATTAAGGCAACGTCGGGTTGCACAATCTTCTTGTAGAAAAGCTGGGGAATTTCATGCAGAAATATGGACATATTATCGCCACGTCCCTCGGCGACAGCTTTGCGCACATTGCCGCCCATGAAGAAAGAGTTCGAGCGGAAGATGTCCGAATTCTCCGGCTTGCAATACTCCGCCGGACCCTCCGTGTGCATGTGGCAAACAGTCACATTCTCCAGTTTGTTGCACCTTCCATGCGCCGTCATCGAATTCAGCAGCTTCACAGGAGTCGCGGCTGCGCCCTGTGCGAAAACCACATCGCCTGCAAAAAAAATAATATAATGCAAACTGTTTATATTTCTTCAAAAACTTGAGCCGACTTTTAAACTAATCAGTTGAATATATCCTAATAGCTTCTTGCAAATTATAGGTGTGAAACTAGAGTTGACAAAATTTAGTAGCTCTGAAAACAGTTGTTTACAATAATTTGTTCATATACAAATATTTATGGTATGTAAGTAAATAGTAGCACTTATAAAAATTTTTATATTTTGTTTTCGTTAGTTTTCTTCTTTTTTTTTCATAAAATATAATTATTTATTTTGAATTTAATTTAAACAAATTGAATATAAAATATTGTTTTTCTCTCTCTTATTTAAGAATCTCCTTTGACTTCTAAAAACGTATTTAAAGGCTAACAAATTTAAAAAAGACACATTTAAAAACAATTTGTGGTACATGAATGGTACTAATATTTTTGCCACCAGTGTATTTTTGTTTGTGTTTATATAAATATGTATATATCTCTCCCGTTCTTATTTATTCACGTGCTGCTCTTTTTGTTGTTAAACATTAATCGTTGCTATGCGAAAATATCTTACGCGATCATTGTTTGACAGTAAGCACTCGCCACACGCGAACCAACGAATTGTTAAAAGTTGTAGAACTGATCAGCGAACTTTTACTGTACTTGGTATGACTAGCTGAAGTTGCCAAACACTTGCACTTGCTTACTATATAAATAAGTTGCCAGATGTTCTATTTTAATTTCACCCTAACGAACTCAAATGCCGTCAAGTATCTTATATATATATATATATTTTTTTATTATATCAGGTTTTTTTTATGAGGTGTATTTGCAAGCAATGATCTGCTAAGCTGAGCGTCAATTATAACAGTGTTAAAAATGTTAAACAATTTTCATAATATTCTTTCAATTAGTGCACAGTTTTGCTTTCTCTCGTTAAGCTTTTAAAATCGAAAGTTCTATTGAAAGCCAAAAAACCCTTATCTTGTTCAACAGCCAGACACAAGCTCATTCAAAATTATCACAAGTCGCATGATAAGCATTGATTTGTTTAATTAACATTGCTTGTCTCCGTAATTCCTTAGTTTTTGTTTTTTTCGTCAGCGTAAAGATTACCCTCTATATATGCGATTGTGTATATATATATATGTGTGTTTGAGCATTATTGGCAAAACAGCCAATAATAAAAGCAACATTTCTTTTTAAATCCCGTAGATGATTTTTCAACGGCGCGAGCAAATTGATCTAAATTTAGATGGCTGCCATCGCAAAACAGTATTTAATATGCATTTATATATCTAGCTGTACATAAATAAAAAAACAATATATATTTCAGTGATTCTGCATTGTCATAAGATGAAGCTCAAAAAGTGCGACAATTTGCGATGTAAATAAACATTTCGACTCGTGCTTGTGGGCGGGGTCAAAACACGAAACGATTTTTACTATCATAACATTTATTTTGTTTGTCTGCAGCTTTTTTTGGAAGGCTATTGCGCAGCTTGTCGATTGATATTAATGAAATCAAAATTGAATTAGCACCAACAATTTAGCAAATTTATTTGGAGACAACCAATTTTATCAGAGCTCGCCGTTGCTGTACAGTTGTGACATCAAACATTATTGCATAATAGCTAGTTAATGCACTTAAAACATAACATAACATAACATAATATATGCAGATAAGAGGCCGGTTCTAATCTGTGACTGTGTGCGATGCCAACTATCTTCACAAAGCGTGAGTGTGTGTGTGCCTGTGTCTGTTAATGTTAAACTTAGCTTTCGTTGAGCACAGCTGGGCAGAGTACAAAGTGCAATTAATATTGAGCACATTATTCTAAAAATATATGCACAACTAAATGCACACCGGAATGAGGATAGTTGTAATGAATGGCGAGGAGCTTATAAAAACAGCAACCTAATTGAATTAAAACTTTTAAACTTTGTATGCTTATGCAAATTTCTTATGTGCACACTTCTATTAGAAAAACATGTTCAGTAATACAATTTAAATTGTTAATTTTTCACTTATATATATAAATTCTCTGTTGTTGCTTTTATCATGTTTTAGAGGTCATTAAGTTTATTGTCATTTTTACGCATATCTCTTGCTCAACTTTCTTTGATTACGTGTTCGTGCGGAGTAAATAAATGATAATAAGCTCGGCTGTGTTAGGCACGCTCAATTGATTTAAATATTGAAGCACCCTGTAATTTAAAATAAGTTTGTGTGCGCTAATACATGTATTATGTGTATGTAAATAATTTGTATTGCAAACGCTATACACACACACACACACCCAGTCACACACCCACAAGCTCATAATTTGGACGACTTGTTCTATTGCCACTTCTGCCTTGCACTTTCATTCAGCGGTCTAATCAGGGCCAATAGAGCGGTACGCTTAGTACTTTAAGGTATTGGTTTTTTTTGTTGTATTATATAACAAAGAATTTTCGCTTAGAATTGACAGCGTTAACTTCAGGCGGCCATTCCAGCGCAGATTTACTTTTAGACTGATAACTTACCAGACTTAATGCAGGCGACGGCCTCCTCGGGAGAGACAATTGGCGGCTCACGGGGCAACGGATGCGACAACTCATTGACATAGGTAAAATAATTGTTGTGGGTTGCTGCAGCGTTTGCCGAACCAATGCTCAGCAATTTGTTGATGCTTCTCGCACGACGGGCCAGCATGATTTCAATTTAAATAGGCAGCAAGTAAAGATTAATTATTACTCTCTCTATTTCTGTCACCCAAGTATTGGTGTATAGGGGGTGGGCGTGGATAAATGCAGTAAAACAATCGTTGTTTTTATTTGTTTGTGTGCTGCTTCCTGCCCTATGCGGTGATCTCCGTGTGTCCGTCTTTCCACTCCAGCGGCGCGATTACAACTAGCTATGTCCGAAAGCTTTACCACACCGCGAAAGCTGTTCAAAACGGCGACGTCTTAGCTAATGCGCCTGCATAATAGGATAATTTATTAATTATACGAAAAATTTTACATTATTTGGTTTTGCTGCTAAATTTATTTTTTTTTTTTTTAACTAATACAATTTGGAGGCATTAATTTGTGATTTTAATCGAGGCCAACTGAATGACATTACACAGCACTACAAAAGTTTTCGGGGCGAATGGCAGCCCGGTTATATTTAAAATAAGCTAGAAAATCATTTTGTTTTTCATTTCAATTTTAAAAACGGGTTCTCAATTATTAAAATGGGCAAAATGAATATAGCATAATGCAACGGGCTGTTTGGGATTTACTATGTAACGATATTAGTTGATATGTATGATAAGAACGTTTCCTTAAATAATTGCCCGATTCAAAAGAACAGCAAAATAATTTTTCTATGAGAAATTCTAAGAAATTTCAGAATATAAAACGAAGAACAAAGTGGATGCAGATGCTGTAAATCAGGATTCTGGTAATGATGATGATCAGGATGTTGGGGATAATGTTGCTGATGGTCAGGATGCTGACGATAATGTTTTAGAAACATGTTTAAATAACTCATTTATTATTGAAACTTCGGACGGATTTCATGGGGATTGCAGTCCTCCTGCAAAGCTTCTTTAAATTGGCAATGGTTGAAGCGGGCGAACGGAGGATTTAAATCGAGCGGCGGTGACAAGGCTAAGGAATCTGACAAAGCAAATGTTACTTCCAAAATGTTAAAATTCTTGAAAAGTGTATTAATAGTATTAATAAATAAACAGTTTGAATGTACGATTTCAGTTAATTAGCCTTTATTATATGTGTATATATTAATTTATGTCCAAATTTTTAATTGAAAATCCTATGAGATAAAAGCGCCTTGGACTAACAATTAAAAAATAACAAATACATAAATGTAATACTTATTTTATATTAAGAGAACTTATGTGAAATCTATACAACAAAGGGCCTCAACTATTTACATGCTTATATTCTTATATAGTTTAATTAGTTATTGAAGATGTTCGACATATATATTTCTGCGTTTTCCTTGGTTCAATTCATTTATTAAGCCATCTATATTATATATATATATATTATATACATATAAATATGACTAGTTGATGCGTTTATTTTCTTGACTTATTAATGCTTTCGGCACAATCTGGGGTTCGTTCTTCAAAATACAGCTATGTTAATATATGTGTATACTACTTGAATATGGATTGATAATTATTACAGAGTACATTAGTTAGACTGATCTCATGCAAGTTACATTTCTATATTCATATATATATATATATATATATATATATATATATATATAAATTATCGCCATGGTTTATATCGCGGATTTAATGGGATTAGTTCGGTCTTGATTTGTGGACGGAACATAAACCATATATGTATAAAGTAAAAAAAACGGCACATTATGGAATTTTATTAGGCTTTTTGGGCCCATACAAATCTGACTAGATGATTTTTTTAATTATGTATATAAAAAATCAATTGTGCAGTATTTTAAAATATTTTGGTTTCTTGTTATAAAATAGCTATTAGATTCACTGATTTTTTTTGCATTTGCATATTAAGCACAAATTTGTGTTGGTTGCGAATTCACGTAGTTTTTTTTCTTGTTGTTTTTTCAGTTGTTTTGTCCACTTATATGAATACTTTTTGGGAGATTTTCGTTCAAGTTCTTTTTATATTTCAGAGTGACTACTTAAAATGATGTTCTACTGAACTAAAATCTAATGCTTAAACTAAGTAAGCCAATGTTTTTTATATTTTTGGCTTTCTTGCTACGGTTAGTATTTGGTGATATCCTTTATATCCTTTATCTCGTTGGCAGCGTCATGTTCAGGCATAGCTCATGATCCCTGAGATCGCCCCAACCGCCATTGCCCTTGCGTAGCTTCGATTTCTTTATCAAGCTGGGCACCGTCATCATCAGGGATCGCGGAAATAGCTGATGCGAAGTGCGTGCTATGCGCAGCACATGTTGCACCTTGGAGATGACCTGATTGGATTCGCAATTCTTGTTCTTGTGATGAACACCACTGTAAATACAAAAGAAACTTAATAAATATAATCAGTTCGACTGATAAAACTCTCACCATTCGCCAATGTGAAAGACTCGGGGTCCCTTGACAATCATTGCGTGCAGCTTCCGCTGCAGACACTGCTGGGAAACATGTTGTAGTGACCAGTCCCAATTGTAGTCGTCGTAGGTGCAAAAGTGTCTGGCACACCGGCGGATGCTTGTCCAGGTGGTGCGATTAAAGGCGAAGCCCATATTATGCTTGCTGCTTATCCATGGCATAGACTCCACCTGCCAGAGCAATGAAAATAAGAATCAGTTTTGATTTGCTGTTTGATTATGGTTTCGATTTGAATTTTTTTGGGTAACGAACAGCAAACAATTGGAAGAAAAACGGGGGGTGGATGAGGGTAGTTGAGCATGCATGTTTCCATTCAAGTAAAACGAAAAGAAAATCGAGCCAAGAGTGTGTTTTGTAAAGGGATCATAATAACAAATTGAATGCCAGATTAATTCAAATATATTCCATAACTTAACTCATGATATTAAAAATTATTGAAAGTTATAAGTTGATATTTTTTGAAATAACGCGCCATTTCGTGTGGATCACAGCGTTGCCAGTTGTTAGTTGATGATGCAGGAATGTCCCCCCAATCAAATTGATGTACATAATCGATAAACGCTCTAATTCTATGGGTTTGTATAATAACGCATTAATAACGTATACCTTGCGATAGTCATGGCCGATGCTGAGTCTATCGGTCTTCGCGGCGTTTACGCGCGTGCGTAACTGTGTGTGTTTATCAAATTATCGGCATGCCAACACAGAGATAATCACATATACATAAACATAAATATATCGTAGTAAAGAGAGATGTTAACAATTAACACAAACATTTAAAATACACACATACATGCGATTTGCCAAAGCATTTTTGTATTGGATTTACGGGTTTGGTTAGTGGCTAACATGCTAAAACACAGATAATAAGCAAATTAAAACAAAAGAAATGAAAGAAGAAAAGGAAATCGGAAATAACTTGTGCGCTACGATTGCAATGATCGGAAGTGCTGGTTATCGACTAGGATTATAACGGAATTGTTATTTTTCATTTCTTTTTTTTTTGTGTTGGTTATTGATGGTGCTACCTTCTGATAGACGGAATACAATGACGGCAGGACATGATAGTTCCATGTTTGTGCACCATTTTTATTGTTATTATTATTATTGCTATTGTAATTGTTATTGTTGTTGATATTATCGTTATAAGGATTATTGTTATTATTGGTGTTGGATGTGGCTGTAGCGGTGACAGTGTTGATGTGGCTAGTTCTTTTATTGCTGATTTTCTTATTTTTGTTGCTGTTATCTTTATCGTTATCGACATCGACGGTGTCGCCCACATAGACTTTCACATTCGCATTCTTTAATGAAGTGCTGGATGATGATAGCGCTGATGATGACGCAGTTAACTGCAGAATGGAGTTTCTATTATTATTATTGTTATTATTATTATTTTTGTTATTATTATTATTGTGCCTATTCGATCCTAATAGACTGTTTGAAGAGATCAGCGAGGAAGCAAACGATTTTTTGTTAGTCTGTCATCAAGTAGAATAGAACGCAGAAAGATATGCATATTTAGAAACGATATATGAATAGCGATTGTGTGTGTGTGTTTGCTTATAGTACGAATTAAAGCAAATTAAATATCGTGAAAACATACATATGTACAGTAGACATATATTTTGTTAAACAATTGCCAGATGAATGTAACATAGATGTAATTTTTTTGTGTGTGTTTTATATCTGTGTACTAGGCATATATATATATGTGTATATGTACGTATGTGTATATGTATGTATGTATGTATGCATTAAAGATCCTTGTTGCTAGTGCTTGACATGATTTAATACACTATTTAAAAACGTTCATGTTTCAGTTGAGAACAGTTAAACTGGCAATAAGCGTTGACATTTGCTCTTGTTAAAAACATAAATTAAATATATATATTTTTATTTTTGGGTTTTTGTTTTCTTTAAGCAATTTTCTTCTTTTTTTATCGTGTTGACGACTAAAACGAATTTCGTAGCCAGGCAGAGGAAGCACAGAGAGTGTGTGTGTGTGTGCGTGTGGGGTGGGTATTCAGAAACTCACCTTGCTGTGGTAGGTATAATAGTTGAATGTCTTCAGATAGGTGCCCAGGGACAGAATATTGCATTGTGGGCACAAGTCTTTGGTGCGTTGCTGCATCATTGCCAACAAATAAAGAAAATCTTCGGCCACATAATGATCCTCCTCAAGGAATAAAACCAGACCTGCAACCAGAGCATACAAATTAAATATTGAAGAGTTTCCTTTGGGGGGAGTTGCTTCAGTCCTGCTTACCTGTGTGAAACCGGGTCACTTCCAGTTCGTTGAAGACACGATTCGACTTCCACCACCAGTGGTGTTTAGTCTGCGTGAATTTCGCCTCACGATAATGGCCATAGAGATCAGGATATAGGGCATTGTTACAGCTGCTGATGAGAGCTCTGCAATAAAAAAAAAAAACGGGATTTACATTTTTAACATTTAGAACAGATAATACTCACTGCTCTCTTTTTATGTTCCGGGGACAATCGTTGGGATCGACGCCGGGATATTCGTGCGGATGCGTCTGTATCGAATACGGATAGAAGATCTGCATCACTTTGCAGAAATCAATCTGTTGCACCAGATCATTGATGTCATCATCATAGAAATCGTGCGAGAATATCAACAGAGACTTGGATATATCCCGTGCCTGCGCCAAACTGACAATCAAATGGCGCAGGTAATTGATCCGCGTGTGGACCTGCGAGTAAGAAATGTTTCTAGCGATTATAGCTCCAAACAAAATTCCACTCACCTGTATGACAATTATCACAGATTCGTTTTGCAGCGGCCCAAAAATGTCCTCATTCAGAACCAGCTGCATTTCGTTGTATCTGATTATCTGACGCTTGATCTCCGTCATATTTGGAGGATGATAAACATCAAAGCTGATTGTGGTCGATGCCGCCAAACCAGAGCCACCATTTGCAGCAGCACCGCTGCTATTCAATTGGAGCGCTTAACAAAAAAAAAAAAAGAAAGTATATTTAGTATTTCTTTGTTTTATTAAATGTAATAAATCTCACCAGCGCTGTGGTTGCGTGTGTGTGGCGTCAGATATTTGTGCAGTGTTGCCGGCACCATGGACATTATGGCATCCACCGAGTCATTGGTCACCGAATCGCTTACCATAGCATCGCGACTATCCACTAAACAAAATCGCACAAATAATATTGGTTATCAATAATTGGGTAATTAAAGAGCTCCACTCACAGTAGTTAAAGTTGTGATACTGCAGCAGGCCAAAGATGCACAGGGCCAGGATGAATATGCTGCGCATATAAAAATTGTTGCGTTTGCGTCCCATCGCCCCCGTATTGGGTAGCGGTATCAGTACACGACCTTAATTGAAAGTTATTATATCACATCAATAAGGGGAGAACTAAATATTGTATCTGTACATACCTCTCATCTTTGACATGTTATAGGCGACTGTTTCCGAGTTGCTAGCAGTTGCCAACAAGACAAACTCTTTTATTGCGCCATCTAAAATTATACAGAATCGATACAAATTGTTACAATAATAAAAAACGACTAATTTCGACTCGTCATTACTTGGACTAATATGTACTATATTTAATGGAACGCAATTCAACAGATTGTATACTGAAAAACGCCCACTTTGTAATTTGTCAAATATTAAATAGATTCACAATTTATTATGAATTTGACATTATAATTGTTTTGTGTTCAACTAAAAAAAAAGATAAAAATTCGAAGCTGTCACATGACACAGAATAATTATAGTGAAGCACATCTTTTGCTTTTGGGAGACAACACATGGCCCAAAGCAGCCCCTGTTTTGTAGTTTTGACTATATTTGCACAGCTGACAGCTGATAGGCAATAAGTCAGTAAGGGAGTAAGTAAATGACTCAGTAAGGCAGAAAGTAAGTAGATTTGTAAGTAATTATGTTAGTGGGTAAGTAAGTATGCAAGGCAAGTATAAATAATTAAGTCAGCAAGTAAGTTAGTAAACATTTATGTAGGTAGGTAAAAGGAAAGTAATTCAGTAAGGCAGTAAGTGAATAGCAATAACTAACAATAAACAATGTATGTTAGAATAAAATTAAGTTAAGGAACTAATAAAGGGAGTAGGTTGGCAAAAAAGTAAATAAGTTAATTAGTAAGCAAGTGCAAAAGTAACTAAGTAAGCAAGCTAATAAAGTAAGCAAGTAGCAAATCTGAGTTGTGAATTGATGAGACTTTAACTAAACATTATTCGTTTCGAACCAAAATTTGAATACGCTCGGACAGGGTTATTGTAATTGGGGAATATACGATTATATTAAATCGTAAAGTATTCGTAATTGCTGAATTGTTTTTATGTTAATCGTGTTTGGCATTTCAAATTGTAAGTGGTTTGCTTTATGTGAAATTAAAGTGGGTCTACAATCTGGAATCTGTCAATCTAAACGTATTACTCAAGTGGCTATTCATTTTTATAGAGATCTGCTTTCAGCTGTTGAAATCTCAATCATGTAAATAAGCAGCAAAGCTGCGCCTCGACCAAATCTCAGCATCAAATGCGACTAGGCGTCCAATGATAAGGTCGGTCTTCTTCTCCTCCTGCTACTTAATGTGGTTTGGTTTAGGTTTAGGCACTTGGAATTCAGTATGTGGTGATTAGCGATAAGCCATTCAGCTTGACTAGGGCAACAACAACTGCAGAACTAAATTCGCTATAACAATAGGCCACACTGGTGCCAGCTGGGTGGTGCGAGGGGGTGTTTGCGGTGCACCAGTCACAAACGACCTCTTCACAACACGTAACAATTGCGTGCGTGTGTTGTCATCAGCCTCGGGAGACCGGCGAATACGGCGAATACCTCCTCCGCCGGGCTTTGTCAAGGGGTGGAGGGGGGGGGGGGGGGCTGGGGTTGGGGCTCACTTGTAAAGTGGGCGACGATCTCGAACGGCCTCGCGTCAATTGGCATTATAAATAGAATAACAGATTTGGCGAGTGCCACGTTTCTCAAAATATATCATTTCTTAGAAGTTTTCGCCTAGGCAACATTTTTTCTGCCAGTTAACAGGCAGGAACAAATTGAACGTTTTTTTTTGTTTGTCAGGGAACATTACCATGGCCTTGATATCGCCATATATATTCATATAATTCATGATGTGATCGAAAATGTTGCTTTATAGACATTTTAAAGAAAGCGAAATCGAAGCATTGTCTTTTTGTTTATAAGCAACAAAACAATAAGGCAAAAATGCCAAATTTAAATATTATATGTTTTCATATTATATGTTAATTCAAGAAAACTATTTAAATCAACATTTTCAAATTGTACTTTCTGTGCACTGAATTTGTCTCTACCATTATTATAACTAAACAAAATGAGTTTTCAAATTCATTTTAAACCTCTACAAATTTTCTTTATTAGTATATAAATTTAATTTGCAGACACATATAGCGAATCTTAGTAAAATTGCTTTTGTTCAATATCTGTCTGTCATTAGGGCTATATGTTTAGCAGTTTTATATTATAAATTTTTCTGGCCATGCCCACACCTGTGCCCATAATCGAAAAAAGACTATACTTCGTAAAGTGTAAATCGATAAAACTACACACTTCAAATCCTGAAAAGAAACTTGCTGGAAGCAATATTCAAAGATGGACAAATATATCTAGGAACAGTTTGAAATAGTTATTTTTTTACCATGCCCCCCATAATTCTCAAAAATATCTACGGCAATTTCAAGGGCAAACTTGAAAGATATGTTACTAGGACAAGTTCTCAAGGATCGGAATTTCGGTCTTATCAAATTGTATGATTTGTTGGTATTAGAGTATTTGACAGTCGGTTAAGCCTGACAGCAACATTCTCTCTGATAAATCCATTGTATTTGATAACCATTCCAGACAAACACTACTTTTTATTTATGGTGTGATTAATATATTTCATATTATATATATAACATATTTCGCTCCCGACAAACCAAATAATAATATCATATAATATAATAAATGAACTATATTATTTGTTAATTGAAAAAGTAATGGAAATTATAGGTTTTAAATTATATAAATTATATAAATTTTCCCACTGCCTTGACAAACATCATTTTAAAAATTAAATTTTGTCTAATTTAGAAAGCTTATTTTTTCAATACAACAAAGTTTGTTAATTAACCTAATTTTTTGCTAATCGTGCTATAATTATAATGTTTTTTCAATAAACTGTAGCCTCTGCCAAAATATATATTAAATGTTAATTAAATCGACCCCAAAAGTTAATTGAATAAAAACCGAATCAGAGTCATCAATTTTCGTCGATAAACAGGTAAAAACCAGACAGAAATTTATTTCCAAACCAATACGCCCATAAATGCCATGACAACATTAATGTTAATGAAATCAACGAATTTCCATAAATAGCTTAAATAGAGCAAAGTTCAAGTGCCGAAAGACAGAAACCGTCAGAAATAGCTAAGCTTAATAAGGGGCGTCGACGAATTGGAATGCCCGCCCCGGAAATAAACCATCCATTTGACTTTGAATTTGAACTTTAAACATCGATTATAAGATTAAAACAAACAACAACAAAAAAAAAAAAACATAAAAAGGAAGGAAAACGCGAAAGTACAATAGCTTTAAGTGCGTGCCCACTTAACAGGTAACAGAGGGGCGGATAGGGGCTGTGGCATATAAAGGGGGTTGCGGTAAATCTGTAGGCAAGATATTCAGGCGAAACAGGTATGTGAGACAGTATTTATTTATTTATTTACTGTTTGCTTGTTACGAAATCAGTGTACGATTTAACCGGGCCAAACAAAACCAAAAATAAAGTCGCACAAAAGCCAAGCAAAACACAAAGCAACAAAAGTGGTTTTTTATTTGCATATTTTCGACTAGCAGATACCACGTACTGAGCTTAAATTTGATGTCGGCAAATTGAAGTTGATTGATTTTGTGGAAAATGTATGAATCTTATTTTCTTTTTATTATTTTTATCTTTTTAAGTTTTTTAGTTGCTTAACTCAAACGTGAAAATAATTTGTATTTTTTTTTTTTATTTTATTTGAACATTTTTGTCATAATTTTCAGTTTTAATTTATTCAAATCTTTTAAATAAGTAATATAAGTCCTAATTTTTTTTTTTGTTAATTTGAACAATATTGGTAAAATGTTCCGAGACTTGTTTTTAAACAACTTTAAAGAAAAATTCTTTGTAAGCTTTTTCATTCATTTTAGCTAAATTGAATGTGCAAAAATTGTATTTAAATTTTGCGCACAAATGCTTAATGCATTTAACATGCTCATTTTAGCAAAGTCTAAATGATTACTGGGTAAACAGGGTAAAAAGGCAAATTCGCCGCTTACTTTGCATTTATTTGTGGTTGTTGTTTTTGGTTTGCGAAATGTTGAGCTCATTTACAGAGCACACAGCTAATGAAATAGATGTTAATTATTTATATCTAAAGAGACGTTTCATTTACCTTTGGCTAAAATTGCAAGTGCGCAATATTTTCGTTAGTGGCTCCGTTTCGTCTGTCGGCATCGTTGTTCCTCAATCGATTTTTCAGACGCCCCAAGTCCAGTATCAGATTTAATGCCTGCATTTAAATTGTTGCTGTTGTTGCCGCATTGCACTCGTTTTGAATACAATTTCGAGCATTTTGCGAAAAGTTCTCCTTTATTGTAGTAGTCGTATTTTCACAATTGGTGAATTACTTAAATTTTGTTTGTTGTTGTTGTCGTTGTTGTTATAAATTATTGTTGTTGTTCTCGTTCATGTTGTTGTTGTTGGTTTTAGTGTTGCTGCGCGCCTTGCGTTTGAGATTCATGCATTTTCTATTGAGATACATGCTGGCAGCTGCTGCTGCTGCTGCGACACACAAACATATGCACAGCACACACGGCATCTACAGATTTTTTTGCTACATTTCACTAGATTTTTAGATGTTGTTGAATTTTTAATGCTCTATCGTTGCATGTAAATTATGTATTCACTTTTCGCTTTCTTTGGTGCGATGCACACCAACAAAAATTTCTCCGATCACTGCTCGTAACTTTAACTAGCGCTGCGCTCTCACGACTGAAAATCGAAACCCAAACAGCTGTGGTTTAATGAGAGGTATGCGTAAGTATCAGGCTGACCATATTCTTATTCGCTATATTTTCCGGCAAAAATTATCAGCACAGTGTAGTGTTGCTAACTATTTAAAATAGCTGACAATATATTCAAAAAAATTTAAGCCTCATCTGGACTATAAAATGTGACAGCAAACTTTGTATTATAAAATATTTTTTCAAATCGCATAAAATCACATTTTTTTAAACATATATATTTTTTCTGATATTAACTAACCAATTTGAACCGCTCAAATGTTTTGCCACCCTGGACTGCAACAATCGCAAAAAGCTGCATAAGCTATCGGTTTATCGATGCGCACTAATCGATAGCTGCATATGCGTTCACATTAGATTTGGAATTGCAGCCTTGGTGTCTGTCGCTTGTAGTACGAATACGCGGCCCAGTTTTATTATTATTCCAAAAATATACAACGTACGCCGCGCGTGAATCATTCGCGACGTCTCGCCGTAAATCGAGTGTACACAACATAATATAGAGAAAAAATACCATCATATTTAATATTCATAAATTTTTGTTGTTGTCTTACACGTAAGCACTTACATTTCAATACGCCCGATAATATTTATTGAATTTAGTCGTCGCATCGCTTCGACAGACCCCGCACGCCCTCGCCTGCATCTTCGTCTGTTTGTGTTACGAATTTGTATAAATAGTTGTGTGTTCTCTACAAAAAAAAGTAGAAAAGCAATAAAAATAAAACAAAAAATATGTTCAGTTTTCTGAAGCGCGAGACTAAAAACCAAGAGGTGGTCGAGAATGTCATCGGCGAGCTGAAGAAAATCTATCGCAGCAAATTGTTGCCATTAGAGGAATTTTATCAGTTTCATGATTTTCACTCGCCAAAACTGGAGGATCCGGATTTCGATGCGAAGCCGATGATTTTGCTAGTGGGTCAGTACTCGACGGGCAAGACGACCTTCATCCGTTACCTGTTGGAGCGCGATTTTCCCGGCATACGCATCGGACCGGAGCCGACAACAGATCGTTTCATCGCCGTGATGTACGATGACAAAGAGGGCGTTATTCCCGGCAATGCTCTCGTCGTCGATCCCAAGAAACAATTCCGGCCACTCTCGAAATACGGCAACGCCTTCCTCAATCGCTTCCAATGCTCGACTGTTGGGTCGCCGGTGCTTAATGCCCTTTCCATTGTGGACACGCCCGGTATTTTGTCCGGCGAGAAACAGCGGATCGATCGAGGCTATGATTTTACGGGCGTGCTCGAATGGTTTGCGGAGCGTGTGGATCGCATAATTTTGCTCTTCGATGCGCACAAGTTGGACATCTCCGATGAGTTTAGGCGTTCGATTGAGGCGCTGAAGGGGCACGATGATAAGATCCGGATTATACTGAACAAGGCGGATATGATTGATCATCAGCAGTTGATGCGCGTTTATGGGGCGTTAATGTGGTCGTTGGGCAAGGTGCTGCAGACGCCGGAGGTGGCACGTGTGTACATTGGAAGCTTCTGGGATCAGCCGTTGCGATTCGATGCCAATCGGCGTCTGTTCGAGGACGAGGAGCAGGATCTGTTCCGGGATCTGCAGTCCTTGCCACGAAATGCGGCGTTGCGTAAACTCAACGATCTGATTAAGCGTGCGCGTTTGGCCAAGGTGCATGCGTTCATCATTGCGGAGCTGCACAAGGAAATGCCAACGATGTTCGGCAAGGATAGCAAAAAGAAGGAATTGATCAAGAATCTGGGACAGGTCTATGATCGCATTCAGCGGGAACACTCCATATCCCCCGGTGACTTTCCGGATGTGAAGAAAATGCAGGATGTGCTGCAGCATCAAGACTTTACCAGGTTCCACTCACTCAAGCCCCATCTGCTGGACATTGTGGACAATATGCTGGCCAAGGATATTGCGCGACTCATGGAAATGATACCCCAGGAGGAGATGGCACTAGTCCAAGATCCAGTAGTCAAGGGTGAGTTATTATTTTAGCATTCATATTTATCAGCCTTAACTTGGCTACAACACTTTACAAAATTAAATCTTTGTCCGTTCTCATCGTCCTCGCTCTCGTCTAGCAATCGAAGGTAATCATAATAAACTTCAAAACAGCACTTTTAATTGTTCAATTGCTTAATCACCTAGTACCACTATCCCCTAGCATTAATCGATATATATCGAACGATTCTTATCAGCACTTGGCAGAAATGTGAATTTTTTTTAAAGAGATTCTTATATAGTTTAGCGGTTGACGCGTTTCCAGGTGTGATAAGTCAGCTGATTCATATTGCCCACACTGTCTTCCATGGAATGCCAGTTATCAATGGGACTACTTCAATTTCTTGGTCACATGTTAATGCTACCCGCTTTTATTTTTATTTATATTTTTAGCTCATTTAAAATATTGCAAAATTTATTGTCTTCTATATTCTTAAAATACCTGGAATTTATTCAGTTGCTATTCTTCAGTGTTTCATCAAGGGGCACTTAACTTGACCCCGTTTTCTGTTTATATATGTCATGAGTATATATATTTTGACGATTGTCTGGAAAGTTAGACTAAAGCATTTTTTATCATCTTGAGCTGCTTTTCCAAAAATATAAAATTTGCGCACGCGCAACTGCTGCAAAAAAAAATACAGCTAAAAACCAACCCAAGTTGACCCAGTTAACAAATAGTCATGCCAAATTGTTGCAAACGAGTTTACACACAAATAGACACAACAAGCGAGAGAAAGAGAGATACATTTGAGACTGTTGAATGTATCTAATGAATGTAGCAATTACAATTTAAGTGCTTAACAGCGCATGCAGCATGCAGTAAGGCAAGCAACAGGAGCTATACTTGGGCATTTTCACTCGGATCATACATATATATATAGGCATATATGCATATATATATAGGGTATCATGTCTGAAACAAATTTCCTCTTTCACTTAATTGCCTTTTGCCTAACTGATTTGCAGCTTCCTCTTTTCGCACTTATGCAACGAGGCTCATATGTACAAAGAATATATACATAAATATATATAATATAATATATATATATATATATATATATATGTATATTTATAGTTTGCTATTTGCAACGCAAACAGTGCGATAAGAAAGTGCCGCTGATAAGCAGAATTTAACTTTGTTTCTATGCTGAACGCACTTTTTATTATATTTATATTTTTTTATTTGTTTTTTGGCGACAGGTAGAGCTTAAATAATAAATGGAATCAAAATAATGTTGAAAATAGTCTGCGAACGTTAAAGTAAAAATGTATTTTCAGTTTTTAGCTTTCATATCTAAGACAAACACTGTAAATGTGTGATAAGCAAAAAATTTTTACTTGAAAATAGGTTGACAAACATTAATTTTAGTTCTTAAATTATGAACTTTAAAGTGCTACTAATGAGTATTTTGTACATAGTTTGCAATTAATAGGTGTTTTGTAGATAGTTTATTGACTTTTGCACTTATTTAAGTATATAAAAACTTAGTAATTCTGTTAAATTTAATTTTTTTTAACTCAATAAGTACAAAATTATTATCACGGCGGTTAGCTGTCGTCATGTTCTAGTGATAACAATTATCGAACCGAATTGTTGGTCATGATGTAAGCAGTGAAAAAGTGGCTCATTGGGTGACTCATTGCCAATCGTAATGCTAGTGTGAGTCGGGAATGTAAAAATAGAGCTCCTCATTCTTTATTAAGTGGGTACAGTCTGTCCACATATTTGTTTCACACTCCAGCGGTCAGCGGTTAGTTGGACACAGTCTGACCATCGACGCATCCAGATTTGGATTCTGATTCAGAATCCAGCAAACCATGACGATGAGCACGCATTTAAAACATTACCTTAAAACATTGAGACCAGGCAAATCAGTGGAAAAACTAGTCAAATATACATTTGTTGTGTATCCGACTATGAGATACGCAGCACTGAATTCATACATTTTTAAGTCATTTAAAATGATCTCGATAAATAGTGTTTTTGCTGTTCATTTTCGAGTTCAATCTTTATGCTTCGATTTGCACTAGGTTTACCTTGATTGATGTATAAATTCTATAAATTGTTAAATAATTATTGATTGAGGTAAAACAAGCTTGATTATAAATATTTGAGCCAAGCTCGTTTAGTTTCCAACTGTTATGTATTTATTACTAAAGTCATAAAAAAGAAAGCTAGTATATAATTTTCTCAATATTTGAATTATCCGTTCGAAGCATTAAATGGCTTATCTTGCGGTTCAAATCAAAGTTCTTTGTTTTTTTTCTCCTTCAATTTATTGCTTAGTTACATAATAACAATAATAATAGCTTTGAGCATTTAATTTTCTGTGTTATATAAATACACTTCTTTCAATTGCATTGGGGGCATTAGTAATTGCTGATTGAACAGTGTAATAAATATGTTAAGGCGATTATAATTCTCGTTGAAATTGTTTTTAATGATTTTCTCTGTATGTGTGTGTGTTTGACCTATGAGCCTTACCCCACTTCGATAGATAGTTTGTGATTCGACTTTAGTCGTCTAGAGTGGGAAAGTTCAAGGTCTTTGTGTGGCGCCATTGGCCCAATTACTACAGCGGTTAACGGTTGCTCTAGCACCTGTTTGTTTTCACTTGGTAAAATGTTTATTAGCGCCGAAGCTTCTGAATGTTTGTAGGCCAAGTCAACTAACGCATTTGTTTGTTATGGCTATCTTTTGGGTTATCGCGTTGCCAGGCTCTGTTCTTTTACTAAGCCTCTATATAAATATAGATTAAAATCAAGGCAAGAAGCAACGCTTATCGAAAGTTCATAACTAAAAAATTCACACCCCACTAAAAACGAAGAAGAAGAAGAGGAAGTCGAAGCAGACAAACACCTAAAATGTGTCTTATGCTCTCTGTAAAAAGACGCCCATTTGTCGTCTGGTTAGCACTGTTCTAATTTCCAGCAACAAAGAACTCGCTCTGTTATCTGTACAGGGCTGGAAACATACATACCGATCCGCATATACATAAATAAATATTACTAAACAGAGTTTATTATATAGTAATACTTTTTGCCACATGACGTTTCTGTTCTGATATGGAACACTGCTATGTTAATAAAAACGAGCAACTAAATAAAGTGTGACCAGCTGTGCTCATTAACATCATATGTATTCCATGCACGAATATACACACACCAACACACACACATATACAGTTGATAATGAAAATAAATATTATCTAATAAGTGAACAGCGCCAAAAGCAGCAGCATTAGCAGCGCGCAAGAGAAAGATAATGAATTAAAAACGTCGCGACTTGTACACTCTTTATGAATATACTAATTATTAAGAATAATTCTTAGCGATTGAAAGTCTAATGAATGGCAAATGACTTTTTATTAGTCATTGTTATATGTGCACTTATCCGCTTATCAATTATATGTTAGCAGAATGTACAAATAAGCGCAGAGCTTTTATAAATTTTAATATATCTAAGCATTAATAATCATTAAGCATCCGGTTTTCATTAAGCAGTTCTCAGTCAAAAAACTAAGTCTTCAGGAAGTCGAAGGAAATATCTTGAAAAACGTTTCATATTTATTTTTGAGTTTATCCGCAGACCAAAGCGGTTGGCCACAAAACATATACTTATATATATATAAGCAATAACAAGACTTAACAACCAAACCCATTATTGAATCATGCATCTGTAGCTTTTTATAAATACCTCGGGGTATGACTACACATTTAAGTTTATATATTTTTAAATGGTAAATTAATTGCCTTTTATATCATACAAAAAAAGAATAGGTTGAAATCAGAAAAAAGCTCAATGTACGAATTAAGCAAACCAGTTGAATATAGTTTGATATAGTTGTAATGCCATTCATTTTCAGTTAGGGTATAATAGTATTTAAATTGCAAATTTACTGGCACACAATAAGAGCAATCTCCCTTCACCTGTCTCATATTTTGCAAAAGTCGCGCATCTAAGCTCTGGCAAAGGCAGCTTTTTGTTTAAGTTGAGGCCAAGCCCAGTGCAACCCATTCAATTTTTTATTGTAGTAACTAGTTGCGTCCAGATAGATATACTCTTGATGCGATGCCGCACGGCAACCTGAGGCCGCGTATCAATTTGTGTGTGTGGCAGCACGGCGCCGACTGGTCGCGTGTGCCACATTAAGTGGCCCCATCCTATGCAGTAGTGAACATCAAATTGGAATTGAAATTGAGAGAGACAACTCGGGGCGCTTCCACTGGAGTCTTTTTTTTTTTTTTAGAACGGACTTTTACTAAACGCAGGAAGAAAGCATTTATTTGATGATTTAGTCGTCTATACAAACACTTTCAGAATGATTCCACATGTGGCCATTTAAGACTAGACACATTTAAGGTCCACTTGACTGATCTTCTAATTAAACGATTAGCGCATTTCGCGAAGGCCTTGCGAAAGCATTCCGTATGTATATAGTATGGAATTTTAACTATAGAAATGCGAGATATATATATATGCATACATTTTGGCAAAAATCAGTGTCATTTCAAATATGCCAAAAAAGCGATCGAATCTGATGTCATCCGATCACATTTCACAAATGAGTCATGCGGCGGGGCATTAAAAGCAACGCCCATTTATCTTCCCTTGGCTTAGCCGATAAAAGTACGTAACAGAGATTTTTTCGCCTAACGCATTTAAAATATTCTCAAAAAAGTTGCTTGAGGGAAACACGAACTTCTGCCCAAATTATTATTATGACTGTCATTTCAATAAAATAATCACTTAAATAATGTTATTTACTTTTAGAAATGATTAATGATTTCAAAGTCATGGGATATTTTATGGTGATTGATTTATATTATATTTCACACAATTTACACAATTTTATTCATCTACTAAACTTGTTATATATTGAATAGGAATCACATATTTCTAGAAATGCACTACTTGTGCATTTTAATCAACTCTACATAGTTTCCATTGCAAATGAATTAGAACTTAAATATGATTTAAATAATACCTAATAAGACTTATTTATAGCAATGATTTAATTTTTAAATTTTATTGCGTCTATTTTTAATTTTTACATACATTTCAAGAAATTACATGTGTTTCACACTCCATTAAATTACTAAGACTCTCCCTATACTCTCTCTCTAACAAGTGAATGAACTTGCCGTCTAAAATTACCCTAAAGGGAGTGCAGTTGCAGTGCCAAAAGATATACCCAACCCAAAAGAATGCGCTGATAATGTGAATAACGAGGCGAAGATCGAAAATCAAAGTCAAGAACGCCTCAGCGCCGATCACGACGCTAATTTTGTGTGTCGAATGTGTCGAGGCGAGGAGAGTTTCCACCGATTTGGGTTCTTTCTCTGCTCATTTGTCGTTCGTAGTTTTGTTCTTGTTTGCTTTATTTGCTCGTGATTTTCCGCTTCGTCTTAGGGCATTTCCGTTTGTATTCCCTTTGTTGTACGCTGTATGCGGGCAATTGACCTTAAAGTGAAAGATAGTTTTCTATTGTTCCGAGTTATTGTTTTGCACCAACAGAGACATTGATTGGCTTGTACTTTAATATAATTTGAAATAAACAATTACAAATTAAAAATATGTCTTTATTTTAATCTGAAACCATCAATTCTAATAAATTGCATTATAATTTTCGAGTTAGATTTAGTTACATTTATTGTGCACCCTTCCGAGAAAGAACTATTCTTCCAAACGCCTAGATTCTTGCACGATTACAAGAGCTTTAGTCGGTTTAGCCCTAGGAGATTGCATAAAATTATAGATAGATAGATTTTCTTCATAATTTGGGTTGGAAACTAAATCTTATGTCCAAGCTTGATTTAGTCTTACCCAAAGCATTTCTGAGATTTTATAAGATGTTTATTTCAATTACAAGTAAAAGAATATCTTAAATACATTATTCATATATTATTTTTAAGTTGTTTGATTAATAAATACTTCCGTATCACAATCAACTTTGCACAGAATGTGCTCTTAGAAACAGAGACAATTCAGCACTAGTTTTGTTAATTCTTCAGTTGCCTCGTTTGCCTATCTTGTTCTATATTATTTGTTATCAACACATTTGCAATATGTTTAGCAATATTCTGCTAATAAGTTTCAACCCACTCTCAGTTTTGAGTTCGTTTTGAGTTTGACTAGTTCTTTTTATTATTTTTTTGACAATGGCACACTAATTTTTCTGTCGTATTTTGCCAAGTGTGCGTCAAAAAATTGAATGATTTTCAACGCTTTGTCACGCTCGTCTCGCACCAGTATTTAGACTTCTCTTTTGTCTCCCCTCTCTCTCTCTCTCTCTCTGTGTCTTTTACTTAATTTCTTTTTATGCATTTGTGTATCGCAGAAGAGGAGGAGGTCAATATGTGCGAGGAGCCACAGGCTCTGACCCCGGGCACACAGAGTGCTCAGTTTGTGGAGCGCTTCGATCGCTGGCTGCAGAATCTCCGCCAGCAGCAGCTCAGATTGTTCAGCAGCTGCACAAGTAGAGTAGACAATATCGAGAACGATGCAGAAACTGTAACTGAAACTGAAAAACACATCGAATTCGCCAAATCAGGGTCTGCTGCAGTCAATCCCGAACCCAATCTCGATAACCCAGAACCAGAACCAGATCCACAGCCAGAACCTGAGCCTGAGCCTGAGCCAGAGCCAGTTATTGATGTAAGCAAGCTTTATTTTTTTTTTGTCGACTTCTCCGCTTAAATATTCGGTTGCTTTATTAAAGTTAATAAAAAGAGAAGAGCTAACTTCGGCAAACCGCAGAACATAAGCCTTTGCAAAGGAACCGATTTTCTTGGAAAAAAGTTAGGAGTCTTATATTACGCATATGTGTTGAGTTTTCTTTGATTATCACATCGTAAACAAAAATTATTTATCCATAGATCTCATCTACGACAGATAGTTTCCAATGCAGCATTTAATTATAATTGCGAATTTGTAGCAGAATTTTCAAAAAATGTTTTCCAAAGTGTATTTTTCAATTTCTTTAAAAATGAATGAATTTCTTTTCGTAAACAAAATAATTAAAAAGTGATATAAACAGAAAACATATTTTGTTTTCCGAATTTCAATTTACTTATATTAAATTAATGAATATTGCAAATCGAAAAAGTTAGAATATTTGATTTGTTTTTGGCTACTTTACACTTTATATATATATATACTATGCTATGTCTCTCCTTCAAAACAAAAAGAGTAAAAAGAATTCTGGGGCACTTTCCACATGAGGCGCCATAAGCAAAACACTCGTTTATTGTGTTGCACTTTCAAGTAGACTAGACAGCTAAAGTACGTACTTAAGTCAATGATCTGAGGACGTTTTACTTTTGGCCCAGGGCCGACGACGTCGTCAATTGGAGCCTAAGCGATCTGAAGGTTTTTAATTGTGCCTAATTGAGTGCGCACAACGCGCCGAACAAACTAAGTTAGCATATGCTTAATTAACCTGCGACACACAAAAACACAAATACAATTTGAAATCGATTCAGTATTGAGAACTATAAACTAAATCGAATGTTACTCCATTTTCTTGCAGGTGGTGCTTTCGAGGGCGTCATCGAAGACACTGTCTCACCATTCGGCTACATGAAAGGCGAGGGCATCGATGCTGGATACGGCGAGCACGAATGGATATGCAACAAGGATAAACCACGCACAGATATCATCTTCAACCAGCTGGGACCGGTCGATGGCAAAATCTCCGGCTCAAGTAAGTTGAATAATAAATATATTAATGATTCAAATTAACAATAATCACAACAACAATTCTTCAACTACAGCTGCCAAGCAGGAGCTTATCAAATCGAAGCTGCCCAATTCAGTGCTTAGCAAAATCTGGAAATTGTCCGATATTGACTGCGATGGTTTTTTGGACATTGATGAATTTGCACTGGCTATGCACTTAATCAATATCAAAGTGGATGGTTGTGAGCTGCCAACTGTGCTGCCGGAGCACTTGATACCACCGTCGAAGCGCCTTGAATAATTCCGCAAACAATCGTCAAAAAAAAGAACATACACACAAACAACACACACAACCGCACGCACACGAAACGGAATTGGCCGGCAACTCCTATGCAATAATGGTGCACTCTGTTCTGTTTCTTTCGTTCAATGGCAAGAAAACGGAAAAAAAATAAGAAATTATCTTTTTATACGTACTTTATTCGTCTATAATAATACTATTAATCGTGGGTATTAAAACAAACCAATGCAAAAGCACCAAGCAAACATAAATTCATAGAATTTACACAAGTAATATTTTTGGATAACAATCAATTTTAAATTGTAATGCGATTGTAATAATAATAATTTACATAAATAAATAGTGGAATTATACACACAACGTAAATGTTGATTTAAGAGAAAAGTACAGAAAAAAAAAAAACTTGTTCTATGATAATGAAATGGCACGATATGAATGACTGGAACAAGAAAGTATACAATACATGTAGGTTAAACTATGTTAATGCCCTTTGAAGTTTGCAACATAACTGAGCCACTTTTGATATACATATTTTATATACAAAATAATGTGTGGATATATAAATATATTTATACTTATACACAATGCATTGAAGTTGGTTTAAAGTAACATATTTATTTTCAATATTGTTTAATTTATCAAAGTGCTCTACGCATGTACGCATGTAATGAAAATTGTGCAATTTTATTGTTGATTTAGAAAAGCAATTTATTAATTTTGCTTCTTATTTAGTGAATTTTTGAATAATAATGTGAATTGAAAATGTGTAAATTACAAATAAAATGAAAAATTTTTAAATCTGTTTTTGAATAAAACACTTAATTTGGCATGGTGTGGTCACACTGAATTTTTGGTGGAAGCTTTCGATATACAAGCTGCTAATCGATAACATATTAAGGCATTCATTCCAACTGGTTGATTCGTTAATAGTCCTGGGTTTCTGTCATCTGATCATATTTAACTTATTATTTAAATAAATAAGTAAAATGGCAACCTACGAAGAAGTCAAAAACATTCCAAATGAACCCTCGAAATATTTATTCGATGTACGCAACGAGTCGGAACTACAAGAGACTGGCACATTACCGGCAAGCATTAACATACCGCGTAAGTAGTTAACAAACATAGATTAACTAAGTAAAACTAAAAATGATGTCATTAACTGATATGTTATGTGTTTATCAGTGCTTGACCTGGAAAAGGCGCTCAATTTACCTGATGGCGACTTTCAGAATACGTATGGACGCGCTAAGCCTGCAGTGGACGCTGTTATAATATTCTCCTGCAAGGCCGGCGGACGTGCGGCTCGTGCTGCAAATCTGGCCAAGACGTTGGGATTTTCCAAGTAAGAAATATGCATAGTCAGCTTATACATAAGAATGTATATTTATTTAAAACTAATACTTATTTGCAGCGCCGTAGCTTATGCTGGCTCGTGGACTGAGTGGGAACAAAAACAAGGTCAATAAAACCGAACGAAAAAAATGAATAATAAATAGCATTTGTAAAATATTCACAATCAATCAATAGAAGTGCTAAACTTTAACCTCCTGCAGGTCACCCCAGCTGCGACCTATTTTTAGTTTCACTCTGAGCGGCACACTTAATTTGACACAGTTTTCCATCGTTAGACTGAGGACTTTGGCCACTTTTTTAGCCTTATCCGCGGGCACCTCAAAGATGAGTTCATCGTGCAGATGCAGCACCAAATTAACGGCATTCTCCGCCAAGCCCAGCTTCTCCCGATAACGTCCAATATTCTTTTCCATGCGCAAAATGGCACTTTTCGCAATATCCGCCGCTGAGCCTTGTATAGTTGAATTGATGGCCTGACGTTCGGCTTGATCTGCACGAGAAATGAGTTAAGCAAACGGAGAAGAATATAAATGAAATATATACTTTTTAGCTGCGGCTCTCCACTGTTGATGTGATCCAGATAACGGCGACGACCCGTTATGGTCTCCACGTAGCCATTGTTCCTCGCAAACTTCACCACTTTCATGGCATAGGCTCTGAGAATGGAATATGGGTTACAAAATATTTGTAAAAAGTCGAATAATTATTTAGGTATCCAAATAGACCCACTTGATGCCGGCATATGCCAAATGAAACCTTTCTGAGATCATCTGCGCCTCCTGCTCGGTACATTTGAGTGACTCGGCCAGGCTGCGCATGCCCATGCCGTAGACCATACCATAGCAGATCTGCTTGGTGCCGTTGCGCAATTGATCCGAGACCTCCGACTCGGGTATTTTATTCCAGTGCGCCGCAATGGCCGTAAACAGATCCTGCGGCGAGTTCATTACTTTGAGGAGTGCCTGATCCTGCGACAGGTGGGCTAAAATGCGCATTTCCAGCTGACAAAAATCTGCGGATAGCAGACACTGTTTCCCATCCATTGGTGCAAATGCGCTGCGACACGATATATTGATCTTCTCTGCACCCAGCTGGATCTCAAAATCTTTTGCCACATTTTGCAAATTGGGCTCCGACATTGAGATGCGCCCCGTGGCTGTATATGTGATACTCTGGCCATGCACTCGGTTCGCCTGACAGCATTTCAGCAGTGGCTGCATGTTCTTTGAGAGCAGCATACTCAGCTTCCGATAGCTGAGTATCAGCTGTGACATGGGCGAGTCCAGCTTCTCCAGAATCTGACGCGATGTGCTGATGCGTCCGTTTGCCTTGCGATACAATCCCAGCACTTTGGCCACTGCTTGCGTGGAGCCCAAATTGAAACGCGAACCATGCTGCTCATAGATCTTCGCCTCCAGTTTTTTCATGGTGGCCAACATCTGCTGGAAGAGACTCTGCAAACGATGCTCCTTGGCTGGGAAACCAATCAATTCCATTTGGCACAGCGAAATTTGTATGGGCATCTCCAGTTCTGCAAGAGATTGATTAGTGTTAGGGAGAATGGAACTGCTGAGAAAGTGGTGCGTCTACCTCGAAAGAACTTGAGCAACTGTCCCGTGCCAATCCGCTCGAGATTTTCGATCTGCCCGTTGAGTATGTGCACCGTGACACAGGCCTCGATGGAGGCGCGGACCTTGGCCATGATGGCGCTGCTGGTGTCCAGGCCATAGCTACTATACCCGCGTCCACTGCCGCATAGATTCGATAAAGCCGTGCACTCCGGTGCAAATTGCTGGCACTGCGTTGGAATCGTAGCTCAATAAAAATGAGAAATCAATAAATTTATAATTATATTTTTACCATATTTTGAAAGCTAAGCGTTTTATCCGGCTGCAACAGCCAGTTGCCCACTTTGGGATCCTCAAGCTGAATGTTCATCCTCTCCAAATGGGGCAGCACTTGCAGCAGCGTCTTCAGCTGCTCCTTGCCATCGTGCATAAGAAGTGTAAGCTCCTGCCGCCCCATTAAATTGCACAAATAATCCACTTTCGTGCTGGTGCTGATTAGATTATCCTGCGGCTGTCCCTTTACGCACTGCATGTTCAGCCAGTAGACGACATTATCCCCCAGACAAAAGGCAACTCCGGCCACAAAACTGCTGTCATCCACCTGAAAGTTGATCTGGGTGCCAGCAGCCGCGTCCCGTTGTGCCGATGCCGCAATCTGGTTGATCAAGAGATTAGCGCCAATCAATGGCTTTCGTCTGCCCGCCTGCGCCTGCAGTCCAACGCTGAAGCCACAACGCGTTGCACGCTCCAGCTCACCGAATGCCAGCTGGAACAACTCTTTGTTGCCGCATATATCAATGATATCGATGCTACTGAAACTGGATGCATTCTCATCCGCCTTGGAGCAGCTAAGTATATGTGAAGCATTTAGTTGTAATGGTTGCTTCATCAGCGAGTTCTCCATGGATAAATTTGAGAGCTCGATGGAGGAGCCCACATTCGATGCGGACTCCGGTTCCGGTTCCGGCTCCGATTTGGGACTCTGACGTCGCTGCGAGCGCAGCTGACAGGAGCGCATCAGCCGTGAGGCATGTGGAGTTAGAGCAGTGCATCTGCTCGCTGATTCCTTTGGCTGTGAACTGGGAATCTCATCGGCATCTGTGTGGGTTTTTCTTTCCGCTGCGGTCATCGCTGCCGTTAGACCAGTGTTGAGCATGAAGGAGTCGTCTTCGCCCGCAAAGAGATCCTGCTCGAAAACACTTGACTTGTTTGGCGCCAATATTGATCCAGTGGTCTGATGATTACGTGGACTACGTCGTGGCAATTGGGTGGGTGTGTTATTCGTGCATTTGTTATGGGGTGTTTCGGATCTTAATTCTTTTGTCTTCAGATTCTCCTTTGTGCTACTCATTGGTGTTTGAAGTTCCTTTACAATTTTC
Organism: Drosophila dives; assembly: GCA_035042365.1. Classification (NCBI taxonomy): domain Eukaryota; kingdom Metazoa; phylum Arthropoda; class Insecta; order Diptera; family Drosophilidae; genus Drosophila; species Drosophila dives. Next base: position 4,609,262 of record JAWNLJ010000442.1, read on the forward strand.
ATGTCCGGCGTACAGCCGCGTAGAATTTTTGCTGGCGCATTGCCCAGCAGCTCTAGGTGTATGTTTTCCAGTGCTGCACATTTCTGGTTGATTTTCATCAAGGCCGCATGACGTCGCTCCTCAATCTGCTTTCTGAGCAGATCTTTGCGGCTGGCTGCGCTTGTGCTGGGCTTCTCCTCTATTTGGATAATAGCTCCTTTGGTGCTGGAGCTGTTCGGGTTATGATCGGTAAGAACTTTTGGACTCGATGCTGGATTTTGCATTTGGGTTATTGTATTTTTTTTAACTGATTCAATTTGTGGCACAACTGGTTTTATTGATTGCCTGGTCGTAGGACTTTTTTGCTCAATCTTGCGCACCTTGCTCCGCCTATCGGTTCTGTCTGGAGTTTTGCGCTTGAGTTCTGACCTTAGCAGAGCTGCAATAGGCTGTTGTTTAGCCTGATCCTGCACCTTCTCGAGTGACCTGTGCAACTCATTTAATTTTGGGATGGTATAACTTGTTGCCTTGGAGCCCAAGAGAGCTGGTGGACTCATTTGCCTAGCATTGAAGCTGTCGGGAGTCTTGCGTTTGCATTGTGAGTTTAGCAGAGCTCCTGGAGGCTGTTGTTTAGTAGAATCCGCTTCCAGTGACATGTGCAACTCTTCTACTTTTTCATTGATACAGCTTCCTGTTGTCTTGGAGCTTGCTGAAGCACGCTTTTTAATCAGATCGTCCTCTTCCAGTGACATGTGCAGCTCATCTACTTTTAAGTTATCATCACTTCTTGCTTTGGAGCTGTGTTTAGTTTGCTGTTTAGTCTGCTCCTGCTCCTGCTTCTCCTTCAGAGACATGTGCAGTTCAATTACTTGGTCAGCACTCATTGCCTTGGAGCTGGATGTCACTTGTGTCCACTGAATGTTGCCCACACCAATCTCATGTTGCACAAACTGTCGCGCCTCCTGGATGAGCAGCTTGGCAGCCTCGGCCACTGTCATGCCCGCCTTGCCAGTTATAAAAAAATTCCGCGCCGAATTGCGTTTAGCTGCCTCGATGGCGTCTTCGTGCTCCTGCTGCTTGGCCGAGTCAAAGCTCTGCGAATCGAAGAGCAGCTGCTCCAAAGAAAGCGGATTGGCGCCAGCCAGCTCCACGAGACTGGTGATGCCCGCATCGTGTAGCAATCGGGCACGCTTGTGCGTCAAGTCAGGCAGACGCATCAGATCAATGAGATCCCGATGTATGCCGAAGTAGAGGCGATCCTTGAACTGGGATACAACCAGGGCGAGTGTTGACCACTGTAACGAATTGCAAAAGGCCGTCACAATGCCAGCAAAGGTGGAGGCCATCTGCTGGAGACTCTGCAGCATTCCGCGCTGACATTTGAATTTATGAGCCACCACATTGATTGGTGTCTCGTTGACCAGCTCCTGCAGCGCCAGCGCTGTGTAGAAGCTGCAAAGACAAGAGGATAACTAATATTGGGATTTGGGTGATTCTCTCTTTTAACACTTACCGCTTGTGTATCTGCATGAGTTTGTAGTCTAGTTTCGCCTGGCCACGCATGGCGCGCACGAGAAACGCCTCTTTAACACCGATCAGTTCACCCACCTTCTTCATGGCGGGATTCAGTTTCTCCCACATGTCGAGATAGAGCAGCCAGTCCATGTCCTGCAGTTGATAACACACCGAATACGGCGTAACCAAATAAACGGCATGCAGCTCCGATTCGAGGACAAAGCAACGACGCGACTTTTGCAGCTCTGCAAAGAGGATTAGGCCATCAGTTGGCGGCATCGATGAGGCTAGACAAGCAGCGCCCAAGCGCGTGGCCACATAATGCTCAGTGTCTGTCTCCTCGTCCGTTTGCAAACGTATAAACTCGTACTCAACCAGGAAATCCAACGCATCAGCTATGTAATGCGATTCATCCTCAACCTCATCATCAACTTCTGTCTCCTTCTCCATCTGTGGACTCAAAGTTTTCTGGGCACTAAGCAGAGTGCAGTTGAAGAAGCTATCAACGTCTTTTCGGCTGCTGGCCACTCCGGATGAGATGACCTCGAGCAGAGCCCGTTTCAGATGCGTCTGTAAACTATTATTAAATATTTATAGAACATTTGAGTTTTCTTTGGCTGCTTACGCTTCCGTCTAGATCCAAGCAGGATCTAATGGGCTTCAGTTGAGCCGTGACCAGTTCCCGACCGATGCGCGCATTGCTCTCCGTGCAAATGAGTATGGACTCACCCAGTGTATCCTTACCGGTGCGTCCAGCTCGACCAATCATCTGTCTGTAGGTCAGCGAACTCATCTGCTTGCCACCGAACAAAGGAGATCGGATGAGCACACGACGTGCCGGCAGATTAACGCCCGAGCTCAAAGTGCTCGTGGCGACAATTACCTTCAAGGCGCCCGCCTTAAAGCTCGCCTCTACAATATCCCGCTCCTCCGTCGTAAGTCCAGCATGATGAAATGCACAGCCGTAAGTAACCGCCTTGGACATGACCGCATCAAGACCTGTTGAAAAGTTTCATAAGGATTAGATGTCTTAATGAGGATCATTAGCTTACAGCTTGAGTCAGTCTGATACCTGTGGGAATATCGCGTAGCTGTTGCTTCACATCCTCAATAGCCTCCTTGTTGAGATGGGTGCGCAGTCGTTTAGCCAAATTGCTGTCGGACTTTATGAGCGCATGCATTGCTGTGGCCAGCTGCACGGCTAGATTCTCGCACCAGTCCTTGGAGGGACAGAACACAACAACGGAGCAGCCCTCGAGCAACGTTTCAATGCACAACTGCGCCACATGATCCGCATCGTTGCCCAGTGGTGGCACTTCGGAGCTGGTGCTGATGTTACGCAAGAAACGCAGTTGGTTGTCGTAGATATTGTTGCCCACCTTAATCATCTCCTTCAGCGCCACCGGCCGGTAATCTGTGATGTAGAGTTCAGCGTTAAGCCACTGCTGGAGCAGCTGCACATTGGCCAATGTGGCCGACATGGTTATGATCTGGATTTGTAGCCCATGCTTGCGGGACATGTACAGCACTTTGGCGAGCAGCAGCTCTAGGATGTAGCCACGACCCGCATCCGAAATGAGATGCACCTCGTCGACGACCACTGTGCCAATCTCATCCAGTTTGCCTTGCTCCAGCAATTTGTTGACAATCGAGTTGGCCTTTTCAATGGTGCAGATGGCCACGTGAATGCTCTCGAATCCGCCCGGCGGTGTATAGCCACCAAAGAAACCCTCCACCCGATAGCCGGCTGGGGTTAAAAGATCCTGCAGATAGAACATCTTCTCCCGCACCACAGAAATGAATGGCAGAATGAGCAGCACCTTTTTACTACGCTCCAGCACCGTCTTCAGCAGCAAAATTTCACTAACAAGTGTTTTGCCAGCGGAAGTTGGCGCCGAGTAGACCAGATTCGAGTGCTCGAAGAGCACCTTCGGTTTGCAGAGGCACTCGACCTGCCAGTCGAACATTTGGACGACGCCCTTCTTTTTGTACTCGCCGAGCACACTGTGCGGCAGATTCCAGGCGGAGATCAGCTTGAGTGCCTTCAAATCCATAGGATTTTGGGCGGGTAATGATTCCCTTGTGGCGGTTGAATCCCTTGTTGCGGGTGAATGCCTTGTCGCATGTGATAAATCCCTTGTGGCTGGAGAATCCTTTGTGGCAGGTGGACTGCTGGGCGACATGCGCAACTGATTCGGTGACATGCTGCTCAAGTTCTGAGTGAATCTCTGGCAATTGGCTACACTCTGCTTGGCCAGTTCGCAGCGACTGCGCATTAGATCCTTTTGCAGCTGCTCTGATGCCTGCGCATGCCTAGCTGGTAATAGAAAGCTGCTCTCATCGAGATTGGCCAATTCAATCGGAGAATAAAGGGTTCTCTTCTCAACTGTTTCCGTTTCCGTATCCGTGCCGAAAACATCTTCTGTGCAAATTTGCGCCTCAAAAACAGATGTGGTGCTGACATTTTGCCAGTTACTTGCAAACACTTCGTCGTCTGCATCCAAGTTTGATAGGATTTGGGAGACAGGCATTTGTGATGTGTCTGCCTGCTTGCCTTTGGTCTTCTCCTGGTTTCGTGTGAGCGAAAAATCATCCTTAAAGAACTGTGAATATTGTTCACAGGTGCCGTTTGTTATGGTTGCTGCTTCTGTTGTCCGTCCCAGCTTGGAATCGGACTTACTGCGTCGAAATTGCTGGCGCTTTGATACATTTGATCTGTTCACGGTGGACTGGGTGTGCAGCCGTTGAGGTCTTGATTTAAATTTTGGAGGTGATTCTTGGATAATTTCCAAGCCAGTTGTTTGCTGATTGTTATTGTTATTTCGGAGTTTTTTTGTTTGTGGGTCTTTTAATTCGTTCTCTAATTTCATAAACGTGCTGTCGCTAAATTCAAAGGATTGCGAAAACGCCATCACTCGCAATTGTAATTCAATATTCTATTATAATACAATTGAAAAAATTAAATAAATTAACTAAAACAAAAAACAAAAATAAATAATTTCCGCGGACTTCCAACAGCGGCCTGCCAACTTCTTTGACAGTGTGTCAGTATTTTTAGCAGTATCGAAATCGACGATAGCTTAATCGACAAATCGTAGGCGCAAAGCTGAAAACGATGGTTCAATGAGAAACATAATTTGTGTCAATTTAAAATAAAATGATTTTAAAATGTATGTACTTACAGTTTTTTGCAAGCATGTTTTAATTCATACTAATGTTAGTAATACAAATATCGGTAGTAATGATATTGTGTATGATGTAAGCAACAAAGAAATCAGTGTTGAAAAAGAAAGCTATCGGCAATATCGATATGTGTATCAACAGTCTGTATGCACATAGCTGCAAAGATTTCTTAAAGCCAGCAAACAATAATAAATAAATTAAAAAGTAGTTAATTCGCGTTGAATTTTGGCGATAATTGAGTTGCAGAATGGACGAATTCAAGGTGCCAGCTCTGCCAGTTACTCCCATATTCAAATACAAACAGCCTGTTGCACTAGAGAAACCCGCTGAGCCTCCACCGCCGCCGCCACCAGCTCCGAAAAACAACCCAAATAGCAGCAGTTGCTTGTACAGAGTGCCAAAGTGGTCCCGGGCGCCAGCTGCACACGATATCTATAGATTCGAGGTTCTCAAATCGGGCCAAATCATAGACGAGGTCAAGGATCTACAGCATCAGGCCATCTGGACATTTGGCCGTCTCCCGGAAAATGATGTTGCCTTGGCGCATCCAACAATATCACGCTTCCATGCCGTGCTGCAATATAAACCGAAACCAACTTGCGATGCAGGCAGTGATGAGGGTGTCTTCAGCGCTGACAATATGCCAAAAAACGATCAATCCGAGGGGTGGTACATTTACGATCTAGGCAGCACCCACGGCACTTTTCTCAACAAACAACGTTTACCGCAACGTGTTTATATACGCATTCGTGTTGGTCACATGCTCAAGCTGGGCAGTAGCACTCGGGTGTTCATACTGCAGGGTCCCCGTGAGGACGAGGAGCCGGAATCAGAGCTAACAGTTACGGAGATACGCGAGCAGCGTGAACAACAAGTGGCCTTGGCTGCCGCAGAAAAGGCACGCAAAGAACTCGAGGCCGAGGAGCGTGAACGTAATGAAGGTGCCAGCTGGGGCATGAGCGAGGACGCTGATGAGGAGACGGATCTGACACACAATCCTTTTGCCAGCACAAACAACGAGGAGCAGTTCTTCGATGATCCTAAACGAACGTTGCGTGGCTTCTTTGAGCGCGAAGGCCTCACTCTGGAGTACAAATGCGATGAGCTGTCCCAGGCCTCGTTTGTATGCCGGGTGGAGTTGCCGCTGGACGACACCAATGGCAGACCCATCGTTGTCGAGGTCACACACAAGGGACGCAAGAAGGATTGCGTAGTGCAATGCGCACTGGAGGCATGTCGCACTCTTGATCGCCACGGTGTATTGCGGCAGGCTAATCAGGAGTCGCAAAAGCGCAAGCATTTGAAAAGTGGAGATTCCGACGACGAAGATGAGTTCTTGGATCGAACAGGCGATGTGGCCAGAAAGAAACAACGCAAGGCAACTGCAACCGCCACTGTTACACTTACATATGATGATTTGGTAAGCCAGCAACACCAATAAATAAAAAAAGAAATTGATCAATGTTCTTTAATTTCAGCTTAAACAGGAATTTGAGCTGAATCTGGAGCAGCTGAAAGTGGAGGAAGAGATTTTGGCCTACCAGCAGAACGAGAAGCGTGTGAAGGAGCTGGCTGCTAAGCAAGAGACCGCCAGTGATGATCTAGACAACTTTATGGATACACTCGCTGGAAATGTTCCGCAAGTAGATAAAACGGAGATCAAAAAGTTGCGGGTAAGTTGTAAAATTGTAAAAGTAAACATTTCTTTAATTTAATCTATTGCATTTTTCAAGCTTGAGGAGCAGCGCATAAAAGCTGAACAGCAGAGGCTAGAAAGACTCATAAGATTAGCTAAGCCAACGGCCTTTTCTTTAGCCACACCCAGTGGCTCAATGTTAAGGAACAAGACACAGGAGACGAATGCGGCCAATAAACAGCTGCCAATTATTGGCAAGCGAAATCAGTTTAGTAAATTCAAGGTGGTTAAACCACTAACCAGCACCCGAGCCAAAGTGCAGACGAACGTGTTTGCATCCGATGATGAGGAAGTCGAAGAGGACGAGGAGGTGGAGGAGAAAGCGAAGCCGTCAACGAAGTTTGCAGCGGAACCAATTTCAAAGTCATCAACAAGTGTGAATACAAAGGAAATCAAGTCAACTGTCGTGTCGGAAACACTCACAGTTCCGGATGTGGAAAACAAATATAGAGTGGTGCCAACAATTGACTCGACACCGGAAGTAGTGCCCGATGAAACAGTAGAGAATGCATCAGCCTGCAAAAAAACCACAGACTTCGGAGACACTGCCGAGAAGAGTGCCGAGGAGAAGAGCGCCGAAAACAAGAGTTCCGAGGAGCCAAGCGCCGAGGAGAAGAGTGCCGAGGAGCAGAGCGCCGAGGAGAAGAGCGCCGAGGAGAAGAGCGCCGAGGAGTCGGCTGCCCACAAGAAACGACGACAGCGTGCGCGACAACGAAACAACAGCAAGCAGCGTCAGGATGTGGACATGGATCTCCAAGAGCTTGCCGAGCATGAGGATGTAGAAAAATACGCCAAATGGGTGCCACCGTCTGACCAAAGGGGCGATGGCTTTACACACTTGAACGACAAATTTGGCTACTAAAAAAAAACCATTTTCCCTAGCAAAGCACTAAGAATAAATGATCAAATAACCACACAAATGATATAATTATATTTGGTGAATAGGTGGCGAAATTAACTAGGTTATGATAAGCTCATTACTATTAACGTATTAACTTTCGCTAAGCTTATTACTAATGCATGTAAACTGGCTGATATTTGGTCATGCCTAGAGATTTGTTTGTACAGTGGTCACTCGAATGTAGGACGCTTTTATATAATTATCATTAGGCAGGTTTCAAACTCCGCATTTTTTTTTTTTGATTCTCTGCCTTTTTTATATTTAAAAGACGTTATTTATAAAATATAATTTACTCAATTTAAATGAGTAAAAGACAAAAACTGTTTTACAAATATTGTGAAAACTCTTAGAAAAATATATTTGCATTTTTAGTAAGACTTATAATGTTAAAGTTAGCAAATAATTTTAACAGAAAAAGAAAAATCTAACTTTCCAAAAACTGAATTGAAAACTTTTCAAAAAGGAAAATTATATATAGAGTATCTAATAAATTTTACTACACGAATTGGCGAGCAACCACTGTACAAGTATTTTGGAGTATTACATTTTATTTGCTATGCTAAGGTTGCTTAAGTGTATGTGCTGTGTGTAACATTAAATTAATAAATGTGAATTTAAAGTTTAAACCCTTTTGCACTAAGCCTGGGTGTTCAAGTATAAACATGTGATGCTCTAAGGCGATGCTCATGCCTCATGGGCCATTCTCAAGCGTGGGCACTTGAGACTGGCCTGCATTAGATAAGAAAAACATTATTTAGTTTTAAGAGTTTTTTAATAATTTAATGGATAGTTGGACAGAGCAGTGGGCGTTTGGTGAATTTAAACTCTGCCAGTGGCTTTTCAACACACTCTGCCAGCTTTTCAACACACTCTCCCTGCAATTTCCCCAGCGTTGCTGTGAGAGAGCGTTTGTGACGACGAGCGTTCCAACCCCTGAAATGCATTCCACTGGAATGGTCTGGAATGAGGGGTACGAATGAATACCAACCAATACACGTTACAAATTCCAGCGCACATACAGAGAATGAATGCGGTTGTCGTGTGTTGCGGAGCACCATTGATTGCCGCTGTTAAGGCTCCAGCACTTGAACTTCCAATTCAGTTATAATTTTGCTACTCTTTTCGTCGGAACGGCGAACGGCGAGCGGCTGAGCGTGGGACGAGTTTCTTAGTCGAATCTTATTTGTTTATAATCAAGTGTCGTTGAAATTAGCCGAATTTATAAATTGATTTAATCGATTCGATTTCGGTTTCGTACAGAGTTCAAATTTAATGAAAATTCAATATAGAAGCTAATACCTATTTAAGCTCAATGCTATCGAGTGTTATATAAATTAAAAAACAAAAAAAAAAACAAACTAAATTTATTGATATATTTAAATAAAATTTTATTTTAATGCGGTCGCCACGTGATTCCTCAATAGCCGGAGCACATGTGTGGGTTACATTTTAAAACGCGTAACAGTCCGTCTCAAAAGACGTCCCTGCGTTGGGGCGACTGCTGCTGCTGCTGCCGTTGCTGCCACTGCTGCTAATCACGTGCTTTCAACTAATCCTCGCCAGACTCTGATTCCTAAATCAACTGATTATTGGTCGCGTCTGTTGCTGTGATCTGATCTCGTCTAAATATCTAAATATGAAAAGTAGTCGCACTCAAGAAAAACAATCGTATTTAGGAAATGTTGCATAAGCCAAGGCGCATTTGATTGGCGCGCACATTTTGCCGTCGTTAAAAGCAGAGACGCGGGACTCGTCGCATAACTTAACGCCTGCTTTGAACTTGGCGTACAACCTGACACACACTTAAATATACATACATACATATATATGTATATATAGGCATACACTGTTATAGTGAAGGTGAGTTCGATTGCCCGCAAATGCACAGCGACATGCGCAGAGATTGCGCGCCTACTCTCTGCCTACTCTCTGACTAACTCAGGGAGCAGCGGTGTGTGTTACTTGGTTTAACGGTTTCTTTTTTTTTGTTTGAAAGCACTCAGAATTTTATTTGGTTAATATCTAGTACCTTGTTGAGGTGTAACATAAAATCATGTATAAAACAGCCGGCAAGCTGATCAGCATTAATAATGTGTCTCAGAAATAAACTAAATATCGATACATATCGATTTGCGGTTCTAGAATCACTAAGGATATACAACTTGAAGTCATCAATAAATATTTATTTTTATTTCCACAAAGATCTGCTTTGGGCACTTTTACACATTCAAATGTCATAATACCTATTAATAATTATTAGTTATTTATGATCAAATAAAGAAGAAGTGTTATCGATATAAAAGCACAGAGAAGTAGAAAAATAACTGAAGCCGATTAAGTCAGAGTACAGCGTATCTTTTAGTCGATTAAACTCTGCGCGAAGAACTCTTAATTGTTGTAGTTGCCTAATTACAAATCATTTTGTGAATGTTTCCAAATATGTTTCATTTGTCGACTCCTAGATCTACTGGACTACTTCGGCATTTATAGAGAGATATATATGTACATAACTAGAGGTATCTGTGTGCCTGTCTATTGCTCGAACTTGACTCATTTTGTTGAACAGTTCCATGTCCGGTCTAATCGACTCTGTAATTTAGCATTATTAAATGTGTCGCAGACTGAAGGGTGCCACAGCTGCACCACAGGGCCCTTTAAAGTTGCTCGTATTGCCATAATTGTGGTTCCTAGTTAATTGGATCCATTAGCGAGGACAACTAATGGCCAAGAGCGAATATCCTTCTGGGTTATCCTTGCGTAAAGGTCAGTTGGTTGGTTGGGCGTATTGTCCTTGGACATTATGTGGGTGCGTGTGCGGACAGTGGAAGGGGGAAAGGGGGTGGGTGACGACAAGGGGCTGGCGCGGTTTTATATTCACAGCAATTTAATACAGCTGCTGAAGACTTGCAGCACACTTCTAAAAGCATGCAACATTTTTAATAACAACGCTTCCATCTCCCTCTTTCAGTTGCATGCCACAAGCGCAAAAGTATTAGTTTACAACAATAAGTTATCGCTTGACAGGCATTATATATATATTAATATATATAAATATATTAGGGAACGCATAGCAAAATGATCAACATAGGTGGAGTGGTGAGCATTGTGCTCTTTTACTTGCTCATCCTTGCTGTGGGCATTTGGGCAGGACGCAAGAAGCAGTCGGGCAATGATTCCGAGGAGGAGGTCATGTTGGCTGGACGTTCCATTGGTCTGTTCGTTGGAATATTTACCATGACAGGTGAGTCTTAGATTGCTGAAATATTCTCTTTTGCTTCATCTCTGTCATCCATTTAGCCACATGGGTGGGTGGTGGTTACATTAATGGAACGGCGGAAGCGATTTACACATCGGGTCTGGTCTGGTGTCAGGCACCGTTTGGCTATGCCCTGAGCTTGGTATTTGGTAAGCAGATCACCGCGAAAAATATTTAATTTTTATTTAACGTTTTTCCACTTTTAGGTGGCATCTTCTTTGCCAATCCAATGAGGAAGCAGGGCTATATAACCATGTTGGATCCGCTGCAGGACTCGTTTGGTGAGCGAATGGGTGGCTTATTGTTTCTGCCGGCGCTTTGTGGCGAAGTCTTCTGGGCCGCTGGCATTCTGGCCGCCTTGGGCGCCACATTGTCAGTGATCATTGACATGGATCATCGCACCTCGGTCATATTGTCATCGGGCATTGCCATATTCTATACACTGTTTGGCGGGCTGTATTCGGTGGCGTACACAGATGTGATACAGCTGTTCTGCATCTTTATTGGACTGTGGATGTGCATACCGTTTGCCTGGACCAATGAGCATGTGCGCAGCTTGAGCGACATGGATGTGGATTGGATTGGGCATGTGGAGCCGAAGCAACGCTGGTTCTACATAGACTACGGGCTGCTGCTCATCTTTGGCGGCATTCCCTGGCAGGTGTACTTCCAGCGTGTGCTCTCCAGCAAGACGGCGGGTCGGGCGCAGTTGCTCTCCTATGTGGCAGCGGCCGGCTGCATCCTGATGGCCATTCCCCCGGTGCTCATTGGTGCCATTGCCAAGGCGACACGTGAGTTGCATTCAGTAGTTCCTCGATTTTGTTAGCTAATCTTTCTGCTTACGGCAGCCTGGAACGAGACGGACTACAAGGGTCCATATCCGTTGACTGTGGATGAGACGAGCATGATATTGCCTATGGTCTTGCAGTATCTGACGCCCGATTTCGTTTCCTTCTTTGGCCTGGGCGCTGTCTCCGCTGCTGTCATGTCATCGGCAGATTCCTCTGTTCTGTCCGCCGCCTCCATGTTTGCACGAAATGTTTACAAATTGATTTTCCGTCAGAAGGCATCCGAAATGGAAATCATTTGGGTAATGCGCGTCGCCATCGTTGTTGTGGGCATTCTGGCCACCATTATGGCCCTGACCATACCCTCCATCTATGGACTGTGGTAAGTGCAATGCATACACTTAGAAAAATGATGACTTACTGAGAATGATGTGTGTAATGAGAAATCAGATTTTTTCGGTTTTATAATGCGTAAAACTACAAATTCGCTAATAAGCAAATTTCAAATTACAAAATTTTTAAGTATGCAAAGAAAACAATTTTTTTTAAAACTACAAATATTTCAAATTGATTTTTTGTATTTAATATCTTAGAATTCATTATTTGAAAAATACAAGTATTATTTTAGAATTTAATACAGAAATTTTCAAATAGTTTGAGCCTTTAGAGTTATAAAAATCTTGTTTTAATAAATTTAATAAATTAACTTAAAAGCAGGAAAAATATTTTCGCATTACTTTAAAAAAATAAAATACTTCAAAATAATCTCATAAATTGAGCAATTTTTGAAGTGATTTTTTTTTTATGTTCAGTGTAAAGTTTTTTTTTGTGAGTGTAGCTCAAACTGATTGACGGCTCATTTACCTAAGTGCATCCAACTTGGTTTTCCGCTCCCTTCAGGTCGATGTGCTCGGATCTGGTGTATGTCATTTTGTTCCCACAGCTGCTGATGGTGGTGCACTTTAAGAAGCATTGCAATACATATGGAAGTCTGGCGGCTTACATTGTGGCCCTCTGCATTCGTCTGTCCGGTGGCGAGGCTATACTGGGCCTGCCCGCCCTCATCCACTATCCGGGTTACGAGGAGGAGACGAATACACAACTGTTTCCCTTCCGCACAATGGCTATGCTGATCAGCCTGATCACCCTGGTGTTTGTCTCCTGGTGGACCAAGTGAGTGAATTAATCATTTTAACAAATTATTTCTGATGCAAACCAATATTTCACAGAATGATGTTCGAATCTGGTAAACTGCCGCCGAGCTATGACTATTTCCGCTGTGTGGTCAATATACCCGAAGATGTGCAGCGCGTCGGTGATCCGGCCGAGTCCGGTGAACAGCTATCCGTGATGGCTGGTCCTTTGGCTCGATCGTACGGTGCGGCCACAATGGCTGGCAAAGATGAGCGCAACGGTCGCATCAATCCCGCTCTGGAGTCCGACGATGATCTGCCCGTCGCCGAGGCACGTCGCATGAATCAGCAGACAGCACAGGCGCAGGTCCAAAAAATGCTCGATACGGCCACCGGCCAAAAGTCCGGCGGTGGTGGTGGCCCAAATCAGGCCATGGCTATGCCCACACCGGAACAGGATAATACGGCGTTCTGAGCGGTGTCCCTGCTACTGGTGAGATTAGGTTTAGGCTCACATTCCCACAATTTGCTACGTTTTATGTTGTGCTTTTTAGATGGATATATACACAATATATGTACATACATATCAAATGTATTTTCAGCATACGTTAACCACACAAGTGCTCAGGTATAAAAGTGCAGAAATTTGCGTTCACAATTTATATATATATATATATTCAATTTGAATAATTTGTAATAGAGAGAGGATCTCTCACATAGAGATAACTGCTTAGTCCGTGTCCTGGTTTTTGTTTTGTGAATTATTATCGCTTCGAATAGAGTAAATTTAATAGAGAAATACCCAATTCAATCGACACATATCAAATGTATAAATTAAATTTAGAGCGATAAATACAAATCGAAACGAAAACAAACATATCAATGTCAAAAACTGAAAGTAACTGAAAACATATCAATTGCATTTCCCACTCCACGAGAAATGTAAATAATGTTAAAAAATACAATTATGTATTTAAAAAAAGAAAAAAGAAAAATAACTAAGACCTGCTTTTGAATATACACTACTTATAATGGGTCCTAATTAACTTTGTTCATGTTCATTTGATTGAAAAGCAAATATTTACTAAACATACATTTGTATGACAAATTGTCCTTATGGTTTAGGTGCATATAATGTGAATCATGTGTCCTTCCACAAGTAAAGAAACTGAACGATAAAAACTAAAATGAAATAAATCAAAGCTGACTTAACGTACAGAACATAAACATATCATCAACATGCAACTGACAAAAAATACTATTCTACCTATACTGGATATATAAGTAAATTGAGCGTTATATAGGCAAAAGAATTTTAGCTGCTCTCAAAGAGCAAAAATATCACAAAAAGTAAGAAACAAATAGAAAAAATAAATAAATGAAAAACTATAACTAACATATTAGAGAATGTTGCGTCATAGTACCTAATTCGTATATATATATATATACAGTTATACATATGCATATATATATATATATATATACATATATATATATAGAAGAAGATACACTGAATTTAGAAAGCAAATACCAAGTGAAAACCTATTTTGATTCTCTGCGGTAAAATATTGGAATATTGGCAAAACAAATCGATTGGAAACACGCGCTGCCTCTAAAATCCCAAAACACAAACTACAAAAAATAATATAAAAATCAAGAGAACCTAAACATTTATTCCCAAAAAAAAAACCATATTTAAATCGATTCCAAAAGTACTATATATTTTATTGAGAGATTTGCATTTGTTCGTTTCGAAAAATTGCCCTTGGCTCGTTTGTTAAAGTTTATTCCCGTTGATCAGAGACATTTGAATTTTCAAATCGATCAAATACTTAATACTTGATGTGAAAACTATTTTTAAATGTAATAAGTACTTAAATGTTGACTGCTTTTTGAATTGAGCAACGTATGTTGGCTCGAACAAAACTAACGTTTTTTAAATCTTTATATAAGCGAAAAGTAATCCTGAAATCTTTGAGACATTACAAACATACTCAACTCAATATAAATACATACATAAAATGATACATATTTACTTATATATGTCTGTTCTTGCTGTTGTTACTCACTGTTAATTGTTATATTTGTCTCTGGTTTTTAAGATTTGCATCAGATCTGAGTGTATTTGTATGTTTCAAGTTCACCAGTTATAAATATTGAATATTTTGTTTTTTTTTTTTTTGGAATAATCTTTTTAGCAATTGTTAATTGAACTATGCAATTTCAAGTGTTTAATTCTTTGTTTTTTTTTTTATTGTGCAGCAACACGAACTGTATATAAGAAATGAAAAAGAAGATAAAAAATTTATTGAATTGTTTAAGCAACTTACTAAATAACAAAACCACCAACTATTTTATGTATTACAATTATTACGTGATGAGCATTGAACGAACTACTAAAGTACTCCAAATAGACAAAACCAAAAAAACAAACACAAAAAAACATAAATAAAAAAAACAAAAAAATGTTTTTAGGAATCATGCGATGTTGAGTAGTTGATTGGGTTAAAACTTGGGGTTATACTTTCGTTCACCTATTGTTGTCTAATTAATTGATGTATACATATTACTTAGCGGCATTATTACAAACTATGTTAATTAAAACTGAGGCGAGATTACGATATACAAAATATATATATGATTAAATTATATCAAAAACAAACGAAAATACATATCAATGTTTAAAGCATAGCAAAAAATAAAAATCGAATGAGAAAACTATATAAAAATAAAAACGAGTGAAGACAAAAAAAAAAGTATTTAATAAACAACAAATATATATCTATATATATATTTTAAAATGGTTTCTTTGTTGATGCAAATTACGTGTAATTATTTATTCAATTTCGCAATTTGAGTGTATTTATTTATTTAGCCACTTACAAATTGTGTAACATCAGCAAACATTTTACCAAAACAAAAGCAGTTAAATGACAATTTAAAACAATGGTAAAATTGCATTATCGTAAGCGGAAATTTCCCATCATAAAAATGCTGTTTCTGATGGAGTAAGGGGGGGATGAAGTGAAGAGCTGTGTTAAAGAGTAAATGGCCATTGAAGTTGCAACAATGCAATTGCAGAAGATCACAACAAGATCAGATCATCAGCTGGTATGGAAGTAGCAATACTTATGGGAAACACTGTCAGCTGTTAGAAGTTAATTAATTTTGTGATAATGTGCCAAAGCCAAAGAGATTCATTATGCAACATTTGTACTTGTGCAATTAAGTTGTTTTCTTAATTAGCCACAAGTCGTCCAAAGCCAAATCCCATCACAAGTTCAACTCTGACGTCGCACAAGAATTTCCCTTCTAATTGATGTTTGTTTTTTTTGTTGTTGTTGCTGTTGTGGATGTTGCTGTCGTGTATGTTGCTGCCAGTCTGAATATCCGGTATTTTTGTTAGAAATTTGCATAGCAAAACGCCAAACGTTGTTTTGGATTTGGATTTGCCTTCAACTGTCAATTAAGCAACGTCATTTTCATGAACTTCAACGTCTACAAAGTGAGTGGAATTCTTTGCCAGATCTCACTTTAGAAGGGTTTATGTCCAAAAGAATCGCTTGCTACTTTTTTTAGAAATAGTTTTCTCGTCATCTTTATTAAACAATTCATAAGTATTAATGTCTAATGCATATTACAACTAATCAATGGATCGCAAAGCAGTTTCGAAATTTTGTCAATATGGGAATAATTTACAATTTATTCTTTGCATTTTTTTTATGGATTTTCTTGTGTGTGTGTTTTTTTCGAGAGCAGTTGATGATGTGGGATGAAGCGTGAACTGTGTGGGATTAGGACACGAGTATTGTAAGGCACTTGGGCGAATCTGGATGCACTTGCTCACTATTTGCGGTAAGTGTAGCCACCATTGGAGCTGTAACCCTGCGGAATGGTCTCCGGCACTTGGCTGGGCGCCGAGTAGGAGTATCCAGAGTTTTGGGAGGGTGCGCCATACGATGAGGATGGCTCACTAGGAGCACCATAGCTGCTCGAGGGAGCGGCCGGTGCACTGTAGGAGGATGAAGGGCCAGTGGAGTAACCACCGTTGCCAGCGGATGACGATGAGGCTGATGAGGAAGCGAACGAGGAGCTCGATCCGAAAGATGAGCCACCCTGAGAGCTGAAGCTACCGGATGAATGGGAGCTCGATGGTGCACCATATGAGCTGGAGGGAGGAGCTGCTGGATAAGGACCACCGCTGCTGCCGCCTGCACTAGGTGCCGAGTAGGAGCTGGATGGCGGTGCTCCATATGAGCTGGACGGAGCTGCTGGTGCTGGAGCAGCATAAGAGTTGGAAGGTCCTGAGCTTGGAGCGCCATATGAACTAGAAGGAGCCGCTGGGTAGGGGCCGCCACTGCTTGCGCCTGGGCTCGGAGCCGAGTAGGAGCTGGATGGTGCTGATGCAGGTGCGGAATACAAACTGGATGGAGCCTTTTTCGGTGCACCATAAGAGCTAGAGGGAGCTGCTGGGTAGGGTCCACCACTGCTCGTTCCGTGGCTTGGTGCCAAGTAGGAGCTCGATGGAGCAGAGCTGGGAGCGCCATAAGAGCTTGATGGAGCTGCTGGATAGGGTCCACCACTGTTTGATCCTTGGCTTGGTGCAGAATATGAGCTTGAAGGTGCTGGTGCACTTGGTGCTCCATATGAACTAGAGGGAGCAGCTGGGTAAGGTCCGCCACTGCTGGCTCCGGGACTTGGAGCCGAATAGGAGCTGGAGGGTCCTGCACTTGGAGCGCCATAGGAGCTGGAAGGAGCTGCTGGATAGGGACCACCACTGTTTGATCCATGGCTTGGGGCAGAGTAGGAGCTCGATGGCACAGAGCTGGGTGCACCATATGAACTTGAAGGAGCTGCCGGATAGGGTCCACCGCTGTTTGATCCTTGGCTTGGCGCCGAGTACGAGCTTGAAGGTGCTGGTGCTCCATATGAACTAGAGGGAGCAGCTGGGTATGGTCCGCCACTGCTGGCTCCGGGACTTGGTGCCGAGTAGGAGCTGGACGGGCCTGCACTTGGAGCACCATAAGAACTGGATGGAGCAGCTGGATAGGGTCCACCGCTGCTGGCGCCTGGGCTAGGTGCCGAGTAGGAGCTGGTCGGCGCCTTTTTCGGAGCACCATACGAGCTGGAAGGAGCAGCTGGATAAGGTCCACCGCTGTTTGAAGCTTGGCTGGGTGCGGAGTAGGAGCTGGATGGAGCAGAGCTTGGTGCACCATACGAGCTGGAAGGACCACCGCTGCTGGCGCCTGGACTGGGTGCAGCGTAAGAGCTGGAGGGTTTGGAGATTGGTGCGCCGTACGAGCTCGAGGGAGCAGCCGGATAAGGTCCACCGTTGCTTGATCCTTTGCTGGGTGCTCCATAAGAGCTTGATGGAGCCGCTGGATAAGATCCACCGCTATTTGCGCTTGGGCTTGGTGCAGAATACGAGGAGGATGGCGAACTGAACGATGACGATGACGATGAGTAGCTGCTGCTGCTAGATCCAGAGCCGCCACTTGGAGCACCATACTTGGAGGATGGAGGCGATATTGGATGGAAAGAGCTGGAGCCCGACGAGGGAGCACCGTATGAAGATGAGGGTCCTGATGAAGCACCTGGTCCCGAGGTGTAGCCACTGCTGCCGAGCACTTGCGTTCTTGAGGGAGCGCCATAGTTGGTGGATGGCGCTGATGGCAATGGGACGAAGTTGCTCACGCTGGGTGCCCCGTAGCTGGAGGATGGACGAGATGGAGCGCCATAGCTGCTCGATGGCGATTTGGGTGGTCCATACTTGCTGGATGGTGGTGCTGGTGGTGCGGGGGCACCGTAGCTCGATGAAGGTGCAGAGGATTTCGGTGGACCGTAGCTGGATGAGGGGCGACGTGAAGAGTGATGTTTCCGGGGTGGTGGTGGTCCATACGAATGGCTGGGACGACTCGGTGGTGCACCATAGCTCGAGGATGGCGGCGGAGCTGGGCGCGACGGTGGTCCGTATGAGCTTGATGGCTTGTGTTGATGCGACGATGGATACGGACCACCCGAGGAAGCCGGGGGAGCTGCGTAGCTGCTAGACGGAGCTGGTCGCGAGTTGAACGATTGCGCCGGACCCGAGGCGGGTGGCAAATAGGAGCTGGTTGGTGGTCGGCCTCCCGATGACGGAGGCAGATACCCGTTGTTCAGTGGCGCCTCACGCTTAGCGGCAGCCACATCAGGTGGCGAAACAATGACGACGAAGACAACGGCAACTACACCGAAAAGCTACAGATACAAATTGTGTGTGTGCCACACACAAAAAAAAAAAGAAAAAAAAACCAAATAAGATAAACGAGGAAATTATTAGTTTTCTATGCCGATCCGGATAATGTGTTGCTGCAACTCGGACTTACCACTGCGTACGACGAGCTCATCTTGCCGCGGTGCGTTTCACTAGCAAATTGGCCAAGCTATCGGAAAAGATAGAAAGAGAGCAGAAGAAGGTAAGTCCAAAGCCAAAAGAAGAAATAATTTACGCTAATGTTGCATAAGTTTTTTTTCTTTGTTTTTATTTTTTTTCTATTTATTTTGTGATGCTCATCATGTGGCTATGACCGAGAAATGAGTGGCCAGCGTTGGGGTCGACCCTCAATTGCCGGCCACCAGAAACGCTCATCAATCTCCGGCAGTTGGCCAGCTAAAAGCCAACACTCGTATCAATGCCAAGAACTCTGCCAATATTTACCCCCCACACACCCTGCCCCACACCAACCGTTGGACCGTATCGCCTAGATTTCAAATTTAGTTTAAGCTCTGCGCATATTTGAATAAATTAAGCTGGGACTCAAAAAGAAAACCGCAGGCAAAATAAATTGAAACTTTTCGCTTTTGCCACTCAGCCGGCAATTGAATAAAAAGCCTAATCTTAGGGCTTCCACTCATCCACAGTCTCTGGTTGTGTGGGTGTTTTATGATAGCACATAAACTTGTATAGCTGATACAACCCTATCATGGTGATACATCCCACGTGTTGTTGTTGTTGCTATTGTTGCCACAATGCTTGCGTCTAGTGCCGTTTCCCAATTATTGCCTTGTCTTGTTAGCCGTATCTTCTTTAGGCCTGTGCCATTTTTTACTTTCGATTGTTGCTACTCTTGCGTGTTTTTTTCTTGTCGTCTTTATTGCAAATAATTATAAAAAAAAAAAATAGCAAATGAGCAAAACCTAAAAACACCGCATTGTAATTATTTTCCATTTTTGGCTCATTTAAGTGCTCACAGTTTAGACCCGCTCATTGTGGTAATAACATTTTTTTTTTGCTGTTCATTTTCCATTTTTTTTCAAAACGTTTATGTGCGGTGTGTAAGCATTTCTAATTGGCCATTGGCTGCTGATTATGTAAGATGGCCCAACATTAATTGCAAATTAACCGACAAAACTTAAAACGCCTTCAACCTGGGAAGATGGGTGTATTTAAACATTTACGGTTTGTGCCAAATACTCCCTTTGCAGATCAACTTGTTATTTTTTCTTTTTATGCAATTCCAAAATGCCGATTAAACTTATTAACTTAATTATGTGTGTTAATCTCACTGGATTATGGGTTAACACTTGAGAACAAATCGAACACTTTTAGACACAACACCAACAACGAAAAGTTTAACGGTTATCCTTAGACACGAACTAACCGTTCAAAGGCAACAGCAGTTGTGTGTGATGATGTGCAAATGGGTGATTAGCTTTTTGCTTTTATTATTGCTGAAGATGATATGCTGCCCAGCCGAATGTCGAATGCAAACTACTCTGTTGTCTGGCGCGGAGCATGCACTTTTATACGATAGACGGGCGCTGGTATCCCAGCCAAGCTGAACGACCAACATAGCTGGGCAAAGGCAAAAGCCAGCCTCGCAGCCAGCGGCACAGTCGACGGCGCAGTCGGCGTAAAGCTTCCAACATGTTTTCAAATTCGGTATTTTTATGTAACGTCAAATGCACTCTTCAACCACAACAATAACAGCAACAAAAGCTGTGACGCTTGCACGACTGCGCAGTCGAAGTCGACGTTGACGTCAACACAAAGCGACCGCTAAAGCTTTTGCGTTTGTTGTTTTGTTGTTGTTTTCGTTTTTAACCATTATTTTTTTTTTTTTCGCATTGATAAAACGATTGTACGCAAACTTGACTCACTACCAGAGTAGATTGGTGTGTGTGGGACAAGTTCAGTGGCGGCATCAATCACAATTGAAATAGCTAACGGCAAGCGTTATGTAATTGTGCGTATACTTAATGTGTATAGCGCATACGCCTTAGGCCAGCTGCATAAATAATCGTATTAAAATTATCAGAAGCCTTCATATTTGTTTGCATTTATGTGGCTCTTGGCTCTTTAAGGTTGCAGGACAAGCCAAGCATAGTATTAATTGCTTTTAACAATTGTTTATTATGTTTTTTTTTTTTTTCGAAATTTAGTAAACAGTTGGTGGCATCTCGGGTTTCTTCCAGATGTAACTGGCCCATGGGATGCACTCCTTGAGCAGATGCATATATGCTAATCCCTTGGGGCAGTCAACCTCGGTGGCTGGTTTGCCCAGGGTCTCGCAATGCCAGTACTTGGCCGGATCGAAGTGATGGGGATATGTCTGTCCAATCTCAGACTCATCTTTGCAGGCCGAGCGCCCGGCGTCAGCATTGACAAAAACAACAATAGCAGCCAAAACGGCGAACAGCGCAAAAACTGCAATCAATGATGATTTGTGAGTTTAAATTAAGTATTTATTTTTTAAATTACCCACCAGTTTTCATTGTGGTCTTTGAAAGTTTCTATCAAGTCTGCACTCTCCGGCGCAGAAACGATTCTTATATAGTTCCCATTCTGATGGGGGAGACACGCCTGTTGAAAAGCAATAAAATAAAAGAAAAAAAACAAGCACGAAAACACAATTGGAAACAACCACAACCGTTGATTATTATCAAAGAGTGACATGCGATTGATAAGAAAGAAAATCAGCCCAAAAATAGAGAGAGGCAAACGGAGCGCTGGGAATGTGGTAATATAAATTTAGATACTCCAGTAATTAATGCATTTTTTATTTTGTTGCTACTGATAAAGCAACGCATAAAGAAAAGAAACAGCAGATAAAGCAACTAATTAAATAACTTAAAATTTACTAAATATTCATAATAAGCTTGGACTTATATGCTAAATTGAGATCAATAAAGATTGAGATTGATTTAAAAAAAAACTATTTAAAACTAAAGACCAAAATATATATTCAGATTTGATGTATGCAAATTTACTGTCATTATTTCATAGTGTAAATCATGATTGACGTTATTGTTTTGCACACTTTTGGAATATTGATTAATGAGCTGTTTGATGTGGCAGCTGTGGCATATACATAGTATCTGGGTTTCACAAATGTTTAAACGAAAATAATCGAAATTAGTCAATGGAAGGTTATCCATTTAATTATAACCATCTGTGATGTGAATTCATTTAAATTGCAAAATAAACATCAACGCATATTGATTTCTTGATTTTTGCACAAATTACACCTGTATATAAAAGAGAGTGTGCGTGTGTTTGTGTGTGTTTTACAACTTATGTTAAATGTTTGTCTATTTGTGTGAGGCTTTTGTTGTTGATGACCCCCTGAGGCGTTTCGTGTGGCAGTTGCAAAGCAAACACTTGACCAACATAAATGCTTAAGTGTGCGTGCAAAAACAAAAATCACGAAATCATTAAAAACTAAAAACAAAAAAACACAATGTTAACAGTTGATGAAAACAAACAGGCCAAAAATCTATTACAAAATACTTAAAAACTAATTACAGTTTCCGCATTGAACTAGTCGTTACAGGGAGCAAGCGATGTGAGGGGGGAAGTGTCGCCAAGCGGTAGGTGCCTTAGTTGCTTAGCTTAATGATGCTTCCAGGCATCGAGACAGACAAAGACAATAAGAGAGAGTGAGAGAGGGAGAGAAATGGTATGAGTGAGAGAAAGAGAGAGTGAGAAAGCAAGAAAGTGAGTTGAAAACGGCGACAATGACTTGCCCCCTGGGGGCATTTAATTTTGGGTTGTGTGGAGTCAATGGAGACTCTCCATATTAAATGCTTCGACTGAATTTTGAGCATTTCGTTAAAGACGATGACGAAGAGGAATTGGTGCCACAACTTGGAAGCAGGCAGCTCATTATCGATTAAGTGGCTACGCTTTGAGTAAATCCATTTATTGAGTCTTAGGTAAATGTGACGATCCACAGATTGCACAAGTCCCCAAAAGTATCTCACATTTGTATCTTTATCTGTTTCTGTATCTGCATCTTATTTCTATCATTTTGATGAGCTCTAAAAATAGTCGAAAGTCACCCAACCAATTTGCACAAAGTGCTTTTGCTTGTGGCGCATTTTATTTTGTCCAAAAAAAATTGTCAAATTCAAATACCGATAAGAACCCAACCCAGAGCACAGTGGAACATAGAGTGTGGCACAGAGAAACACTATAAATATGTTCTCCGAATGCCAACAATTCCAACATTTTCATTCAGTCAACTCAACGAAATGCATCTGGGTTAGTGGAACTTAACTTTAATAGATTCTCACTAAAATTATGCAATTTTTGTAGCAACGATCTTTAGTTTTTTGCTCTTGGGCATCGTTGTGACCCTCACATCGGCCTATAATGGACAGGATATCTATGCGGAGCCGAACTGTGACATCGTTGAGGATCGTGCTCGCAAGTTCCGTGACATCTCCGATCCCACACACTACTGGGTGTGCCCCGAGGGACAGGAGAAGGCCGACTATATTCAGTGCCCCGATAACTATGCCTTCATGGAGCCACAGCAGGATTGCGTCGTCTGGGAGGAGTGGAAGTGGTTAGAGCCCTATACTAAATAAACAATGTCCACAATGAAACTTTCTCATTTAACGTAAAACAAAAACAGAGCATAAAAACACCAAAATATTGTTAGCCTGTCGTTTTATTTTTCTGTATTTCAATTTGTTTCCCAATTAGTTTAGCCAAGTTTTGATTGGATCTTATGGAATCTGTGTGTCCAAGATTGTACTCCTCTGCTGCGTGGTAATATCGATTTGGTGTCAAATAAATTACTTTATTAAATGCTTACATTTTGACATGCGTTGCCATTTTGTATGTGCCACATAAGTTTCTTGGTGCCCTAAAAATATTGTGTTAATAATATCGTTGTAACAATCAATTTTCATTCATTGTTGCAAACTTGCTGATTTTTGTGAGGAAGGAAGGGGAGGTAGGTGATGGGGGTTGGGAGTTGTGATTTCCTGACTATCATTAAAAAATAACTGCCAAAATTTTGCTTTGTGTATTACAATTGACTTTAGTTTCCACTTTTTGTGTTGCATTTTATTGTGTTACAATAAATTATTTGTTATTTTCCGATCCTGAAAAATTAAGATATTTTTTTTTTTAAATTAAATATATTATACAATAATAATCTTAAGAGTTAAAGTACGTCTCTTTGATTATTTAATATGTGTAGCTAAAAACAATATTTTTTCTTATTTAATAACAAATTTCTTTCTTATCAACAATTTATTTTTACTTCAATATTATTATGTTGTCATGTTTATTATGTTTGTCATGCTTGTTGCCCAAAAATTGCTCTCTTTGCTACTTTATTCACTTTATTCACAGCATCTCTGAAATAATATTTATTAAATTGAACTGATTTGATTTCAAGTCACGTAACTTTCGCACCGCTGACCCGCTAACCGTGTGAACTATTTTTTTTTTTTACTTAACTTTATTTTTAACTTTGGCTTTTGTCTAAACATTAAATTTTATTATTTGTTAATATTTATTTGTCATAACTTGACGAGTTATGTCAATGGCCATGCGAACATTATTGCTTTGGTGCTGTACATGTTTGGCTGCGCAGTTGGTAGGCAGTCGATGAGGAATGTACATGTATATATATATATATATATATATAGTTTGTCTGATAAATGATAATTAGGCAGTGCGTGTCTGTTGCGCTTGTAATGTTATCTAACACCTTCGATTGCCAATCAAAACAGTTGCCGTTAACACGGCTGCTGCTGCTGCTGCTTCTGTTGCTGCTGATGTTGCCGCTGCTGTTGCTTTTGCTACTACAATCAATCAAATCGGATGGCTATAGCAGACATATTCATTTAAAGAGGGAACGAGACTCCGGCTCAATCACGCTGAGATGATGACAAACGTTGCTCCAATTTGTGGGGGTCTTAACAATATATAAATTGTTAATTTCAGTTTCAGTTGCTGTGTGTGTTTGTGTGTGTTTGTTTTTTATTTCTTTTAGTTTTGTCTTCCTTTTAACAAGTAAAAGTCGTATATATCAGACAAAGCGAAGGCCCCAATAAACTTGCGGGCTCACATTAAAAGTGAAAAGTACTTCAATAAATTTATGTTAGAAATCATTGCCGCAATGCCAACAAGCAGAGCCGGTGGTGCTGCACTCAAGTGGTGCCCTCATGTTTTTTTTTTTAATTTTTTGATTTTTTTTTTTTGTGCTGATGGCCCACAGCATGGTCGAGTGAAGAGTGTTCATCAATGGCATCATATAATGAATTTTAGTCATGTTTGCTTTATGCTTTACCACACAACTCACAGCAACAACTGAAATGTTGGCTTTGCGTTGCCCCAATTAGTGGCTTGGGCCGCTTGCAGCTCTTTAATCTGAAGAAAGTTGCGATGGCCTTGACAAGGCCCAGCAAATAAAATACCAGGTTGCTACAGTCAGTTGAGATATCACTGACACCTTCAGCTCCAGCATAGGCCAAAACACTGACAATAGGCTCCATTTGGTAACAAATGATCCCAGCGACAACTTCGATTGCTTCTTTCTGCCTTGGTTTCGCATCTTACATTTTTGGGTTAAGGCAAAAACAAAAAAAAAAAGCAAAAAATCTTGCACAATTAGACGACTCATAATTGTTTGCACTATTCATTTCAATAATATTGTGCAAATGCTACAAATTATAAACAATTGCATCGAGTTGAGCAGCTGCATCATTTAACCCGTTTAAATGTACCTATATTAAATGCCGAATCGTGATTCGTTTCCTCTTCCAAATAATTGATAAATGATTTGCTAGCATTAACCAATTTTCAGAATGTGCCAATAAACTTAAGTGCCCAAAAGATTATTTGTCGACTCATATTTTATTGGCTCAGCATTTCTGCGGGCAATAAGGTTATCTGAGTGGATCCAAATGGATGATGTTAACTTTATGAACACTAAATAATTGAAACATTTTATCAATTGTAATTATTAATGAGAAATGCGTTCAATTTCTTTTGATTGATGCCTGCATTGATATGATTTATTTTCTTTTTTATTTTTCCTTTTTGTAAATGCGATTTTTGTGTACAAATGAAAATACATACAAAAAATTCATACTTAAACACTGAGTTGGGTTGCCTGACCCTGAGTTGAATGACAAATTGACATGTGGAGGAAATGATAAATCTACCGGTAGACAGGTGGTCTGACAGATAACCGCGACAGAGGCAAACGTAAAGCAAAAGACAAATCCAAATGACCTTTCATCGATGTGACAAATAAATGCAAAGCTCCCAACTTGGCTCGAAGGCGATCTAGGCAATAAGCACTTAGCTAGCGAGCATGAATTTAGCATAGGTCGAAGTTCAAACTGTGACATACAACCAATCTGCACAGTGTACTTTTTTTATTCCACCCAAAACCACCCAAACCACCCAAACTTTATTTCAGTTCAAGTCCATTGCTGACGTCATTGCTAAGCAGCTTTCCACCCACACCGATTAGCATCATATCTGCCATCAATTTTGTAAATAATTTATTTTGCATTACACATCAATAATTCAAAATGCGCATTTTACATGTATTCAATTCAATGCCAGCCCTCATCAACTACTATCATTTTCACCAGCTTTTCGTGCATTAATTAATATATGAATCAGAAGTAATTTTTCACCAATTGCATGCTTTGAAATTAATTTTTGATTTGATTTTATTTACATAAAAATGTGTGCACATTCAGTTGTCATTAATAAAATATGTATTAGAATATGTTATTAAAAATAATATGTTAAATTTTGCTTGCATTTAAAAGCACTAATAAAATAGTTTGTGGCTTGTACTATTTACCTGATAAATTCGTCTGTCAAACTTCCATCGCTTTTGAATCAAATTGGAATTGCATTTAAATAAAACATATATATGGACAGCCCAAAAAAAAACGAAAAAAAATTAAAATGTTTGTGAATAACGGTTGGGCATTGTCGAGACCCCTGCAAGAAGCTTTCACCACGGCATGCCCCTCTTGAAACAGCTGATGAACAGCTGGAAAGCGCAGATGACTTGAAGCAGACTGGAAACCCAATGGCATATCCTACGTCTGGAATCCGATTCATTCTGACAGGCCAACAATTAGTGAAAAGGCAGCTCCGCCTACTTGCACTCTCTCTCTCTCTGCGTGTGTGTGTGTGTAGGTGTGTGAATAAGTGTTATGCGTGCGTATATGGCTAAGTGTTTGTGACAAGGCCACACCCACGCGGCCATGTTTGAATGAAATGACAGGCTGCGTCGTTGGAGGCGCCACCAGCCGCAGCTGAAACGAGAAAGTTGCTCACCATCCCAAAAAGGAAGCCAAAGCTAAAGAGAGAGAGAGAGAGAGAGAAAGAGAAAACGCTCCAAATTGCCCATTGGAACAATGTGGCAAGTGGAACATGTAACGGTTTTGGCAAACACACAAATTCTACACAGTAACATGAACATGAACCCAGTATTGAGAATTTAGGTTACACATTTTCAGAGGGCAGCACAACTTGAAGTGTTGTTGTTGTTGTTGTTGTTGTTGCCAACTTAAGTAAGGTCATCGAAATGTCAAAAGTTGCATTTTTCGATTTGACAGCGTCACTCACACACACACATGCATATACATGCAAACGCATGCATCCATTTACTTGTGCGAACAGTTAAGCAAATTGTATGGAACAAAGTATCGACATTGTTTTTGTTAAGACACATGCTTCCACCCACACACGCCCACACACACACTGACACAAATGCGCATGTATTTTTGTGTGGGTAGTTGGCAACGACAAATCGCAATTAATTTACAAGCTCCCCTGTCTGCGTCACCGACATCGTCGTCGCCATGACAAAAAAAAATTCTTGTACGAAAACTTATTGATCGTACTGTTCTTTTTATAAACGACCTCTCCTGCTTGCTCCCGTTAGAATTTATGTGCTAGCTACGGCCAATTTTCGGCTCACTTTTCGTCCTCTGTCCCAACATGCTTCAACACTTTCGGCGGCCATTTTGGCGGCGATGCTCCCGTGGGCGCCTTCAAATTCCACCACTCATGTGACATACACACACACTCAAACATACACAAGCGCACACATAGCAACGGGAATCTCTCAATAAATATATATATTTTTTTCCTTTTCCTGCTTTGATTCTAGTTTCAATGCATCTCCCTTACTCCCATTTGGCAAGCTTTTTCTCTCACTCAACCGTCCCGTTCTCTTTCGCACTCTTGGCACTTGGCTAGCTAGTTGGTGAAACGTCAACACTAATTTATTTATTATCATTTTATTGATATTATACTGTTTGCGCAGATTCCATTATATTAGTACTTGCAATGCTATTCCCAGTAATTTCAACACTTTATGTATTATTCTGCTCTCCATGACATTTAAGTGTTGTAAAATTTAATTAAGTAAACCATTTCTTTTTTAAAGGTCGCTTATACAATTATCTTGTTGCCATTCCACCGATAAGATTAAAATATTCTGTGATTATTTCTGAATTATATGTATGATAAGAATAACAAAATTACATTCTTAATATTTTTTCCTCTTAGTACGTGTTGATATTTGTACTGGATTAAAGTAAAAGCCTTGTTTTGGATTTAATTCTTCATATTACAGCAATCTGTGTTTTCAGATTTATTTTAAACAGTGTCTTAAGATTAAATTGTATATGGTTAAATTATTATTTTTTTGTTGTAAAAAACAACATTAATTATTGTTAAAAACATTCCTAGTGACCACAGTTTTTATATAAAACAACAAAAGCACTTCAAGCTAACTTTCAGTGGCTTTCTTGTTCTGTTATATTTTGTTTTTGTGTTTTTCTATACTTCTCTCTTTCCCGCGCTCACAAGTACAATTTTTTTGTTGAGTTGTTAGCGGATTGTTTACATTTACATTTCTTCATGTTTGTTTTTTTGCGAATGTTCCAGCAAGCTTTCCCCATCGTCTACAAACTCTTCTTCTGGTCAAAGGTTACAAGCTGATCTTGACAGTTGCAAACGGGGTGTTAAGTAAATTTATTATTATCTTAATTATGGTAAATGTAAATTAATGTCTTCTTTTGGGCAAATGCGCATCTTAAGTCCTTAACTAATTAAAACTGATTAAAAAAGGTAAATTGGTTTTCTCATCAGATGTGACTGACAGAAGAAAGCATCTCGCATCCGATAAAGTATACAATGTGGATCAGGATCTACAGCAGAGTCAATTTATTTATACGAAAAACCACTTGGCATATTAATAATCAACTCTATGAATTTCATTAAGATCATTTGAATTAAGCTTGCTCTTAAAAATAAAAACACTCGACTACAGCATTCTTATTTGTTAAATATTTATTTTCTGCAACTCACTGAATCATATTAAAAGTGTAGATGACTTGTTAATTTTTTAAATACCATGCTTAATTTTGGCATACATATTTTTTGTGTTACTAATAAGATATTATTAGTGAAACACTTAATATTACACTATTGCCTCCCTATATTGTACACAGACTATTCCGGTGTTTTAACTGACATACTAATATAGCTTATCTACTTACCTTATTATACCTTTACTAATAAATTTTCCTGTAATACGAACAATGCTATCCATAAGCCGAAAATAAACTGTAATGTTGGTTGACCTTTGGCTTGTACATCTTTAATAAATTTAGTGTAATTCAATACACTGTCCGCTTCCAAAGCTTAGTGCAGACCACGTATCCCACGCACATCTCTTGGCCAAATCCAATTTCCCATCGCAAGCTGCTTAAACCATTCCCCCTCCATCCCCATCGAATGCTAACTGGTTAAGGCTCTTGTTACTACTGCGTAATACTTAAATGGCTGCGGCAGGTGCCTCTGACTGTGGTAGCATCAACGTTGACTTACCAAAGAAAGATCAGCCACAAAGTGTGCAACATAAATAGCAACAAATGGCAAAATATATATGACAACTATTTGTAAATTTTAAATTAAATATGACTAGCAAAAATTGCACAAGGTTTACAGCCGAACTGAAATTCTGAATAAGGATTTATTTCAATAGGAATAAATATAGTATTAGTTCTGCTCTCAAAGAATTAGCTTACAGTTTCAATTTTCCATAGATCATATATAATTATATTTAGAAATTATTTTAATACATTTTTTTATTTTAAAGTCAAATATTTTAGAAAGTAGACCTTTTAGTCCCTACTCAAAATAATAATATATTTAACACAGTAGTTGTTAATCTAAAATGGAGGAATTTCTAATTTTGGATTTTAGAAACGAATGCAATATCAAACTGAATATATTATTTCCATTTCCTTAAATTTTTGGATTTTTAAAAAATTATATTTATATATGTTGGCGATTGTGTTAAAATCAAAGCTTTGCTTTTTAGGTAAAAATAAAGATTTCATTTATTTATGTGTTATGTAGGTCTCATTAAGTGTCTGTCATTTTCGGTGAATCATGTCAACCCAATAAAAAGAAGTTGCCAAACACTTTTTACTGGTACCATCAAATGCTGCACTATGGGGGGTGTCTCAAGCAAGGCAGGGGTGGAGCAATGTCGTCGGCAACCCGCTGTCTATCCAGCTGTCAATATCAGGAGACAGGCAGCACAGGATCAACATCCACGTCAACCTTTAAAACCAAAAGCATTGCAAATATTATATGAAAATTCTAATTTAAACCACCTTTGAGGCAAGAGCAACGTTTTAGCTTCAATTCCGGATTTATCTACTGTCTGAGAACTGCAGACGGAGCAATCTAATTAAGCCAGTACTATATCTATATCCCTCTCTGTTGCTCTCTCTCTCTTTTTAAGTGTCCGTGTTTTTTTTATGTGTTTTCGAACTACGGGTAATTTAAATTTGTATGCCCCGGGCAGATATCGTATATGGTCATTAGAAAAACACATCAGTATGCACATGCATACATATATATGTATATATGTATTCATATATGTGTATGTGTGCGTGTGTAGCTATATATCAAAAGTATAAAAATCGATAGATTGTAGGCATAACGAGGAGGCGAAGGCGGTTTTTACCTTGGCCACATCAACTCAGTCCCAAGGCCCAAGGCAGTGGCACAGCGTGATATTTTACAAGTGTTGCCTTTGTTGTTGTCATCGTTGTTGCTTTTGTTGTTCTTGTTGTTCTTGTTGTTTTTATTACTGGTGGTGGTGGTTGTGGGCTGTGGGCTGTGGTGCGGTGTGGGCTTGCACTTCACTGGGGGATGGTTTGGTGGTGTCTGTTTTTACGGTTCGCTTACGTTCGAACAGATGCCCTGAACTCGTCATCTAATTACAGAAAAAGCGTACTTTTTTTTGCCTCTCAGCAGTTAAATATTCTGGCTCGCAAACCCTTCACTGAAGCTGAAGTGATTTTCAACTCGTTATATGTGCATTCACTATATATGTATAATTATAACTTTAAATAATTATATGGGCAACACCAGAATATTTTGGATTTCATATTTGCATCAAGTACTGCCAGTTTCAGAAGTTATAGAATATCTTCAGTTATAACAAAAGAGATTCATTAGAGTTTTATATTTTAGAACAATTTAAGGAATAATATAATATCATTAATTGACAAAGAGTGTTCAAAATTCGACTTCGCCTCTGATACTGCACGAATAAATTCATAATTGAAAATAAACATTAAGCAATGTAATGGAAATTTGAATTGTATATGCTTAATATTCATTTGCTGATTTATGCTTCACATGTATATATATATATGTAACTGTATAAATTGTCGAGATATTTGAGTTTAACCACGACAGCCTTAAGCTTCATGTTTGGAATTCCTTGGCACATTTGAGAGTTTTGTCAGTGTTGGCTTTCCAAAATTAAAAGAACTATTTCATGAATATGAAATCCGAAGTCATTTTCTATTTTGAAATTGTTTTACAAAATCTACAGGGATAAACAATTAGCAGTAAATTAAAAGAAAATTAAGTTCATGTTCCAAAAATTCAACAATCATTTTTTAATATATTATTTATAGTACTTATAGAAAAAAGCCAGAAAAAATAATTTATTTCAAACTGAAATTGCACAATTTTCAATATTAGTCAAATTAATAACAGAGAGAGAGAGAAAATTGAGTAGCTTAAACTAAAATCGAAAAAACTTAATTTTGATTGAATTCTCAGAAGTCTCAAATAGTGGATATACTTTTTAGTAATCTTGTACCTGCAAATCTAAAAATATATATATATGCTTCCAACTTAAGCCAAGGCACTTTAGCAAATAACAACAGAGAGAGAAAATTAAGTATTCCAAACGCAATGCACACATTTAACAACTTGGTTGAATTGCTTATGTTTTTGTTTAGTAACATTAATTTTTGGTTCTTATAACTTTGCATGTATGAACCTAAAATACTCCTTCTAATACATATATTTCATCTAAATGGCAAGTACAACACTTGAGTTAACATGGCTCATAATTTAATGAAAACACACTTGAAAATGTATTTGTCTAGACGAAAATGGGTCATATGACAAAAGAGGGTTTACTATAAATAAGATTACTTCATTCGTGGTCGGATTCAGTCCCATTTTAAGTTGGACCATTTAATCTCAGTGTAGGCTTGTTCTATTGTGTGGCCTGGCCAAGGAGCTTTCCCGTTTCTATTTATTTTAGTTGCGTGTCTTGTATACATTTCTCTGCTTGCCGCTTGCTCTTGCCGCTTTTGGCAATGCTGCGGGGTCGCCTACGAGTCTTGGCCACTGGTAAAGTAACCTTGTTTCCAACCACTTTCCGACAACTCAAAAAAATGTTACTGCGCGACTGTGACGACGACGTCGTTCTATATAATTCTCTGTTTATATACGCTTATTTTATGTATTATGTTAGGAGGAGTGTGCGGAGAGGGGAGGTGGGTTGGGAGGCTATGTGCTTTATTTTAAGTCGTGGCTCAAACAACACACACGCGACAACAACTAACGCACACCTGCTGTGGCACACCTTGATTTGCCTTACACCTCCCGTTTGGGGCGGCAGGCGTGGCAGCTGAGAAATTTCTGCTCCTTCGACATTGCTGCTTGCCGCTGCCTTGCTTATCGATCGTCTGCATTAGGCGGTTTCTCAATTTCTCCATTTCTCAATTTTTCTATTTTTCGCATTTTTAACTCATGCCACCAAAATTTTATGTAGGGAAATAGTTGCAGTTGGATTTGCGCACGTAATTGCTTCGACTTGGCCAAAACTTTAAGTTTTGCACTCTGATTGCTTGGCTTATGTGCTTCCTATTCTTGTTGTAACTGGTAAATACTTTAAGGTGGATACAACTCCCCAAAGTCACTCACGAGCTGTGGGGGGGTGGGTGGGTTTATTTGAAGTAATTGCTCTTTGCACAAAATATTTATATATAGAAAAACATGAGACGGATATTACCCTTGGTTTGACTTTTGATAAATGTTGTAAGCAATACATAAAAATATCTAAAATTACTGTTGTCACAAAAAAAGGGGTAAACTAACTCTGAATTATTTATATTTAGATGTGAATATTTACATAACTTGTATTAGCTTTGGCTTTTATTTATTTTCGAATGTTTGCGTTACATTCTGTTGCGTAAGAATTTCTAATGATGTTCACATAAAAGTCAACAAAGTTAAATTTTAATTTTCAATGACGACGATGTTAACTCAGATGATTTGTGACAAATCAAGTTACAATTGCTTTATTAAGCCGCTAAGATGGTGTGGCATTTGAGGTCGAGTTCCAAAGTTAAATCTTGATAAATGACAAAGTGATAAATGACAAAGGAATTGGCAAATTTGTGCGACACCAGCAATTGGGCTGCCAAAAAAAGAAAATATGACAAAAGAATATGGCAAATGCCACAATGAATATTGAGAAAATGTCCACATGTGGCCCTGGGCCACAATCAAGGGTTCAACTGCCATTGCGATTGCCATCGAGTGCATCCATGTGCCTGCAGTGCAGCCTGTCTGGCGATGGGAGATACGATTCAGGACACATTGTGTGACCAGAGAAGGGTATTGTTTGCCTGTGGAAATTAAAAGAAAATTCTTCTGTTTGCACTTGTCAAATTCAACCATTATGCAAATTGATAAAAAGAAAAACCACAGGGAAGGGAGATAAAATAGGAGCACGCTTGCCGAGCGCCTTACATAAGAGCCCAAAAAGTATGCTACAATGGTTATACAGAAGGAATGGAGAACCACAAGCAAAACCACAAAACGGCAAATAGAAGAATGAAAATTCAAGCCAACTGCCAAGACAGGTATAAATTGATTTTCTTTGCGTGTGGCCAACAAGCAAATGCGATCCAAAGGCAAAAAACGACACGGCGCGGCATAGAATTTTATTCAAATGTGCTCAACTGGGCGAGAGTAATGTGCATGGGAACAGCGACGCTGGTGGCGGGCTGGAGAGTGGGACAGTTTGGCAGCAGGGTTTTAGGCGGAGAGGGCGTAGAGGGGTAGAGCGAATGTTTGGCTAAAGCCAACCAATTGGCTGGCTGCCCCGTGCAGGCGCATGCGTCATAATCCTGCGCCGTGGAAAGCTTACGGGCTTGATACGGGAGACTCGACGCGACGTGCAGCTTGGAATTCCAGGCTGAATACCGACAAAATAACGGTATACCAGCAGCGTTGTGCCATCAGCGCCAGACAGAAGTTACCTTTGCTCCTGCCCGGACGACACAACGCACGCTGCCATTTGCTGTCGTTGTCGTTGTCTGGCCTCGGCCTCCCTGACACACACACATCTATAAAAAAAAAGAAAATTCTAGAAAACAAAAAGAAAACACTATCATTTTTTGGTGAAAAAAATAGAAATTTTTTGAAAAAAATTATTTGCAAAACAAAAAAATTTTCGAAACGGTCAAAAACGGGTGCAGAGTGTCAGCGTGTTCGGTGTGTTTCCTGTACGGTGGTGTGTTCGGTGCTTGGACTGTCGTGTCTTTTGGGCTCGTGTCTCGCCTCAGTTTTTACATAACTCATACGTTGAAGCTTGTGAAAAATTAGGAAAAGAAGTCGCAATAAATCGCCATAACAAGAAGAAGAAGAAGAAGAAGAAGAACTGGTGAAGTTCTCTTCAAATCGACACAAATACTCATTGTTTAATTGCTGTTTGCAACCAAGGAACGTGGCGTCCAACGAAGGCACCAGCAGCGCCACGGGCAGTGGCGCGGAGTCGGCGGCACTGTTCTCCAAATTGCGTAGCTTCTCCATTGGCAGCGGACCCAACTCGCCGCAGCGTGTTGTCTCCAATTTGCGCGGGTTTCTCACCCACCGCCTCAGCAATATCACACCGAGCGATACAGGTGAGCCCCACACACACACACATATACACCCACACACAAATACATTCATATATGTATATTTATTTGTGTGTTTTTTCTATGTTGCAATATATTTCGAGTCCTTACATAACCGGACGATGTGGCTCAGGATATTCACATATAATTAAAATTAAACAACTTCTCGCATACAAACACTACAAAAGCTATCCTTTGACACACACACACACACACGCACACACACACACAGGCACACACACAAGGTGTGTAGATAGACACATTTGTTTTTTGTGGCACGAGCGAAAATTTCGGGTTCGTCTCTCAGTGGTACAAAACGGAATGGAACATTTACAGTTGTTCTTCTAACGTGCAAGTGGCGACAGCGTCAACGCTTCTTGTTCTTATTTTTCTTCTTATGTAATTTACACAGAAAACTTCAGTTGATATATAAGAATTATTAGAAAGGAACTGACTTTTTCGCTTTGGACTTAACTGAACTTTCTTATCTACTACTTATCTACACAAAAATCTATATATACCATATACATTGGGACCTATCTAATAATATTCAATCATGTTGAATAATTTTATAATTTATATCCAGAAATTTTGAATATAGTGGAAATTCATATATATATATATATATGATATATGATATATATATGTATATATATATATATATATATATATTTATATCATATAAATTTGCCAATTTTTGTATACATGCAGGCAATTTATTTGTGTTTTTTTTTTATGCAGCTCAACTGCAATTTTTACTTAAACGAATTAATTTTTTTGTAATGGTTTTAGTATTTATCAAATAAATAACGAAATAATAATTTAACAATTTTAAATCATCAAATATGATATATTATTATATAAAGATACATAATTAAAACTAAAATTACATTTATGGTTAAAATTATTATAAATGTTCAATTAATCAGATCAATTTTGTTTTAAGAAAATTATTACAAATTGCAAATTTATTTGAGTAAATAATACTACTTAAAATTTATATGTACCAATTTAAATTAGATGCTCAAAGATTACAGCTAATTGCTAGAGCCAAGAACCAAAGATTTTATTATTAGATTTGAGATGGCTAATGAAATTTTCTGCGTGGTTTTTCATTAAATCATTAAAAGCGTCAAGTTTTGTGGGGTGGCCAAAAATACTTCTTAGCAGTAGTTAAACTTTATCAAAAAGACAGTTAACAACCTGAATAAAGAATTTTTGCTTGGCTGCTTGGATGTGGATGTGGTTGTGGATGTGGCTGCTGCTGCATAATGAAGCCAATAAATATAAATTTCCCACACAAACACAAACACAAAAACCAGAGAGAAACAAGACAACGGTTGCCTCCTCATTAGATTGTTTGCCTTGTTTGCCCTTGTAGACGCGTTTGTAACGCTGATGTGTTCATAGCGGTTTCATGTCAAAACAAAAAGGGCGCACGTTGGCCCGAAGGGGTGGCACCCAGACCCAAACCCAGGTCCATCCCCAGGCCCAGATTCTGACGCAGAAACAAAGACTGGCAGGCTGGCAGGCAGCCAGGCTAGCCAGGAAGGTAGCTCGGTAATAAGCCAAACGAGAAACAAGTAACGCATTTGTCTTGATGCTGTCTGATAAAACACCCGACCTCCCCTGCTCCTGCTCCTGAACTTTTCACAGAGACCGCAGTGAAACCAGCACAGCTCGAGGGTTGAACTGGGCACATTGAGCCATCATCAGCAGCAGCAGCAACAGCAGGAGCAGCAGGAGCAGCATGAAAGCAAACAAGAGGGGGACGCCGAGTCCTGCGAGTCCTGTGTGTCCTGCGTCTGGCAGTCGACATCAAAAGTCGTAAACTCATAAAACGGGCGCTGATGGTGTTGTTGATTGGGAGGCATTTGTAGCGCTACAAATGCTCACATTTTGCGCCTTGTCAGATGCTTAAAAACTGGGTCCCGCAATAGCCAAGAACTGGTCAGCAGCATTGCTATTAATCAAAAGTTCCAACTAAATTAACTACGCCATAGGAAAAAAAGAAGATATATATATATATATATATATATATATGTATACTCTGTAGTTGTACATAAAGGTAATTTATATGTCTGTGATGGGGCAAAAAGCAGTAAACGCTGCACTGGCCAAGTTATTTATGTGCAAATCAATTTGTAACTGAAGCTGTCCAAGCATGCTGCCTGGTCAGTTGGGGGGGGGAGTAAAATTATGTGTGCAAGAAACATGCTCATCCAATACGCCCACACCAGGCTACGAGCCACGCCCATTTAATGCTTTGATATATTGTCACACTTAGGAAATATAAAAAAGAATTTAGTTTCCCAATTGAGTACAAACGTTGGGAAGGGCCTTGTCCAGAGTACCAATATATTATTTTAAATACGGTTCTTTTCGTTGGATTATTTATTGTATTATTATTTATTATTATTTAGGATAACGTAAGATTTTTAGTTAATTTTAAAACTAACAACTCAATTCATAGCAAAAAGTTTAGTTATTATAAGTACCTCAAAATTAAGCTTGAATTAAGCACTGAGGGTTCCACAAAAATTATTCAATCGTTTTACAATTTTTATATGTCCAAAAAGTCGTATAATGAAGTAATTAATTTAAAATTATAATTGCATAAAAAGTGATTTGCTCAAATAAAAGCCAAACCCTACAACATATTTGAAATCCAAATTCTTTTGTAATTAGTCATTTCTACTTTATTCAAAAATTTGTGTTCATTTTTAAGTAAAGCAAACTATCTAATTTGAGACCAAAATGATTTCGATTTTTTAAGAATACTCAACTTTTGTGCTTGAAATGTTAAGAACAAATCGGCAGAGAATTCTTCATAATTATACTTGAATAGAAAACAGAATTTATCTCAGAAAGTAGTGTTGCTAAAGGGAGCTGGTAAGAGAGAAAATAAAATGGCCTAAACAATTGCCGCCAGCAGCTTAAGTATTATGGTATTTTGTACATGCTGTTTATTTTTACGATTATAGAGCCGAGAAAAAGACGCCTATCATGTCGGATGGCTAATGGAAATAGTCCCAGTCCCAGTCCCAGACCCAGACCCATCGGCTGGAGCCTGAACTCTGTTGGCCTCCAGCTAAGTGGCAGCGAATCTCCTGGGACTTGATAAAAGCCATTTTAAGCTTATACAAAGCAATGAGAACAACAACAACAACAACAACAACAATAATCCATCTATCTGGACACATTTTGGGCGTAACTGATGCTTTGGGGATTTTGATAATAAGACTTGGCGAAGCAGCAAGCAGCTCTTTAAAAACTTTAGCAATTAAAAAATTTGTTTCTTGCCTGTGCAGCTTGGGTCGCGAACAAACCAATTAAGCTAACCCAATTGCAGTGAAATCGATAGGGCCAAAGCCAAAGACAAGACAATTAAACTTGAAACAGAAACAGAAACGGCAACAGAAACAGAAAACAGGCTGAAGAAGGCGAATGCGATGAAAGATGGCACAAAAGAAACGCTTGACTGACAAAAGAGGGTTAAGGCTAAAGCCCACAAGGGAGTGCTGCTTAATCGATCAAGATTGTGTGGAGGGGGTGGGAGTGACATAGCTAGCCATTGTTAGCCAGGTTAGTCAGGTGTGTTGTCCGCAGTTCATTAACTGGATTGATGGACATACAGCAACTACAACAATTATTGTACTTACAAATTGCTCACATGTCATTAATCAATGAGTGCGCCCGAAATTAGGCAATACTTTGCTTGGGCTACACTGAGTGCCATAAATATGCGCACGCCTCAGCAAACACAGACTCGAAATGGAACTTGGCAACCCTTCGACCACCACTTGAGCAAAGCAGCTTACAACACTTGCGGAGTGCTCGACGCGCTCTTTGGTTAGATATGTGTTTTAGGGGTGGGGTGCAACTGGCAACATATGCCTCAGTGTGTGTTTGTCTGTGTGGCATAGCACACTTGTAGGGATTTGCGCCGCCTTTTGTCGACGGACGTGTGAAGCGCGGATTATCATAAATATTATGATTGGTTTTTCTTTTCATACAAAGTATTTCAATAGTTGCAGAAAATTAAACATTTTTTTGGCTTAACACAGTTTTTTTTTCTATATTTAATTTATTTTGCTTTTTAACAACTTTTGTCAGTACATAATTTGAAAAAATGCAATGAATATTTAAAAAATTAAAAAGTTGGAAATACATAATAAAAACAATTTTTATTACAAAAATAAAATTTAATAAAATTAAAAATATGTCTGCATAACAATCACACTCAATATTAACAATTGCCTGTTTTATAGATATAAAAATGTAATTTTTATTTTTTACTTTTGCGAAAGATGGAATTTTGTTTTATGCTGATTACCTCGTCAGATGGACAGACAGACAGACTGACAGGCAGGCAGGCAGGCTCATTCAAAAGGCATTTGAAAAATGCCTGGCGCAGCATAAATAAATAAATGTAATTTCAGTCTCTGTCTAAAGTCTGCGCTGCGGGGAGGGGAGAAATACTCGCAACTTTAGCTGCCTGTGTTTTTTTTTATTATTTCCGTTTGAATGGGGCAAGTGCTGCGTTGTTCCCTTGGCAACAGAAAGTAGCAAAAGTCGGCGATCATCCTGTCTATGTTTCAAGGTGAAACAGGTCGACTCAAGGGAGGGGTGGCAAAAGAGAGTGGTTTGCCAGCAATCTTATGAAAACTTAAAGCTACTTTTGGCCATAACTTACCTACTTGGTTATGTAGAGAACTACTAGCTGGAAAGTAATCTATTTTTGTTGCCCTTTTGCAGCTGGCATTTTGCGCCAGGCAGCTCAAATTGCAGGCGAAAATTTCATTTGGATTCTGTGGAAAAGTGCACTTTGGTGTGTTATCGAGCTGTCTGCAAATAGATTGAATTTCCACAAACACACACACACACACGCACAAGCACACACACATGCCTAAGTAATATTCAACTATACTGATATTTGTATCAATTCCTTTCATGTCTGTTCAAATTATAAAAGCGCCCGAGGCAAAAGTTTCTCATTTACCTTTATTTCCAAAATGGCGCATTATGAAATTATTCATAAAATGCCCAAAAAGAAAATCTATTGTTCACCGGGCTGTGAATGATTCCTGCTTGAAAGCAGCATTAATAAAATATGAATTAACGACTGGCTAATTGAGTCAGTTGGGTCTGCTAATTCCGCCTAGACCTGGAAGTTGGGCAAATATGAAAAGGAAATAAAGCGAAATAAATCGCCCAAAGGATAATGAGCAAAAGGGCCAAAAAGAGAAGTTCAACGAAATGAATTTCATGTTAAGTAAACGTTATGAAAGCAATAAATAGAAACAGAAATAGAAATAAGCCTATAAGAAAAAAAATATGGTTTTATCGCTTGGGAAATTCGTCAGCTGTCCGAAGTTTTTTTTGCCAGTCAGTGCGGAAAAATCAATAAAATTATAAAGGCGTAGATATAAATTGGCGCTGTTTGGAGTGTGTGTGTGTGTGTGCGGATGTGTGTGAATGAGGTGCGTTTTTGTATATAAATTTAAATACATATTCTTGCCTGGCAGTGGGCTTGGCCTCCCTCACTCCCCCACTCTTTATTCTCTCTGTCTCTCTGTATGACTCTCTCATTATTATAGCCAACATGTTGGCACACACACGTTTCTGCACTTGACTCGAGCAGCAGCAGCAACAGCAGCAAAGCAACCCCTGGCTTTGATAAAAGCTTGGCATGTTGCAACCCCAGGGTCAAGTACAGCGACCCACCTGGGCCAGGCCAGGCTCTGCTTGTTATTTGTAGTTATGGCCCGCTAGCACAAAAAACCAAAATTAAAGTCGTCGAATGAATAAAAATAACACACACACACACATAATAATTGCCTCATGTGCAGGCTTTAGGTGGTGTGTATGCCGCCCCGCCTGATCTGAGCAGTTTCCCCCCCAGGCACAGACCCAAGACTGGCAGTTGGGGAAACACAACTCACGAAACGTGGTCATGAAAATTTAATGATAAAACGAAATGTTTTTGTAACGTCTCGTTTATACCAAAAGGCACAGACATATAATATATACAGTGGAGCGGGGCTTATTGAGCAGAGGGGTGGGAGAGGGGTATTTTATACACAGCACACGTATCGTTTTTTTTTTTTATGTGTTTGTCAATTTGGGGGTGGCAGGCGATGCGCTACAAGGTAGATAAATGTTGAAATTAGATCAGCATTGATAGCTGGCGTGGGAGAGCAGACAGTTGGGCACAGCCGGATGGCTTCCACATAGAAGATATCGACTAGAAAACTTTTCTGAGCTTATCTCAATTCTATAAGGAAAAACGAGAAAATGAGATTATCATCTTTAAAAATCAAATAGTTTAAGTAAGGAAAAGTGTAAAATAAAAGCTT
Source organism: Drosophila dives (assembly GCA_035042365.1). NCBI lineage: Eukaryota > Metazoa > Arthropoda > Insecta > Diptera > Drosophilidae > Drosophila > Drosophila dives. Next base: position 4,650,626 of record JAWNLJ010000442.1, read on the forward strand.
TTCTATTTGTCTATTTAACCAACTTCTAACATATAAATTTAAGTAGTTTTCTTCCCTGGATTCAAAAAGTTTGAAATTATTCAAAAAACTTTTCGATTAAACTTTCAAAACATCTTTAGATAAAAGAACAATCAGCATTTTAAGAGATCAGCAGTGGAAGAGATAAACCTTATACAACAAAATGAATATATTAATATGTAATTTAAATGGGAAATTAATGTATATAATTAAATAAATTAATTAATATTTTAAAATGGAATATGAATGGGAAAAGAATGTATAACATTGAAAAGTTAATAAAATATTCCAGAAAAATCTCATTGAGAGCACTCCATTTTTTTTTTTTCTGTTAAAAATTAAATATAATCTTGAAAGCTGAAATTTATACCACCTTTCTATTCATGGTATTTATGGGTTTGGATTGTTATTAATGTGTGGGTTGCGTGCTATTCAAGAGGTGCTTGTCCGCATTTGGGTTTTGTACAGGAAACAGCAATGATTACAAGTAATTACAGCACCGCGCAGGTTTCGAGTGTGGCCACGTGACTCTGAGGACACTCCTCGAACTAACCCTGTGTTTGTGTGTGTGTGTGATTGTGAAAGTCTAGCGAAATACTCAATGAATAAATTCAATTGTAATATGTGGCACTTGGCTTTGAGCATTAAATGCACATTTTACAGTGGCATTTCCTCTTAGCCTCAATGACAAATAATCGCTTTTGTATTTATTGTCTCCATATATATATATATATATATAAATTGATATGAATATTAATTACTTTAAATGTTCAATATATATTTTTGGTATTTGTTTTATGATTGAAATGTGTCAAATTGCTGTGCAAAGAAACGCTCTACTTATCTATCTGTGAATAAAAAACATATATAAATGTATGTAAATCGAGAATGTGCAAAAATAAGAAACGCTGTGTAAACTAATCTTAACAATACACATTTTTGTTCACCAGCAGGCATCCTTTTGCAACACAGAAACAACATTTCAATCATAAAAGCAAATGAAAAAAAAACAATTCTATAATATTTCAATAATAACTAAAAAAAAAATAAGAAAAAAAGAAAACTAAAATTCTGCCAGCTTCTGTTATAAAAGTCATAAATATTTATGCTGGACGAGTGAAAAAAAAAAATATAATAAAAAACAACTAACGAAATCTTGTTTCTGTGTCGTTAAAGGTTGTTCACTGGCATGCCAACAACTCGCACACCAACAATAACAACAACAACAACAACAACTACCACAACATCAACAACAACAGCACGAAATCATGTAAAACACAGCAGCAACAGCAACTGCAGCAGGAAGAACAAACAAAACAGTTAACCAAAAAATAAAAAAGGGAACCACCAAAACCACCTCAGAGCCAAGCATATCGAAGAATTGCTCGCTTGGCGACAGCAATTAACGTTTGGGGCAAGCGGAAACGGAAGGCGGCCACATTGAGGCAACGTTGCACAATTTCCGGCAGCGAACATGTAATTGAAAAGCGCCAAAAACAAAACAAAGCAACAACAAAGCAGACGGGCGCAGCGCAAGGAAGGGGAAAATTTAGAGTACAAAACGAAAGAAGGAGGGTGAAGAAAAAGAAAAGAAAAGAGAAAACAAGCGAGAGAAGAAAAGAAATTTAAAAGGATAACAAGGAGCAGGTGAAAAAGACGAAGAAGAAGAAGAAGCAGACAAAATGGCCTCATTTCAAATACCACTGATCAATCTGGAGCTGCGCGAGGTGAAGGAGATTGTGATGGAGAAGATACAGGAGCCGGTGAATCAGCGTCGCCTCATCCTTGTTATCGTATCCATTGCGCTATTGCTGGACAACATGCTGTATATGGTTATTGTGCCCATTATACCAGACTATCTGCGCGAGATTGCCAGTTTCGATGATGGTCCGACGCAACCACCGCTGCGAGACAATATTACGGGCCAGATAATACCAGTTCATCACGATCATCATGGCCAGGATTCGGCCACGGGCATACTTTTCGCCTCCAAGGCCATTGTTCAGCTGATGGTGAATCCATTCTCGGGCGGATTGATCGATAAGATCGGCTACGATATACCCATGATGATTGGCCTAACCATTATGTTATTTTCCACGGCAGTCTTTGCCTGCGGCAGCAGCTACAGTGTCCTCTTCTTTGCCCGCTCCCTCCAAGGTGCTGGCTCCGCATTTGCGGACACAGCTGGTCTGGCGATGATTGCCGATCGTTTCACGGAGGAGAATGAGCGTTCACAGGCGCTGGGCATTGCGCTGGCCTTCATCAGTTTTGGTTGTTTGGTGGCGCCACCTTTCGGCGGGGCACTGTATCAATTTGCAGGAAAAGAGGTGCCGTTCCTCATATTGGCATTGGTTTGTCTGCTGGACGGTTTGATGCTGCTGCTGGTTATGAAACCGGTTAAGGAGCAACTCAAACAAAGCAAAGAAGTCCAGTCTCAAACTATACCAATCTGGCGGCTCCTCATGGATCCCTATATAGCCGTATGTGCTGGGGCATTAACGATGTCCAATGTGGCGCTGGCCTTCCTTGAGCCCACTATATCCCTATGGATGGAGGATAATATGACAACGGAAAACTGGAAGATTGGCATGGTTTGGCTGCCTGCCTTCTTTCCGCATGTGTTGGGTGTGGTGATCACCGTTAAAATGGCCAGAAAATATCCACAACATCAATGGCTGATGGCAGCCGGCGGACTGGCGTTGGAGGGCGTCTCCTGCTTCATCATACCATTCTGTAGTGGCTACAAAATGCTCATGTTGCCCATCTGTGTGATCTGCTTTGGCATGGCGCTCATCGACACCGCATTGTTGCCAACCCTCGGCTATCTGGTGGATGTGCGCTATGTGTCTGTGTATGGCAGTATCTATGCCATTGCGGATATCTCGTATTCGATTGCGTATGCCGTTGGCCCCATCATTGCTGGTGGGGTGGTGGAGGCGATTGGTTTTACTGCCCTCAACTTCCTCATTGCCTTCTCCAATCTTGCCTATGTGCCTGTGCTGCGCAAGTTGCGCAACATTTACGATTTCAAGCCGTTCGAGAATGAGGCGAATATATTGATGCAGGATCCACCGAACAAGGAGTACCAGACGTATGTCATGCACGACCAGAAGCCCGTCGAGGGCGATCTAAAGAATCACCTTGAGTACGGTCAGCAATATCAGGCGGAACAGGAGACTAATTTGGATGAGCAGCCGCAGCAGTACGAATATCAGTCACAGCCCCAGCAGGGATATCAGCAGGATCAGAGCTATCAACCGGGATATCAGGAGCAGGGTGGCAGCTACGCTCAGCCACGTGCTGCAAATCCATTCCAACAACAGCAACAGCAACAGCAGCAGCCGCAAAGCAGAGGTCCTGCCGGACCAGCGAATCCCTTTAGACAAGGATTTTAAACTGTTGTCTAAGAAAAACAAACAAGAAAACCAAAAACAGAAAAAAACTAATTTTAATTTACAACAAATTTACAAACAATTTGTTTATGTGTTAAAAAACTTGAGGCGTTTCTTTGTTTCGTTTTGGAATGTTTATTAAACTCACTTGTATTTGGTTAGAATATTACCTATTTATAGTAAGTGGTAACGTACACTATAAAAAAAAGAAGAAAGAAAGCATTGCATGCGAATAGTTCCAGCAGCTGCACCAATTTTGTATTATACACGATCGTTAGTTAAAGGAACTGTAATTTAATGGAAAAAAAAAACACACGCACGCAGCTCTTTACACAAATACATACAAAAAAAGAAAATATATATATATATATACATATATAGCGCCATATCGCCTGATATTTGGACGCATAAGCCCTATACTCAGTACTAAAGCAGCCGTGTCTATCAGAGAGAAGCTAGAGAAACCAAAGCATAGTCATAATTAGATCGAACTCAAGGAGTGGCAATTACAGCTGTTCCGAGTGCACATCTATAACAGATATCACCTTTATATATATATATAAATTATATATACATATTTATACAAGATTGTATTGTAAGCGGCGCTGATGGCTCGGCACCACTGTGCCACAAGTGCCGTTATGGTAACCAGGCAATGACATCCATATCGCAGACATATCACAATTTGCACAAATCGAAGAAGAAGAAGAAACCCTTTCGGTTGTCATTGCGACGGACTTGTGCGTTTCACAGTGGCACCAGTTAATCAGTGCTATATCATTTTGATTTTAAAAGTTTTTGGTTGAAATATATATATTTAACATAAGACACAACCAAGGTAACGATACATATCAGAGTCTCAATGGCTCGCCTGTTAAAATTACCAAAAGTGATATTAACTATTGCTATAGTATACATAAAATCACACTTATATATATATACATATATATATATATATCGTATATATACTTATACATATATCGTATCATATCGGAATCAAATATTTTTAGGCCGTAATATAATTAAATATATACTACTAATGAATGAAAATCAATTTGAAAATATTAGATGTTTCATATTTACCTACCAATCAATTATTATTTGCTTGTCGACTCTATGCGCCAGATGGTAAACCCCCCTTTCCGGGAGGTTATAGCCGCCATAGCAGCTCAACGATAGCATAGCATAAATATGTGTACCTTGTGTATGTATCTACCACTAAGTACGATACACTATATAAAACGTAGTATATTCACTACATCAATTATACATATATACTACTTACTATCGATGATAATATATATATATGTTCATTTTCGATTCATTTCGATTGCACCACTTTTTTGGAGAGCAGTTTATTGCTTCTATATTATACACCCACTTTTAGCCAGCTATACGGTCTAAATATAGCCGAAAGTAAAGTGAAATCTTTGTATATTACCAACTATACAGATAATTATTGTATGTTTACGTATATGCAGCTATCTGCAGCGATAAACATATATATATATATATATACAATAGTTATATAGGTTTATAATGTGTATTTGGTAAATTATATTACTATAGACACTTGAAACTTCAACTTGAACATTCTATATCCGTAAACATATCAGTGACACGGCCATTTTCAAATTAATAGCAATGTTATCTAATCTAATGAGTATTTAAATACATATGTGCAAATATTCTGTATATTAGAATATTATCATTGGGTTATTATTAACAATTTTAAATGATTTATTTATACACATTTTAGCTATTCCTTCATATATATATACCTTGTATATGTATGTATAGCAAATGCACTGATTTTCAAAGCAATTAGTTAAGCCAACATATTTTGAGAAGAAATTAAATTATTGGATAAGATTTTGAGAATATATATGGTAGCTAACAATTTTTACTTTGTTTTGATGCACTCAATCATTTGATCAATTTAAATACGTTGTGTTTTACTAACTCGTCTATTAAGATTATCATTTAAAACAACTTACAAATATAATTATATATAACTTTTAAGAGTTCTACATATTAACAAGCTTTGGCAATATGGAACTACATAAATGAACAAAAAACTCATGAAAAAATCTCCCATCAAATGTATCAATTAAAACGATGTACTTTCGTACGAACAGAATCTTAATGCAAAACTATATATATAGAACAAAATTTATATACATTAACAAAAACAATTAAAGCGTAGTTTATATAACTGCGAGAAAACATACCAACATACACACTATATATATAAATGCATATATATATATTATGATCCATGTTGAGATAAAAACTAATCGAAATCCATTTAAAGCATACCATAGCAGAATCTCAAAGATATTGTTGCGATCTGTTTTAAGTGGAAAACCAAAGAAACAAAAACTAAAACATGTATCAGTATAATACAAAAAAGAAAAACAAAAAAAAAAACAAATTAAACACGCATATGTATATTTAATGGACATTTCTAAAAGCAATATACTGAATAGCTAAAATTAATATATCAAACTATGAAAGTCAGTAGAAAACTGTAAGCAGAAGTTATGTTGTAAATCTGAACAGCATTATGTTTCGCAATTCTTCTTTAAATGGTCTCAAACAATAAGCATCAAACCCTTAACATATCCAAAAATCGAAAATATTTTTTTTTTTTTTTGGATATATTATTTGTAATTATTCAAATCTTACATAAAAAGAATTTAAACAAGATTTTAACCAATTTACAATTAGAGACCATTTAGTTGAATAGAACAGTTGTTTAAAGAATCTTCCAAAAAAAAAAAAAAGAAAACGGTTTAAGTAATATTTTAATTATGTGAATTACGAGTATATTATTATGATTAGAACTGACTGGAGAACCTGAGAAAACTGTGCATCACTATCGAATTCTTTGATCTATATAAAAGACAACTATTGTATTTTTTCGATTCGAACAATCTGTGTATGTATAGTTTTCGTGGGTCCATAAGGTAAAGTAAAGTAATTGTAGCTTACAGAACTTGCAACAGTGCCGGCTATGTGTAATATCTTACAAAATTTTATAAGAACAAAAAAATATCAAAAAATTCATAAATATATCTGTACGTATTGTATAAATTATATATGTTGCTAATAATATAAATATGTATTTATAAAAGAAAAAAATTAACAAAAATTAATGTAATATAAAGATACCAATACTTATATATAAATATAATGGAGAAGGTTAACACAATATACACAAAAGAAAAATAATTTCAAAATTTAACTCAACATAAATATGTATTTAAAGTGTTAAATGTTCGATAGCATATTACAATTATAATTATATTAACTGAGCGCATTATAAACAATTATTGTTTATTTTATATATAGATAACAAACCTTATAGAATATGGCATTTGGGCAACCACAAGAGAATACTAAAAGCAGAGCATAAAAAATAAAAATTATTGAATTTGAAAACTCAATGCCAGTAAACCTTTTTTTAAAAGTTATACGTAAATTTTGTTTAGTAAATATTGTTTGTAATCGTAGGAAATTATTTTTTAAATGTAAAGCCCAAAAACAATGCCGCCTCAGTTCAGTTTTGTATAGAAAATCACTTAGTTTCGAATATGGTAAGTTTTGATCATAGTGTTTCAAGTAAATATTTATATATATATATCTATATATATATATATGTATTTAAGTAACTAGTATCTGGTAGTTTATATTATATTTTTCACCACTTGTTTCTGCTAATATGTTATAAACGTTTGTGTTAAACTAATACTAATGTAATAATATATAATTATAATAGACAATTAATGAAGAAATATGTCAAGACAAACCTAAAAGAAAATTCCAAAAAACGTTACAATGTCAAAATTCAAAAATATATTACGTAACCCAGTTCTGTAACGTTGCTGTTCAATTTATAGGTATTTCCATATACTCTAAACAAAATTAAGTTTCTATCTTACTATCCTATCTTTTAACTAAGCCCAATATGAATAATTAACGCTATGCCCGACATTAAAAAGATAGAGCAACTATCGAAAAAAATTCAATTATCAAATGTACACAATCCATGAAAAATGTCTATCATCGGTTTTCCGATAAATACATTGTACTTTCCTAGTAAAAACCAATTTAATAACAAGCCTACAAGTTGACGATTATAATTTCTGGAGTGCAAGTTATTTGGATATTTTAATGACATTTGATATTGGCATACAGTTTCATGGCATACTACCAAAAAAAAAAAACAGGCTTAACCCGTCAAAGAGAAATAGATCATGACTAAAGGACACGTTAAGAGTAATGAAATTGAATGGACAGCTAACAGACCCTATGAATAATACGTACACAAATAAATTATTGTAATTGAAATATGATAATGGCTATGATGAAAATCGAAATGAATAATGATAATGCAAAATACACATACAACAAAACAAACAAACAAACCAAACAAATACTATTGAAATATAATTGTTAACCATGAAAAAAAAAAGAAAATTTAATCGAAAGAAGTCTTTTAGTGGGACAATGTGCTTAATTATATTAATTACCTAATTGAAGAAGGCTGGCAAAGAAATGCGTTGAGAAATTCGTTGAATTCGTTGAACGAAAACATTTTTTGTAACTTTTCCAAACTTTATTGTGTCAGCAACCTGTGCTGCTGCTGCTGCTGCTGGTGGTTATTGATGTTGTTGGTGGTGGATTTGGTGGTTGCTGGTGCTTGTTGTGCTCATCAAAGTTATCAAGAGTGTGGGATGGGGAAGACAGGCAGACAGGCAGACAGGAAAGGAAATTGTGTGCGTGCCCTGAGGCCAGAAATTTGAACGATGTTGCCGTGTGGAAAATGATTTTCTGTTTGCAATTTCCATTAGCAACTTTTGCCCCAGCCTGACGATCCCATGGCACGCATAAGACATAAGTTTGGCTTTTAAGGGAGGTTGGTCACTTCCGAATGTGTTCAAGTATTCCCAATTTTTTTGGTATGTACGTATGAATTTGCTGCGCAGAATTCGGCATTAACCACAAGCAAATAACGAGTCAATAAGTGCTAGCCAGGCCGCAACTATTTGGCCAACTCATTACAAGCAATACGCAAGCAATTTCCGCTTTCCGCTTGTTTCAATCTGAACAATTAAAAAAATAAAATAGAAAGAATAAAATGTGAAATGCCTCAGTGCGGCAGTTAATTTAAGTTTGCAGCACATACGGATATATATTTATATATATATATATATATATATATATAAAGGGGTCGTGGTTGGCACAAAACAATTCAAAGAACAGGTCGGAAACACAAAAGCGCAGCTGAAGGCCCTAAAAAATATATATTGAAAGCAGCATAAAACAGCAGCGCTAAGACCGTAAAGGATTTACCGCTCAATTGTTGCGTGCGTGCAGCCCTAAACAAGAGCAACAGCAGCCGGACTTGGACATGGAGTTGGAGCTGACATGGGTGTGGAAAGTTGGAGCTGGTACTGTGTGTGGTAAAAACACCCTCAAATCCAAATGAAGCCCTTCACGTACAGCGAGCGCGAACAAAAGAGGGCAAAAACTCATTCAATCTTTCAATCGCTCATTCATTCATTCACTCATTATGACCGTGCAGCTTCCCTTAAACCCGGCTCCTGCTGCTTGGGGTCACAGCTTGTTCAGCTGGTGTTTTATGTAGTCGCAACGTGTCGCACGAGCTGCGTTCTTTGAGGGAGATTCGGATTTGTTTTGCCTTTTTTAAATTGTTCTGCTTCATTTGCTTCGGTTTCAGTTGAAATTATGGTGTTTCCTTCTCCTTCTCCTTGTTGTTGTTGTTGTTCCTGTTTTTATTGTATAGACAAAATTCCATGGACATATTCTAATGTGCGGCGCACATTAAGTGGCTCAGCGACACCAAAAACTGGCTATGGATAAGGATCAGCTGGTAAACTAACTGTATACCAATTCCGCTGCTCAAGAATCGGTCTAACAACATCTCCGCCGCATCCCGTTATGAGGTGTGGGTTATTCCGGTTTTCTTTTTTTTTTTTTTTGTGTTGGACTGTTGCTAAATTGGTAAGCTGCCAGCAGAAAACATTATTTTTCATTGGGATTACATTTTTATCGCAGCGTTTGACAGGCGGCAGCAGTTGCCTATCGTCTAAGGCCTTTTCACATCCATTTTGCGGTGGGGGGGTGAATGATGGTGAGGGAGTTGGTTGGTTGGTGGGTTGGAGCCGGAATTCAAGCGTGATTTTTGCTGCTTAATAATGAGCTTGTTGGTTTATTGAAGCGTTTTATTGCTGGCTGTTAATCGCGAGGCGTGTGGCCAATAAGCTCCATCATTTCTCTGGGTTGGTGTTAGGGTGCAAATCGTTCCAGCGCCATATGTGTACCCAACCACCCCATAAAGGTCCCCCTTCATAAATAAGATCATAACGAGCTAATGCATCATTCAAAATGGACAAAAATGCAAATCGAACTTGGGGAGTATACAATTATTGGCAAATAGCAAAATGTAATCATGAGTAGACAAAATAACCTGACAGCAGCCAACAAATTGAAACTGACATTTGCACACGAAGGGATTCATCAAAAAGATGGGTCGATAGACAGACCTGCTGAGCTCAGTTCTGCTCTGCTCTGCTCTGCTCTGCAAGTTGAAGCGGAAGCGGAAGTCCTGACTGAGCACAGCGTCTGTTGTAATGGCGCATGAATATCTGATTAGCCGGCCGACTGTCTAATCAAAATTTTCAGCATCAATCAATCAATTGGAAATGTTGCCATGGCCAAAAGCACATAATTGAAAGCGATGGCCAAGTTGCTGATCCAGCAACCCCGAATGTCCTTAACTGCTGTCCGCTGTGGATAAAGCTTTAAACTTGCAACATGTCAGCAGCACTAACAAGTATTAAATAATCAAGGACTCGCGAGCTCGACACATACATATATCTGGACTCCTGTTGCAACCCTCACATGTCATGTTATTAGAGCCACGTTTATTTAATGACGTGTCTCGCTTAACGAACCTAAAGCCCAGACCAAAAACAGCATATATACACAATGAAAAAAACATCGGACTAAAACTTATTTTGAATCAATTAATTTAAAACAATTATTCTCATTTAAAGTAAATCACAACCCAATGGCAAAAAGTCAAACTAAAACTAATTTCCAATAGTGTGTTTATAGTGAATAATATTTAAACAAGTTATACAAAATATTCCAACAACTATTAAAAAACTAACTTAAAACAAGTTTAACGGTAAACATTTTAGAGTCTGTTGGAATATATATAAACAGTACTGATAATTTCAACTCGATATTAAATATCTTTTTGAAATCTATATACTTGAAATAGTCGCAAGAAATGAATCTTGGTCTGCGTTCTTATATAATTATTTCTCTCTGTGTATACAATTTTTTTTTTTTTTGTTTAAGGGTTCAACTTTATTAAATATACTTTAAGTGTCATATTTTGTGTCGATTCTAGACGCATAAAACCCGTTCAAAGTGATGGATTAAAGTGTTGCAACATCCATTTTAGTATGGGAGGCACAACCTCATGCTTAATTACATAATTTGAATTTTCCACAGACTTCCTAACGCAATTTATTATAATTTCCAACAAACTGCAGAGTCTCGTTAGGCTGTCGGCTCGGCATGGTCGCATCCACAAGGGGCACATTGCCAGACAGTCAGACACAGTCGGTTACAGGTTGTGGTTAATGTTGCTCCAGACAGCAAAGACAACAGTAACACTCCGTGAGACGGGGCTCATCAACAATGGGACGGATGTTCAAATTGGTGCCACGTGACTCCATTGTTGGCGGCACCCGCAATGCGACCAACTCTTAGCTAGTTGTTGTCCGGGGCAGAGAGTGGAACGGAGACTTCTTTTGGCCAGATAATGAAAAAAGGTTAATAAATTGCATTAGATTTGGCATCTCATGGGGAAGGGGAGACGCGTGCGCGGTGTTTGAGGGCCACGGATGATTTGGTGGCCCTTAGTCGGTTTCGCTTTTATCGTGATTGTCGTAAAAACCATTTTTATTAATAACATTATGATTGTCATAAGTAGCGGGAATAAGTGTTGGGGGGAGAGGGGAGCATTGGGCGTGGGGTGGTATGGCACATTACTCACATTGCTCACTTTCTGAATTTTCTCTTTTGTGACTGCTAAGTGTAAAACAAATTTATATTGGTATATATATGTATGTGTGTGTGTGTGTGTGTGTGTTTCAGCTTGAATTTGTCATCGGATATGTGTGTTCAGCATCGAGTGTGCAATTTTACTTATCTGGCCAAAAGCTAGTAACGGAAATTGCCGTCTCTCTGGGCGACCGGAAGTGCTTACACACTAGACTTACACTCAAAACTACTTTAAAAGGATTCCAGAAAAGGGACCGCTCCAAACAAATAGCCACATCCTTAGGCCAAGGACACACCGCCCCCTCCATCGCCCCCTCGTTTAATTTAGTATTGTACAAGTTTTTTGGCCATCCGCTCTTTATTGCATTCCTGATTGCGGAAGCCAATAACGTCTTGATTTGCTTCCGAATTTGATACCGAATAGATAAGGCCCGTTGGATTTAGACGGCAATACAAAAAAAAAAAACATAAACAAAATCGATAAGCCAACGCTGCCTTTTCGATTATTATTGTTTTTTTTCTTTTTTGGTAATTATTTTGATCATTTGTGCAATCAGATTTGATATTAAGTGCTGTCCGATTAGGCAACATGGTGAATCTGTGACAGTTCTCTGCGATTGCCAAATGGTGTGGTCAAATTTCTCGAGTAGGTATCTGCTTAATCAATCAACACAATATCGCAAATAAGGTTGGTGCGTCATTTTTTAAATGGATCACGTTAATCAATATAATGCGTTTTGTTTTAAAAATCAATAACTTTTCCCATTACTATTGGCTCGAATTGGGGTTATTTAACTGCGGTTCACTTTTTGAACAATTAGTGTTCTCTCCTATCTTATAATTACTGACCATTGTAGTTGTTATTTGCTTCATTTTTTTTTGTATTTATTGCAGGATGGAAAGACTCTATATTGTCCATACCAAAAAAGTGGCTCTCATCCGCCGAGTCTGTAGACGAATTCGGATTCCCTGACGTAAGTAAAATTGATTAGACAATTTGAAATTTCTTTGCAGTCAGTGTTAAATATTTGCACAGCGGCTCAACAAACTTGCTACTCCAACTAATTCAAACACAAATACAAATACACGCACACACCCCTTTACACACCCACACGCATATATACAAGGGGAACGATACAAATACATATACAAAGACAGACTAATCCTGTTTGTTATAATTACAAATGCAAATAACGAGCGCTTTTGTATGGCAACGGTCCTCTGGGGCAACCGGAACCGAAGACCAGACTGCCTGGCAGTCAGACAGACAGGCAGACAGACAGACAAGCAACCCACAGTTCTAGCAAACAAACATTCCACCACCCACCCCAAACTCTCACCTGTAAAAGCACAGCGCAGCACAGCAACCCTCCCAAAACAAAAAAAAAAAAAAGGAAGCCTGAAGAGATAGACATCAAAATATGTAAGGCTGAGAGGGGAGAGGAAAGGTGGGTTGGGTTGGGTTGATGGCTGTCAGAGTCAAATGACAGATGGAAAAGTTGCTGCATGTTGTTTTTTTTAACTATTCCCAAAGAAATAAAATACCAAATGACTCGAAATGTATCTAACTAAAAACGGCCTCAATTCGCTAAAGTTTTATTTTATAGAATATTGAAATGATCAGAAATGATTTGTGTCAAAGTTTTGTTAGACACATTGAGACTTCTCACTTATAGATATTACAAAATACACAGAACTTGAGCAAAAAAAAAAAGTTATTATAAATTCCAGTGTCTTTTATAACATAAATCAATATTTAGTAACAGAAACCAGTTATTTATTTTGGTAAATTTTATTTTAAAAAAATTTAAAAAAAAAAATGTTAAAAAAGGTTGTTTAAAAACTTGAACCGGATTTTAATTGCATTGTTTTCATTTTTTTTATAGCCTATTGGTATTCATATTTTAAATAGTTTTGACTTGAGTTTCAGTAGATTTGAAATATATTTTTCAAATTATTGCACGACACTTTCGATTCAGCAAAATAAAATTGTGTGGCGCCATTGGGGGGGACTCTCAAGGCCAGAAATTGTTTGAGAACAGCCAAAGCGGGAGTTAATGCAGCACGCCCCAATGTCAGATTCATGCCAATCCCTTTTTTTATTCCCTTTTTTCATTTTCCCATTTTTCTTCGTTTCATTTTTTTCTTTCGTGTGATTTGAAATTTTGGGTCCCCTGGGTGAACATTTTTTTTTTTTTTTGTGCTGGTGTTGCTGGGTGTTGCAAAGTGTTTTGTAGTTTTTGCTGTATTGCCACTGCTATAATGTCGTGCATATAAATGAGCAAAGGGTAGAAAGTTGAAGGAGAATATAATTTAGCAAAAGTCACTTGAGTCGAACCCTTTCTTTTGCTTGCAGACTCTGCCGAAAGTACCTGTCCCACCGCTGGAGCAAACCATGGCAGACTATGTGCTCGCCTTGGAGCCCATCACGACGCCGGCACAGTTGGAGCGCACCAAGGGCATCATCAAGCAGTTCACGTCGCCGCAGGGTCTGGGACCCCAACTGCATCAGTATCTGTTGGACAAGCGCGAGGCTGAGGATAATTGGGTGAGCCCTTCAGTTGCATTTAAGATAGACAATAAGGAAATATTAAGTATACATAAATCATCTAAATAATAGTTCGATAACTTATGTCAGTATTTGCATGTCAATCATTGGTTTATTCAATGTATTCAAGGGGCTTTAGGGGTTGTAATAGATGGTGGACCAGTGGGAAAGGTGCCGACTGTGGGAGGTGGAGTGGGTGGCTGAGGCACATCGGGATCAACTGGACCGGGTGGTCCGGGCACATATATGGTGGTTCCACCCGGGGTGAGGGTAACGCCTTTGGAAGTTGTTGTTTCCACAACTGGAGTAGGTATTACAGGCGTTGGTTTAACCGTGGTGGTCTTAGGTGTTGTAGTTTTCGGTGTGGTCGTTGGTTTGGGAGTGGTTGTTTTACCGGTGGTGGAAGTTGCCGAAATGGGAGTGCACTGAACTTGCACTTTGAGCGCGGAACATTCAGGGGCTGGGATATATTGGGAGCATGTGGTGCATTGCTGGAACACATAGGTGAAACCAGGTGTAGCAGCATTACATTTAGTCAACACTGGTTTGCCTGATGTGCAGTCATAATAACTGCCCGGATCCGCATAGTATGGTAGCTTGACGCGCTTATCAGCCAAGCAAGTGGGCACAAAGTCCTCAGTATAGGATGGCCCGGAGCAACTGGTCTGTGCGTGGACGCCTATCACCAAGAGACTGGCGACTGCAATTAGAACTAAACGTGAACAATTTAGAGAATTGGAATATTATTGGTTATGTAAGTATCCTCCACTCGATATCCTTCGTTTCGACACTGGCTTACCGGCTTTCATATTTGGCTGGTTAAACGTCTCGCTGGTAACTGGTTTCAAATGGCCCACGACAAAGCCTTTTATTGCTCTGAGCTGTTGACTCTGTGCGCACTTCTTAAACATTTTTTAATCAGCTCACACGTGTAGATTAATTCTTGTCTGCTTATCAAAAGCTAAAATTGTAGTCAATATCGGAATTCAATTGCACTCAATTCAATATGTGATCTGGGTAATATTTGGCAAATGTCGTTACTACTCTTAAATTGATAACGCCGAGCTGAAAAAACTGAAATTGTTGACTCTCGTAGTTATTGTGTAATCGGATAAAAAATTAACACACCTATTAGTAAAGCTACCTGCCAATCATCTATATGTGTGTTATTGTATGATATGATATATGTATGTTGTTTGAGGAAGAGATGATTTCTACAAATCATCACATTTCCGTCGAATTTAATTATCTGCTTGCTGCCCATGACACTCACACGCATGCGTTTTTGACTTGATTCAGTCACACACTAACAAATGCGATAACTGCGAATATTTCGAAACAATTAACCAAAATTCACAACGATCTTTAATTAAAACAAGTAAGAATGCTGTAGTCGAGTGTTCTCTCGACTACAATATACCCTGCAACCAGCTGTTTGAAATATTATAATTTTATTGACTAATTTCCTTTAAAAAAGTTTTGCTCCCAGATATGAATATTTTTGGGGTCATGCAGAATACACAGAAAAACATATTTACTCTCTCGCCTCAAATGTTATGCCATCTCTTTCTTACACGTGCACTTCGCATATTTATTCATACAGAAAACTATAACTTGGCTGTTTTTTAACCAAACCAAATGTGTTAATTAGAAGCTTCTGCCTTTAATGTTGTGGAATTTATTGCTATAGAAAATCGATATATTTTGATAATCGAGCAAGTTACTGATCAAATAAAGCTAACTTGTTCTGCACCGAATATATGAAAAGCTATATTTCAAATGTGTTTAGATCTTATAGATTCTGAAATGCCCATCTTCACACAGACAGGCTGAGGGACGGACAGAGTGAAATGGCTATATCGATTGGGTTGTTGGTACTGATCAAAAATATATATATACTTTATGGGGACGAAGATCTACCTGTTACACACATTTGCACAAAACCATTATACCCTTCTTATTGCCTTACTATAATTAATAGTTCATGATTTACAAATATTTTCCACGACCTTTCATTCAATTCTTAAGTGGTTTATGATATAATCATATTTTGGACTCATGGTATATTCGTTAGTTATTTAATTAGTAAATCAGAAGACATAAATATCTTAAAAGTATTTAAGATGGTTATCAATTTTCTGATAATAAATCGATTTTAAATATAAGAATTACTAAAAAAGATTAAACAAAGTAAACAGTTTTTCTATTTCTTATATAGTTCTGACGATGATTTGTGATTTTTATATAATATAAAATAATACACTATTATTTCTTTTTCTGTTTGTAAATAGATTAAAAAAACGGTACAAATTTAAACACTATAAATTCAGATAAAATAAAAATAAGCACAAATTTTTATGAATTCGGAAACACATAAAAACAAAAGATTTCTTATTGATAATTCTTTGACTTTAATCGTAATATTGATAATACAAAAGTGAAAAAAATATACCGTCAGTTGCTTAAAATTGTACGTGGTATCTGCTGGAGGTGCATATTTTGAAGTGCTGAAAACCCAACAGGAAGTTACAAATATTAATCAATTAAAATTGTTTAATATCTGCGGCATTGGGCTACAAGGGCAATTAGCTAATTGACTTATTCACGATAGACACACACACACATACTAATGCATGTAAGTGCGTAGGGTGTATGGCTGTGGGTGTGGGTGTAGGTACACGTGTTTTTATGGCAACGACATTATGTATGGTCGACACAAATATTTGGAGCGATTGCAGTAAGATATTTATTTGTTATTTAGAGTTTTGTATGAAATTCCGCTTGTTAAACAATATTTTTTTTTTTGGCTGCTAATTTTCGAACAGAAAAGGCTTAGAGTAATTTTTAGGCTGGGGTTGGTTTCTTCAGGGCCTTGTTGGTCGGTGTTGGCTTTTTAGCGGTCTTGGGTGCTGATGGAGGTCCAGCTGGCTTCTTGACAGCCTTGCCAGGTGTTGGAGCCATCGGCTTCTTGGGTGGTGTGCCCTTTTGGGGTTGTGGTACTGGGGGTTTCTTGCCGGGCTTGGGTGCGTCATTGACGGCAATGGTTGGTGGTGTTGCTGAATCGGTGGGTGGTGTGGGATCAAGTGGCATGGCATGGATAACCTGCTGATGTTCATTGTCCAGCTCATGGATCTCAGGGTGTCCGTGGTGTTCATAGTGGCCCTGGTGCGCAAAATCCACCTCGTGCTCATGTGTCAAATGGCCGACTTGTCCCATTAGTATTGGGACTTCATCGATCGAATGAGTGGTAATCGGCGCTGCTGTGGGCAACATACTCATGGGTGGTGAAGGTACATACAGAGCCGGAATGGTGCACTGTTGCAGAACAAAGGTGAATATCTGTCCAGGCGGGCACTGTACAGTCAACTGACTACCAAAGACGCTCTGGCACACAAAGTACTCGGAGTTGCTGAAATAGCTTGGCCAGCGGATGCCAATCTCATCTCGGGCGCACTGCAGCCTGTAGTCGGAGCGTGCCTGGGACAGAGCCACCAGGCTGAGCAGAGTCAGAGCGAACACTGCAAATGGAAACACATCAAGTGAAAGTGAAAGAGAGTAGGAGACTGGAGACCAATGACTCACCTTTCATCTTTGGGTTGTCGAGTGAATTTGGGTATCCGTTAAAGTTAGATGAAACTGTTGTACTGATTTCGAATAGGCACCAATGGCCATTATTTATAGTACGTCAAAGTTGGACGCTTATCAATGATCTCCGATCTGCGATCTGTGATGCGTTATCAGTTTGCTTCGAGGAATAACATTGATAACATCGGTGTTCCTAAAAGGGCGACTTTCAACCAAAAAAAAAAAAAAAACCTAACCAAAATTTATAATTATATCTAACTAACTGAACGCCACACCCATGCCCACCGCACCCTGATCTTGTCATTCAAGGTAAACGCTAATTGAGTTTTCATTCAAAGTGATAACAATGTGCTTTCCATGTCTGAGCACTTTCAGTGCCGGTGTCAATCAACTAGATTCCAACTTTCATCTTCATTCGTTTCCTTGTCATATCTACAGAAGCCTTTGTATTTGAAATGGAACCCTTTCCTTATATGTTTTCCAGCTTATAGATTTCCAACAAACCTAAATCGCCACTTAATAAAATCCACGTTTTAAGCTAAAAAAAAAAAAACTATCTATTTACAGTCACTCAAAGAATGAACTTCCTCCTCAACATTCAATAGAAACTAAAGTTACAATTTTTTATAATTTTACAGGAATAAAATTGGGGATATAGGAAAATATCTTGTTATATCTAAATATACTTTAACAAATAAACTAGAAATAATACGATTTGGGAAGCTTCATTTGAATTTACATTTAGAACATTAATGCGTTCAAAATTACCAAAACCATTTAACTGAAAAGTCTCGGGTTCAGTGTATCTCATTGACGAGCACTCTCGACTAGCGCCTTCTTACTTTAATTAATAGACACAGCATGATTTTTAGATGTTTGTGTTTTAAAAAAAAACCAAAACAATGCAGAAAAATCAAATACGAAATGTGCTTAAATTTTTTAAATTGATATATAATGCCAAAATTATTAAATATTTTTTTCGGTGTAGGCATACTACTACTGGCTCAACGACATGTACATGAACGTGCGCATCCCTTTGCCCATCAACTCGAATCCGGGCATGGTGTTTCCCCCGCGCCGCTTCAAGACCGTGCACGATGTGGCCCACTTTGCCGCCCGGCTGCTGGACGGCATCCTTGCCCACAAGGAGATGCTGGACAGCGGCGATCTGCCGCTCGAGCGGGCCGCCTCGCGCGAGAAGCATCAGCCGCTCTGCATGGCCCAATACTATCGGTTGCTTGGCTCATGTCGTCGTCCGGGCGTCGAGCGTGACTCACAGTATTTGCCGAAGCGTGCCCAGACCAACCCGGACATCGATGAGGATCGCCATGTGGTGCTCATCTGTCGCAATCAAATGTACTGCGTTGTCCTACAGGCCAGCGATCGTGGCAAACTGTCCGAAAGCGAGATCGCCTCCCAGATTCTCTACGTGCTTAGCGATGCACCCTGTCTGCCAGCCAAGCCGGCTCCGGTTGGACTCCTTACAGCCGAGCCACGTACCCAATGGGCCCAGGATCGTGAAGCTCTGCAGTGGCATGAGCGAAACAGGCGCAATCTGGAGCTAATTGAGACGGCTCTGGTGGTGCTCTGTTTGGATGAGCCGCTGGGCGCCAATTTCAATGCACGTGGTTTTACGGGTGCCACGCCCACAATGCACACAGCTGGCGACCGGGATGAGACAAACATGGCACACGAAATGATCCACGGCGGTGGCACTGAATTCAACTCGGCCAATCGCTGGTTCGACAAGACCATGCAGGTGGGTAAGCCAATATAGAATTCCCTTCCTCCCTCCCTCCCTCCCCCTCTCTCTCTACCTCTCTACCTATCTTTCCCTCACTCTAACTCGTGTGTGTGTGGTTTCAACCGATCCGCTTTCCATTTACAGCTTATCATCTGCACTGATGGCAGCTGGGGCTTATGCTACGAGCACTCCACCTCTGAGGGCATTGCTGTCGTCCAGCTGCTCGAGAAGATCTACAAGAACATCGTTGAGCATCCGGATGATGATAACGGCTTGCCACAGCATCATTTGCCCCCACCGGAGCGACTGGAGTGGCATCTAAATGCCAAGGTGGAGCGGCGATTTGCCGAGGCAGCGCTCAGCGTGGACAAGGCCATCGATAATCTGGACTTCTATGTATATCGCTATAAGGGCTATGGCAAGAACTTTGTCAAATCCTGCCAGGTCAGTCCAGATGTCTACATACAGCTCGCTTTGCAACTGGCCCACTACAAGTAAGTCTGCCAACTGCATTCTAAATTGTACACTCAAAAAAAAAAATATATATATGAAATTTGCTGGTTATTCTGTTAAAGTAAACTTTAAATTGAAAACTTGCGTTCTCAAAAATATATTCAAAAACATATATTTTATTATAACTGTATTATGCATATATATAGTAAACATTTATAATAAACCAATCTGATGCGTTGCAGACTTTACGGGCACCTTGTGGCCACCTACGAGAGTGCTTCCACCAGACGCTTCCTGCACGTAAGACCATCGATCTCTCTCTTCCTGTGTCTTCTACTAAGTTTGTCTCCTTTGTCGAACAGGGTCGCGTGGATTGCATCCGTGCTGCCAGCACCGAGGCTCTGGAGTGGGCCAAGGCGATGTGTCAGGGCGAGGGTGCGAATGTGCCGCTGGAGAGCGATCGCGAGGATGACGAGGAGGATGCTCGCAAAGTCAAATTTAGCATTTATAGCGTAAGTAATACTCGGTCACATTTATGAATTTCTACCTAGAGCTCTCTCCACAGAAGGACCATCTGCGTGAGCTCTTCCGCTGTGCCGTTGCTCGCCAAACTGAGGTGATGGTCAAGAATATTTTGGGCAGTGGCATCGATATACCCCTGTTGGGGTTGCGCGAGGCATCCGTGGAGGTCACCGGCGAGCTGCACGAGCTCTTCACCGATGAATCGTATAAGATATCGCAGTGCTTTCTCCTCTCCACCAGTCAGGTATCCAACAACATCAGCTGCCATCCACTTAAGGACGGATCTGCACAGCAACTTGCACCAAGCACTGCGCACTACTTTTATTTCAATGCAACACACTCTTTGCACCATTATTATATTCTAATTGCTTAATATTTTGCACCACAGCACCATTCAAACAGCACCACCAGCTCCCACATGTAAGCCACTAATTGTCTAATTCAATCTTGCCCAGATTAGCTGCCAATTTATTGTGCACTTTAAACTAAATTGTCACTTGATCAATTTATTATCATAGGTCGCATGCAGCACGGATAGCTTTATGGGCTATGGTCCGGTGACACCACGTGGGTATGGCTGCTCCTATAATCCGCAGCCGGAGCAGATTGTCTTCTGTGTGTCGGCGTTCTATGCGTGCGAGGACACAAGCGCCTCACGCTATGCCAAATCCTTGCAGGACTCACTGGACATCATGCATGATCTGCTGCAGAACTAAACGCTGCAAATGGAAATCATTGGTTAAATGCAAAATGCAACAAACTAAACATATCAGTAAATGTACCTTAGCAACAATTGATCCGTAAGGATATCTAAACGAAATCGCATTAACTATTCAACTCCAACAAGGACGAAAAATTATCTTCGGCATGCCGAATTTAAAATACCCTTGCAGCTTGGCCTCGATTATTTGTACATATAATGATGATCACAAAATAAGGAAATCACTTACATTTGTCGGCATATCTTGTCAAAATCTGTCCATTTAATCGAATCAAGAATATATATTCAATCGGGGATGACAAATTAATGATGATACCATCTGCGGGGGTATAGAAATAAATATATGTGTAAAAATGAATAGTGTAGTCAACTAGCGTCCACATGACGTCATCAGTTAATTTCTAGTGTTGTACAACTCATTTCGAACTGATGGCAATCATCTAGTAACCGTTAGCATTATTGAAACTCATTTGCTTTAACCCCTTAACCCGTATAACTACTTAGTAGATGACAAAGAGCAACTCTAGTCAATTAAATGTGTTTTAGAGCAATTTTATGCGAAACTGTTAGTGCTGTTAAATAAATAAATAAATATACATATATATATATATATATATATATTAATTTATGTGTTGAATAATTATGCAATATAATATTATTAGCTTAGCTGTGTTAGAGCTTTAACTTGAGTGTTAGTATCATCTAATTGGCTGTCTTAATTAACTATCTATTTAAAGTGAATATGAATTTTGTTAGTCAGAACGACAATTTTAGCATCCACTGTAGCTTGCAGCTCAAAAGTATGCAATACTCTTTGTTCAATGTTGTGTTTGAAATGCGCCCCCTAAAAATATAAAACATGTTATGGATATTAATATTGATATTGGAAATAATTCAAAATATATATATGTATATTGGGTAGCACACATAGAAGTATTATAACCATGTTTTCTGTCCTTTTGTTGCTGTGTCAAAAAACAATTGCACTTAGATATATATATATATCTATTTATATATCTATACTATATGCTTGTTAAATTAAAAGTGAGCCAGAAACTGAATAATATATGAATAATTATTTGTTGATGTTGACGTTGACGTTTTGTTGTCAAGTAAATTGAAAATCATTGTACGTATATAGACTTGAAACGTAACAATACATATCAATAAATTTATATACCATATTTACCAAAAAAGAAAACCAGAGAAAAACAAAAATCGTATCAAACTAATGTTAAACCCCTAAACTTATTTTAAAATTGAATATATACCAATAATATATACATTACAATTATTATATTTGTTGTTGTTTTGTAGTGATGACAAAAATCGTAACTATGTTATACATCTATTTGAATATACTATATACATTTATAGATAAATAAAAAATCTATGTTAAATAGAGAAGAGAAATTCTTATATATGGAAATGTTAAAGTGCAAGCCGCAAAATTGTGCGGCTAAAATATATATGTTACTGTGTTCATTGTTGCTATATATATGTACCTATGTATTCGTTTTACTGTTAACTCCCTCGAAACTCCATTCTATTATCTGATCTATATATGCTGTTAACTCGATTAAGTTGAATTTGGTTCAATGTTGATGCATGCGAAAAATCACAAAAATAAAAATAAATACATTGCATTGCAAATTGTCTTGCACAATATATTTGAATATAAGTGTATACGTTCTATGGTTCAAGTGGGTGGTTACTAGGCTCTAAAAATATACTTGAATAGTATGTGTCATAGTCAGAAACATAAACACATATTATCTATTAATTTGCTGGTTCCAAGGAAAATAGCATATCCAATATTGGGTTAATTCCGGCTAAAAAAAAATTATCTAACTGAAGATAAACTCTTGATTAATAAATTCAATTAATTAAAGAAAATATAACGAATTCTTCGTATTGTGATCAGCATAAAAGGCACACGATTTGACCAATTGGCCAACAGTCAACGATATACTACCAAAATGAAACGTAAGTTAAACAAATCCTAACAAATTGTATCATTTAATAGATGATTAACTTAAATTATGGAATTCACTTGATTGCAGTGCTCCATTTGCTACTTAGCCTGTGCCTGGCAATCCTGATGTGCACTGCGCCTCTGATCCAGGCTCAAGTAACGGCGCCAACAGTTCCGGCTGCACCACCAACTCCAGCCAATGGGATAGGTGGTTCAAATAACGGTGGAGCACCACCACCACCACCACCCAATATGGACACCACAGTACCACAACCACCAACTTCCACTACCGTCTTTAACTATGCTGGATAAACCGAATCGCACCGAGTTTGCAATGTGTGGCAACAATAAATAAATATGCAATTGAATTAAAGTATAGCCTTGTTTATTTCTCATGGGATATTTATTGTCCAACAAAATCTCGACAATATAATTATTATACAATTCATACACTCGAATATATATATATATTTATATATATATATACATTCCGCATCGGTATTAGCTCTGCGTCATATTGCGCCGAAAGGATCCACGCATCTGCGCCTGCAGCTGCTCGCTGCTGCACTCCTCATCCAGGCCAGACTGCAACAAGAGAATCAGTTTAGTTTTATTGTTCCACTCTTACGCAATATATATATATATATTATAATATTCTGCGTTTACCTTGCAAAAGTTCTGTTCGAGCAGCTCAATGGCTGAGAGACGGTTCTTCGGATCGTGCTGTAGGCAGTTGTCGATAAAGTCGTGCCCCTCCTGCGAGAGACTCTCGGGCGCCTGCGGCTTCTCGCCCATGCCCACTTTAAACATGATTTGGAAATTGGCATCAAACTGTGCCCACGGTCGCTGTACCGATATAAATATATAATAATTTAATACATAAATATTAAGTTAGTTTTAAAATAGTTTCGCCCCACTCTTTTTCTCTCTTAATAAGGCTAAATTCAAATTAATCAAATTTTGTTCCTGCAACCTGAAGTTGTAGACTCAAGTTTTATAGTCTCTAAAAGTAATTAGTTTTGGGTAATATTACGAGCTTAATTTCAGGGAAACAGCCTTGGCATCGCTTTAGTATCCTTTTCGGATACAGAAATTCACTTTAAATTACAGTTTTAGGGTCGTGATCTAAGGCTAATATGTCCCACCCATTTCCAGTCGCGGCTACATCTTCACAGCTGGCATTGTAGTTTTAAAACCGTTTGCTTTTCGGTTTTTAACATGTATGTGTCACTGCAGACTGAGAAATATGAATTAACAACAATAGCTTATCAAAATTTTAAA
Organism: Drosophila dives; assembly: GCA_035042365.1. Classification (NCBI taxonomy): domain Eukaryota; kingdom Metazoa; phylum Arthropoda; class Insecta; order Diptera; family Drosophilidae; genus Drosophila; species Drosophila dives. Next base: position 4,674,971 of record JAWNLJ010000442.1, read on the forward strand.
CATATTAACCAAATTATGCCAGCTTTACTCAAATTTATATTCTGTATACTAAAACATGTTGTACAGTTTTAAAATACTAATATTAATGTCACTCTGAGTAAATAAGTTTTTTGCTTATGTGGGAGTTACAGTTTGTGAGTCACAAGAACAGTTTATCGCAGTTTGAAAGCATTTGCAGTGATTTTACAACTTTAACTTGAACAGTGTTGACGAAGACACGTAATGGCAAAGCTGTCTGTGCAATTTTGGATCCAGTGCTATCAATATCACTCTATGTGAATGAGTCTTTTGCCCACGTGCGAGTTACAGTTTTAAAGTCATTTTACCCATTCTAATTTACGTAGTGGTCAAAAGTATTTGAACAATTTAGCGCATGCGGTTAGATTGCTTATCAGGTTTTCAGCTTATCAGGTTAGCAGTTTAAGGCTGAATTGTCGCTTACCTTGCCAGAGGCCATTTCGACAACGACACACCCCACGGACCAGATATCGGCCAGACGTCCATGGCCATCGCTGTTCGTCTTGGTGAAGACCTCGGGCGCCATATATGCCTGGGTGCCTACATAGCCCTGTAGTTCGCCGGGCACGGTGGTATTTGCCTGAATCTTGACCGCAGAACCAAAGTCACCGAGTTTGAGGCTATTGCTGCCATCGACAAGGAAGATGTTCGCCGTCTTGATGTCCCGATGGACGATGCCGTGCTTGTGCAGCTCGGCGACACCCGACAACAGCTGGGCGGTGAAGCGGCGGGAGAGTGCCTCCGGCAAGCCGCCAGTTAGTTCGACCAGCGATTCGAGGGTGCCCTCGGAGCAGAGTTCCATGAAAATGAGCAACTCCTCCCGATGCACCTCGATGCCGTAGTAGCGCACCAGATTCTTGTGCTTGATGCCCTCCAGAATTTTGAGCTCTTCGGCAACGTTCTTTAAGGCACGCGTCTCGCCCGGCTGTACAGCAATCTCCTTCATGGCCATTAGTTCGCCGGTGTTGTTGTTCACCGCGGTGTACACCTTGCCGAAGCGTCCTTGGCCAATCTTGATGCCCCGATGCCAACGGAAGTTGACGCTGCGCGCCCGAATGTGCACTTTGTCGGACGAATTCAACGCCTTCACCTGCCCAATGAGCCGGCGTTCGCGCAGACACTCCTCCAGATCCAGATCTAGGCGATTCACTGCATCACGCACACGCTCGTGACGAGAAGCCAACGGTGTTGAGGGTGTGCTCGTTTTGCCCGAGGAAATGGGTGGTGTTTGTGGCACCAGGAGACGCAACTCCCCATTCTCAACATCGGTTGGCGCCTCCACATAATCCGGACTGTCTACCGAACTGTAGGAGTCTTGCTGCTGAAGCAGCTCCTCCTTTAAGCTGAACTGTGGATGCAGCAGTTTATTATATTGTGGCGATTGTAATGGCGGCGTATTGGGATTAACCACTAAACCGGCGGACATAGGTGTACGGGTCGGTGTCCGGCTGCGACTGGTCGCCGGCGATGAGGTTTTCCGTGTGCGTGGCGATGCCTTCTTACGTATCACCTTCTCCGGCTCCGAGGTGATCCCAATCACATGAGAAATACAGCGATCCATTTGCTGCTTTAACGTCTCGAATTGACCATCGTCCAGATGCTGAGTGATCTGCAGATCGCAGGCAAGCATCAGGAATTCCAGACCCTGCGAGGCCCATCGTGGACGCATGCCACGTCCCCGTTCGCACCGTTCCATGACAAAGTGCATCCACATCTGGGCAAACGAAATGATGCCCAACGCCAAGTCCACAGTGTGTCTGCTATCCTTCCCATCCATGATACGCTGTTCGAACAACCGGATCACATCCTTATGATACTCGAAACCAAACTTGTAGCCCTGATGTAGAATCTCCCGGGTGCGAGACATGACCGCCAACCGATCCTGTTCGTCCAGATCGTACACGCTGCGGAGGCAACAGCGCTTCTGAACACCTTTAATGATGTCCGTCAGCATGTTGCGCACATTGAGCACATCGTGCTGGAGCAGCTTGAATGCGGCCTTCACATCCGAACAGATGAAATCATGCTGATGATTGGCCACATCGTGCTCGTAGTGCTCCCGATGGAAATCCGTCGTCTCCACGTCACGGCAAAAGGTCTTCGCAAAGAAGAGAACCTTAATGGAACGCTCCCGCTCAACGGTGAGCAATGATTGGGTCTCCCGGCAAATGGTCAACAGTTGCCACTTGAGATCTTCGCTATCATTAGTCTGTGAGGTGCTGGCAACCTGTTCGTTTAACTCATTGGAACGTTTCACCAGCCGATTCGAAATGCCGTCCAAGAGTTTGCTAATAATGCGACAGAATTTCTGCGAGGCCAATGTGTGCATGCCCTTGATCATGGGACTGACTAGCTTGGTGAACATCCATTCCTTCTCCAGCACCGATTTCTGATTCGTCTCCGGCACAGCGACCAACACCAACTGGTCAATGTAGTCCAGATAGAGTTCGAAGGTTTTCCGCACAGTGGCATCGTATTGATTGAGAATGGTCATATAACTGCCCAGTTCGGTTTCGTTCTCGGCCAGCGCTGTGGTTATGTGTCGCTGATAGCGCTCCCGATGCGTAAGCGCCAGTGTTAGGCCTTCGCGTAACTCCTTCATCAGCTGCTCGAGGCTGAGGGGATTGGGACGCTCCGGTCGCGTTTCCAGGCGCATACGCAGGAATTCGTGCATGAACTGCAGAGGAATGCCGCTGAGGAACACAAATGTGGGAATGTACGAGGGCAGATTGAGGGATTGGGCCTCCTCGCTCCAGTAGCCATAGGTGCGTAGCTCGATGACCTGTTCGCGACTGATCTGTGGATCCATGCATGGTGCATCCTGCTCACTGATCTCCGCATCCAGTTTGAAATCCTCCAGATCCTCAGCGCCAGGCTTCTCAAGTGCAATATGTGCCTTGTACAGCGCCACCGTGTGCAACTGATGGAGGAAGGCGAGAGATTTGGCCAATCCCCGGCACTTGAGCACATTTTCGATGAATTTTCGATAGAGACCAGAGCTTTGCTCGCCATTGCAATCGTTGCTCGAAGTGCCCAGAGGTTCCACGCTAAAGATGTTGATGTCGTGCATCGAACTCTTGCGCAAATGGCAGGCCGAGAGCTCATTGGACAGCTGACTGACCTCCGTTGAGGTGGATCTGTATTGAAAAAAATCAACAGATTAGAGTGGAAATTAATTGGAACTGGCTGCACTTACTCATTACTGCTGGAAGTTTCGCCCGGCACGTGTGTGGAGTCGTTCAGCATGAATTGCACCCGGGCGCAGGGCATGGTGGCGCAGCCTCGTCGCGCTGTCTGCCCATTGCTGGCCACGCTCGGTGGTTTCGCTGAGTCCATGGAATTGGCTGCGGAGTCGTCGTTCTCCACACCAGACGCCGACGAGTTGCCACTGTCCGAGCCCTTGTAGGATGTCTGCACCGGCCACGAGAATTTCTCATCCTGCAGCCTGTCAAAGAGAAACCTTTTTCAGTAAGTGCTCTCAAAGAATTATTATATTATATTACTCCCTTCTCCCAGATTAAAATATAATCTTTCTCTCGCTATATTCATTTATCCAAAACTCTCTCTAAAAATTTCGTTACCGAATTCTGTTATTTATTCTGATATTTAATCCAGTTATGACAATTTGTAAGTTTCTGGCTTTAAAGTTCTGTAACAAATCGCCCGGAAAAATAGTTACCATACATTACAAATAAACCCAATAAATGAGGTATTTATTTAGATGTTTCCAACTCAAAAATGTATGGTTTGAAATAAGGCATTGTTGACTTACTAATAATGGATTTTTTCTGAACAAAATTTAACTGTATTTGGGATAAAATAAAAAATTTAAAATTTACAGATTCTAGACTTTTTTTGACTCTCAGATCAAATGCACATAATATATGTATATGGTAAAAAATAGTATTGCGGTGAAAGCTTATTTTTCAGCTTTTAAATAGAGGTGACTACAAACCTTGCAAGAATTCTGCCCAGAATACTAAGCTTGAGCTTGTTCTGCTTGGTAATGTTGTACCACAGGCACATGGCCTTGATGCGACCCACAAATTTCTGGGATTTGTATATGGGATGCAAGGCACCCATTGCCTGAGAAGATGGATACAAGGCCTCGGCGGCCTCCAAACGTGCCAGCAGATCGGTGACTTCGCGAAGCGCCAACTCCTGTCGCTCCATGCAATCCTTGCAGTACAGGGACATGCAGCCCTGGCACAACTTGCTCGGCAAGGGAGCTGCAAAGGAAAAATATTTCATCAGTACTCATTCAAAAAAGTGGACAAAGATTTGAGTACTACTCACAGCTGGCATTGGAATTGGCTTCCGAATGTATACCGCTGTCGAGGCTCAGCAGGCTGGGCTCGCGTCTGTAGCGTGGCTGAAACTTGTACCTAATGATCTGGTCGAGCAGATCGGAGACACCATGGCGGGCATCGTACAGATATTTGTCCTGCTGTTCAACGGTGCGATCAGCTTGCCATGCCTGCAACTCCAGCCAGATGAGATCCTTTAGCTCCGTCTGCCACGTTTGCTCCTCCTGCGACAATTTCCCATCTTGCCTATCGACGCTGCCCAATTTGATCAGATTGGAGAAAGTCTCGTGGAAATCCTTACGCTTGGTCAAACCAGGTTTGGTTTTAATATCCACCCCCAATGAGGGCAACCCCGCAAATGCCAATGGCGGCGCTGACGAACGACATCCAATGGGTCGCGAGGAGACGCAACGATAGCGATTGCAAGTCTCCACCACCTTGGAGGCAATGCGCATTGGTACTGTCGGTGGCTCATCCGAACTAAGGGGCATTATCTTGTCCAACGATTCGAGCGGATGTGCCACCTCATGGAAACTGCTGCCACGCGGCGGCGCCACAGTCGTCGCCGATGCCAGCGAGTTCTTCATCTCGCGCTCCGAGTCCCGGAGCAACGATTGTAATCGTTTGTCCGTCCGCTTGCCCTCCTCGTTGACATACATCTCGTTGAGCAGGGCACAGTCCATCGTATTGCGACGCTGGACACGATTGCGGGCCATCTTCGTCATGCCCTTCTTGGGTGTGACACCCGCCCCGCTGTCGGCAGCAGCTGGGGAACTAAAAGAAAGAAAATTGCATAGAAATATTTAGTTTTTTAATATGGCATAAAAATAACAACAAAAATTAATAATGTTTTGGTTTAAAAAATAATTTAAAGACGGAGAAAAATCATTCCAATAAGAAAGTTAATCCCTAAATCGCCAAGGGTGTTTTTTAAATTTTTTCGAACTATTTTTTATCATTAATAAATGGATTTCTAAAAAGTAAAAATGTAAATCTTGATTCTTTTATTAGTATTTAACTATTGTTTGCCACACAGATTGAGCATCTCAAGGGGATCTCTTTCAACTTATCGTAATACGAAATAATAAACTATCTAAATTGTTTGCAAATTAAAGAAATAGTAATATATCAATATAAATTAATAAAATATATAGTGTTGTTCACATATAGTTAAAATCGAATTTAAAATTAATAAAATAAAAAGATGATTATTAGAAATTTACATGCGGAACATTAAGGCCATATCTATATGGAGTTTTTCTAAAATTCAAGTGTATGCAAAAGTGGCTTGCTGACTTACGGTTCAACATTGTTGAACTTCTGCTTGCGTTCCCAACTGCGGTTCTTAATCTTGAGACGGGTGCGCGGTGGTGTGGTGCCAAATGACTCATAGCTCTCAGCTAGTTCATCGTCCGGATGCAGATCCTCCTCCAGTATGCCGTTGCGTATGATTGCCATTTGCATTGGACGCGTCGACGACGACTGTTTATCGCGGAACTCCACTCTGAGAAAGGTTGTTTCAGTTTTAGATTTGTTCTAATTTAATTGGAAAACTGCAAAAGCAGCAAACTGTAGAAATGCCAGCTTATCGTATATATCTATATACGATGCGGGGCAGTTGTGGGTGGTTGGAACTGTGGCGATATCTTATCAAGGTGGTTTATCTATCGCACGCTTGCATCAGACAGATTGTCACGCCTCTAATTATGCTTTAATTTGAACGGATCTGATTTATACCCCGCCATATGTAATACTCATGTGATTGACGACCAAAAATATTCTAAAAATCACAGCACAATTTTAACGTTCAATTGCATCAGTCATTTAGACTTGATTTACTGCTAAACACCTGTTCGAAACTCTTTATTTTTTATATACCAGTGTTACACACATATCTATTAGTTTTAAAGCAGCAAATATCTCAAAATTAGTCAAACATTTGCTGCTTATATTATAAACAGCAAGCATTACTTTTTTTGGCTAAGATTTTATAAGGAATTTGACTGAAATATTGTAAAAAAAAAAACGTATTTCTTTTCTAAGTGTTTTTTTATTCATATATACCTTCACATATAGTTATTGTAAAAAATTGTATACAAATTAAAATGATTTTTAATTTATTTACCCAATGGCGTAATTAATCTTCGTGTTTCTCACGAGTATCTCGGCCAAATGATTTTATTAATATTTTAATTTTTTAGGGTAATTTTAGCCTTATACTTATTAATTAATAAAAATGTAATCATCTTTTTCACAAGTATTGTATTGCAAGACAATTAATTTAAAAAATACAATTAAATAAGTGTTTTGTTGTATGTATAAACTCATATAGAATATTTAATCTTTGGTACCCGGAATGAAAACTTTTTAACATATTTTTCTTTATCTTTTGCTTTTTTATTTACCTCTTTCGCGGCATTTCACATTCAATATACTGAGTACAGTTTGAGGCGCAATACACAGTTTGGCAGCTACTGTCTCGCCCACTATCGGAACGCAATGATAATACTGTTCGGGCTTTTGCGACTTAATGCGGTATTTCACAAAATATTTAAAAGATTTCACTTTGGTAGTTAATAACACTGAAGAGTTAAATTAAAACAGTGGAGGACAGCGACAATAAATATCCATTTAATCGAATGGAAAACAAAACACAAATAGCGAGGCACTTGTAAAGAGCAACCCTGGAGAGAACTTTGAGTCGATGTCGAGTGTGGCCAACTACAAATTGATGGCTATCACACAGATAGCGCCCTAACTAAAGCATCACCAAGTATATTATATTTTATTTATTTTCTTGACCAGTTTGCACGACTGCCAAATATGCATTCATCCGTCAAACATTGACTTTCACAAGGTAAACGTTTTGGGCAGGCAATAAATATAAATGCTGGGACGACCATTTGATGAGACCGGCCATTGTCGTGTGCGAATTGAAATGCGGCGGCAGACCCACAATTTATTAGCACTTTAACAAAAATTTACCCCATAGAGTCACACACAGTTACTTGGATTCGTGTATTACAAGCGCTCATACATATTCATGCGAATGAATACACACAGTTAAATACACATCTACAAAAAACGATAATAAACGAAAGCGCGCAGCGACCTGAGCGCACAGCGAATGGCGACAAACTAATCGGCAAAGCGAAAAAAACGAGAAAAAGAGTCATCCCGAAGAGATCGTGTGGAGAGTCGCGGGTAGCCACAGAATAGATAGCAAAATAAAGAGTGAGAGTATTTGGTGGGTGGCACAGGAGAGAGACACAATTACAGAGAGAGAAAGAGAGAGCGAGAAAGAGTTGTTGTAGAACCCATGTGGAACACAACTGCAAGCAAAAGAGACGGGCGATCAAGCCATTGCTTTTACGATTGTTGTGGCTGGTTTTATTTGTTGGTGTGTATTTTTGTTTGCGGTGAGCTAGTATTTATTGTTATTATTAATCTTATTAAGTAATGAAATTTGATAAAGTACAAGAAAACAGGCGGGAAAGCGGATTAGCGATTATGTTTACTCACTCAGTCCAGCGATGCGTACACATATGTAGTATGCAAAATAAGCATATGCACCATATTAAGTATAAATATAACCGAGTGAGCAACAAAGCATCAATCATAAAAAAACCTATATTGCCCAACACACGGAACGTGTAAGTGAGTATGGAATCTGCTATTATATTTATTTTATTTATTATTTGAGTTCTTAATTACACATATTATAATATATATTACATTATTTATTATATATTAAATATTCCATATTCTATATTTGACATATATTTTGTAGCATCTGATGTTCAATAAATTTATTTTTGTTCATTACATCAAACACTTCATTATGACGGTCAAATTTGGGCCCATCACGTTTTGCCAGAAATTTAATTAAATAAAATTTTATAAAAAAAAACGATTTGTTTTCAAACTCCATAAAATATTAAAAAAATAAAGTACCAAATTCATGTTACTGATCAACTTGACGTAGATCTACCATCTTCCAAAATAAGGTATTTTTAATATTTTAAATTTGTAATTTAAGGCTTCAAACCTAGCCTTCTAGCCTTTCTACACAATTGAGGGATAAATTAAATGTTTTTATAATAATATTCCAATAGTATATTTATTTTTCAATAGATTATTAATTATTTTCATTTATTAAGGTACTCAATATTTCTGGTTCATAACAATCGCCGTGCCCAATTGTTCAATCAAATTTATGGACAGAAAATGTAAACAATAAAATACATTACAAAAATTATTATTTTCGCTGTTTTCAAATGCAAATTGTTTGTGTTAAGTGGTTTTATTTTGTTCTTATTTTGGCAAGGCCATGTGGATTGAAAAGGACTACGTGCGAAAGAGAGAAAGAGGCAAAGCGTGCCGTTTGAAGTTCTAGTGCAAGCGTTGCCAGACATTTGTTACGAACATGATTGATCGTACTTGGGAAAAGAAAAACAACAACAAAAAATAACAAAAATAAAGCGGAAAAAGCGACGTGAGTTGTAACGTGTGCGCCGCCTGAGTTTTAGGTGCCAAGCAACAGTTAACATGCCAAATGACAGACAGAGAGACACAGACAGACAGACGGCAGAGGCATTCCATTGAGAATTGCAAGCAAGAAGAAAAAGACCAACTGGAATTTGAGAAGAAAGCGAATTCAATTTCAAAACAGAATTAACTTTTTGGCTTGCTTTGAATGTGGTTGCGTTGTGTTGAGTTTGGTTCAACGCATAACGAAAGAGGTTAACAAAGCGGATTGTGCAAGCACAGGTATAAAAGTATACACACATATACACACGAACACATGTGCACGTAAATATTAAACGCGTTTTAATATCACCAATCCCCCAAGCACCCCTTTGCCAAACTGGTATACGAAATGGAGATGAATACGAAGAAGAAGAACAAGTGCAAGAGTGTGAGAGAGAGTGAGAGAGAAATACACAAATTAATTTCACTAAATTTTACATAGGCGACACGCCGGCAACACACACACGTTCAATATAGTCTTTGTGTGACATTTATTTATTTCAAGCAAAAAAGTCATGCATTGGAAAAAATCAAAATAATGTGAGTTTGTGTGTTTTGTGTGCATGTAAATATGTCTCATGCATGAATAAGGTAAGCGGAAAAGCGGTGAGTGTGCTCCTTGTCTTATCAGACAAATGGCTATTCTTATCAGCAATATCTTTAGAGACAATTTTCAGGCAAGCTAAAAAAAAATGCGACTCATTTACATTTATTTGGCTTTGCACGATAAATGCCACATTGTAAACATTTTTTTTTTTGGTAAAAAAAAACCGAGTGTTAAGTTTCAAGCTAAATTTACAATTATTTTTTTTATTGCCATGCATGCAATTTTTAGCTAAAAAAAATGGTACGTAAAAAAAAAAGAAAAAAAGTGTAGCAAAAATATTGCGCATACAACAACAATAACAAGAAAAATGTTGTTTACGTTTTGACAATCAAAACGTGCGAAATATGCGGAAAGCCAACAAGAGTGAATGAGGGGAAATGGAGAAAGGGTGAGATTAACACACACTTCACTTTTTGGTCTATATGTGTGTGTATTTTGGGTTTTCCACAAAAGCCGGCTGGAAAACCACTATCATAATAACAGAGTGAAGTTAGAGTTACAGTTATTGTTTCTCACCTTGCTAATTCCTCATCCACATTTTTCTCGCGTCGCAATCGAATTGGTGGAACGGGCGGTAAGACTGGAACAGCTGAAGCTGGAGTTGGCTCTTCCTCTTCATCCTCTTCTAAACCGTGTGCTGGCAGCGATATCGCCGCTGCCGTCGTCGCCGTCGCAGCCGATATTTGCGTAAGATATTCAATTGTACGCACTCTTCGTTTGTTGTGTGACATTTCTTATTGGAATTCCGTAGCAGTTCACCAACACATACACTCGTTCTCTCTCACACACACACACCCGTATTTGATCACGCGTTCTGCAAATCGTTGTTTTTGATTGTTGGCGTTGATTCTCTTGCTAATTGAAATTTATTTAAATTTTCACTTTCACGACACACGCATAACGGGACTGAGATTTAAAATATTTTACCGAGCAATCAGATGACAAACATGAGTGCGTCTTACCTGGGCAAACTTGCGGTCTTAACTGCCAGTGTGACCGCATTTGGTTAGAAAAACATTCCAATAAGAAAAGCAACCGGTGACCGCAGTCAGCTGACATTAGCATTCTGATGAGTAAGTCAACGAATCCCATTGCTCTGTGAGTAAAATAAGTAATTAGGGCTTGCAATAAATCAAATGGGCTAATTCTTCTAAGTAGTTAAATGTGCGCCTGGTGTTGCCAGATCGAAGGAATTCTAATAGTAACTTATTGAAACATTCACTTGTTTTTATTTTTAATACATGCCACGAAATTAAATTAAGCACAGCTGAATTCCTGCTGTATTCAATATGACTCAATATTATAAGAAGACTACGTGCAAATTTAAACAAAACATTTCAAACTGCTGCAAAATAGCAGCGCCATGTCAATGTTGCCAGATGAGCAAAAACAGGTGATAAAGTAACGACACAAAGCTGCTTGTTTTAATGCTTTTTAAAAAAATTTCATGTATACTCGTCAGTTTTTTTTTAATTTACCGCGCAATTTAAACAGATGCTAAATAAATTATTAAACTGAATTTAATTAAATTAAATTCCGAAGACCAATATTAATGTTAGTATAATACATTTTGAATACTACATTGTGATGTAGATATCGAAATGTTTACCTTGATTTTGTTGGCCGGCTAAAATATAATTCCGTTATTTATTTATTAATGTATTTATTTTGGATTTCTTCTTTCGCTGATGATAACAAAATTGTTTTTCACAATTGTCACACACTTTACATTATAGTCGCATACAGCTGTTTGCACAGCTTTGCGGACAAAAATTTAATTTGCCTCCATTGGCAATTGTCAAGTGTGTGTTTGTGTGTATTTTTTAAATTAGTTGCAATTCAATAATTGAGCCATAATGTCTACTTCAAGCTAAGCCCCATTTTTTTTTTTTGGGGTAACTTTGGCTTTGCCAAAGTTGTTATAAAACATATGAGATCCTCAAACAAAACAAGCCAAGCAAAAAAAAAAGCAACAACCGCTAAAAAGTCCACAATAGTATTTGAATCGTACGTGATTTTGTAACTAACACATTCTTGATTCATTCAACAAATAATAATAATATTAATAAATAATGCTGCTGCTTCTTCTTCTCTTCAATTAAAAGTTTCGCTTTTATTCGCCAGCTGCAAATTCGAGGGGTTAATTTATTTTAGCTTATAGATATCAGTGCATGGCAACAACAGTCCTGTTTATAGTTATTATTAAATTTATAACAGTTACCGTTAGTTAACAACCTACTAACGTTAGATAGCCGTTATCGATATTTTGTAAGAGATCCAACATGGATTGCCTTGTTTGCCAGTAGTCATCACTTATCTTTGCCCTGATTGTCAAAACAATGATGACTTTTTGTACCATATAATCTAAAACAACAGGTAAGAAAAAAAAACCCCACTTCCCACCTACTCATTGTAGAAACACCACAACAAAGCCTGCGAGCGTGAAAGAGAGAGTTCTACAAAGCTGAAAAAAGATCCCATTGCGAATTCGATTCGTAATATTTACTCTATAATTTTATTACTTTATATGCTTATTAAAAATATAGTTATACACGATATGTACATAATATAAAATTCATTACTGTTTTTTTTTTAATTGTGTCCCCCCTCCGTAATGGAATTTGTCATTCATTGGATAGCTGCTGGGATTTTACTCGTTGTAAAGTCTCATTGACGTCGTACAGAAATAAACATGTGTAAATAGTATAACAGTTGCATATGCACATAGATGTATGTCCGCTTGCCTTGCATGCTTATTAGCACAGACTATGACGATAACTACAAGCATTCTACTCTCTTTTGCTGTTATCAGCATCTATAGCGAATAGTGCTTTCTTCTCTTCTCAATTTGATTACATGAAAAATCAACAACAATGGGTTTGTTTGGATGTGTATCAGTAGTAGGCAGATATGACTTGAATTAACATTTTACACACACACATACGTATGCATGCATGCAGCTCTGGATAAGGCAATCCATTCTTCGACTGAATGCAGCAGTACTCTCTGTGTTTTCTTGCGCTCTTTCTCTCTGTTTCCAGAACGCAGCGTGGGAGCACAAAAAACGAACAGTAAACGGCGCTGCTTCGTGTGTCGTCGCGAGCTTTGACGATGATCGTGGTTTGGAGCTGCTCGCTGGAGTTCGCTCAGTTAGTCAGTTGTTATCGAGCGTTACTTGAAGCTGGTTGTCTACTGTCTGTGTTGCAGTTGTTGTTGTTAGTGTTTAGTGTGTAGTATTAGTCGTGTGCGCGCTGCGAAAATCTGAGACACCCCACACTCGGCACCCCCCTCGCGTTGTCGCCGCCCCTTCGTCGTCTTTGCTGCCCAGTTTTATTTGTGTGAGTGCCCAATGACTGCCCAAAAAGAAGACAAAATAAGAAAAAAAGAAGCGGTTACTACTAAAAGCATACAAGAAAACACACACACACATATATTCACTGAAATCACTTCGAAGCAAAGCTTTAGATTTGTGTTGCCAAGAGTCAAAACGCAGCAGCATCTGTTTTCAAATCACAATTAAAAATTATATTTTTTTTTATATATCCATAAATATACATATATATGTATTTATACCTGGCCATATGCATACAATTATGTATTCGCGGCAAACACAAGCGACTCGTTGTCTCTTTCGCAAAAAAATCTTAACCAAAGCAAAGTAAAAAAATAATAATAATAAATAAATAATAATATTTTTTGTCGTAGATAAAAACACAACGTCAACGGCAAAAGATCACGAAATGCGGTACACACTGCTTGTCGTCGCTTTGACGTTGTCGCAGACGGAAAACAAATTCACACACACCACACACAAACAGACACACACCTTCATACACACACACACACACACCCACACATATTAAGTCACATCTGTGCACGAGTCGTTTAAAAAATCCACACTGGAGATTTGCACAAGTGCAAAAGCCCAAAAAAAAAAAGAAAAAAAATAAACTACTTTGAATTTATTTTCTTTGGCATTGACTTAGTCAGCAAATCAAATTTTTAATCAGTCACAATAATGAGCTTCAAAAAAGAGTAAAGATCTGTAAATAATATTAAGAAATATCTCAGAAATGTATCAAAAAGTTCGTGACCAAAGTCAAAACAGTTGCTTCATAGTCGCAAAAAAATACATAAGCAATCCGTAAAATCTAATTGTGAGAGTGTTGTGAATTATTTATGTAATTACTTAAAATATTTTACGTTTTTACACGCAGATTCATTCATAAAGAACAACATAAAGAATAAACAAGAAACAACAACAACAATAGACGCGGAAATGGATTATTTTGTGAAGGCCTACAAGGACTGGAAATTGCATTCGCAAGTAAGTACAAAGAGAATCCATCCAGATGCCATTAATATGCCTGAGTGTTTGCCATAAATCAAATAAATACTCAAAATTACTCATCATTTGATACAAAATTATATATACTCTGCTGCGTTTAGCTACATTGTGAATACCTGGGTTTGTCTAAGGTTAGGGTTGTGATCTTTGGATATATTAAAAAGTATTTTAAACTGAGCGGGCAACAACCTCAACAGAGAAAGTTCTATGTGGCTTAGGTTGGGCCGAATTGTCATCTTTGACGGGATCAACTCTAGTCACTTCCAAGTGGCTAAAATCAAGTTGGCTAACTTAAGCACCCAACAGACTAGATCGCATAAGTGAATCAACGATCGATCGATCAAATGATACTATTTTGCAATACATTTTCACTACATACACACAAGTAGTCTATTACATATTTATAATATATATTTATGGTTATATATATATAAAATGAAGTCATGCTAGCAGTCGGTCGTTAGCTCTTGGTTTGGCCAATACGAGTGGCATAAGACATCAGACTTATCTGAGAACTTTCGAAGTTCAAATACCCTTGACAAAATGCGTCTGAATCGTTGCCCGATTGTTCTTCAAGCTTTAGAAGTATAAAAAATTTATATTGATAAGTTTTTTTTAATACTGATACTAATACTTTAATAAAATACAACGTATTTTATAGTTTAATCTTTTCTTTAAGTCTTAACATACATAAGGCATTTTAAAGACTTACTGCAACAGAATTGGTTTTATTTAAGAAGTTATTCACGTTTTTCAAAAGAAAATTTTAAAATATACAGTCAAACTAATATAAATCATAGCACTTATCTTTTATAAGATAACTTTAGCTCACAGTAAGAGAAACATATTTCAACAATTTAAATAAAATTGACTTAATGAAAAAACTTCAATAAATGGCCGCTTAAAATATTAATTGTACTTTTCTTATTAGTAAAAAATTAACAGGTACCCATTCCAAACAACCAGAAGAAAAGTCATCTTATAAATAAAAACTTAAAGTACCCTCAGTTAGGGTATAAAACGAATGTATCGATGTGTGTTTGTGTGTGTGTGTGAGTGAATGTGTTGCTTTGTGTGGTAACAAAAGCAGTCAGCAGACAAAGTCAGAGTCAGAGATCTATTAAAGACACAGTTTGGCGGCGACTGCAGAAACAGTTGAAGCTATATTTGTATCGGTTAACTGAGGTTGAGGTGCCTAACCGCATTTAAAGATTTCAAAACAAAGGCAACGACTACGTCAGGCGGACGGACGGATGGACATGGGGGTACAAATATAATTCTCATGAAACACGATCGTGTCGAAATAGTCTCGCATTACCCAAGAAAAACCACTTTAAATGCAGCGTTTCTGTTGCTTATTTTAACTTTTCTTAAATATTTTGTGTTTTGTTTTTATGTTCTTGTTGTTGTTGCTGTTGCTTTTTGTTTGTTTGCGAATGCCACCAAAGTGTGCAGCGGTTCGTGGCCAACGAACCAGGCGATGAGTAAGCAGCCACACATCTGGCCAAAAGCAGCAAGTCAGTCAGTCAGTTTGCCAGTTAGCCAGTTTGCCAGTTAGCCAGCCAGTTAGCAAGTTAGTAATGCGGCCAACTTGTGCGACTCTGTCTGAATTGCAAATGAATGCGCGAGTGAATAAAGCCAAATGCATTTATGTGTTTACGCTTGTGCAGCGCTTATTACTTGTTGCTTTAGCTGTTGTTATTACCAGCAGTTGTTGCTGCTAATTAGGCCAAAGCACAAAATAACTCGACACTGTAATTACGTACATTTATATATATCTATATATATGTATGTATGCTACTTTGTTGCAATGCCACAATCTATAAATATCCTTAGCCTTGGTCTTAGTCTGCGTCTGCGTTTTTGTCTTCATCTTTTTCTGCTGCTCCTCGCAACGGGTTCAATGCCCAAAACAGAAACCAACATCGAAAACAAGCCCAAGTCCCTGGTCTGGCCAAAACCCAGCTGCCAGATTAAGCGCAAGAAACCGCAGGCCGGTTTTTTCAGCAGACGCCGCCATCTTAACGTTTTTGTATTTTTAGCTCTTAATTCTACTTTTCTAGAGTCGCAAACTCTTTAAATAAATGCTGCGAAAAGGTACTTGACAATATCTTGAGTTATTTCTCATCAGCGTGTAATACATATTTATTAGAAAAAATAAATTTATTGATTATGGCATTGATTAAGGAAAACGCAGATAAATCCTAATAAAAAAAAGTATTTGATAAAGAATATATATACCTAGCTCATTAATGTGAAAATAAACTAAATGCTTATAAATTTAATTCATAGGCAAATCAAATCGTTTTCATTTATAAGTTTCTTATGATCAAAGCAAATTTTATTTGCACGCCACTACAAAAAAAAAAAAAATAACAAATGTAATCGAAGAGATCGAATAAAAGTCATTAGTAAATTATTAAATTTAAGATGCAACATTTATGAGACGTAGCAAGTTAATTGCTAAACGAAAATACTTTATATTTAATAAAAATAAAGCAAGGTTTGTCATGTGCCTTTTTATTGTGTGGCTGCTAGCCACAAGAGCTATTATTAACTTTTTAAGGCGCTGTAAAGCTTGTAAAAATATAATGATTTCGAACACTCTGCACATGTATTGCAGAGGTTTTGCGGTTTTAAAAATGCTTGTGAGAACTGGTTAATTTTTCTGATATCATAAAACATTAATAAAAAAAAAACAACAATGTTTAACAGTGACACATCATAGTTTATAGCTTTCCTACTTTTATATTTTCCTTCTCTTCTTGATATAACAAATAGGTGGTGAAATTGATTGTAACGAAACTAACCTGACTGATTAAAAGATAGATTTGCAGTTCCGATTGGCAGCACAAGGAATTTTCCTATCTCTTTTTCTTCCAACCTGTAACACAAACAACGCTATCCAAAACACCCTTCGTTTCTTATGCTTTAGTTATAATGATTGTTACGGTTTTTGCATTGTACAAAAAGATAAACGAATTTTCGTATTTTGTTCATATCGCAAACTTTCGCAGCCCAAAGTATATTATTAACGCACAGAGTTGGCCTAGTTGCCCTGCCGCAATTAGTCGCATTTGGGGGCAACTCGAAAGGTTAAAAAGTTCTGCTCGCTTATCATGGCTTATCTGACTGCTCACTCACACAAGCGCACACATATTTATTATATGCGTTAGCAATTCAATCAACTGTAATTTTGTATAATGTGCGGTTGACTCTGTTTTTAGCTGGTTGCCACACTCACGCCCATTCAATCTGCCACGCCCACACACATACAATTTGCATATTAAAAGGTGTGAAGAGGCCATGACTTAAAGTTTGCGGGATATCCAAAGAGTGACTCAGTTATCGGTGTGGTTATAACAATCACATTAAAATATGGCTTTTTCACCACCATTTTGCTCAAGATTGTCCATTTGTTGGGATCGGTTAACATTTCCTGCTGCAATTTGTCTCTTAACCGGTTCTGCTCTGGGTATTTTATTTGACGTAGTTGGTAGTTACGGATTTGCTATATTTTAATATGTTAAACCGGTTCGGGTGCTTTCATAAAAATATTCTACTGGTTATATCCAATTATAATACATATGTCACACACTAACCTAACACCACACAAAAAAAAAATGTAATAATAAAGAAGTAGAAGCCACAAAATATTCCTAGGCAGTTATCATATATATAATATATGATATATATTTAGCCATGACTAGCTGTGATACCACTTCTTAGTTTAGTATCAATGCCATAAGCGGGTTTTTCTTTCATTTAAAGCGACAATTTGCGATATCAGAGCACTTTTTGGACTTTCCTTTGTTCCATTGTTTATTTTATGTGGGCATCAATCACATTTTAAGCCACTAATAAACAAGCTTATTGACTAAAAATATGATTCCAACCTTGATCGAGACATTCACAATCTTATCTCGTGGTTTATTTGTTATTTAACCCAACCGTAAATTAAAACAAAAGAATACAATTTCAACAAAAGCAACAACTGCACAAATGAATAAATCAAAATAATATACACTCGATGGCTAGTCAAATGATTTAATGATGAGAATCAAAATTAATTACCCCCGTATAATCAATCATCCCAACCTCAACTGCAGTAGTCATTAAATGCAAAACTTACGGAGATTGATATATTTATATATATATATATATATATTTGTATCTTTGTATCGGTATAACGTCGAATTGCCTGTAGCTAACGGGGCATGTGCATATAATTAATTTAAATATTTAAAGTCTCATTTGGCTTACAATTAATTGGATGCGAGAACATATACAGACTCTATAATATAAATAAATAAATATATATATATATTTATATATATATGTGTGTGTATTTAGACAGCTAAGCAGTAAGACATATCAACTATATTTATAGTATATTTACTTAATATTTATGTGTCTGGTGCCAACTAGCACATAAAGCTGATAACGTGCGTAAGAAGCAATTAAATATTATTATTATTAGAGTTCGTCTTCTAGGAAATGCCCTTCACATTTGTATTTTGTGGTTCGTTAAAATGCCACTGGCTGAAAGTATTTTGCGAATCACCTTTGAAATATCTTAGAAATTTAATTTTAGATGTGATCTTAACTATTTAATATTTATATGGTAGCAGTCATTTTAATACATTTTTTGACATTATTAACATGATGTCGCGATGAGTGTAACGCATTGATAGAGGCGTCTAGTTGTTGGATCGAGCCAGCCGATTACAATCATATCTAGAAAATTGATAGCTAGTTTTGAATAACCTATCAGGGTATCTGGCGCTGTTTCACTATAAAAGATATGACGCAACCTTCTTGAATGGATTTGTTTGAGATCAGATAATGAGCTATTGAGTTTTATTTTACATTCGAATTTTTTAATGACTTCAATGTATGATAAGCTGTCAGTGTATTCCATAAGACAGAATAAAATTAAAAATTTTAGACTCCGGCCTAGTTCTTATAGCTCATTCTAATTGCAATTCCACTTTTGAGAGCCTATTGTACACTGTGTAACTGAGGCAGCGATGACGTTGCCCTTCAATTAGAGAGACACACAGATAGTTAAACAACTTAATAAACACAAATACACTTAAATAAATACTCGTCGTCGCATCAAATAGTGCTAGAGCAACAACTATTCAGTAAGAACCCATCCATTTTATTTATCAGAAAATATGTGTGTAAATGCCACT
Source organism: Drosophila dives (assembly GCA_035042365.1). Taxonomy (NCBI): domain Eukaryota; kingdom Metazoa; phylum Arthropoda; class Insecta; order Diptera; family Drosophilidae; genus Drosophila; species Drosophila dives. Next base: position 4,693,979 of record JAWNLJ010000442.1, read on the forward strand.
TAAGATACAGGCACTTGTTGGACTGGGGGGCTTTGCATTTATCAAGTGCATCGTGGCTTATACAATGGATGATATGTTTGAGACAACTTAAGCATATATAAGTATAGTAGGTCTGAAAGTGACTTGTGTGCTAAGCCCCATAGTATGATAATAAAAACAAACAAAACATGTTGAAGCAAATGAACTTTCAATTCGTCATGAAGTGATAAACGAGCCCCAGCAAAATTTGGGTATGTCTCGGTTTTGGGTACAAAACACCCCAATTGTTGTTAACTGAGTAATGCATGAAAGTTGTTGGCTGTATATGAGTAAGTCATTATCAGTTAATTAGGCTTGCTAACCAGAGTTATCAATGGATCTCTAACGAATTGTATATGCACATTGCTAACATTGAAATTTCGTTCCATACTGAAAATTGTCGTGCATAAAAATTTTGAAATTAATCTTCCATGTTGTATTTGTGTCACGTACGATTTGGTTCGGTTTTTATTTAATTTTTGCTCGTTTGTTTGCTGCTAGAATCAATTATCAATTTTGCAATTTCCTATTTTGAGAGTTTTAATTAATACTAAAGATAGTGCGGCAGCGTAACTGTTAATTAAATTTAACCTTAGCATCCGATTTTTTCCATAATTTTTGACACACTTAAAAACATCAACAAATAGCAAAAAATTAATTGAAATAGATTGCAAGCGATTTCATTAAATTTATGGGTTTTCAGCGCTTTTTTGCCATACTATTATTTATGATTGTTTGCCGTTCGACTTTAATTTTGGACTTTTTAACTCGTTTGTCGAGAGTGTTGCAATTTTATGCTTGACCTTCGATGAGATCACAGCAAGTCCTTTGGCATCCATTGATCAACCCATGGTAATTTTTTTTTTTTTAATTCACCAGACTCGTTCAAAAAATTAATGAATCACATATGAAATTTGGATTGTCTACACTTTATTTAGCGCGTCTTTTTCACTGAATCTATGCGATTTCACAGTTTTTGCGTCGTCTGATAGACATAAACAATTAAATAACAATAAATAATTAACATGTCTGTATTTACGCGTCTTGATGAAAAATCCCATCTTTTAGTACTTTTTTATGGTTGCTCATCAAAAGATCAGTTGACCGATATTGCCTAGCTTGGACAATTTGAGGAGCTTTATAAATAACTATTTGTACAAGCGATGTACATACAGCTATATATATAGCTATAAGTATAAATTTAGCCAAGTCAATTGAGGGAAACCCGGCGCGTGACTAGCTTCTGTGATATTTTGTTGTGCGTGTCAATGACCTTTTTACATATATACATATATATATATATATTTTTTTTTAATAGATCTATGCGAAATTTAGGTGAATTTCTGTTACGCCTGAGAAATCTGACAGATGGAGAATTCTCGCTGCGCTTATTAGCAGTGTACCCATAATTGTTGTTATAGCTTGATCAAGCTATCAGAAATTAAATGAATATTGCAGATTTTTTAAAACACCTAAATCCATATGGCATTTCTACAGTCGTTGTTTAAATAGCTTTGTTATTTGTGTCGAATTGATTTCCTTGTTTTTCGCACTGCTTATCAGTTGCTCCATAATATCAGCTAATTTTGCCGAGCATAGACTGCTCTCTCTAAACACACACACATACAGTCATATATGCGTACAGACTACAAAGTGTGTTAGGTCTCCCACTGTTATTGCAGAAAACACGTTGATAGCAATTGCGCCAACCTGTTGTTGACCTTAACAGTAGGCACAGCTGTTAATGTATATACCCAACACATGCACACATACGTGCATGATTAGACGTATTTAGTTATTCTATGCATGCTGTTCTTTTAAGTTGCAATCGAATCCAAGGAAGTAATGGCTGCCCTAATGCATTATTAATAGAGATTAAAATACACTGGGAGAATTTACCCTTAATATAAGCAAATTTGAAGTCACATGTTAATTAGCAGGCATGCCGGCAATTCGATTTGATAATTTACATATGTACATATATACGCAAGCATACATTGCAGCTAGCTTCTGTTGTTGTTTTGTGTTTGTTTTTGTTGAGTGGGTCGACACAACGTCCATAGCATTGTTGCTTTGTTCAAACAGGTTTAACCGTCTAGCAAAACATTTACCAATACATCAAGAGCAGGTTACGTTTAGTGGGCTATCACGTGAAAAAAATTATTATGCGCAAGCAATAAAAAAAAACAATCTGAAAATTAGCATTCGCTCGAAACAAAAGACAACAAACAAACACGCGCTTCTCTGTGCAACACCTGCAACTCTGCGCGCATTGAAATTATCGATAACAACATCATTAAACTTGGCCCGCCTTGCTAGAGATGAATATAAGTGAAATTTGCCAAGCAATCCCAAATAGTGAAAGGGAATTCCATTATCGTGTCTGCATTTGCAATTCCACCGCCCATCTCTAGCGTGTGTTGCATAATTTGGTATGTGTCTGTGCCTAGGTACGGTCACACTGAGTATCCACTGAATAATCACAACAACTTGTAAACACGTAGTTAGCGGATCTGAAAATAAGCAGTGCTAAAAAATTAAACGATATCAAAACAAATCTTTGCAATATTTTGGATGTAAAAATCAGAAAAGTGAGTGAATTCATCAAAATAGAACAAATGCTGAGTAAAATTAAAATGCGCCTTAAATTTTCCTAAAAGATTGCAATCGTATTGGTGCTTTTCGCTTTTTTTTTTGGTTTCGCTTGATTGCAATTACCACAAGGGGAGTGAGAAATTAGGAAATCAGAGAAATTTGTTAGTGCCGCTGATTATATTTATAGCAAAATTTCTATACATACACAAACCCCACGTACGTGTGTCTCATTTTTATTTTTTGAATAAATGTGTGAGTGAGAATAACATTACAGGTTTTTGTGTGTTTTATTTGTTTGTTGTGTCTATAATAAAAACAAAAAGGAGAGCAAAATATTTAACACTTTCACCATTCGTTTGTTCGATCCACAATTGCAGTTTCAAGAGATCGTGCCTGATATGGATGATTCGGAATTCATGTTCAACGAAAAGCAATCGATACGCGACTCCTCACGCACCCTCAAGAAATACGGTAGTACCTGCTGCAACAGTCTGCGCAACAATGAAATCCTCATAAGACACACCGTTGAGAAAACGGACACATTACAAGGCATTTCCCTCAAATACGGCGCAACGGTAAGTCACAAACAAAATATACATTCAATTCTATTCATGCATCATCGATTTGAGCTAGAAGTTGCTACACACACACAAGCACACCTTTCCGAAGGGGCACGTGTACTGGACATATGTGTGTGTGTGTTTGCTCCGTGCAACTTGCAATGGCTTCTTCCCAGCGGACAGATTGCCGTGTGGCACGCAAATTCTTTCATTTTGGTATGCCATCAGAAATGTCAGCTCACTTTCAACTTTATCGATTTAATAACACTCTGCAATTCCATATTCGACTTAGATCAGGTTTTCAAATTAGTTTGTGTTGAATCAGTGCTCAGGCGTTTCAGGCACATATTTAATTACTTCTCTCAAACAATTATTTGTTCAATTTTGTCAATTATAATTATAAATCACAAGCTAAACTTTTAAATAGAAATTATACAAATAAAAAAATTCATTATAAAATCCACACGACAAATCGGACAAAATGTGCAATTTTATCAACAAATCAGAAAATCGAGTTTAAGTAAGCAAATTATGCAAACTATAAACAAATACCGATACAATAGCTAAAAAAATATATTGAAAAAAGATTCCACGATTACACATTACTATAGAATGAATTTATGGTTTCAAGAAAACGTAAAGCTTGTTTTTTAATGATGTTATTGCTTATATTAAATATCTTAGGAAACATCCTTAATATTCTTCGATTCTTCAGAATCTAAATCGCGTTCAACAAATAAAAAATTGGCTTTTTATTGTTCATTTTAAAAAAGCAAACTCTTAAATAAAAGAGTTTCCACAAATAATTTAAATAACATTTAAATATTGAACACGTTTTTTTTGCGTACTTGTTATCTATAGAGATAAATATTTGTGAATATTTCTAACAATTTAGCTATCTAAGTAAAATGCACCGTAAAAATAGTATTTTTTTTTTTGTTCTTTAATATTTATGAGCAAATCCACACCTGGGCTGCTGCGAGTTCGTCTTGACAGTGATTTGAGTAAATAAGATAGTTTTAATATAATTTTCGAGGGGGAGGAAAAATTACATATATTCTGCAGAACGACGGCTTGTCTAGTTGTTTATCAGCTGTGCTTTATCGCACAGAAATTAGTGCTGCATGTGCCACGACATTTGTTGCATATAATTTATATAGTCACAATTTGAAAAATCTGTACTAATATTGTTGTAGTTGTGTCAACAAGTGGTCAGATTCTCAAACCCAGATAAGTAGCTGAAGTTAGCTTAAATTTGTTGAAATTACATCGCCCAATTAATCATTGTTCAGCAAAATTAAATTCTTTGGCCATATATGGATTGTGTCACCGCCTCCAAACATCGATCAATCAATCGAATCGCATCGCAGCGATCGATCAATCAGTTGCCACTCATGAAATTGCAAATAATTGACAATACTCTGATGCATTTTTATATATAGTAACAATTAAATATGTCATATAAATTTACAGACGGAACAAATACGCCGTGCGAATCGACTGTTTGCCTCAGACAGCTTGTTCTTGCGCCAATTTTTGCTGGTGCCAGTTGAGAAGACGTCACCATACTATTTGCAGGCAAATGGGGCTGATGTGCTGGCCGATGTACTCGAATCGCCTCCAACGACACCCGATGCAAATGTGCAACGTGAGGCGCTCAACAATGCAAACAATTTAAGTCAAACGGAAAACTGCTACAATAGCAGCAGCAGCAACAACAGTTGCAATACCAACAGCTCATCATCATCGACAGCATCATCATCGTCGTCCTCCTCAACGATGAGCACACGTTCCGGTCACTTGCACGGCACAGCACCACGTCCATATTCGATTGCCGGCGAATTGTTGGTTGTTGGTGCCAGCGATGACGATCCGGCGCTGAGGAACAATCATAGTGCGTGCACCAGCAAGCAGAGCAAGTCATTGGACTCTGTGGTAGCGATGACGCCCGAGGAGGAGAATCGCAAATGCATGAATGATTTTCTCAACAAGATTGACAACACAATTTCTGAGTCGCGCAAATATGTTGAACGTTCCAAGGAGTAAGTGATTTAATGATAATAACAAATATATCTTATTTCTCTATTAATACGTTTCTCTTTTCTTATAGTTTGGTTAGCAGCCAGAGTGATGCGGATATTTGCGTCAGTTTCGGTTGCTCCGATGTCTTTCCGCAGCGTCGCAATCAAAAGCTGAATAACTCATACAAGAACAGCAACAACAACAACAACAATCGTCCGCCGCAGCTTCAACGACACAGTTCCACGGGCAGCGGAAATTCGGATACGGCCCAGCTTTTGAATACGACGCAAACGCGACGCGTGCAAAATTCCCTTAAGCGCCTGGAGAAACAGCAGGATGATTTCTTTGAGTTGTAGCAGCTGTTTGCAAACACATACACTGAGCAAATTAACCAAGCGCTACGACATTATAACTAGTTTTAATTACTGTGCAAAAAAAGAAAAACAAAAAAAAATCAACATTTAGACCGCGAGAGAGAAAGTTAATTTTACAAATTGTTTTTAATTGCTGCACATCGTGGGATAATACGAAATGCTGCACTAAATGTAAATTATATACACACATATATCAAGATACACCTATATATATATTTAGTAATATACTATATACACTATATACAAACATACATACATATATATGTTAAGCAGCGCTGCGCTATTTAAAAAACCTGTACTATATACTACATACTATGACGTATGAGATGACGACGCAGTTGTCGAATGTTTTTGATCTTATTATTATGTTAGTCCAACTTTCTGCCCTTTGTAATTGCCGCCAATTTGCTTGCAAAGTGTACCTAATTCCCCCCCCAAAAAAAAAACACCCCCAAATCTCCTTCCAAGTATCCCAATTAATGCCACCATTTATGATTATTTTTTGTATGACTAGCTTTAATTACTCGTTTAATGCTTAGTTTAGCTATGAGAATTATTAATCTTAATTCACACTCACACACACTTACACACAAATCTAGTTGTTAGGCAGTACACCTTGATTCACGTGAAATGACTGCTCTTTTTGCCGTAACTGTTTGCAAATGTTTAATTGGCTCTCCCGACACATAAAATTGTAAACCTTAATCAGTAATAAGTAATCTGTTTATAATTATAATTTATTTGTTATTGCCTGTCAATAGTATTGTTAATTTAATATATTTGTGCAAGCGTACTCCATGTCCACACACAATCCAGCCGAAAAACTTTCCAAAGGCCAAAAAAAAAAAATGCAAATCAAGTTGTATGAGAAGATTTTTAAAAAAAGAAATAAATTAAAAATACATTAAATGTGACTGATTTCAATACTGATGGAATTTTTGGGCAACGCATGCGCCGCTGGAGTTCACCTTGGCCACTGGTTGTCCTGGCAACCAGTTAAGCCCAACAAACAAGCAAAACTAGTTGGTATTAAATTTCAAGCATTCAGAGTAAAATCCGAGTATGTTGGACCAGGAATTGGATACCGCCATAAAGGCAACCCAGCAGAGCTTGGGCAAATATCTGAAGAAACCGCCATTGACGGAAAAGTTGCTGAAGAAGCCGCCGTTCCGCTATCTGCTGGATATTTTTACTGCGGTAAGGATTAGTTCTGCGACTTGGTTAAGTTTCCTATTACAAATTCCGAGTGTAGTTCATCAAGGAAACGGGCTGCTTTGAGGGTCTCTATACACCGGACGAGCAGCTGTTCGAGAACATAGGCGATCGAAATGACAAGACCCGATTTTTGCAGAAGATGATTGATGTCACAAGTGAGTCATGGCCATATATAACATATATATATATATATATATATATAAATATAAATTTCCGACAGAGCTCACCACGAAGCTGGATCTGAAGGTGCGTACCTCGAAGATTGTGGCCGGGCACGAGCCCAAGCTGACCAACGAGCTGCTGCAGGCGATGGCGAGCGTTGTGGAGCAGCGTCTCGATTGGCAGGATGCAGTCCAGCTGGTGCTGGACAGCGATCCCGATAAGGCCAAGAGCCAGAGCAAGCCCAAGCCAATGCCAACAAAAACGACAAGCAAACAAATATCCCCCACTGGCAAGGAGACGACGACGACGCAGCGCAAGGAGAAACGCATCTCGCCGCAGGAGCAGAAGCTGCGCAAGGCCACCGAGCTTGCGGCGCGTACAACGCCCACCGACAAGGAAAAACCTCAGCGCCAGCATAAACCATCTCCGGAGGCGGCGGAGGCCAAGCAAAAGTTGGCCAAACAAGGCTCCAAGCAGAAAAGTCCATCACCCACAAAGCCGAAGTCCAAACTAAAGCAACAAGTCTCATCGGAGAGTGAAATAAAATCCTTGTCACCAGCACCAGCACCAGCGGCGCTAGTCAAGCAATCATCGCCAGCGCCCTCACCCAAATCCAATGCCCCGAAAAGTCCATCGCCCAAGGAGAAACCCGCACTAGCAGTGGAACCCGTCAAACAGCCTTCACCGCCACCAACAACAACTGCTTCTTCTATGGCTACTGCTGACCCGCCAGCAGTAGGCAATTTGGAAACGGAAAGCCGTAAATCCTCCAGCAAGAGTCGACGCTCCAGCGCCAGTCAGCGACAGGCAGCAACCGCCGAAGCGGATGTGATTGAGCTGCCCCGAACAACTAACGAATCCAGGGAACATTCTACAGCACACAGTCCGACCAGTCCGGCAGTTACCGACTCCAACAGCAACAACAACAGCAGCAGTGAATCCAAGAGGGAACGGGAGGGCACCTTCACGCGTGACAACTCTAAGGAATCCACCAGTTCCGTGACACGTCCGCGCACCTCGTTGCGTCCGCCCAGTGCACGCCCAGCGTCAGCACGTCCTGGCGCGCCACGACGTCGCAACGTGGAGATTGTCTTGCAGCCACATGAACAGCTGAAGATGTCCGGCGTCAGTGTGAAGCTGGAGACGTTTGGGGATTTCGATGATGATGGCGAGAATCTGCTGGTCATTGAGGATGCCAATGCGCATGACATAGAGGCGGGCACGGCGGATGCACAGCTCGATATCCACGATGCGCATCAGGGCCGTTTGGTCCAACAGATACTGGAGACCCAAAAAGAGCTCGTTCAACAGATTAACGATCCTGACAAGGAGGATACCCAGACGAAGACGCATTCGGCGGGCACGCGTCAGAGCTCGGCGCGTCAAGTGAACGATCTGCGCGACATAATACAGACGATAACAAAATCGGTGAATCCATTGGGCAAACTAATGGACTTCATACCCGAGGACATCGATGCCATGCAACTGGAGTTGACCATGTGGCGGGAGGCGTACACACAAGCAGCCACGGAACTGAAACGGGAGCGGAGTCTCACCGCATCCGCAACGGAACCGATGAAGCAGCAGCTGCTCTCCATCGAGGCTAGCATTGTGGAGTACAAGGACCTGGTAGACGAGAGTCGCCATAAGATTCTGCAGAACAACGAACGCATATTAAAAATGCTAATGGAGCAATAAATTTGTAAATGTGTATATTTAATAAGATCTCATTAAAAAATTATATATATATATATATGTATAAATTGATTGTAAAATTGTAGAATAACAGTTCAATGGGTGGTAAACATTATCATTTTAATTATCTAAGGTCACTTAGTGTTCAAACCGAAACCGAAACGTGTGTGTAAATAAAGACTAATATTTGGGCACATTCACAGTGAGCAATGCGTGCAAAATAATTATATTTTTCCCACTGTGAATACAGCCTTTAAAAAAATTTATTTTTATAATTCTATTTACAAACAACGAATGTTGTTTTCTAGGCATCGGTTTCAACGGCAGCCTGCCTAGTGTCCGTTTCTGATTTCTCAGTCTCCTTGTCTTTACCTTTCTTGTCCTTGTCCTTTTCCATGACCTGGTCTTGCTCCTGATCTTCATCGCCTAGCACATATTCAATGACATCGTCGATAGGAAAATTGTTAAGCAGCGACTTTATCGAGTCATTGTGTATGACCACCGTAAAGAGAAGCTTGCAGTATTCACGCATGCGACTGCCATAATCCAATTCGGTATAGTTCTCGCCGCCCTTGTCCAGATCGTGACCACAGTTCTCGATGACCTTGCAGAGCACCGACTCCTCAGTGCTGTTGGGCCAGCCGTACTTCTTGAGTGTCTGCGGATCGACGAGCATGTCGATTAGCTTGGCAATGTTTTCCTTGAGCCTTACATCTTCTTCGCTGAGCACCTCGCCACTGAAATCATCTTCGCTCAACGGCTCATCATGATTATCCGCTATGGCAGCGGCCAAACTGGCCGCCAAAGATTTCCGTTGCTCTTTCTTGACCACTGGCGTCGCGGCCTGTTTCTGCTTCTCCTTGGATTCGGCCTTGACATCACCTTCAGCTGACGTCGCGTCGGTACCACCGGCAGCGTCGCCCTCCAAGGGCAAGATGGTGTACACCTCATTTTCGAGGACAATTGTCTGGGCGGTGCCGTCGCCCTCATCCACCAGAAACTCTCGCACCACCACTCCATTGCCATCTGTTTGGCTGGAGATAAGCGAACCAGCCGAAGTGTTTGCAGGCGCCACGTCCCCCCCCTTACCCTCCTCGGCGTCTTTGTCGTCGTCGTCGTTGTCCAGATCTATCGGTGCCACAACTTGGACGGTCTTCTTAGCCCGGCGCTTTGCTGGCGGTGGCTCCGTGCCAAAAATGTCATCCGGATCGCATTCGTGCACGCTGCGAATGTGATTCCTCAGCGTATCGGTGCTGTCGAAGTTCTTGTCGCATATGGCGCAATCGGTGCGCTCAATCACCTTGGCCGAGCGCTTGGCCCTCACCTGCTTTTCAGCTAAAAACGGGGAAAATCAGTTGGTCAACATAAATGTGAAAAGGTTAGTTAGTAGTTATGACTCACGTGAGTGGTCGCCTGCATCAACATGCTCCTGCAGCAGCGCACTAGTGCGGAAACTTCGGGGACATTCCGAGCAGGGAAAGGAGCGACGCTTCTGCCTCGAATGCTCCTTATCGTGACGTTCAAGTCTGAATGGTTGAGAAAAATCAATTTATTTCAGTTAAGGCAAATAAATCGGCATAGTTTTATGTTGGTTGTGGAAATCTTACTGTTTCTCTGTCTTAAACTTTTCGGTGCACTTGGAGCAGGGGTAGGGACGCAGATGCGTCTTGGAATGCGTGCGCAGCTGAGTGGCCTGAATGAAGCTCTTGCCACACTCGTTGCACTTGTGTGGACGCTCGCCCGTGTGTCGTTTCATGTGGCGATTGAGCACCTCCTTGACGGCAAAAGATTGACTGCACTGCAATTAAAAAATAAACAGGTATTTAACAAGGAATAAGGGAGATCTGTACAGCCACTAGTTACCACTGAACAGGTGTATGGTTTCTCGCCGGTGTGGTAGCGTCTATGCTTCTTAAGCGCCACTAAGGCAGAAAACTTCTTGTCGCAAAGATCGCAATCGAAAGGCTTCTCTCCAGTGTGGGTGCGTATGTGTATGCTTTAAGGATTTCAATTGGATTTGGTAATTATGCTCGACTATTTAATACCTATTACTTAAAATAACCCAGATTTATTCTCATTTTTTTACAGTAACAATATTTAATTAATCAATGAATATTTGCCCAAAATGGGTGTAGCATATAGAAAATAGTTAATAAAAATAGAAAATAGTGCCACCACTTTTTTAAATTACCGATATTTACTTTTCTCCAAATGTGCAAGTAAAAGTTGGAATTATATATTAGGTTGCCGTACTGATTGATTAAATTGTATCGTTTTTCCTGCCCCCATATAGTTTGTTGAACTTTATACAAAAAGTTATTGACTTTAATTAAATGTATTTGTGAAGGGATATTTTTGGGTCCATATGGTTATTATTATTTATAAGAATTTAGGGAAATGAGTTTTACCCTTTAAGTTTGGGACAAATAGTGAGTAAAATGTAATTGAAATATCTCCTTCTGTATGTCACATATATTTTTAAACTTTAATATTCCCAAACTTTTAAAGGGTAAATACTCTTTTTATGTATTTAAAAATGTGACTCACTTGAGCGTCGATAGACTGTAGAAGCAATTCTTGCACACATGACACATGTACTCGGGCTTCTTGACCACCTGGGTGCCCAGATGTTGTTTGAGATGGGCGCGCAGATTGTCGAGGCGATAGAATACGCGATCGCAGACCTTGCAGCTCATGGTATCATTTTCGTTGGCCGAACACGACGAATACTTCTGGTGGCGCTTCAAGTGATACGAGCGCGTAAAGTCCTTGCCACAGATCTTGCAGGCGAAGGGTTTGCCACGCAATTGATGCTGCTGCTCGTGCAGTTTCAGTAAGGCGGCGCTGCGCAATTTTGCATTGCATATGGAGCAGGGATAATCGTTGCTCTCGGAGTGAGTGATGAAAATGTGACGCTCGTAGCTGGTCTGTGTTTTAAAAGACTTGGGGCAATCGGGGCAATTGATGTGGCCCAGCTGGAGGATAAAAAATAAGATTGATTTAGATATATAACACATAATCACATAAATTGGGCTTAATTACGTGGAAGGTGTCGTAACTCTCGCTGCAGCAGAAGCAGATGTCCTTCTTTTCCATGACCACTGCATCCTTTTCGATCTTTTCCAGATTGTGGAGCATGTCAGCTTTGCGCAGATGATACCCACTGTCATAGCGGCAGAATTCTAAGTGCTTCTTCAGGCTCTTGACGCGCCGAAATGTCTTGTAGCACTTGCCGCACACATGCTCCAAAATCTCCTTGAGTTCACTGTTGCCAGCGTTACGATTTGTTGCACCAGTGCCCTCAGCGGTGCCCTCATCCTCATCATCATCGTCGTCGTCATCTTCCTCAACACCGGAGACAACGAATTCATCGTCGTTCTCCTTAGCGGCACCCAACTCCACCTCGTCGTCCGCGAGTATGAAATCAATGGTGTCATCATCATCCTCGATTTCCACGCTGCTGGCCGTCGTATTTTCTGATTTGCTGTTCTCACTCTTGACGGCCTGCAGCACATAGTGATCCATTTTCTTCTTTTTGCTAGGCGATGTCTTAATCTTGGTCGTCTCCACGGGCGTCGAGGCCGGCGCAACACGTTTCTCATTTAAGATCTTGACGATAGATGTTGGGGTCGCTGCTTTGCCACCGGAGCGCCGATCGCTACTGCTACTTTTGGGACTGTTCGCTGAATCATCGTTGTTGAGTATTTTGATGCTGGTGCGTTTCTCTTGCTTGACGCGTGCAGAGATTTTAGACTTAGCGGCTGTCACATCGTTGAGCAATTTCATGCGGGTGCCGTGACGTTTATCCTTGTTTGATGCCATTTTCTCAACGTCCAAGATTTCAATCACGTTGCTGCCGCCATCGCTGCTGGAACTGAGGGAGATCGCCACGGAGGCGTCCTTTCTCGAGCTCATTGAAAGTGATCTGTGGATTGAATAGGAGTAAGAGAAGTAGGCGGAAGGATGCCAAGGATCAGTGGGTGGTTGCGTAATTTAGCCTACTTTTAGGCTCGGGATTTATTTAAATTGATCACAGCACAGTCAGCACAGCAAGCGTCACGTCACCAACGCCTAGAAGCAGAGCGCACAATAAAAATGGCGGCGCCCCTGACACTTTGGTCGTGCGAGTGGGAGCGAGAACACTGTACTGTACCCATTGGATGAGGAATTGAAAAAGAACGCAACAAGTTTGCTGCGCTGCACAGCGTCAGTGCAGTGAAAAATTTATTTAGCGTTGAAAATAATTCTAATATAATTTGAAATTGTTGCATACTTTTCACTATTTAATAATTTTGTTGCCGGCTTTGGCGGAAGCACGTCCAACACTTAGATTTTAAATAACTTTTAAGAGTCAATGCTTGTTGTAAATACGATATTAATTACATCCAAGTTACACGCACTCACACTGTAGCCGTAATTTCTCTAATTAAATGTGAAACTTGCACCAAAGTCTTACGTTGTCTGAACTTGATGCCGATCTGAACTGACTGAAACGAGGCGAGGGAAACAGTTATACGCGAAAAACTCCAAGTGAGAGCGAGAGAGTTAGCGATCTCTTTTTATTTACTTGAAAGGCTAGTCTATTTTGTCTAAACCTATTGAAAATTATGATTTTCATATTGCGTGTGTGTGACAGTGAAAACAAAAATTTAATTGTAATATACTTAATGTACGCATATTTAATAAAAATTTCACTTACAGTTCACAGCTCGATTGCAGGCACGTATACAATGGCGATAGCGTCTGACTATTCACTGGTTTTGAACACAGCGGATCAGCTGTTCTGAAATAAATGTGACCAGCCACTAACTATCACTTATTATTACTCGCTAGAGGTTGTCGAGAGACTCTACGCTTAAAATCTTTTAACAATACATTTTTAAAATAGATTTAGTAATATTTATATTTGTTTGGCTGACTCAACATTGGTTACTAGAAAGTTGAATTCAAATCGGAGCAATTTCTGACATTTGAATACCGCGCACTAGGGCTGGGCGCTGCAGTAGATCACATTAGGTAACTATCGATTAACAATGTGAAAACGCGCACGAACTAGTCTTGTCATCGATAGTGTTGTTAGCGACATTATCGAAACTTGGTGCTTACTTTGCATTTCATATTGTTGAGTAAACTATTTTGTGATAGCAATTCAGGTAAACATTTGAGAATATTTTTGAAAATGGATAATTAGATCATTCTGTATTAGACGCTATGGCTGGCCTGTTCGATTCAACGCACACCGAGGGACCCGGTTTCGTGGGCATTCGCTTTTGTCAGGAATGCAACAACATGTTGTACCCCAAGGAGGACAAGGATAACAAAATTCTAATGTACGCGTGTCGAAATTGTGACTACAAGCAGGAGGCCGACTCCAATTGCATATATGTTAACAAAATTATGCACGAAATCGACGAGCTAACGCACATAGTGCCCGACGTGATATCCGATCCCACGTTGCCGCGCACGGAAGACCACGCTTGCCCCAAATGCTCGCATCGCGAAGCCGTTTTCTTCCAGGCGCAGACCCGACGTGCCGAAGAAGAAATGCGACTCTACTATGTGTGTACAAATCAGAATTGCACTCATCGCTGGACTGAGTAGAAACAAAACAAAAAGCCGGCTTCATTTACACAATTGTATAAATTGCAATTAGTTCTAGGTATAATTATTATATTTTGTAAACTAAGCGCATTGCACATTGTACAGGTTTGAGAGCTGCGACATTGGCGCAGCCACAAATACTTCTCATTGAACGTAACAGCAGATCCAAGTATTTGTTATTCTATGCAGCATTCAATTGATTATCAATGAAATATGGTTTTTGAGAGATAGCGAGAGAGAGAGGAAGAGAGAGAAAGATTCACCCTCTCTCTGATATGCAAATATATCACAGATCGTCGCAATGACAAGATTCAACATATATCTATCAAACAAAAATACAAATACAATAATAAAAGAATAAAGCAAATTAATAAACAAGTTTCTTGTGCGTGTTTTCAAGCTGTTGTTCTAGCTTGCCAGCCCAGCCAGACGACAGTTTGTTGTTAGAACTTGGTTGTTTAACATGTAGTAAATGTTTAAGAGGGCGCATCAAATAAAAAAATATAAAAACTAAAAAGAATTCGAATTCGAGCTATGGCAAAAACAAATCAAACTGAATCTACGGCCGCGGCTGCCCAGGATGAGCCCAAATTAAATTATTTGCAAAAATTGTGGCGCTATCGGCATTATTTGGTCATTGAGCCGTTTTTCTTTTTCTACTTTATGGCATCGGTTTTTAATCAAGTGGCCCTGCAGAATTTTCCTCTGGAAAAGGCGTGTCGCGTTAATCTCGGATACAATATTATCACATGTACCACCATGCTGGACAAATCCGAATTGGGGATCGATTGTGATGATTTCAATTTCGATAATACTACAACGGGAGCCACAGCGGAACAGAGTCTCTTGGACATATACTCTAGCGGATTTAATTATACAGTTTGCAAGGCGGAAATAGAGGCGCAAAAACTATCCGCTGATGTTTCGGGAAAACGCGCACCGATTGGTAATATAAACATACACACATCTAAACATATAAATATTTATAATAATCATATGCACACGCAAACAGACAAATTTGTTTTTATAAATAAATGCAACCAGTTTTTGAATCTTCTCATTGCCCCTTTCTCATCTTTCAGGTTTCATTAAAAATAAATGCCAAATAGCTAAGCAAAAAACAAATGTTTCGCATTCTAAGTATAAATGTTTGTAGACATGAACATATAGAAAAATATGTTGCGACATAATTGGCAGTTGATGGATTCCCCGATTATTAAATATCAATCATTTGCCAGTTTTCTCTTCTGAATTCTCTAAATTCTTTTCGATTACATAACTTCAAGTTTTATGGGCGGCTTAATTTAATCACTGTTAAGTCTTAAATTATAGCCAAGTTAGTGTCCAAACCGGTTAGTTGCACACATTGTATTTTATGTGTGTTTATATTTGGATATATTTTAACCTTTAAGTTATTGCCATTGCCAAGGCAACTAATTTGTGATTAGATATTTACAAGCTATAAGAGCTAAACAGTTGATTTCATGTCAATAAAATGTTAATTGACACTCATTACATCACTATTGTAAGAGAAACATCAATAGTTTAATTAATTGACTATTGTGTGTTTTGTGGCAATTATATTTCATTTACATATTTGCCACAATGTGAATTCAAATTTTGATAGTCTTCAAGAACTCTTCAAATGATTTGTCATTTTTAAATTATTATCGCAATCACTGAGCGATAATTGC
Organism: Drosophila dives; assembly: GCA_035042365.1. Lineage (NCBI taxonomy): Eukaryota > Metazoa > Arthropoda > Insecta > Diptera > Drosophilidae > Drosophila > Drosophila dives. Next base: position 4,709,915 of record JAWNLJ010000442.1, read on the forward strand.
TTACTTACCTCAAATATTGTCCAAATTGTTAATATTTAAGTAATGTTGAATTCTTATTCCCAACCACTAAGAAAAAAATCAAAATTACTTACTCAATTCTAGTACAAGGTTATAAGTTAAAAATTCATAGTATTTTACAAATTTGTGTTGATTGAATAACTTTATTACTCTAATAATTACTATAATTAACTGTGTTAAATATTTAATTGAGTAAATAAGATTAAAATAATTAGTTCTATTAAAAAACATTTCAAATTAATTATAGCGATTATTCTGAGTTTCAAAATTTGAAGCAGGGCTTAACTGAAAGTGTATATAAAAATCAAAATGCTGCTTGTGAAAATCAAATTGCTTATGTAAAATTTCATATTTAAACCGGTATTCAAATAAGATTTGAAACACAATTGACTTCGAGCGATTATCGTGTTCTTATATATCTTTTATATTGTTCATTTTTAGCCGCCATATTCCCGCTGATTGTGCTGCTATTCGCTGGAGGCTGGTCAGATAGATATAACAAGAGGAAACCATGCATGATCCTGCCCATCGTAGGCGAAGGCTTATCGTTTCTCTGTGAGTGGGAAACGGTCTTTATTTATATATTGTTTAACTGTAATTTGTGCTTCATCTGACAGGTTTGACGATTTCGGCCATTTTCTTCGATAGCCTACCAATGGAATTTGGCATGTACCTCGAGGTTATTGTGCCCTCCCTGTGCGGTGGCTTGACCTTCTGTCTAATGGCTGTCTACAGTTATATTACGATAGCCACACCCGAAGAGGATCGAGTGTTTCGCTTTGGCATCTTTGCCATGTTTGTCACAGGTGTGCCATTCCTGGGTGCCGTTAGTGGAGTGCTCTTTACCACGTTTGGCTATGTCAGTAAGTTTGATAAGTTTAAACGGTTACCAAGAATGCATTAAGTTAACAAAATTATTTAAATTTCAGTATCATTCGCTTCGGCTGCTGTCTTTCAAGTTATTGCCATACTTTACATCGTTTTCTGCATCAAGGAGATTAAGCCAAAGCCAAATCCACCCAATGAGCCAAGTAGCACTGAGCCGCCCAGATCTCAGACACATGCAGCTGATAATATGGCCTATGAGGTAACCAACTTGGATGAATTGCCAGTTACCAAGAATGTAAATTTCCAGCTGACGCCACAATTGGAGCCACCCAAAGTGGAGCCACCTCCAGTGCCAGAACGTCGCTCGTTGTTGAAGGAACTCTTCGATCCCACACTGGTGATGGACTGCCTCCGTTTTCCGCTGGTGAAGCGCAAGAATAATGGACGCCTCCTATTGATTCTATTGATATTGGCTTACTTTTTGACCTTGGGACCCAACACGGGTGAAAATGATTATTGGTATCGTTTCACATTGAAGAAGTTGAACTGGAATGGCAACGACTTTAGCATCTTCTTGACCATCTCGGGCGGTGCGGCTCTGGTGGGCACATTTATTGGCACCGCCATTCTCAGTAAATTGCTCAAATTCTCCGATCCAACTATTGGCATTTTGTCTGCCCTCGCCATTGTGTTCTCCCGCGCCCTCTATGTAAGTAACTTGATCTCTGATCTGGGAGTTTTTATATATTTTATTCATATTCAACAGGCCTTTGCCACCACCACCACATCCTTCTATGTGGCCAGTGTGGTGGACATGTTTGTCAGTCTGCGCGTCATCGCTATTAAAACGATTGGAGCAAGTATTGTGGCTGGCGATGAGCTGAGTGAGTCCCCTCATTACATGCCCAAAAGAGATCTCAAGTAACGCATTTCTATTTTAGGCAAAATGTATTCCATCTTTGGCATCAGTGAACCCATTGGCCAGTTCATATTTCCGCCCATCTACAGTGCAATTTATCAAAATACCGTCGACTCTTTTGCAGGCGCCTTCTTTCTGCTTGGCGAAGTCTTTTATATTCCCAATGTGCTCGTCTTTGTGTAGGTCTTCAAATTAGTATGCTGATATACCTTAATTTTTAATTAATTCATTTTATATTTATAGACTCTGCTATTTCCTGATGCGCCGCCGCAAAGCCAACGAGAAAAAAAATGCCGTGGAACTGGCACAAAATAACGAAGCCAATGCGCAATCGAATCCTGCCAACGGCACTGAGATTACTAGTCTTTAAGTCCATATATATCTATATATATCACTCTGTACATATGTACATAAATACTTATTGCTGTATACGGCAAAAAAAAGTCAAGTTTAGATGTTCTGCTAAATATAAACCTAATTCGTAAGTCAGTCGAAGAATTTGAGTGTTGATTGCTGTGCGAAGAGCTGCAGGCGAAATACTTAGCAGAAAAAAAAATAGGAAATAAAATTATATCGAAGCTTTAATACTCTTGAAAAAACAGGCACTATTTGGGCACATCTGAATTGAATGATTTGGAGCAGTCGATGTTAATAAAAAAAGAGAGTTTCATCGAGTTTAATTATTGATTCAATCCGGATGCAGCCAAAATTGATGTTAGCTTTAAAACTCAGCTTTTGAAGTCATTGTGGGTAGAAAATGTTCCAATTCATGATTTTGGATAAGAAAGAGTTTCTTAAATTAGTAACACCCCTCATGAGAAAATTTTTATATACTCTGCAAGGGTATTAAAGTCCAAACCTTTTCAATTCAACTACTCAGCTACAGTGCTTTATGCCTTGGCTGATTTCTTTGGCAGGACTTGTGGCAAGTGGCAATTTTCCAATCAGCAAATGCATTCAATTTGATCAGCCACCCGGTTTGCTGGGGGCGTGGCCATGTGGGCGCTAAATGCCACATTGGCTACGCATAAAAACAATTGCCAACTAATAATCTCAGTTAATCTGCATGTGCTTGAAGGCAAATCAAAAGAGGTGGCAAGGCGGAGGGATAAAAGTTACCCCTTTTTGACTGAAACTACGTTTATGGCCGTGTTATTTTAACGAAATTGCACTTTGCTCCAAAGCATATAAAAGGCGATGTGAGCAGCAATAAAGGCTCAGACACTGATTCGACCTGGTTGTGTGCGGTTTTGCACTGAGTTATTTCGTTATTGTGAATATTTTTGTTATAAACAAAGTTTTCGCATTTAAAACTTGTGTACTTAAGTAGTGATTACTTTTGGTTGTTTGCTTATACACTTTAGAGTCGTCGTAGAGTAATCATGTTGCGTGTCCTGTTGCTGCCACTGTTTCTCTTTACCCTCTCCATGGCTTGCATGGGTCAGACATTTCAGTATTCTCGAGGCTGGACAAATGGCAAACGAGCACCGCAACCAGCTCTACTGACAAATAATCGTAATCTGGGTCTATTGGATCTGTACGACATTCAGGATAAGCCTACTGATCTTAAGTTGGAACGGTAAGCAAATTGCGATGGATAAAATATTTCAGATATATATTTTTTTAAAATGTATTTGCTTAATAACTTTCTTACATATTTGATATAATTTTTTACCAAAAGATAGGAAATAAGCCTTCTCGTTTATAATTAAAGAGTTTCGATTTTCAATACAAGCTGATTTATATTTTTCGTTAAGTTTTACTATTAATTTAAGTAGTTGATTACCATAAATCAAATTTAAAGATAATCTAACAATTATAGATTAAACCTATTTTTAAATTATTTTACAGATTGATTGAGCTTGATTTAAATACAAAATTGTTCTATATATTTTTTGAGTGTTGGCAGTATAATAAATTTTTCTCCAATTTCACAGGTGCCTGGTGCAACTGCAGCACTTTGTAGGCAACGCGATGATGCGTCGCTCCTTTGCCAACGCTTTGGCCTACAATGCTAATAGTCCCGAGACGGAATCGGAAACTAGTGGGCTGCGCCTTCATCCCCGAACAAGTGCCAATAATAATAACAATAACGAGAACAGTTTGTACTCAAACTCAAATCATCATCAATCAAATGAGATATTCGAGGCCCTGGCAGCTTCTGCGCCAGGCGTTGATTCCGTGGAGCCCAACGATTATGGCAAACATTAAAGGACCAAATTCTGATTTTATTAATAATTATTGTTATTAGCAAAAAATGCTACAAAAATTTAAAAAAAATTAAGTGATTTATTTAATACTTGTATTATTATTGCAGTGAAATAAAAGTTGAATTTAAACTGAATTCAAACTTATTTTTTGGGGGCTTTAAAAACATCTTTTATAAATGTGCTTCTTTGCGGATTGTATTATAATAAAGTACTTTACTAATTTATATATGAAAGAAAATTCTCTTTACTCTTTACTCTTCGCCAAATGTATTACTAATGTGTTTAGATGGATTTTGACATTACCTGATTTAAAACTATTAAAATAAAAGAAAATTTAAAAATTGTAACTGGCTTCAATTATAGCTGGTTCGTGTATAGGCTAAGTGGGTTGTGGCTTGCGCTTATTAGACTGTGGCGCCATCTTAAGTTGAAGTGTACGGATAACCGTTTGATGCCTGTGGGCTTGATTACCAAACGGTTATTTTACATAACCGTTACAATTAAACATTTATATAAATAATATTTCTAGAAAAAAAATAGAAAAGTACATATTACTAAAAAAATATATGCAGAAAATAAAATTTGTACTACACATCGATATTCTACTATTCAAATATTTTAAGTTATTTTTTTGGTTATATTCTTAAATTTACATAAAACATATTACAGTTTTTAGAGAGCTAATAGTTATTAAATTTGCCGCTAAACGCCATTTTGTAATCGCCAATAATGCTTACAATTAATGAGATAATCCGAATTGGCATCATCAATCAAAAAAGCTCTTCAAAACATTTAAGGGGATGGAATTGAACGATTATGGTAAACATTAAATAGAAACGGGTTGAAAAAATCAATAGGAACGAAAATATAAAATATTTATAAACACTTGTATATAAATGGGCAAAAATGTATATATATAGATATAAATAAATATATATACCGAATTTGAGTAGTGTGCGTTCATTCAATATTAATACAGTAATTTAATGAATCATAATGTTATATGGATGTTGGATATAAAAGCGCATTTATGACAAATGCTGTGTGCGCCAAGATGCGAAAATGTTGTTTTGTTGGCACGTTTTTGTGCCGCCTGCCTTCATGAAGAACAGCAGACATTTAATTTGGCCAGGGGATGAAGTGAATACTGACAAGCCGAACAGTTGAACATCCTTGTAGCTAATTACTTTAAGTGGTTTGAGAGCGTTAGTTGAGGCTAAAATGTGCCTTGTGCCTTGTGCACCTGTTACTGTAGTTGAACGCAAGTGTGTCGCTAGTGACCGATATGAAATCAAACGTGGCTGCCATAAGGCTGAGCCAGCTCATCATTCACGCAATCCCTTCATAAAAAAGATATATGAAATAGGCACGCAAAAAGAAAAAAAAAAAAACTATGCAAAGCAAAGGAAAACAAAACAAAACGCAGTTTTCCAATTGAATTCCTAACAAGCTAATCGATCCTCGGGGAGGGTGTGCAAGTGTGTGCACACACACACACAAACACAGAAACAGACGGACACACTTCGCACGCACGGCCTCGGGTGCTTTGGGAATATGAATTTATATCTTTTAATCTGCGACAGTCCGATGCGCAGGACTATTTCATTTCCCCGTTGCGGAGGCTGGCAAAAATAAAAGTGAAATTAAGGACGCAGGACATATTTCAACAATGCAGCAACGCAAACGCTGCGCTGTTTACTGTTAATGTCAAGTGGGCCTTCGGGGGTGTCAAGTGACGCAAGGACTTCGTCTCTCTCTCTACCTCTCTCTCTCTCTCTCTCTATCTTTCACCCTCTCTACTTTAATTCCAGTGGCTAGGGTTGGGTGGGGTTTGTAGAAAGTATGAGTTGTAATTGCATTAAAATGCAATTGGAATTGCTGTTCGTTCAGCTCTGTGCTCTGTTGTCCTGTGCTTTCCCAGACCCTTCTCGCCTCTCGTCATCGACATTCCCGTTGAGTGCTCTTCTGTGCATTGAGCGTAGGTGTCACCCAGTCGCCCTGTCGCCAATCCTCCCTATGTAGGTGCCATGTGGCTACGTAAATTGTATTGAAAGCTGCTTTTAACGCCCATTCATGTGGATATCACTGAGTTCAAGTGACCGGCCATCAAGAACAGGTCCTTGTGCAGATGACATGCGACTGAAATTGGTTATAACATCTGGAAATCATTGACCAAACAATCTTTTTTAATATCTGCTTGAGAGCTATTAAGTAATTGTATTTATGTTATTGTATTTCAATGTTTATTTATTTATTTATTGGCAGTAAAGTTAACGAAATTATAACTGACTTTAAAATTTGTTAACTTTAGTGCAGTTCAACTTAAAGTTCATTGCAAAAAATAATAACTATTGATTCATCAGATAAGCTTTAAAATATGATCCCCAATGTCAATAATTAAAAGTATTAAAGGAAAACTTCAGATCTCTTGTATAAAATAATCACTTTTACTCAACCTTGTTACAGATATTTAGGGAAGAAATTTACTGGATTATGAACAAAACCAATAAAATATATATTTCCTTAAGAAAACATAATTTTCAATGGCTTGATTTAATTTTACTCAAACTAAATAATTATCATCTATGATATGAGATAGGTTTAATCAATATCATCAGTAGTTTGTCCAGTTTTATGTTTTCATATTATTAGCGGATCTATTAAATATTAATGACTATTGGACAAGCATTTTCTATTGCTTATTAGATCAGATACGATAACTGAAATTTATTGATGTTTTTTTTAACCAGTGTTACAAGTTTAATCTTTGAAGCACAATGACAATGATTTAAAATTAGTTTTATGGTTTTCCTATGTTATACTTAATAGAATAAAATTAAAATTTTAATATTTAATTAGTTGGACTTAACTTAGTTCAAAATTACTATTTCTTCCATATGTATAAATATTATTCTATTTTTATGTTAGGAAAAATGTGTGCAAAATTATGTATTTCCTGTTAGCTTTTCTGAATGGGAGTCTTTTTTTGACTTAATCGAATAATATGTTAGTTTGGTATGAAAAGATCTAAATGTAAACTTTCCCAGGACACTTAACTCAAAGTGCATTTGTAGCATCTGCTGTTGATCACTCTGGGATCAACTTTTATCAGCATCAAGTGCTGAGAAAATCTCAACACTTGCAGAAGAACACAGCAAACAGCAAATGAAAAGACAACAAACATCACTCCCCCTTTAGCGCCCCCTCACCAACAAAATAGACAAACGGATAACAATTATATTAAACATGCAAGCAAAACAGCATTGACACTGGATTTGTAACAGGATACGCGTGTAACCACGAAATGGCAAGTCCTTCAGTCAACGCACAGGCAAACAGGCAAACTGGCAAACCGGCAAACAGGCAAACAGCGATAATGCGTAAAACACCCTTTCAATTAAATATTTGAAAACAACATTTGGCAATTACACAATTGACACCAGCTGAGGGGTGGCACAATCCACCCTCCACATATCCTGCTCCTGCTCCTGCTCCGGCTCCTGCAGAATCGCTACTTGCCATTATTTCGGCGCAACTTCATCAATTTGAAATGCTGGAGCGGAAGCGGAGGAATTGGAAGGAGGCACGCGTGTCAATTCTCGCCGCGATCCGGTCTTGGCCACCGCAGGGATTTGAATAGAGGCATAGGGAGGGGCAGGGAGTAACAAACAGTGGCAGGTTCATAAACAACATCAACAAGGACAAGTTGCGCTCGTTAAACATTAGTCAACATGAACATGACATGCCCATGCTCCTGTTGCCGTTCCCGTTCCTGTTCCTGTTCCTTCCCCGTTTTCACGTTCGTTTTTGAAATGTCGTAAGTCGTGGGCGTGTTTTTTTTTGGTGGTTTTTTTTCCTTCTTTCTTTTTATTGTTTTGGCCATTCGTTTGTCGTTTATTTTTACAACAGGCCATTTATTTGGCCAGCAAACGGGACACAAAATCTGTGGGATTTGCGTATTTTAATATGCATTTGGGAAAAATTTGGCATGCCAAATAGAATGGAGTTGGGGAGCTTATGAAGGTTTAGTCGGATATATCTAAATGAGTTTCGTTTCATTTCAATTTCCGTGCTTTGCAGCTACTCCCTTCTTTTATTCTGGAAATGCGTGAACATTCTTGGCCTCGATGTGATTGAGGCAATTGCCGGGCTTTGCTGCTGCATTATTTATGGCCCGGCTACGAGTTTTGACTTGGCTCAAGGAACAACAACAAGGAAAAAAATTACGCAAAAATCAAAATTTACCCAGAAGGCCACTTACAAAAGTCCGGAGCAGTCCAGCAGTTTAGACGAAGGCCAAACAACAACTGGCCAAAAAGGTCAATTTCTCGTGAAACAAATAAAAAATGCAAATGCTGCGCGTCCATGAAATGGACAATTGGGAATGAGCGCAATCAAGAAACGAGAAAATAACACAATACAATAAGAAACTGAGAACCAAGAAGAAGGTGATGAAGAATGAGAGTAAGGCAACCTACAAATGAAATGAAAGTCTCGCTTTTATAAGTGGAAATCTTGCTCAATTTGCCAGCTTAATTTGAATATTTCAACAGGCAGTTCGTAAATAGACTTCAGAGATTTGCAGCAAGAATCTTTTGTGTGTTTTTTTTTTATTTTGGAAGTAGTTTGATTATTTAGCAGACTCTACTCTCTATTTTTAATTGGGGCATTGAGATTTGTTAAGCAAAAGTATCGAGGCAATTTTCACGCTAGAACTCTAATGGAATTCGGCATAAATTTTCCAGCCTTCTTAAATATTTGATGAGGTTTTTCTTTTTGTGGACCAAACGAAGCAATAAAATTGAAATGTTGTTTTCCTTTTCTTGCCTAGCTCGTCAAAGTCAGCGATTTTGTTGTTGTTACTGTTTTATTTACAGCGTTTTATTGGCTGGTCATAAATTTGTGTGTTTGGCAATAATTACATATATATATATATATAGAGAAAATCGGTGCTCTTAATATGCTACGTGAACTTAACCCAGGGTCCACAATGCTGCTAGCTGTTGACATTTGTGGCCATGACTGGGGGAAAGTGGAGATTCGGGCAAATAAAAAGCAACCCTCGCAGCTTGGCTGACCACTCAATTCACATTGAGTTATATCGTCTGTCTGAATCTCTGTCTGTCTGTCTGTCTTTTTGTGTGACTGTGTGACTGCTTGTCTATTGAAGTGGAGTGGGTTTTTGGCACTGGGCACGGTCTTCGTCCTGCTCCTGGCACTTTACACTTTCCACTCCATTCCTGGCTTTTAACTTTTTATGTTGCTGATGTGATTTTGCACTCAATTGAAAACAACATGATTAAATTTTCATGTTGCTTGGAATGTGTGAAACACACAACTCCATCTCGTTTCCCAATGTACTCCGATGTACTTAATTTTATTATCAAATATAAATCATCGATTTGCTCAATAGAATTAGGCGAAGTGGATTTTACTATTTTTTAGTCGTTTTTAATAGTATAATGATTTCAACACATACATATATAAAAATGATTGACTATTGGTCAGATGAGATAACTAAAACCTCTGATAAGTATCTGTACGAGTGAAAATAAAAATTGTATACAAGGAGAAATCGAATTTGATAAGACACAAAATTGTTCAGAATTATTCGACTATTAATAAATTAATTAGAGTTTCTTAATATTATACTTAGGGAAGTTCAAATTGGTTAGGTTTGACTGAATTTTAACAAAATGCTAATAAAAAAACGATTAAAGAAACTATAAATTATACTAAAGATTTTAAAGTTATCTCTTCCGATCGGTTGTTTTCTTTCGATCGTTTCTATATTCTGTATGCACCATTCAAGTACTCATAAGTTAAGATTGAATTGTATAAATATTTTGCATTAATGATTATTTATATATATATTACAAATAATAGTTTATATTCTCCATCTATTTATTAGACATACAAAAAAATGAATACTTAAATTGTTTTTACGTATTATTTTAAAATTCCAACTAATTAAAATCAATTATAAATATATATAAGTATTGATTAACATTTGTTATTTTTGTTATTTATTATTGCACTTAGTACTTAAAATGCCTGTAAAATAAGCAATTTAACAAGAGTATTTAGCATTTTATTCTTGTTTCGGATAATTCATATTCTCATGGGTGCTATTTTCTTGCTAGTTTTGACTGGATTGACAGATTGTACATTGGTGCGGGGGGAAACCCTTTCCAAATCATTTAGCCAGTCAATTAATTGCCAACAGCAACAGTAAGAACAACAACACCAACAAACACCCGACAAACAACATGTCATCATGAGCAGCAATTAGCATATTCTTTGCCCACAACAAACTTAAATGCCATATGGGAAACTAAACAAAAAACTGAAAAAAAAAATAAAAGCACAAACAAAAAGCAAAAAACAACAATAAATACAAAAACAAAACTGTAAGCACATAAGCCTAATGACAAGCCAAATGATTAATTCACCGAACGGCGCTGTGTGGTCATTAGAAGTGCTGTTAGTTATCGCCGTCTCACCGGATCCCAGGTTCTAGTGGTAGATCCGCACAAATATAAAATAGTTGGAAAAAAATATGTCCCGTTTGGGCATAATGGCTGCCCATGCTATCGGGGGATGCATGGCTCCGCACTCCATTTACTTCATGTACTAATTTTAATAGACTACAGTTATTTACTATGCCATATGTACATATGTGCAGACAAAGGCAACTAATGACAGTATGTCCTCTCTCAGACAAACGTTCTTTTTACAATAAAGATACCCTGTAATTATTATTATCTATGCACTTGCCTTTAGATTGTCTGTCTTGACTGTACGGCACAAAAATCTTCCAATAATAAGTTATTTTATTTATGATTTTTCTTTAGAGCTTGTAACGCAATTATTAAAATTTTATTTCTGCAGTTAATCGTAATAGATAAAGCAAATATTATTTTCCATAATATTTAAATATAAGAGTAAGGATTTCATACACTTTTCAACAGCAAAAAAATAAAATTAATTTACATTAAAAAAGTAATTTAGATTTTTATTTAAAAGAAACAAATTAAACTGTTTGTTCGCTTCAAAATAATAAGAGGTATCTGCTAGTCGACAGCATTTTCAGCTTGTTGGTTTTTAGGTAGGTTGTTACGTTGTTAAAAATGGTTTCCTTTATGACAGAGTTTTTTATGACTGTCATGTGGCAGGTTGACAGGCCAACCAGCGACGACCATAATTAGAGGCTAGACGTGCCACCGTTAGCAAAACGAACTACAACTGTAACTGCAACAACAACAACAACAACAACTACACACAACAATAGCGACTCATATTTAATTTAAATGTCTCCATGATGGCCGCTAATTATTTGCTGTCACTGTGTGCCGTCTACTGTGACTGCGACAGGCATTGTGACTCTGCCTGCAGACTGTCAAAACTTTGTTTATTTCGCTACTTTTTTTGTTTTTTTTTTGTGTATCGTCAGCTATTCCCTAAGCTTTTCATTCTTTTGCTATTGTTATGAATTCTGTTAATATGAAAATTGCAGCTAGAAATTTGTTGCTGGCTGAAAAACTAATTTGAAAATGGTTTTGCTTTGTGCCCAGACTGGCAAATTTTGAATGAGTGAGTGTGCCCGGTATACGGCGCCCATTTGCTTGGCTGTACTTAAATCCCTTTCAATCTATCCATAATCCAAATTGACATGGCAGACATGACCAAGAGGCTTCACACAAAATTCTCCTCAGGCCACACAGTTTTTGATGTCTTGTTGACCAACCGCAGGGCTGTTCATTTGTATTTTTCATATCCACTCTGCCATCAGACACACATACACACACACACTCTTGCACACACTCGTTACCAAGGTGGAGTCCAGCTGAAGCCACCCTCTCTGGTCACTTTTAATTTGCCTTTCTTTTTGCTGATTTTTGGGCTACAAAACTTTTATGCCAGGAGCAGACCTGTGGCGCCTGTCATTCCAATAAGTGGACACAAATAGATTGTGTTCTGGCTACGGATTCAGTTACGGCTACAGCTTCCAAGTGCCTGTCCGCAAGTTTGCTCAATAATCAATCAAACCTGGTAGCGCTACAAGACTTGGCAGCCAATTAGAGCCACATCCCCATCAGCACTCGACAGTCGGCATTTGTTGCATGCAATGGTAGCACAAAGTAAGCTAACGAATAAATGGAGGAGCATCCTCATTACACAGAAATATATGGTAAGGTATAAAACAAAAATTGTCCAATTAAACGCAATTTATGCGAATTTCCAAGTAGACAATACACTGAAAAAAAGTAGGAAAATAAAAGAAGAACGTTGCTTGAAATTCAAGCACAGCAAATAGAGAATTGGTTTGTTTGAATATTAATTAACAACTATAAAACTTTTTTAAAAAAAATATAAATACATTTACATGGGAACAAAATTTAAAAAAAAAAGTACTAGATATTTTTCCCAATTATTTTTACTCTTAAGCTTATTTTTTTCCATTAATTTCGTTTACTATTTAATTATTTATTCCTTTAATAAAATAGCTATGTATTAAAAACATTAGACAAACACAAAAATTGAGATTATATATCTTTAAGAAGAGCATCTTAGTTTTAAATACGTTAATAATGTAAACTTAATATTTAATAAGCTGAAAACCTTAACTGTTATTGATGGTTGAATATAAGCTAGCTCAAATATTTAGACTTAAAGTTAGCTTTGTATTTGTATAAACAAAAAATGCCTTCTTTAAATAAAAATTAAATGCATTTCAATTTCTGTTCTTCTTCGTAGTTACGCAACGTGTGTGCTCATTTTCTTTAAGTGTATACAAAGGAGTAGCTGGAGCAACAGCGGCGAATGCCAAATTAAAAAGGTGTCTCTGTTGAAGTTTCAATAAAAGAGCATTTGATCGCTGACCGACAGACAAACGGACGGTCAGGACAGACCGGACGAACCTCAAAGGTCTGCAACTTTGTGGGCGCCGTCTTGCAACTTGTTGCCGAAAATGGTTTACTTCCGCACAGGCGACCACCAGCAGCCAACGTTGCCACTTGTAGGAGTTCAAGTCTAGAGCCCGCTGCCGGCGCTAATGTGACAGCGGCCAACACTTTAAGGGCCTTTGTGGCCAAAAAAAAAAATATATATAGGGGATTGGCCTACCTGCTGTCGGAGCCAGGCGGCGTCTGTTTGTTTTGCCTTTTAGCGCAAAAAAACACGTAATATATTTATAATGAAAGGCCGCTGGATATAATACATCCAAGTTCAGGGTCCTCCAATGGCTAATTGTTGTTGGTTTTTGTTTGGATTGAGCATATGGGTTATCTTCTTTCTTTGTTTTTCAAAAGAACATGCATTATCACATCAAATAGTATATCCGGCCAATTGCTATCGATAAATCATGTTTATCGTCCCTTAATTCCCAATAAATCATAAATGCTTCTTTGTGTTCTTTGATTTCGTAATGTATTTATTTTCATTTCATTTTGTTGTTATGTTAGTAATATGTTTAATATTTATTATTTAAGTGTATAATACTAGGTAATGCCTTTCGACTTACGACTAACGTACAATACAAGCCATATATTTCAAATTTTGTGTATTTATTATTTATGTTTTAAAGTTGACATTTTGAGATGCATTTTTTTGTTGTTGTATTGAACAATAAACAAAAGGGAAACACTGCGCTACAAACTAAGAGAAACTACTTAAACTTAAATCGAGTACTTAGCAATCTAAGTGAATATAGTTATTATAATGTATGTCTAAAAAGTAAAGCTAAATATTTACATCTTGCAACAACATGTTGATTAATTCACAATGAACTTTCTCACTGTACACATGATTACTTTTTTTTTTGCAATTTACTCGTATCTTGTATCTATATACAAAGCAAACTTTATCACAAATAAACCTCATACTCATACATATATGAATTCCTGCCTATATGCAGACGATTAGCAGCCAGCGGCATGTGACGCCTCCGCCCAGGGCTGCAGACCGTGCAGCGCCGCAAGTGGCGCTCCATTGACGCCGGTCTGGGAGTTCAGTGGCGCTGTCGGGGGAGCAAAGCCTTTGCTAATGGCTTCCGCCTGTAGGGATAACATCAGGCGATTGGCCGCCTGTCTCTCCGCCTCGCGTTCCTCCGCCGTTTGACGTCTGCAAGTAGGAAAGAGAGAGAGAGAGAGTGAGATATTGCGTAATGTTTCCAATAAAATCAATTAAGAGTTGTAAGAGAAAATTCCTGACTTGGATATATCCGTCATAGAATATATTTTTGGTAAGCCTTATATTAAAAAGAAACATTATCTTAGGAATGCCATAGATCTGTCCATCTAAAGTCAGAAAGTCACCTAATACCTCGTCTTAAAATTATTAATAGTTAAACTGAGAGCAAGAATTCATTGCTATTTCCTGCTTCAAGCTGGAAGATAGACTTACATATGTTTAAAGGTCTCTTGAAGACGGGAGCCCTCAAAATTTAATTTTAATTTAGAAAAAATATAGATTTGTACTAATAAAGCTGTATAATATTTTTGGAAAACTTTATATTAAAAAGAAACATTATCTTAGGAATGCCATAGATCTGTCCATCTAAGCCTCAGACTGAGTCACCTCGTCTTAAAATTATTAATAGTTAAACTGAGAGCAAGAATTCATTGATATTTCCTGCTCCAAAAAACTTCAAGCTGAAAGATACACTAACATATGTTAAAAGTTATCTTGAAGACGAGGGCGCTCAAACTCACATCTTAATTTAGAAAACATATAGATTTTTAGTACAGAATTGCCAAAGATCCCTCAAAAAAGCATAAACAAATTCAATTAAAGTACACCATTCAAGCGTATAAAGGGATTTGATGAGACTTATCAATTCAATGACATCGGTTAATGTGCATATTCATTATCGAAATGCAATTTGCCAGAGCGAAAGTTGACAGCGGTGGCAGATGGGAGAGGGGAGGTAGAGTTGGGGGCTGGCTCATCAAGTCATTATGTGGGTGGCTTATTAAGACCATTTAAAACTAATCAAATCAAGTATGCTGATTGCCACAATACCCGGACACAATTACGGCCACGCTGGAATGGAATTGTTTCGCTTTTGTTTATTGAAAATTAATTTCGAAATGCCTTGCGTAAAATTACATTTTAAATGTTGCGCTTAAATGGGATTTAAGCCAAATAACAACGGCAACGGTAACAATTTGTGTGTGTGTGTGAGTCTGTGTGTGCCAATAAATTATTCAACTGCAATTGCAACACGTCCTTTTGCTGCTGTTGCAATCCTGTTGCAGTTATTCCATCTTCCATCTGCACGGCTCGTTCTAGTTTCCCTCCATTTTCCTCTTGCCCCTTTATTTTGCGTTTGCGCAGCATTTATGCTCTAATTGTGGCCACCCCCATATAAACTCATACACACACCAACACTTACTCACACACACAGACATGCATGTGGGGTTGTTTTTGCCATCGCTCGCCATATTGAATATTTCATGATTTAATGAAGTTCTTTCGGTTGCCAACTAAATACGATGACGTCGAGCTCAAACTTTTGTCCCTTAAATACTATCCTAAATGCTCAGCTCGTTAGTGTGCGAGTGTGCGACTGTGTGTGTGTGTGTGGTTGTGTGCGTCCCACACATGCCATGATTGTATTATAGTTTAATATGCTATCATTACGGCTTTCATCAGCAATGTCATCATTCAAACTACAAGTTCATAACTTGAATGCGAACTTATTAAAAATTCATTTACAAAATTTCAGTCGAGTGTGAAATTTGTGCTGGAAAATATTAAATTATTCCCTTATTAAATCAAAATGAACTTTAACAATTTAAATAATACTATTTGGTATTTTTATATGCAATTGATTTTTTTCCTTTATGTAATTTATTTTTATATTTTTATATATTTGTTTTCTCAAACAATTTGAATAATGTTTTTTATGCAAAGCTAGAAATGTATCCACTGTACAAATCTGACTCTGTAATTAAATTATTGGGAATAGGAGGCAGAAAATACGGACTTGTATTCGTTGTTTGTATGATATCTGTGCAACAACTCAATTGCCTGGCACTGGTTCAAGTGAATTATTATATGGGGAGTATTTTTCACTTTTACTTTCTGGCATTTTTGGATGCTTTATCTGCGAGTTGTTTTACAGCTACCGCATAAAAAATTCAACGAAAATTGATTAAAAACTCCAGCAACACGTAAACAAATGTGCGAGTGTGTGATTGAGTGTGTGTGTGTGTAGGTGAGTGTGTGTGTGAATGTTCGGGCTTAATTTAAGCCGTGCTCTCTTGTGCGGGCAGTGAGAGTGGGAGAGAAACAGAGAGAAGAGGCACGATTGTAATTTATCTTCAGCCACGAGAGCTTTGGATGTGGAAATGAAAATGCAAGAAACACTTTACAAATGTTAACTGTTTGTCTTTTGGCGCCAGGGCGATGAAATTGTATTTGCCTGTTATTGTTGTTGTTGTTGTTGTCGCTGTTATCCACGATAAATAATGGCCAGGCATTAGGCTAAAATGTTTATTAAAGCTTGACGCATAAATTGGTTGACTGCACACTGCTGAAGTGGGAGTTAGAGGGGAAGTTACAGGGGCAGGCGGCAGTGGAAGTGGAAATGGAAATGGAGAAATAGAGGTTAGATAAATGTTACCACAAATTTAATGGCAAGTCAATTGTCGCACTGTTGGCAGCTGCTCACAGGTTTCACTGGGTCCGGTAATTAAAATCATTTCACACACAAACAGCCCACAAAACGACGTCAGCAAATTACAACGACAAAATAGCCATGGCCAAAATGTTTTTGGGGCTGCCCCACAGAAACCATTGGACACACAGAAAAAAGGGCCCCTGGTACTTATCTTACGAGACATAACAATTTAGCTAGGCCATTAATTGGCTGGCATTTGTTTTTTCCTGTGGGACTTGCCACTAAGATAAAGATTTCGTCCTGCCGCTGCCGGGGCAAGACACGTGCCGCCCCAAAAAGAGCTTCAAAGTTAATTTACAAATGGCCAACACAGCTGTAATTAATTTCATTTGATTCTCTTCTTTTGGCACAAACTTTGCTCTACACCAAATTGATTTTTGCCTTGTGGTTTAAGTTTTCCAAGAACTTCACACGCACACACGCACAGTTCATTTGTCATTTGCTTGAGTGTGTGTGTGTGTGCATAAATTTTTAATTAGACAGCTTTCAGCAGCAGCAGCCTGAAAACTTTTCCATATGCCAAGCAATTAATTTCGTGTGAGTTTTCGTACTCTAATTTAAGATTTGTCCAACCAGCTGAATCTTTTGAGTGTGAAGCACTTTTTTGATGCATGGCCGTATAATTAAAAAGGGTTTAAAAGCTACTTGATTTATGTGCCTGTTGCTAATTAAATTATGTACACATATATCTATGTTGCAACAACAGCAGGCAGTATCAGTTAGAATTATTAAGTTAAGACTACCTTGTAGATGTCC
Source organism: Drosophila dives (assembly GCA_035042365.1). NCBI lineage: Eukaryota > Metazoa > Arthropoda > Insecta > Diptera > Drosophilidae > Drosophila > Drosophila dives. The sequence continues at coordinate 4,727,331 of JAWNLJ010000442.1, forward strand.
TGCAGGGAACATGTTGAGAAGTTAAGCACAAGAAATATATTAACAGGCAGAAAAAGTATGAATTGCTTAATTAAGGCTACTTTGATACAAAAATTTTAGTCTTATTTTTTTAGAGTCAATATGTTTTTTTTTTAGAAATCGGGATTAGCATTTTTAAATTTTCTAAATTTTAAAAAGAAATATTACGATAAATTTTTCAACAGCTTAAATTTTTGTTTTACCATATTACTACAAAATTTGTATTTTATTGGCATGTTTCATGATGCAAGGTTTTCGGCTCTTTTTCTACATAAGAGAGTCGCAGCATTTTTGTATTGAGGTTAACAGAAGGCGAATCCTGCCAAAAGGACTTTCCAGGCCAGACATTCATTAGACAGCGCCATTTGTTTAGGCCCCCTTTGCCAATGACAAGCAATTTTTTTTGTTGTCTTTTCGTTTCATTCGCTTCTCCAATTGCTTTCTCTTGTTCTCCCTCGCTCAGTCTGTGTAGCTATATTTTGGCAAATGTGTCTGACTGTGGTTTGTGTCTTTAGTAAGTTTGTTTTGGTTGTTTCCTCTACGTCTTTTCATTTATTTTTCGCTAAACACATTGTCAAATTGACAGGCAACAAGCGTCATTCAATCGCTCAGTCTTCAAGCCAAGTGAATCGCACATTGTTGCTTTTGCTGTTGTTAATTATTAATTATTTATTGATGTTGTCGTTGCTTTTAGTGCAAGCAATCAAATCATTTATAAGATTTACGTTGCTGTTGTTGTCATGGCCGGCCAAACTGGTTACATTTTTATTAAATATAAGTGTAAAAAACACATTTAGTAATCTTTAGGCCAAGCAATTGACACATAACTGAACACAACTACATAACTCATACGCCATGTTGCTTGGTGCTAATTATTCAAATTACTTGGCGCACAGTGCTTAGTATTGCATTAAGCAATTATGTGAAATGTATCCATGTGTGTGCTTGAGTGTGTTTAATATTTACGAGGTATATATAATCAAGCGGCTTGTATAATGCCGTTGCCATTTCACTTAGCCACAAACGAGCCGTGGCCATTGCCGTTAACAAAATTGCGTTTTACATCATTAATTTTTACGAGCTAAAATAGGCCCAAAATGCCTGATAAGCTGTAAGAGCCACTAGCAAAGAGGACTTGACTTGAACTCAATGGGCAATGGGTAAATGTACAAAAGGGGGGCGTGGTGTATCTTAGGTCTTGCGTCTGGTTTCTAGCATAGTCAACCAGCTAAGAGCGCAATTAGCGCGTCTTAAATGCGCCCACAGTCGACACAATGTTGCCAGTTGCCACGGTACCAGTTTTCATAAAAAAAAATATAAAAAAGGTTCTTCGACTGCTTTATTATAATGGTAATTGCTTATGATATATATATATATAGCGGGGTATAACTGCTTTATGTAGAAACATTTTGTTATAATTTTAATTCTAGTAATAAAATATAAAACAATTTGAGTCACGCAACTCTGCTCAACGCATCAATGCCTCATTAAATTAGAGACACACAAGCGCGTGACATGTTTATATGTCAGACATACATATATATAAATATATATATATATATATATATATACACTTTCATACATATTTATAGAAGTTAGTGGGGTAACTAATTCTATGAGTCCAACTTGGTATTACTCGTTAATTGCCATTGACATAGGAATGCTACTTATTCCACAGCAAGCGCAATAAATCAAAATGTTAATAAACAGATGGCAGATTTTTTAAAAGTTAATAAAAGTTGTACATAAACATTAACCACTTACTAAATAATATACATTTATGGATTATCTATTTTTATGTATGGTAAATAAATTATTAAAATATCGATACAAGGTTCATTAATTCACAAAACCATGAAGAAATTATTTTAAAAATATCAAATTTTATTAATTGTATTTTGTGCCATTATTATTAACTGGTAAAACGCTGCTCATGTTTAATTGTTTTTAAATTCGAGCCAGCTTTGTGTGTATTTTGTTAAGCTTTTCTGGAATATTTCATTAATTTCATGTCCGCCATTTTGAGATTATGACTATCATTATTAGTTAACGCTGCAGAGGGCTGTAGACACAAAGAGAATGAATCCACCCCCACAGTTTACCAACCCCCAGACAAGGAACAAGGAACGTTGCCGCCGGCTCTTTTTCATTTAATGTGCTCATGCATAATGGAAGAACCTTTTACCCCCAGTTTTTCAAAGAACGCTTTATTTTTTGGCTTTTTTGGTTTTTTGTTTTTGTTTATGTTGTTTAGACAAAGGCCACTTATACATTTTGCAGTTTAAAGTGTCGGGTAAATGGGGAGAGAGTTGGGGGGAAAAAAGGTGCTAGCTGTCAGCACTTTTGGGAAGCTTATTGATTTTTTTTTTTGTATTTTTTGGCTTGGAACGTGAAACTTACCTCCATTTGGTGCGACGATTTTGGAACCACGTCTTCACCTGTGCATCGGTCATTTTGAGTCCTCGCGCCAGTGCCGCACGTTCCGCAGATGCCAGATACTTTTGCTTGTGGAAACGCTTCTCCAGCTCGGCCACTTGGATGCGTGTGAAGGATGTGCGCGGCTTTTTTCGCTTGGGCGGCGTGCGATTCTGATAGGGATGGCCAATGCGACGGGCAATCGGAAAGGCAGCTGTAATGCAGTTGAAGAACGAGTAGAAATTTAAGTACGGGCAAATATATATATGTGTGTGGCTAGGTAAGTGTCCTATCCAAGCAATTAGCAAACAATAAATTCCAAGGCCTGATAACAAGCAATTTCCGATATTTGCTTCCGGTGCGGCAAGCGGCACCTGTGTGCGGCTACTTAGCAACCTTAGCGCTGCCTTGCCTTGCTACCTGCCCCGCTGTGAAATCAATTTAGTCGAGCCCGGCCCCTAAAGAGTCAGTGACTCCGGCCGCTAAGCGCCTAATTGCCGCAGTCTGAGGCCCGATCTTTAACCTTTATCATAGAGACACAGACGCATCGTCTTGTAGACAACGCACGCGACATCAATTTCATTCAAAGCCGCCTTTCCGTCGTCTTCCAGTTGAGTCATAAAGTCGCGGGTTCCTAGGATGCGCATGTGACCCAGTCTCTGTTCTCCTTAACTACACCACACTCTGCCTATCCCTCTCTGTCTCTTTTTCTCTCTTTTGAGTGGGCAACGGTCCATGTTTTTGCTGGCGCTGAACCTTTTAAAATTCCAGCCAGTCGACTTACTTCTGCCTTTTTGGCATGCGTGTTGTTGTTTATTATATGCGATAAGACTGGTGCAGTGGTCACCAAACCAAACAAAAATATTAAAACGATGTCGTTGGTCGTCGTCTTTAGCGACAACTGGGAAACCGGCTTGACCATCGTCACTGGGGTCACGTGATAAGTCCGACTTTAGCCGTGAATTTCTTGGCAAATTTCTATGGCCAAAACTAGGTAAGCTTAGACAAATTAGATATTTGCCTTTTAAGGCTAACCTAGAGCTTCGTGTATTGTGAGAATATTCTCCGTTTAAATTAATTACTGAATGCGAAAAAATTTTTAAAGACATCGAAATGATATTTATAGAAAAAAATAATTCCATTTTGAGAATTTAACAGAGGAGTTCTAACATTTTGAGAATGTCGAAAATCTATTTACACTTTTTACTGACTTGATTTGAGCACAGAAACCAAAAACTCATTTCTATTATTTAAGTAGAATTTAAATTGACCATTTATTAATACAAGTGCTAAATGTACTTCTGAAATGATGAATTTATTAAATTAAATTATTACATTAATTAATGAAATCTGAGACATCACTATGTTATTTTTGTTATATTTTTTATGTGCTATTATAAAACTCTATGTTCATTTTGTGTTACTAAAATTGCGAATTTTCTACGGATTTCTAAACTTTACAATAATAAAATAATAATTTTCCATATTTATCAAAATATTAAACTAACAATAATAATCATAGTAACTGCAAAGGCAAAAAATTTATTATGTTTATGATGTAAGTACCACAGTTTATTTGACAGGCATATTTGGGTTTTTTTTTTATCTGGCTACTTGTAAAGTTTTTCATCCCCCCATAAAAACCACATCAGAATGGGTGAAATTTGCATCAATCGACAGAAACCTCAATGGTGGAATATATGGCTGGTGTTAAACTGACAAATCATGTTTTTTATTGCGACTTTTGCCGGGAACCCTTTTTAAAGGTGTGCCCAAATAAATATTTGACTCAAGTGTGTAAATTTCGTGAACGGAATTCCCGTGTGGGAATTGGCCACCATTTGAATATTTCAAGCAATATCAATTTCAATAAAAAGCCATTTATCGCACCACATAAGCAGGCGCTCGATTTGCGCTGTGGAGCACTTATATCCTTAAAGGATTCGTGGTGGGATCCATTCGCGTAAGCATAATTTTATGGCTTACCAGCGTTTTACAGCTACCCCACTGCTGCTCCCCGCCCCCCTTGCTGTTTGCCTACTTGTGTGTGTGTTTGTGTGTGTTGTTCTTATTTATGATGTTTTGGCTCTGTTCTTGGCGTATCTTAAAGATACTCACAACCTGTCTGTGGGCTGCTGTGACTGCTGCCTGTAAACTGCCTTCCCAAAATACGTAAAATAATGCTAAAAGCTTTTAGTATGCATTATTGATGGCGCCTGTGGCCGAAACCGAGCACAAGTCTGAGTCTGAGACTCTGACTGCGACTGAGACTTGAACTTCCACTGTGCCTGTGCCTGAGCCAGTGTTTGTTCCTGCCCCAACGACCCACATGGTGTATGCGCAATGTGTGGCAAATATCTACACTCAAGTGTCTGCACTTTGACCCTTTGCTCCAGCAGGCTTAAAAGTTAGTTGTGGTTATTACTTGCAATTTTTGGCTATTTGCCAAATTGCATAAAGGGTTGCATTTGACCCGGACCAACAAACAAACAAAATATAAAAATAATTGGCGCCTGCTGAGCCGTCTGTCAGCAAACTCAACAGCATTCCAATTAACATGCAATGGTTATTAATCATATGGCAGCGGAGGGAGGCGGTTAGCGGGGATCGGATCACGGCAAGGGTCAGTTTGTGTTACGGTTGCAGCGTAGCTCGTTTGTCTTGTTAATGAAAAAAGCCAAGGCGCCAGCTTATCAGCGAGCCAAGCGACACAATGCACACACTCAAAACAGACACACACTCAGTCACACACACACACACACACACTCAGTCACACACACTCATACTGCAGTTCAGACGCTGACGAAGATGTTGACAAAACGAAACTGGTCAGAAGATGTCTCGGTTTGGCTTTGCATGACTGCCTCAAAAGTGTGGCCTAGGGATTGTGCTCGCTCTCACTCACTCATTCATTCGCTGTCTCACTCGCTCTGCGTCTTAGTGGCTAATTAAAAGCTGCCCATGTCAGTTGAGGCCCCCTCACATTGAAGTGTGGTATGCAGCGATAAATAAGCAGAGAATCGAGACTTAGCGTTGAGCTCGAGGACCGCCCAATGTGTAATTAATTCCTTTTCGGGGGCACAGCGCGAAATTAAAAAGTCATGTAAACCAGCTCATTAAAATAACTAAAAAGGCTCCGGTGGCGGCGGCGGCGGCGGATGTTGGCCATAAAAGCAATCGCAACGATCGCCACGATGCTAAGCAGCTTTTCTGCATGGCCAAAATGGTCCCAAATATGAGTTACAGCCACATCGATTGGCATTCGGATGCCCCAAACTCCTGACAGCGTAGGGACAGCTGATAAAAAATATATTAAAAAAAAAATAAAAATGCTGCCCCCCTCCCCATCTGGTGGCAGCTGACGCGTAATAAAATCAACGCGCACTCATTAAATAATGCGGCTCGCGCTGCAACTGCCGCATGTAGCTACAACTGAAGCTCATAATGTAAACAAATTAACGAAAAGTCGCTGCAAGCAGGCAGGATCTGCAGCCGGCCATATGCAAATGTGGCAATGTGGCAAATATGTCTCTCTCTCTCTGTCTCTCTCTCTCTCTCTCTGTCTTTCTACGCACTGAGCCTGAGCTTTGCTTCTGGGCGGTTGTTGATATTTTTTCTTTTCTTTAACTTAAGCTGCGATTGCGCATTTGAAGGCAAACATGTTTTTATACTTTAGGGCGCACAGCTACAGCTTTGCTTGTTGGGTGTATGTGTGTGTGTTGGTGTGTGTGTGCGTTAGTGTGTGTGTGTGTGTGTGAGGTCTGGGTGCGCGAATGACATGCCGACAGGCATGTTGGCTTAAAAGACTTCTCTGATCGCGCTTATTAGCCTGGGCCACATTCATAGGCATGGCTAGGATACCACTCAGGGGGGGGGGTCGCTCCCTTACATAAAAAATTTTTTGGTAACTTCGACTTGCATTTGAAAATAATAAAGAATTTTTAAATTATATTTTAAAGGAAAAAATAAAGTTCTTTTAATAAAATTTATTTTGAAAAAAATGTTTTAATTTAAACATTTTTTTGCTAGCTGCAGTTAAGTTTTTTGAGAGTTATAAAAAAAGTTAAAAAAATAATATTGATCAGAAACCAGCCTAAAAAAATATTAAATATATATAAAAAAAGGTCTCCAAACAATAATAAATTTCTTTAATATATTTTAAATGCGAATACAAACGGAACCATCCGGTTAAAGCCAGATCAAAGTGGTATTATTTATATTCAGTAATCTTATGGATGCATGTCTGTTTTATGTATCCCCTCCTGGCTACGCCCGTGACCAAATATAAGACACAGGCCAAACGCTGTTTGGATTTTAATAAGACGCACTCTTGTACTCACATTCATGTGCGTGCCACATGGTAATCATGAGTGTGGGGTCGACTGTTGCAATCTACCAGCAAACTCAAAACAGTAGCCGCTTGTTTCGGCTACCGTTGGCGGATGCCTTTCGAGCAGATCATAAAGTTTTTTTGGGGCACAGCATGGATCAAAGTATATGATTTGGCAGGATGATGATGAAATCCCCAATAAACTCACCTGCAAGTCGATCCTTGACCGCCTGATGGGCAAGCGCCGCATGATGCAACGGTGGCAGCGCCCAGGTCAGCGGTGTACGCTGCGGTGGCACTCGCAGCACATGCCCAGCGGCGGCTGCTGCTGCCGACGGATAGAGATGCGGATATGAATACAAGGCAGCGGCGCTGCCATATGTTGAGTTGGCAATGCTGGTGGCCAGCTTATAGGCAGCCAGTTCGTGATCCGCTTCAGCTTGCAGCTCCTTGTCCGCCGAGTTTCTATCGGAGCTGCTGTTATTGTTGTTGTTGCTGTTGGGGCTGCTGTTGTTGTGCTGTGTGCTGTGGCTATTGTTGTTGTTGTTGTTATTGTTGTTGTTGTTGTTGTTGGTCTCGAAGGGTTTCGATAGCAGCCTCGATATGCTGAAGGGCAGATTCTCGCTGGAAGAGGAGCGCGTCTGTTCCGACTGCAGCGACTCACTGGAAAACACCAGAATAACACCAGATATTAAACATGTTGTTGCTGTGGTTGGCTCATTAATACAAGAAGAAGAAGAAAAATCAAAGAAAGAGTGTCGCCTGATAAGCAGACAGAACAAATTATTAATTAATGTTGCCAACAAAGTTTCGAGACCAGCGTTGCCCACACATATCCCCGGCATATTTTTTTTTTTATTTATTTTGCCATTTGCCATTTGCTAGCAGAGATAAGGCTCAAAGTATTTGGCCCGCAACACGCAGAAATCATGTTTTCGTTGCCGTCGCAATATGCGGCGTATGCGTAACATTTCTGCTGCGACTCTTTGGCAAATTAAGTAATTATGCAAATTCGAAACGAGGCATTTGATTTGAATTCTATAAATCATCGAGCCGCACATTCGAGTCACGATCGTCATTTCATTTTATAAGCAGCATTAATAAAACTCATTTCAAATCTTCGAATGTAAACTTTTAGCCAAAAAAAAAAAAGACTATAACTAAAAGTCGTAGTAAACTCGTTATAATAAACATATTATTTTCAGCCTATGATCTGTCTTTCAGTCTACGTTGTTTGCCGCCGGGTACATTCCTTTTTTTTTATAGGATTTTTATAGCGCCCCCTCTATTAAAATGTTAATCCAATATGCATTGGGCCCACAAACTTGGGGGCTTTGTTGCGGAACTCGTTTAGACCCATTTGGGTATTGTTATCAGCGCGCGCTTTTGGCGCCTTGCTAATGTGCGCTTACTCGCCGTCGACTGTCCCCAGTTCCCCAGTCTCCAGACTCCAGCCCAATTCCCCAAGCCCCTATCCCCGACTATCTGTACCCTATTCCCTCAGCTGTCTTGCCTTTAAATTCAGGAAGTTTCTTTTGGTCTGCTGCGGCAATTTATTAGTGTTTAAGAGGTTTCTTCACGCCACAACCCAAATTGGATCGAGTGTTGTGAATGAAAAGCATTTTGATGATTTTATTCAGCCGGTTAACTTGCTTGTTAGCCATTAAAATGGTCTTTGTGTGTTATGTCAGACAATGCTGAAGACATTTGAATATAAGCCTATTTTCCACATCAAAGATCGTTAAATTATGAAAAGACAATCATAATTGCTTCACATCTGTTAAACAAAAAAAGCTTTATTTTAACTAGTTGACGTTTTATTACCTAGAAGAAAATGTAGATTTTGTTATTTTATTCTAAGCTTATATCGCTAAAAAAAATTTTATATTTGCTTGTTTCTCTAGATTTTTATTAAGCCCTTTTAAATATTCTTGCATTGTATAAAAAGGCGAACTTTTTAGAGATGTAAGATTTGCTATGTTATTATTTTTTTTAAATTACTTCTACGCAGTTCTTTATTCCGCCTCTTTCTTCAGACTAGGCCCCACAATAATCCTTTCTCATCTCGGTGTTTCCCAAAAATAAAAATGGTCCACACGTGTCAGTGCCTTAGCCAGGCTAAAACTGTTTCATGTCTGTTAAAATATGTCTAATTTGTACATGCCATTACCCAGTTAAAGCCAACATTCTGAATCTATTTTCAAGAATAATTATTGATGGTTTATTAATTGACATATGTTACCTGAGCGGAGTCTCTGATTCATCGTAGCAACTGCCACCATCCATATCCACATCTGAGCCGCTGCCGCAGGACATACGCGAATCTGAATCGACATCGACATGTATCTCCTGCTCCTCGACATCGTCGCCATTCTCGTGATCGTGCTCGTGTTCATCCTCCTCGTGGCTGGACATGTTGACAGCTAGTGGCGCCAATTCGAACAGAGTTTTTTACCGTAAGTCAAATCACTACACACGATTCACGATGCACACTCTCTCGTCACTTGGTCTTGATTCTAACAATATTGGCCCTTCTATTTTGCCGTGCAACACACACCACACACACACCACTTGATGGCAATTCGATTGGGTTGCAGTTGTAGTTTTAATTATTCACTTGGCTCACTGAGTTGGCTGATTGAGTTGCGCGACGCACGACAACAATTCGTTAACCGACTCGACAAATTGAACGGATGCCGTTTGACTGAAATGCGATCTGCTAAATGCTAAATGCTGAATGCTGAATGCTGATGGCTGTGCTTGGGAGCGGGCGCGTGCTGGCGGGCGTAAACGCTTTTCATCAATGCAACCAAAAATATGCCGACGGACTCTTGCGACTCTCTGTCGCAGCAACTCTCTCTCTGCTGCTGCTGCTGCTGCTGCCGCTGCGAAGCTTGTTAGTCAAATAATGTTGAGCGCAAAGGCAAAGGAGCCACCCCGCTGGTGGCAGCAAGAAAAAAAAAAAACCAAAATATATATATGAAACAAGTAAAACCAGTTCCGCTGACGCCGGCAGCGATGTTTCAGCGGTCGCCGCTGCTGCTGCCGTTGTTGTTGCTTCTGCTGCTTCCTATTTGGTTAACGTTAACGAGCCTGTTTGCCACCTTGTTTGAACCTAACCTACCATAATAAACGTTAGCCAGCCCTCTGCTTTCGCCCCCCGCTACTCGCTGCCTATGTGTTCTGCTGAGCTAAGCTGAGCTGCACTTGGTGGTTGCTCTTGGTTGGTTGGCCCGCCCCAGACACCACTCCGTCTCGCTCGCACAACACTCAGGCGCTCGCTCTCTCCCTCTCCCTCTCACTAGCACTGACACATGGCACATGCGCTGGGCCGGCTCTCTTTTTTTCGCTCAGCTTCGAAAACAGGTTTAACTCTGCATGCTGCTTGGCAGCACTGGCCAACAACTGGCCAACAATTGACGCAGTGGGCGTAACGCTGCCCGCCTCCCATTGGCTGCTGCTGCTGGCCAAGAGCCGGTGCACAGTCGGGGGGAGAGTGGAGCTGTGTGGGGGGGTAAAACAGTGTGAGCTTTGCATTTGCGACGACATTTTAAATGGAAAACGTTTTGCTTTTGGGGTTTTTATTACGAATAGACGAGAGCATGAAGAGAATGTATTTTCATTTTGATTGTTTCTATTTTCGGTTAAGCCAAGCGTGGCCCGCTTGCAGCGCTCCTCATCTCCCACTCCCGCCGGACCAAGACAAAGCTCAGCTGAGTGTTTGAGTGTGTGTGTGTGTGTGCGTGAGTGAGCAGGCCAGCGAATGGCCTGGAGAAGTGCAAATGTGGCAGATTAATAGCACAATTGGAAATAGCAGCGTTTTGTCAGTTTGAGTTCACAAAGCGACGGGGCGGGTTCGGGCATTGGCTGGTGAACATGTCGTAGCCTGTGGTCCACTTTCCTGCGGTTTTTCCTAATGTCCGTCCACTGACAGTTGAGCCCACTTTGAGTTCTCTATTAGCGCCAGCGCAGAAATGTTCGCTTTACTATCTCTCGCCTGGCATTCTGGCAGTCAGCGATAAGATATGGCCTCCTTCTCAATCCCCCCCTCCCATAGCTAATGTCTTGGCTCTGGTGACTAGGCAAAAAATTTAAATTATTTTGTATGTGCATCTTTTGCTGCGTTTGTGCCTGGCATCTTTTTTTTTCCTGGGTTCACTTAAAGGTTAATTGACAGTTTTATTGGCGAGTCTTGGCCTTGAGCACGGGTCCGGCTTAGGTGGCATCCTAAGCAGGAATGCTGCCACTTGATTGTGGCATGCCATGCTGGAATGGAAAGCTAAGAAGCTGCTTTTGATATGTTGGCATGTGCCATGTACACGCATCGCAAGAGAATTGAATTAGAAATGAGAACTGCATCTCAGAGAGAATGGCAGAGAGGTGCAGCCGGGGGAACAGCATCTTTTACTCTAGGTACCATTTGATTATGTCTAGCTTTTCCTCGTGTTCCGCAAACAAAAAAATTAATCACAAAAATTCAATTTTGCACTTAGGCAACGCGTTTTTGGTACCAGCCATGCAAAATCATGGCCAACAATGAAACGCGCAATTACTGCATATTCAATTGAGCGCATGAGCCAACACAACGAAATTCAAGCTACGCTACACTGAGCGAAAAATATTTTTAAAGTCAGAAGAATGAATAAAAAAAAAATTGGAAAACTTGTATATCTATATAATTGTGATTTTTATTATTTAAAGCATTTAATGCTTACTAAAAACATACCACAATTCGTAAAAGATGTTAGAAGCAAAAAAATATAAAATTAAATAAAAAATAATGTTAAAGTTACGAACTAAATTACATAAAATTAAAACTAAAATAAATAAAAAATTGTAATTAAAAATAAAAAAAGAGGATATAATAAAAAGGTATGACTATTGAACCAGAGCTATCAAAAAGAAACCTAATAATTAAAATAAGGTCAATAAACAATAAAAAAAATATCTGCGAGTATTAAAAAGGAAAATGGGCAGAAATTTATTGAAAGGTTGGGGAAAACCCAGAAACTTTAGCAGCGAAAATTTCTAAGTGTTAATACTTTATTAATAGGAAAAAATGGCTTGAAAACCAAATTTAACAATTTAATTTCAACTTGAAAAAATTAAAAATAAGGAATTCATTTTTGAGGAACTTCTGTATGTAAATAAATTTGTTTATTGAGATGGCCAAGAAACTCATAGAGTACAGTTCGCCTTCGAAAGATATTTGATAATTGTGAAGGTTTTTCTCACAGTGTCTGCAATGTCATAGACCCACACAGGTACACACACACACTATTGCAAACTCGGATTCAGACACAAAAGGACTTTGCCAGTCACGACGCATCGCCATCGACGTTGTTCGTAGGCCTTGTAGCCAACTAATTGGATTTCATTTGAACAGCAACAGAAACGAGCAACAATTGCCATAATAAAACAGCAACAGCAGCAGCAGCAGCAGCAGCAATAATAAAAGCAACAACAACAACATAGGTCTTGACTTGGGCAATTGCAATGCAATTTTAATGCAAAATAAGAGGCGGGCCACATTTTTATTGCATTTTTACTTTTATTTCAGTTAATAGCAGGCGAAAACAACAGCAACAACAACAACAATAGCAGCAACAAGAAATTGGTGCTTGGTATGAATACAAAATGAGGCCAAGATGCCAGTACAAAAGAAGAGGGGGGGCACGGGGCATTGGAAAATTAGTATGCATCAGCTTACTGCAGTCAACAGCAGCAGCAGCAGGAGTGGCAGCAACAACGATCTAAGCTTACGGGTTACCCCAGCTCCGGTTTCCATTTGCAGGACTTGCCACTTGACTTTATTGGCAACTTCATGGAATATTCAGTAGCAAAGTTCTGCGCAAGTGCCTCCAAATGGCGACTACTCTCTCTCTCTCTCTCTCTCTTCGTCTCTTCCTCTCTCTCACTCTCTGTCTCTGCTCGTTGCAGTGTTTACCAGCTTCATTTGGTATGCATTTTTATTTGGCTCATATACAAATGGTGGGTAGTGGGTGGTGGGTGGTGGCACAGCGCAAATGTCACTTCAATTGCCAATACTGATTATGGCTGTCTCTGTCCGTCGTTGCGCGAATTTTATGTGTGGCCAGCGGTTCGCTATTATTGGTGACAGTTTTACCTTTATGGCGAATCTCTTTCAAATGCCCACGGAATCGCCTGAAACAGAGACAGACCCAAAGCCAGAGCCAGTGACAGTGACAGCGACAGAGATAGAGATAGAGACACCATGTGTGTGTGTGTTGTGTGTGTGTGTACATTTGTCTTGTATTTATTTTCCTTGTTGCCATTTGTGTGATTTCCCTTAACACGTGAAGCACTTTCTTTTGGTTTGGCCTGGCCAATGCCCCAGGCCATCGTAATTGCTTTTCCAAATTCTTTTCGCATGTCCACACTCGACATCGATTTCGATGGGTCCAAGATGGGTCCAACCAAGGTCTATGCGTGATTTTGTTAGTGAATTGACCACACAATTTGCTAAGCTATAAATTAACACATTAATTATTTAATCGCCATGTGGGCGTCGGTAAGCTTTTGGGGAACTGCTTGAAAGGTCGACTTGTTGAGCATCGATAGCATCACAGAGCACTGATTTGCTCTTAGGAGTAAGGCGAATGTAGTCAACAGCTGAGATTATTGATTTTAAGTGTTGAAACTAAGAAAGAATTTAAATTGGAAAGCAATTCATCTTTATTTTAAACATAAGTAGCCTAAGTGGAAACTTTTATTTGTGATTTTAAAAAAATTTAATAAATTTCTGAGAATTTTTTGGTACATACTAAAAATGGGTATACAGAAAAATAATGTTTAAGGCAGCAAAAAGCATCTTCGACCCCAATAGTTATATATTTATATGGGTTCATAGCATTTCCTTATGCCTCACAAACTATAATATCTAGAGACAGTTTTGAATATAAATAAGTTCTTTTATACTGCGATAACTTTCCCGTTTGACGAATTTCAATATAAGAGCCACAAATTAAAATGCAGAACGTTCCAATTTGTTTAAAATTGGTTATATTATTGGCAGAGTAAATTTGGCAATATGTTTAAAATAATGTACCTAACAGCAGTGTAGCTCTTAGTCAACCTTATATTATAAAATTGATGATTCTGCACTGCGATCTCATAGATCTATTGTGCCCCCATTCTGAGCTCATAGCTCCTCTATTAAACCCTGTTCCTGTACAAATGCCAGAATCTTTGATGGGTTGATGGCTTCTATGTAATTGACACTCATAACATGCATCCCTAGGATGCTGCTTTTTTCCTGTATAAGGCGATACACTCTGTGAGGAGTTGTCGACCTTGACTATATAATTCTTTCTTGCGTCTATTTGTATTATTGTAGTTTTATGCAAAGGAGAGACTACTTTTTGGATTGTCGTTTCATTTAGGGGATATACAAATGCTATATACAGAGTTATCGTACTAAACTCTATATAAACAGACTAGGATATTTGACAAATGCATTCTTAATTTTAATTGTGGGCATATTTATGCCATTCTTATATAAAATACGTTGCTAAAATGGTGTACTTAATTTTTATTGTTGCTGAGCATAATAATAATGCTGCATAAAAGAGTGTTCCTAATTAATATCGCACCCACTATGCCACCTAAAAGAACCAGTGATTGTTATGTAACCACACTCACACACACTCACACACTCTACACGCATATGAATATAAATGAGTTGGTATGAATATTTTATGCTATATGGGCATTTTTAATAAGTAACCGATTTTTTCCACGCATCTTGCTTGCCGCAATGTTTACGCTTTTGTGGCAACGGCACCCTTACTAGCTGCTACAAGTACCAACCCCATCCCCAAGTCTTCGCCCAGCACCCAAGCCTTGGCATATGCCCATCGAGAATTTTGTGAGCGCCATTTTGGTCGTTTTATAAATTAAATATGCTTCTCGCGCAATTTCAGCCTGCGATTGCTTTCATACCCTGTAAAACAGTTAGGCATGGGAGTATTAGTTGCGCATCCAAAATGTTTGTATATTTAAAGAGATTATAACAAGCAATTACATTTAAATTATTGTGAGTAATTTTTACTTATTTTTCAAATTACAGGGTATTTTTTAGTTCCCATACAAAATTTGCTGTTGAGTTCTGTTCTTGATATTGTTATTCGGCGGCCGCAAACAGAAATTTGGCACAGTTTTTGTGTCCGGGTTAAATGGAATACAATGGGGTTGTTATGGGTTTGGGCTTGGGATTGAGTTTGGTCTTGGTGTTGGGTTCGAGGGGGTGGGTGCAGTGCTCTCTAAATGTGCGACACGCCGTTAAGCAGTTCATTTGTAGGCAATTTTCGTATGATTACAAACAATCTGCGTTGTTTTCGCTCGGAGTTGGTGCGATTAGTTGGAATATTTATGGATCCTACTTAGCTGGTTTACAGGAGCCGGCATGATTTTTATTGCCTTAAGTGGGTGAAAGAGAGAGAAAGACTGGAGAGAGAGTGCGAAAGAGAAACGAAGATTTGGGGTGCTTTGTACCGGCTTAATATGTGATTCATAAATTTGTTTGAAAGTCTGAGTTGTGTTTATACATTTTTGGCACATTTCACTAATTTGTATAACAACTTTGTTTTACCACAAACAAGGTATTTCCATTTTGAGGCATAAAACTAATTAAATCAGTTGCGCTCGTAAAAATTCAGATCTATCGCATTAATTCATGACACACGCCTCCTCTAAAAGCCTAAACAAAGCAAAACCTCTTTATAAAAAAAATATATATAAAAACATATATTGACATAAAATATTTGGAAAGTAAATTATAACATTAAAAGCTAATAAAAAATGATCCAAATGATTCAATATGTTCAAGCACAAATTTCTTTACAAAAAGTTAACTTTAAAATACAAAATAAAATCGAACTCGCGACACGTTTCTGATTTGCATAAGCAAATTGACTAAAACGAAATGCATTACAATCGCTTAGATTAAAATACATTCACATAATGCGTTCACCTGTGTACACTCAGAAAAATAAAGAATACCACACAGCAATAATTGGTTTGTTTTACTAATCCATAAACACAAAAAATAAGGCATTAATTCTTTTCTGATGTAATGGGAAGGAGTCTTCGAGGCTCTTATTAGGACCAGTACCGATTTAAGCAACTTATCCTGGTAAGGAACAAAATACTCACATTATCATTATAACATAGTTTGTAGTAAAAATAATTTTTTAATGTATTTAAATTATTAATTCAAACATGAGTTCATCTTTAAATAAAAGTAAATCAACTTAAGAATTTAAGTACTTAATTTCAACCGATTGTTTTAAAGTGTAGCATTTCTCTCAGCGTATTAAAATCATTTCTGAGCATTTTAAAATCATCTACATAAAGCGACACCTCTTTGAGAATAAGAGCTGAAAGTAGTTGAGAGTGTGAGCAACTTATCTGAACTAGCCAAGTTAATTGCTTAATCTGCACGAGGGCAGCCCAAAACCCAAAATCCAAAACCCAGTGCATTAGACGCTGGCAGTTCGGTTTGGGTCAGTTATGCTGCTCTTACCTGAGCCACTTGCTCTGCTCAGCTCAGCTCTGATCGGCTCAGCTTGACTCTGCTCTGATCGTGGCATGAGTCATGCCTCTCTGGTAACATTTCGGAGCGCAATTTGCTTATCGAGACGAGAAATGTGTGTCTCCTGGCGGTGGCTTCAATAATTTTATAGCCCACGTTGCCGCAGCTACGTTGCTGCAATCAATTAGCATTGTGACCTGTTTTCCTCCCTCCCTCAACTGATCTCTCTCTCGATCTCTCTCTCTCTTTCTCTCTCTCTCTCTCTCTCTGTCTCACTCTGGCATGCCAACTCCTCGTCTTTATCAGTTTGACGCGCTTGTTAATGAACGAGCGAGGCTTTCCTCTCATATTTTGATACATCGATTTGAGACTGTTTTTTTTTTGCTGTTATTGTTTGTTGTTATTTTTATTATTGATATGGGGCAGTTTCTTAAAAGCTTTTTGATACTCATTTTAAATGCTAATTAAAATGTATTTAAGTATATTTGTTCATTAACCGTTCGCTGCGTTTCATTTTTAATTTGCATATGCGTAAAAAAAATTCGAAATATTCTTGAATTGTGCGAACTTAAACAAATTGTTGCGGATGTCAAATATTATAAATGACTTGCACTTTGCACAACGCAATCATTTTTCAAGTGTGCCTACGACAATGCAAAGAAATAAAGAATGAATATTTTCATTATTTCTGTCTGCCTTTTCCCAAAACAATTAAAAATGGCAATGGAACGGACCTGGATCTCAGAGCTAAATCAGAGTTTGTAGCTTGACTATCTCGTTCATCATCCGAAATGCATTTTAGTTGAAATTAAAAAAAAATCCTGTACCCTGCGGACCGAACTCTGACAAAACACGTGGGTAACGGGAATGGAAACGGGGGCCATGAATCTCAGATCATTAATTTAAAATGTCCTTAATGCTCCAGGAGCAGGTCCAGGCAGTTGTGCAAAGTTGTTGGTGCTGCCCTGCAGTCAGGCAAGCTAAAGGACCATCACAGCCAGGACCAGGGAGACCGAGAGACAGAGAGACTGAGGCACTAGCTCACAAACTGCCTTTTTGCTAGCTGACACATGAAGCTGGCTTACTCTCCGTGAATCAGTTGACGTTGCAACACCAAATCCCAAGACTCTGCCCTCTTCACAACAACAAGATAATGTTTTTGAGCCACAAGAACTATTTCACTAACAAACACAATCACAAGTTCCATAGTAATATTTTGAAATGCTTCTTAAAATCTAAAGAATCGTCGTATATGATAACCATATAATTATTAGATCCGAGGATATTTGGTTTATAGTTATATAGTGAATAGCATTTCTGCACTGAAGAATTTATATATATTTATTTTATTTGTAAATTAAGTATAAAAAAAAATATTTCCTTGAGTGGAATTATTTAAAATAATTGTTGAATGTTTAAGGATGCCTGTTCAATAAAAGCAGAAAACAAAAAAAGCTGTAAAGGTTAATTTAAATTGTGTTAGATAGATATTATACATCAAAAGTCATATTAAAATATATTTATATATATTTGTTTGTCAAAAGTTATATTAAAAATATATTTATATTTGTTTATAAATGTCAGTAGTCTTGGACATTTAAAATGAATTTATGGATTTAGGAATGCTTTTAGTAGTAGGCAAATAAACATTAGGCAAGCCACAACAATCGGCAGCCAAGTGGCAAAGTCTGATGTATGTGTTGCTGCTCACACCCAGTGGGAGGTAGGTGGGTGTTTGTCAGTGGTGCAGCTCCATTACACCCACTCGCACTGTCGTCCAATTGCTCACTTAATGGATTGCAAGCGCAGTTAATAACTTAGACAACAACGAGGAGAGCGAAGACAGGCGACAAAAGTGTGCCAAGTGGCAGAGTCGTTGGCAACGCTTGCAAAAAGTGCAAAAGGGGCAATTAAACACACTCAGCCTCAAAATAGTTCTTAATGACAAGGAGGGGGCGCGGGCGAGGGCGGAGCTGAGAAGAGCTGACCACGTGTGACAAATTGACGCTTTTTAATTTCGCCAGCGCCAGCGTCAGACACCACTTTAAACGTAAAGCGCCACACGAATCACCAATAACGATCCTACGTATAACGAGTCCAGAATTACGAATCACGCATACGCCATGTATATCGTATCCCCTACCCACTGCCTTCCCCCTCTCTCGTTCAAAACCGAAATTGGGTCTGGCACATTCTGTAAATGGCTTCCAGGCTGCCGTTGTCAACTGATACTGATTGACGACGTTGTTGCGATTGTCGTTGTTGTTCCTGCTGTTCCTGCTGTTTCTGCTGTTCCTCCTGCTAAAAAGGTGTTTTCATTTTGAATGCAAAAACGTCGCCTTGATTAATTGCCTCGCACAGGCATCGCCGGTTGTCCGGCAGACAGTTAGTCCGAGTGCTATACATTTGTACATGTACACTGGGCGAAAAAAGTCCTATCATTGCTTACCACATAAGTCGAGTATTTTGATCTTATGATTTCAGTTACCCAAATATTTTAGTAATTTTGTATTTGAAAGCTAGAAAGTTGGAAAAGCATTTTAGATTAATAATTAAACTAACCGAAAATTAATTCTTTATTTAATTTAAGCTTAAGTCACGATTGGCTCATCTGTTACATAATTGTTGAGTACACTGAATTTACTATTACATCTGACATGTTTATAAATTCATACAATTAATTTATGTAAATGGCTAAGAACTTAACTGGGCTACTCTCCTTCACTAACACAACCGACAAAAAATGATGAAAATTAAATTGTTAATATTCCCATTTGGTTTGTCTTTTTTTTTTTTGCTTTTCTTTTGCTTAACTTAAGCATTATTAAATTTGTTCGTTGCATTTTTGATCTTAGAAAATATATGCACTAAAACTAAGATTTATAGCTTGATTTGGAAATAAATATAGGAATTTTGTACATCTTAAAAGAAAATTTGTTTAAGCATTATTTATCTCAATTATTGGTTTCCGTGTATAAATGGAGAGCTGTAAATTCTTACGCTGACTTCGTCTCCTCATTCAACTCCTCATTGGACTCCTGGCTCTGACTGTGACTCTACTTTATTTAACAAATGATGTGCATGCTTTGTGCGTTGATAATATGAGAGCCTGTCCAGCTGGACATTTGGTGGGGCTTTGGAGGAGCGTCCGTGTCTGCGAAACCAATCAAAATGTTAATGACACTCTCAATACAGTTATCAGAACAGCGTCAACTTCGATGATATGTGGAGGTGGCGGGGATTTGGGGCGGTAGAAAGTAGAAGAGTTGGCCACTTGATCGAGCCTTTTAACATTTCTGCTTGATGTTGTTGTTGTTGGCGTTGCTGTTAAGTTGTCATTTCCATTATGACCATGTCGCTTTAGCATTTAACAAATAGTTGAGACATTTACAAGCATCGATAAGCGACGCGGACTGGCCTGGACTGGATGGGAACTGAGGGGACTGAGCTCCAAATGCAGCATTGAGCCAGCGAACACACAAACGCATGGATCGATTTGTGTTAATGTATTTAGATTTGGGGCTTAAGCCGGCGGCTAATTTATGTCGCTTTTAAATGGCCAAACATAGTTTAATATTCATATGGCTTTGTTCGCGACACACGCTGTCACACATTAATCAAAAAAAGGGCAGCATCTATAAAAGTTATAAATATCTGAACTCAAAGACAAACTCAATGGCCAACCATTGGCCAAGACAGCACCGGCCCACACACACACACACACACACACACACATACACACAGGGAATAGCAAAAAACACTCAACAAGCTGGGCATAATAATTGCCTGGCGCTTTTGACATGCTATAACATGATAATATGACAGACAAGTCAGCGGCGCATCAAGAACTTATCAAAGACAACACCGGATGTGCTGGAAGGGGCAAGAGGTAAGTGGCCAGTGGTGGGGAAATTTGAATGCACTTAGAGAAAAAAAGAAGCAATTCTTTCCATAATATGCCACTTGATGTATTATTATTTTTATTAAATTTATATATATTTATATTTATTATATAAAAAATAAATTACTGTTTTTGTGTTTAGTGCAATTTATACGAATAAAACAAAATTAAGTTCTTGATTTAAGTTGGATTAGCTTCCTTGTAAAGAAATTCATTGCTTTCCATTCTCTATTCTACATTAAATATTATAAATCTCATCAGAAGTGTAAAACACAACAGTTATTAATATAATAAATTAAAGTCTTGATTCAAACTTTAATTTTTAGTTTATTAATGGTCGAGGTTTGATTTAAGAACTTTTTTTAACTATATATTATACTTAAAGAAGTATTGAAAATATAAACTTTTTTACTACAAAAACAGTCTTATTTAATTTAGTATAAAGGACTTTTCTTTCAGTCTTACCTTAAGATATTTCTGGATTACAAAATGCGTTATTGGAATGAATTTGTTTCCATTGGCTCAGAATATTTGATGTTAATTGCCTTTACTTATATTAAAATACTTTTTCGCTATTATTTCTTAGAGTGTAGGGATGCGCATGATTGGCGCCTATATTCTGTTGACCTTTTTGTGAGTGTGTGTGTGAATGTGTGTGTGCGAGTGTTGACAAAAGAAAAAATTATCAATTGATAATGCAGCAAATTGTGGGCATTAAAAACATATCGAAAACAGTTTGTGTAATTTATCAATAGATATGAGAGCGTATAATCGAAAGGTGGGCGTTATTGTTTATAGAGCTAATGAGAGATAGACTCTAACAATTTTAAATCCATTTATCATTCAAGCAAAAAGAAAGAGAGCGAGTGACAAAGAGAGAGAGAGATAGAGAGATAGACCATATGGCCATCACTTCCTTTTTGCTGGCCTCTCTTTAATACAGCTCGCACATAAATCATTCTCGTTGATCGGTTTCCGTGAATCGATCCAAAGATGAGAGTGAGAGGGAAGACCTTTAAAAAGAAGATGATAACTAAGCAACTGGCAATCAGTAAAAACACTTCCGACGATTTGTTGCAGATCGATTAGCCATTTATTGCAGATCTTTGAACCTCCATCTTTGAGATTTGATGAGGCAATGACCACGTACAGAGTAAAACCTTTGCGTAATTTGCACAAAACGTTTTGTTTGAAATTGAAATTGGTTTTCTTTCGTCAGACAATTTAACCGCAAATCGAGTAAAACGATGGCGACGACCATTAAAGAAAAGACGCTGAGAACGGCGAGAAATGCGAGAACTGCGAGAACTGCGAGAACTGACAACTGAGAACAAGCACACAAAAAAAAAAAATTAATTCGAGCATGCGAATGCGAGGCAAATGTTAAACTTTCTGTACGATTTAGCATACCCTACAATGAGCGAACTATATAATTGGACACGCCGCATCAGGCAAGCAGGCACGTTTCGTATTAACAAAATCGTCGAAAGACCAGACAGACAGACAGATACACAGATGGCGAGAGAGAGTGAGAGAGAGAGAGAGAGAGATAGACAAGGAAAAGAAAGAGTGAGTTAGAGTGCAGCGGTCAAAAGCATGCAATTGGCTATGAAAATGATGGTAAATCGCACAGAATGAATGCTATTCGTATTCGTATTCGTTGTAGTATTCGCCTTCGCCTTCGCATTCACATTTGCATTCACCACGAATCAATTTCGAATAGCCATCCATCATCATCATAATGATCATTGCCATCATTATGAAGAAGTCATCGCTGACTGATTGCCGCAAAATCATTTTCAGCAATAACAACAACAACAACAAAAAAACTCTTTTGAGCTGATGTTGATGAAAACGATTTTAAATTATTTTATTTCAATTGCAAAATTGTATTGGCCGTCTTGGCTGCAAGGCTTGGTAACGGGCCTTAGCTGCAGCTATGCATGGTCGCTTAGCTTTAGCTTCGGATCCGTATATATGGCTATATGACTATATCAATGGCTATAGCAATGGCTGTGGCTGGTTTTGAATCGCCTGCCAACTGGCAACTGAGGCTGCCGCATGGCTGTATCAATTTTCTGCGCTTTTTCTGTTTTATTGCTACTCCATTAAAATTGAATTGACTTTTTGTTGCTATTGTTGTTGTTGTTGTTATTGTTGGTATATTGCCTGTTAATGTTGAAAATATAATAATGGTCATTACGCTGAAGCAGAAACGATTGTGCGATTGATGTTAAATTAAAAATTATTGATTATGCAGCAACAACACCAGCTGCAAAATATTCGTACAACTGTGCAAAATATAAGCAAATAAAATATTAATCAAAGTAAAATATGCTTAAAATTGATTTTAATTGTTACACAAATGTATTTAATGAATTAAATCGATACTCTACGATTTATTAAATTTTAAAAATAATTTGTTGTGTCATATTTAACAAAGCACTAGAATATAAACATATATATATATATGCTGCAACTCGATTACATTTATATTCTTAATCATTTGTATTATGTTTCAGTTTTAATAATAACCTAATCTTACTGAACTTATAAAAATTAAATTATTCCACAAGTTGCAAAAGGACTAACAAATCTATTTGCAAATAAAAAAAACGCTTCGTGTACCAAAAAAGATTTTTTTGCTTTTGCCGTTTCCAAATAGCAAGGGATAGTGCAAAAATCAGGTTGCTGCATTGGCTCTAAAGTCAAACTCTGCATTTAATCAAAAAAAAGCATACTTTTAGGGGCGATATTAAATGGGGCGATTTAAATGAACATGCATTAAGAGATTATGAGATTATCATTTACGATCGGCTAAGCGGGATATGCCTGTTAGAAAGGTATATTTGCGTTAGCGCTCTATTAACGATTGTGCTATGTAAGTCATATATTTTCCTACAATGACGAATATTTAATCAGAAACTCAAACTAATCATATATATATATATAACATTAATATTTGGCACACAGTTTTTAGCTGAAGCGGTTAAGTGATACTGCTTGGCAAGCAGTGCAATCAGACCAAAGGCACTGCACATTTTGTCCAATTGCCAACAGATGGCGCGTGTAAATGTCTGCTCGATTGGTGTCTTGGCTAAAATGCATTGAAATCTGTTCTAACTTAACGAAACGTGCTCAACCCAACAAATTAACGACTCATCGGCAAACATAACGATTGAGCGAAACAGGTTCAAATTGTTGCCCATCTACAAACCTTGACAATCTATCGACAGAGTGCGCTTCCAAAGGAACTGTAGGAACATGATCGATAACATAATAACCATGATTTAACATTTCATTTCATATTATACTCTGCCTGCCAAGAGCAACTACGAGTCGGATATGTTTTGATTATAATCAGAAATGGCACACACAATTTGCAAACTGCCGTACCAAAAAAAAAAATTAATAAATAAATAAGAAAAAAGTAGGCAAGGAGGAGTGCTGCAGTCAAGCCTCATTAATAGCCGCCAGTTTTACATGGACCGCCCTGAGGCTCCTCCGTTCAGGAGACGGTCGTTGCAATGCTTTTGATTTTCATGTGATTGTTTTAAATTAGGCGATGTCAATGAAGATTCGCTGCTGCTCTCTCACTCACTGTATTTTGTTGTCTCTCTCTCTCTCTCTCGCTGTGCATGCGCGAATTGTGCGTTAATTGAAGTGGAACGGTAAACGCAGTTGGCGTCGCAGCAGCAGAGATTGACGCTGGCAGCAGCAGAACACTCATACGCACCGTTGCTGTTGATGAAGGGAAATGATAATTACAGCTACACACACACACACACGCACACACACATACAGCTGCAATTTTTGTGGAAAAACGTACGTAAATAGCAACAATCTCATTAAAAAATCTCCACCAAGAGCACTCTAATGAGCGCTTACGACAAACAACAACAACAACAACAACAACAACAACATTAACAACAATAACAATAACAACAACAACAACAAATCAACCAACTCCAGAAGCCCGAGCTGAAAGCAACCCAACAAAATGTAATTATATCGCATTATTTGTCATTTCGAGCAAATGAATTGAAACAAATTTAGTGTGACAAATGAATTGTTTATATGCGTGCATATTTAACCCTACATATCTATGTATATACATATATGTAAATATATACATGTATTTGTATGCCATGCTATGTCTATGGCTATGTGAGAGATACAGTCAATTTGTTTTTGGCTTTCTAGCCAATTTCATTTCATTTGAATGAGTTTGTTATAGAACTTTGGCTGTTATTTGGCTCTGTTGTATCTTTTGGCCATCGCAATTTTGGCATTTACCTAATTCAACTTTATGAGCCATGTCTAATTGCCAAATGAATTGTGCAATTATTTATTTTTGCTTATTAATTGGCTGCTTTACTAATGGGCCCCCCCTTAATACAAATAGACATGGCCAGCTAAAAACTAGACATGTTGAGATGAGTCATGTTTGTGCCATTGACTGACTGACAGACTGACTGTCTGACTGACTGATTAACTGTTTGACTGACAGGGGTACATATAATAAATGTCATAATCTGCAACTTGTGGTTACACCCATCGATGGAACCAGCAAGCTCATCGATACCCATATTGTCTGAGTGGGCTTTAAGCCATCATTCAATGCGTGTTATTTGCGGTTATTGAGCAAAACGAGCGGCTTTTGGTAATACAATGTTGCAAATGCTAGCGGAAGCAGCCACCACAAAGAGCCATTTATACAAAGTTCTCAAGCATTTAATGTTGGCCCGCTTTTTTGCCTCCTCGCAACTCATTAGCACTTATTAAAATTAAGTGCACTCAAAGGGCCTCATTTTCGTGCCAGAGTACACTTAGAAAAAACATATACCCCAGAAAAAAAAGCAGATTTTAAAGCATTGCTTGCATGCAGCTAATTTGTTTAAAACGGAATATTAAATATATAAAAAATGCAGTGAGTGAAATGTAATAAATTTGCGAGCATATAGATTTCAAACTACTTCATTAAAATTTGAGGCGAGCTATCGAAAAACGATGACATTTTTTTAATTTTACTCTTTAAAAAATCCATATAGTTATGTTTAAAGTTAATTAAATTATTCATTCAATTTTCATTTTCCTTCTCTATAAGTCTTTACTTAAAACTGTACCAATTCAAATGAGCTCCGATGCAAAGTTGGGTAGTTCCCTGGAATATGAGATCAACTCCTAATTTTCTTTTGAAAAGTTTACCAAATTTGATTTTACTAAATCCATTAAATATTTTGTATTTCTATCGAAAATCGAGCGAAATTTACTAAATCCAATAATGACTTTGGGACTGTAAATTAAGGTCATGCGATTTTTTATAATATATGTTGTAACTTTAATTATGTTGTTTATGTTAATGGTTAATATATTATTGCTATTAGCAAATACAAACATTAGTAAGAGCAATATTGATGGCTAATTTAAAGATAACATGCAAAAAAATCCAACTGTCTAAATTTTAATTTGGTTATCAGAAAACGAAAAGTTTTACTCTATCTGCAAAAAATGTTTTGTGATCATATAAAACTTTTACTTACTTAAAAAAATACTTGAAAAAAAATTATGATTTTCTTTGAACATATATGTATATTTTTTTTTATTGCAAAAATCGTTTTTCTGTTTTATTTAATATCTATTTTCTGGGGATTTCCATTTTAGGGCAATGCTTCCAATTTCAGCAGTATTTTCTCATTAAATTTTTTGAGTGTAGGCGGAAATGATGAGCCTAGATTTGTGGTGCGGGCTGTGTTAGCTGCCAAATGTAGATGTCGAGCTGTGAGTGCAACATCAGCAACAGCAACGTGAGCTTCAGTTGTTGCTGTTGTTGTTGGTTGCTGCTGCGTCAGTTGTAATCAACTTTTCAGCAATTGTCAGTTACAGTTGCAGTTGGTTGTGGTTGATATTCCGCTTACTGCTGTTGTTGTTGTTGTTGTTGCAAGTGTGCAGTGGCGCGTGTCGCTAGCTGTAGAACAAACAAACAGAGAAACAGTCAAAGATACAACAACAGAAACATAAACTCAAACAAAATGCGCCTCAAAATGGCGACCAATTATCGTGGCTGCCATATTTGTTTTGTTTGCTTTTTTTGTGTTTTGTATTGCTTTCTCTGTTTGTTGTTGTTGTCTGTTGCCCGGCAATAAAACATTTCATTTATTAGCCTGGCTAAAGCCACCACCATCAATCCAGCCAGCTAGCCAAGTTGAGGCGTGCCACAATCCAAAAGCTGCATTCATTATTTTTGCCTGCAGTTTCATTGATTTTTCTTTTATTTCTTTGTTGTTTTTTATTTTTTGGCTCGAAAATTGTTTGGTCGTGTCAGTAAGCAGTTAGTTTAATTCGTGTTTGGCTGGCAGCTGTGGCTCAAATCGGGAACACGCCCCTTTGCAGCCACAACCCACGAACACTTCACACTTTCACACACAGAGTTCCAAGTCAAAGGATGCGTCAAAAAATAAAATTATAATAATAAAAAAAAAGAAGCAAATTAAAACAAATTGGTCAACACAATTTCATTATAAAAGCAATAGCCACAAAGAGAGGCAACCAGACAGACGGACAGTCGGACAGAGAGGCAGACTGCCATAAACTCACTCACACATCACATTAGGGGCAGCTGCAGGCGCCGCGATGAGAGCGTCAAATCGATTATCCTTTCTGCTGGTCTCAATCCTTTTGCATACTACGTGCCGCACCTGTTGTCATGGTTAATCGACAGGCTCATCACAACATGGATCATTCTCGTTCTGGCTCGCTCTTTCTTAGCTGGTCTGCTCTGGTCTGCTCTCCATTAAATGCTGTTAGCCATGCGATATTCGGCCAAGATGATATCGCTCTAATGGCGACTTGGCCATCACATTTGCCTGGCCATTAATGGATGACGTGCTTGAAGGCTTTGTTTGAATTGGACACGGGGCAACAGGATGCATGGTAAGAGAGCATGCCACAACAAACTCGCAGCTACCCGATGAGGAAGGTGTGAAGTTCGGTGTTGCCTTTGCTGTTTGTTGTTTGTTGTTTGATGTTTGCTGTTGCATAATTATATGCAATTTATATTGAGGTCCTGAGCCTGGTCCTTCTAGGAAACACGGCGATGGCAGCTACTGTGTTACCTGGACCTGAACTGCAGGTTACAACCTGTATGCCTCATCTAAGGAAGGTCAGGGGTCACTCGCATTAGTCGGCGTTTCAATGAACCCACAATCCAATTCATCTATTCTATCAGTGGGTGTAACTGGGCTGCCCCACAATTGATGATAGTCCTTTGTTGCAGCTGCATGTTTGCTGACGTTTTTAAAAGGCGCACAAATAACGCGCGTGTTTTGCGGATCCTAACTTGGTTATAACTTGCTTAATTAGCAGTCAATATCACGCACTTCATACTGTCCAATTAATTTAGCATATTACTACGGCTAACTACAAGCAGTCTAGCAATTGTTGTTGTTGTTATTGTTGTTGTTGTTGTTGGCTAGCTGGCAATTACCTGTGCTGCATCAAACTGGATGGCTGATGGATGACGTTGACGGCTTCGTTTGGCTGATGTTGCTGCAACAACAGCGTCGACCGACATGCAAAACTAAAATCAGCATATTGCATGTTGTCGCAGTCATGCCCATAGAATAGGTTACCAACCCCCCTCAAACCCCACCAACGGCTCCCTAGCCAAGGGGCGCCTAATAATAGAGCCTGTCGGGTGGCACAGCAAAACGTCAAAACGTCAAGCATCTATTAGCCCAATGTTTTTTTTTTTCTCCTTGCATGCATCGTCGTTCGTCTAGATTCAACGCCTTGTCCTGCTTCTTGTTGCCAGCAATACCCTCGGGCCAATACTTGGTTATATTACTACATTAAATACACGCAGAAAAAATATTTTCGTCTGTTTATCAAATACTCTTTTAGAAGGTATTCTAATTTCGTGTAACGCATTGAAGAAGACTTGGCTGATCGCATTAACTATATATATTATTAACTATATATATATATATATATTCTTCATTAGAATCGACTTCTTAAATTACTTGGACTTCCTCAGCTTTATTCCTCATTTCGCAAGCAGTTTAACTTTGGCAACATGACAAAGATAATTCTTAATTCAGATTCTTATTTTCTCTTAGATTTATTATTTTGTTTATTAAAAACAAAAATTGAAAACACATTATAAAATTATTAGTTTGGTATTAACATAAATAAATAGCATCACTTAGTAAATAACTTAGTGTTAAAGCAATTAATGAAATTCAAAATTAAAACCTTTTTTTTTCTCCTATCGGTTTTAATTTTCCTAAATTCAATATAAAATTTTTGCTCATTTTTACAAAAAGTTATTCTAAAAAGTACACCTAAATATGTGTTGCTCATATATAATATTCTCTTAAAATATTAAGTAAATATATTAATTCAATTATGAAAGTAGTTCAATGAAACAAAATTAATTTATTTTAGATTAGATTTATTTATAAGCATGTTTACATCCATCTGTAAAATGAGCCAATTTTTATACTTAGGTAGGTGAGTGGAGTAGTCTTCGTCTAGTTCAGCTAAGAACCGTTTAAAGCTAACTTTAAGCAACATACAACATATTTTTCTCTTAGTGTAGACTAGAATCACATACAAACAAGCACACACACACATACACACGCACACACATATAGACACATGCGATTTGCATGCCCTGCGCTATTTTTAATCAGCTAACAAAGTTGGGGCTTAGCTTTGAGTTTGTTTGTGTTCGTTAACATTGTGCTATGCAAATGCCAGAGTTGAGTGTTGCATGCAACCGATATTTTGTTCTTGCTGCTGTTGCTGTTGCTGCTGCTGCTGCTCTGTAATTGTTGTTGTTAGGCAATATTTAGTGAATATATATTTTGTTGTTGCTATTGCACATGTCTCTGAAATTCGCGTCATGCGCCTGTGTAATTTAGCGTTTAATGAGAAGGCGTTTGTTGGTCATTAAACTAACGCCTCACTCGCCCCCTTGCCTATCCGTCACGTAATTGTGACTTGACTATTTTTTTTATATATTTTTTTTTTGTATATTTTGTGGTAATATATCTGGTATAGCCGCTTATTACTTGCACTAAGCAGCTTGTAACACACTCATTGAGCAAGTTGCGTGCTAGTTTTGCGTGTTTTCAGTGGCCTTTTTTGTTTAATTTTTATTAGTTTCGGCTTAGTGTGCAATCAAGGGCTAAGAGGCGCGCTTAAAGATGTGTGCCACAAGTGGACACAATAATAAACTAATTTAACAATTATGAATAATCAATGGTATTGGCAGAGCAAATTGCACATCTGCTGATCATACGTTGATTACAATATAAAACTTGGCTAGTATTAAACTATTAAAATAATTGATGGCCATTAAAAAATCTATATTATAAACCATACATTTTAGATGAGCGAACGGAATAAATTGAGTTGTTTTGAGATAACATAAAATACAGTGGGTTTTTATAAACTCATTCAAAGTAATGTGAGCTTATTGCAAATGGTTAAATGTCAATTTATTTCGAATTGTTGTTGGCATTTCAAATTGTACATAAATTATAACCGCAATTAATTTGCGGCTAAAATACGAATATGTCGTATGAAAAGTGCATGTGAAATGCAATTAATTCAAGAGCTTCAAATAGACAATAACACCCCATCCACACACACACACACACACACACACACAACACCCACAAGCGGCAACAATGTTGTTTGTTGTAATGAATAATAAGAGATAAATTTAATGACAATGTTGCCGCCATTTTTGAAATTGTGCCAGAAATATCTGATTGCGGTTCTTGTTGTTGTTGTTGTTGTTGTTGTTATTCTTTTGGTTTTGTGGCCTGCTTATTCATGGTTGTTGCTTTTGTCGTTTGTGTTGCATTCATATTAATTATAATTATAGCGCTGGCAAGTTGCAAAAGTATCTCATTTTCCAAATTACATACAAAAAGCAAGAACCCAACACCAACTCCGAATCCAGTTCCAATTTCAATTCGAATGGTACTGGCACCAACTGGCATTTAACTTGAATATTTTGTCTGTTTTTTGTTTTTTTTTCTGTTTGGCCTTTTTGTTGATATTGCTGCATTTAAATTGGCGCATTAGTTGACTAAATGTGTTTTGTTTGCCTTGGCTCAAAAGCAGCAACGAGACACAACGGACGCCCGTGACGAATTGCCATTGCCAAGAACTGCCCCGACTGACGAGCCCCATACCCCACATACCCCCGCCTCCCTTCCCAACTCTCCCCTTGCCATGCCTATGTATGCAGATGCAATTGCCACGCCCAGTGCCCCAGCCGCAACTACGAGCCTTATTTGTAATTCATAAGCTTGACGGCGGCTTTTTGATGTTTCTTCTCTTTTTTTTTTCATTTGTTTGCTATATTTTTTCCTTCAATTTTGGATCATTTGTCATTTGGCGGCAAAACTTTTCCTCCAATTACACGTTACAACAATATAATGACATAATGTGTCAGGCGATTCACATGGCTGGCTGCTCGTGCACCCAAACCCAAACTCCAGCTCCATATTCATATTCATATTCATATTCACATTCACATTCACATTCACATTCACATTCACATTCAGATTCATATTGTGTTTATTCAAATCGCACAAGTCTACGGTTTATAATTGGCAAACACTCGACTGTTGCAGCTTGATAAATCCTGACCAAGCTCGGTACTCGGTCCAGTTAAACATTTCAATCGGCACACGAAGCGTCTTGCCAAGTCTTAAACTGGAAATTGGCCGCTTTGATTGGCCAGCTGAGGCCGACCGCCATTTGCCATTAATTTGAAGCGTGGCTTAGGAGGCGGCTTTGTCGGGAATCAGTCTGTACACTCACAGAAATGTATATCCAGAATTAGGCTGTTTTTT
The DNA here is from genome assembly GCA_035042365.1 of Drosophila dives. Lineage (NCBI taxonomy): Eukaryota > Metazoa > Arthropoda > Insecta > Diptera > Drosophilidae > Drosophila > Drosophila dives. The sequence goes on from JAWNLJ010000442.1 coordinate 4,758,422, forward strand.
TTGGATTTTAATAATATGCATTTTAAAACTCTCTCTTTTGTCAAAAAAAAATTAACTAAACTTTTCTAAACTGTATAATAGCATTTTTAAATTTACTGGTTTTTTTTATAAACTTTATAAAATTTGCAAAAAGTCTAAAAATTGTATCATGTTATTAGATTTAGTTTCTAAAAGTACGAAAAATTCATGAAAAAACTAGTGTTAAGATTTCTGTAAAAACATGTAAAATATATCCTAAATATTGAACATATTATTTCATGAGTTTTCGAAAATATAACACTGAGGATAAGAATAGAAAGCCTCTTGTTTTAGAAAGGTTTACCGTTTGAGAAAATCGTTTTCTGATTAATGAAGAAATTTTTAAAAAATTCCATACAATTTCTTTTTTTTTTTAAATTGTATAGTAATGTATAAGTAAGTAAGTTACTTTCATGCCAGGCATTGAACTTGATTTTCTGAACTCTCGAGCATATTTTTTTCTTAGTGTAGCCAGCACATAATATGCGCCTGCCGCCATATTGTGCATCATTAGCTTTTGGCCGTTGCAGTCTTCTTGGCCTTATTCGTATTCGTTATGACCGCTCAGTCCTCATCTTTAGCTTCTCCATCAGCCTAATTGCCTTAATTGCAATTTGTAGTTGCCATGAGTGTAAATTTTAAGTGTTAATTTTGTATATACAGCCAAGCATAATTATCAGGTGGGCAAAGTCTGGATAGACGCCTCATGTGCTGCAGCCCATTCCAATATGGCTTGATACATGTGACTATTTGAGGCATGGGACTTGGAAAGTTGTTGTCGATTTGTAGAGTTGGAGCCAGACAACAATTTGGCCTATGATTTCCGATATTATTTGACTTGCTAACCAAAAGGCACAATAAATCAATTAGCTGTCTGTCTCACTAGTGATAGCCTAATGGCTGACTAAACTAATTAGTGAATCAGCGACTATCTTTGTGCCTGTGACTACGTCAATTAATTCATTTTAGGTTTCACCAATTAACACATTGTGTTTATGGTAATTTCGATATCGCAAATGATAACGCATACTTGACCGTAGGTAGATTCAGCTATAAATATATATATTTGTATATGAATGATTTTGTTAATTTGAATAGTATTTGAATAGTAGGATATATTTTCCATTTGTATATGACTTTAATTTGCACATCGCAAAATTAACACGCAAAACAAAAACGGCCACAAAAAGCTGCTAATTGAAATTAGTTAAAACCCATTTGAACCCATTGTATTTAGAGTTACGCAAATCACTTCCAAATCAAGCTCGGACTTGGACCGGGGCCTGACTGGGGCATTACTGGCGAACACAAATCAATTAGTGGCGTCTGCCCCAATCGGTAGACGGGCCCGTCTCCAGCGATTATGAGAAATCGTGACCAAGTCATCAAAGCATCGAATTAATCAGGAGATCAAATTACAAACAAACTCTGCTCTCCAAAAATAACCATTAAAAAATAATAGATAGATTATAACCAAAATGGGTTTTTTTTTAAAAGGAAGAACTTGATTTACTTAGAGTGTTTTTAATAAGAAGGTTAATATTATTAACAACAAATGAAATGCATATTAAATATATTAAATATAATTTATTATTTACCCACTGATTTAGATTTAGAATTGAAATTAGCAGAGTCTGACCATATGAAAACAAATCAATTAGTAAACAGCTCCGACTGAGCATGAGTTTCATTAGCGACTTGGCCATAATTAAGGCAAGCAATCAAAGCCAGCAATTGTCATAATTTAGTCATGGCAACACATAAAAACATTCAGACAGGTAGTCAGATACACAAACGATAGAACGACGGCAATTAACATTAATATACGTCAAGAAAAGTCACATTCGAGGTAACTAGAAGTTTAGGTCTAAATGACATATTTGACTTGGCGCCAACTGTACCCAGAAAAAAAAAAAAAAAAAAACAGTCGTTTGGCATTATTATTTATTCGAGTTTTATTCAATTCAATTGATGTCTGCTTAATAAAACTTAATGTTTCGTATAATTCCAATGAATTGGCAGCGATGTATGCCAAATGACGGAGAAATGATATTATATGTATATATATATACATATAGAAACCGGGACTTTGGCTTTATGCTTGGCTGGGGGCCTGGGAATCGGACTGGAGACCATTTGGCGTTGGCGGCACTTAAAAATTCATATATGCATTAGCCGTAGCGATTATTTTCATTTGTATATATGTCTTTTATCTTTGCTTTTTTTTCCTTTTTGGGTGCTCCATCACATCCGGCACAGATATATGATATATCTGTGTCTGTAACTGTATTTGTGCTGATGTGTTATTATTTCTGCTAATTGGACTGTCAGTTTGTTGAGTGGCTTTTGTTTGCTGAATTTAACTGGCATAAATTTCACTTCAGCCGAAAACGCCCACTTTCCACGAAATGTGCTTTATTAACATAAATAAAAGCTTCATCTTATCTTCTTAATTATTTGCTTAATATATTAGTTTTTTAACTGTATCTTAGTCATATCTTGACATGAATTAATTTAGTTTTAATACTGTCAGAAATAAATGTCTGCTTATTTTTAAATAAATTTCACAAATTACTTGCGAGAATAAATCTCCACACATTGTGAAAAAAAACGTTTTTAAAAATGTGTTCATAAATGAAATTTTTCTACTTAGCTTTGTCCGCTTTATTATGTGCTTAATATATTTATTTTATAATTTGCCATTTCTTGGCTACAATTTAATTAGTTTTAATTATGTCAGATATAAATGACATTTGTTTTATTTTTGAGAAAATATTCACTACAACATATTTTTAAACAAGTAAAAAAAAAGATTTAAAATTTGCACATAAGTAAATTCTTTCTTCATCAGTATTTGTGTGCAACAATTTATTTACCTTTAATTCTTTTTGAATTAAATGTATTTTTGTATTTAAATAAATGTGACAAATTATTCGGTAGAGCAGATTTTATACAGACTAAACAGAATAGCTTCAAAATATGCACATAAATAAATTTTCATCTAGTCAGTGGGTTTTGTGTAGTGTCTGAAAAGTGTTTTGTGCATGCCTCAATGCTGCGGCACAGTTGTTAATTAAGTGCCATTAACTGAAGGATATAAACGCAATTAGCGCCGAGCGGATCTCAAGCAAATCTCAAGCAAATTCAAAACTTCCCCTGATCCCACATCCTCTTGATCCTCCTACACATAGCACATAGCACATATAAACACGCCCGGCGCTGTTGTAGATGTTGCGTAGCCGCGAGCAAAGTGCCGTCTGCTTAATTAGTCTGCGTCAGTCACATAAATATATAATACACATTTACATATCTGTATGTATATAGGAGAGGCAGACTGGGAGAGAGAGAGAGAGAGAGAGACACTGTGTCTCAACTCATTTAAGTCGCATTTAATAAAATCAAAATCCATTACGCGTAATTTTGATTAAAACATTGGATGTGCAGAGCTCACCGCTAGCAGCGAATGCTCATTAAATTGTCACGCATGTTGTGTCACACCCAGGAACGATCACTCCCAGTTCCAATCCCAGACCGGGCAAGCACTTTGAAGTTGTTGCTGCAGGCCGCCAACGCTGACACTTGCCTGACGTCCCGTTTGACAGTTTGCATTGTGGCATGACATACACACATACCCACACACACACACACTCGCACACACTCTGTTTACACATTCTGCTGATTTTTCCATAACATCTCTCCTCTGCTCCTATATTGTCCCCTTTTGTGTGTTGTGATTGGCTTCTGTGAGGTTTTCCTTGTGTTTTGGCGTTGCCAGTGTCACCTCGATCTAAGTATTTGTAACATCTGTCCACGGGGCGGGAAATACGGGAAGCCGCTTCAGCGGCATTCTTAAAAACGATTTAATTTAATTTTTATTGTTGACATAAACGTAATTGTCAGACCATTTATCCGCATTAAGTCTTGTGATGCGTAAGGATAACAACAACAGCAACAACAACAACAGCAACAACAACAGCAGCAACAACAACGACGACAACAGTGACAACGACAACAATAACAGCCACAAACAAATATGGCGACAACGTTGAGTGTCTGTAGGGGGCAGGCACCGTGGAGCAAATGTGAATTTCTACGCATACATTTAAAACAATTTTAAGATAATAATTAATTTATTAATAAAATAGTTTAAAAATAATTCGCAATAATTCAACCTAAATTAGTAATTAGCATTTATTATTAAGTTTATAATAATAAGCTGCTAAGGTGTTAATATACTGCATCTACTACTGGCTAAGACGTCACAAACCTGTAGAATTCTATACCAATTAAAAACATAGCTTAGGTAGGTCAGCTCTTGGTCTACAGTTTTTAGGCAAATTCTGTTTTTTTCAAGGAATATTACCTTCTAAGAATTATAACTGCCTACAAAATTAAGCATATGATTAATACTACACTTAAATTTCCAATAATTCATATTATTAAAATTTATACTAATATGTTTCTCTTTTATTAAAGGAACTAATTATTGGTGAATATATATAAATATAATATAAACAAAATGAATGAAAAAATAAATTATAAATACATTTTTTATTAATAGTCACTTTCACGCAAAATTTTACAGATAAACAATAGGTTTTTATAAAGTTGACACTGTCAGATATTTTAATTTTTCTTTGAGCATCAAATAAATAAACAAAAAATTAAACTATTCCTATACACATTTAAAATGATTATTTTTATTATATTTGTTTTCAATAAATGCTTCACATTCATACAATTCAAATTCACAACGCAACCACTGTGCGCAATGGGGGAAAAGGGCATAAATATTTACAATTTTGCACACCGTAAAATGAGTTTAACTTTATATCTCCCTTTGTGGTTGTTTACCAGATTCAGGCTTATTCTGGTATCCTGGGCTTATCGCAAGCCCGAGTAGTCATTTACGTTTGTTTCGTTGGTTATTTATATGCAAGTCAGGTTTTGTCAACAAAATGTTGTACGTAATGGCGTCAAAAGTGTGTGGCTCAACAAAAAAGGAGGCGGATCAAGCAACGTGGCAAGGGGCAGGCTGGGGCGGGGAGGGTTAACGCGCATCACGCGCCTCACTGGACACTAATGGAAAAACTCGACCACCCCAGACAAAAAACACGACACACAACATTGACCGGGACTCGGGGTGGTTGTTGCCACTTTCACGCCCAAACAGCTAGCTGAATGTGTAGCTGGCCAAAACGGTTGTTGAAAACTTTTGGATTTTGGCTTGAATGGCAGCAGCTCTTGAGGATTGATGGCTGCTATGAATTGGCTCAATTTATGTTCCGCTCTGTAATATGGTAAATAAATAAATCAATTTGTTTGATTTGCAATTAATGTGGCCACATGCTGAGTTTCGAATTTCCGCTGGTGCGGCACGTGTGTGCGGCTTGGAGTGGGTGCAACTTAAATTACATGCGAGTCATGATAACATAAATATACTAAATAATTAAATAATATAATAACATCTCTTTACTTTCACATGTGTGCCAGCTCCCCTTCTAAATGGCAACACATTTCACATTTCTAATTTAATTTAATTATGCTATACTTTTGCTGTTCCCTAATGATGATGTAATGTATATTAAAATGGGATAATTTGACGACTTCAAGTTGCGTACATTAAATTCAAATTAAAGCAACAATCCAAGCCAAGAAATGTTTCCTGACACAGCGCACAACAATTGCAATTAGCATTTACATAAAACAAAATGGCAGTAAAGTTTTGCTTCACCCCAAGCCCAACCCCACCCACTACTCCCTAAATAGTTGGCCATTTTGGGCGTTGGCTCGAGGCACACAACATGGCGTATAATTAATAAATTGTACACACGCTCCAAATGCCCATTATTTAAGTTGAATGTGCCTTGTGTTCTGGTCTGGCGTTAATTGCACAAATACGTTTTTGAGCAGTCCATTTTAGGAATTACTTAAACTAAGTTTGCTTCCCCTTTGCCCAACTCTCTATCCCCCTCTCCTTGCATCTATTCATCGATGTTGCGGCGCGCGTCAAAAGCGGAAATTTGTTTATAATCGTTGTTAGCGTGTGGTATAATTCTACTATGGGATATATATATATATATATATATATATATATATATATTACTGCAGGCCTTTGCCTTTGCCATATCAATTGCCTAAATGATTTCGTTCCCTGCGAACCGTAAGAGCACCAATCAAGCCAAACAAACCCAAAAACCAAAAACCCAAAAACTTGAGGCTGAACTAAATTGATACATTACCCCGCATCTCTCAGGGCCCTTTGGCAGCGATATTTCAATTTCTGTGGCCGGGCTGGGTACACCAGCTCTTGCTTCTGGGTGTTCCTGCGACTTCCATCCATTCCCATTGGGCCATATGACATGGCCACTTTCCTTGGCCCATTGTCTGTTGTATCGCTCATTTATTTATTTCTTTTATTTTCCACTAATTTGTACGTTGTGTAATTTTCGTCTTGCCTTTCTTTAATAAATTTTTTATTGTTTGTTTGATGGCTGCAAAAGCAACAAAAGCGTCGAGTCGAGAGTCGAAAATATTTGATGGCCTCGGAGCACGCTCTAAAATGTATCTATTAGGCACTGCAGTATCTATTAGTGTTTCCCTTTCTTTCCAAATACACAGAGCAAGGGATGGGTGGGGGAACCCTTTTGTACGGCTGGGTTTCTATTGTTTTGATAAAGGATTCTAAGGTCGTCTAATTGCCGTGTTGCCTGCTGGTATTATTTTTTTTTAATATTTTTTTTTTTTTTTAGTAATTTGCCGCCTGAAAACCGCAACGAAAATGCACAACATATGAGCGTCATTAGAAAATTGTTTTGCCAAATGGTTTTTAAATTGTTTTTGTTTACACTCGTCATCCGGAGTAGCGTTTCTAAACGCTTTCTACTCGTATCAGCCAGTCGCCAATTGCCAACAGTTGTTTGTTAACCGCTGAAAATGAGTTAATCTCTCTCTCTCTCTCTTTCTATGTCTGCCTCCTTGACTCTTCTTGTTCTTCCCTGTATGGTTTGTGGTTTGCACCGAACGTTTAGCAATTTCAGGCCAAAACGCTCCAGCAACTGTTGTTGGACTTCGATTTAAATGTGGATCAGATCCAGCGTGTCATTGATTGGCATTAATTAGTGTCATTTTGGAATGGCAATTTTTTTTTTTAACTGAAGAAACTGCTAATTGAAGACGATGCCAAGCTTATTCTCATGGCTCTTAATAGAAACCGTTCGAATTGGATGCTAAACAAATTTGATCAGCAAAATTATTATATTTCTGTGTTGACAAAGCATCAGCTGATGTGATCTTAGTCATTCAGAAACTTTCAAGAACTCGTCTTTTCGTAATTCAATTAACTGTAAAAGCCGTCATTAAGGCCTTATAATGTGCCCGGACAGAAAGGGTTAATGGGGGCTCATACAGAAGTAAGTAGCCCCCAATATCGTCGGCATCATAAAAACTGAACACAACAAAGTCACACCTCAAAGCTGTACAATAAATCAACCAGAGAGATCTGACCAATCTGCCTATAGTAGAAGCTAATGGTGAAACTGGCCAACGCTTGCGGGCGGCCAATTTTAATTACCAAAATTATGACAAAGTTGTTTATGACATTTTAACATGAGTTTTTGGTTTTGGCGGAACGCGCTCAGAAAAATTGTCTGGAAATTTATTGATTTTTAAGAGTCTCGCGCGGCAGCTCAAAGCTGAAAGCTGAAACACAATTTATGCAGATATATCCGACAGTAGATTGTATATGTATACATATATAGATCCGCTTAGCCGTTGTGCCCCATCAATAAACAACATTTGAGAGCCATAATAAAACAACAACAACAAAAGCGCTAAACTGTTGCCACCGCCAACAGGCAATGCTGTTGGGGGTAGGGGTTTGGGGCAGGCACAGCTCGCTACCGTTTTGCGGATGGGGGGATCGACAGCCGCAAGCGTTGTAATTTTCATCAGAGTTCATGAGACCAACCACTATTAACCAAAAAAAAATAAAAAAAAAACATGCCACACGAATTCATAATTTGGAACTCACCGAAAACAACAAAAATCATGCACAAACTGCGTCTGCGGCTTTGCATCAACATAAAAATCGATTTAATCCTTGGATGCATTGTTGTCTGGCCCAGCGCCCGCCCAGCCGCACACTCGCTCCCAAATTAATTGCTCAGACGCCAGAAGTTGCTGGGGAACCGGGGACCTACAGCAGCGCAGCGAGTCATCTGCCTTTTTGGTGTGACGATATGTTCCTCCATATGTGTGGAGGAATGCGAGGCTGGAGAATCCAATAAAGCCAAATTATCAATTTATTTCACGCCTCAAAATCACAACGCGATCGAGACAGATATATATGGAAAGAGAGTTTGTGTGTGTGAGGGAGAGAGAGAAGGGGAATGGAAGCTGGAGTTGCCAGCCAACGGCTTAATTATAGTCGTGTTGTGTGGCAGCGTTGGATGAGGCTGCCGAGGCACGCACCAAAACAAAAATAGGATATTTTCAACCAACTCAAATACACTCTAAGGACTACAAATAATGCACCAGCCAAACCAATAATACTTTTGAATTTATTATAGATTTTTCTGAAGTTTTTATTTTATGGCTATGGAACAACAAATATCATTTTTTAGAAATATATTTTAATTACTTTTATTTCACAAGCACAGTAAAAATTATGCTATCTAAATAGCTTTTGAATTATAAATACAGCTGCGATCAAATTAAAAGCATTCATTTGTTGTAAAAAAAATTAAAAAAAAAATAAACACTTCAAATCTTGTTCAAAAATAATTTTCATTATTTTTTTTATTTTTATTTAATTTTCTTATTTTTATTCAAGTTTTTAAGTCGTTGACAATTGAGCCAGTTAAAATAAAATTAGTGGTAGAGAAGTAAAGTTTCCTTCGCGGTTTTTTTTTATATGCTACTTGCTATTTGCAAATATGTTAAAATATTTATTTTTATTCATTTTTATCTTTTTTTTTATCTATGAAGCTAACTTATATCACTAAGCAGCATTATATTTTAATAAAATGTCTACAAATTTAAAGCAAATAAAATGTCATTCAAGATTTTCTTTATGCTGCAGCAATTTACTGTTATCTTTTCATTTTTTAATGAATTTAAAATTGACAATGAATGGCTTTGCGTTAGTCAATATGTGCTCATTCGATTCAATCAATGATTGGCCAATACTCTTTCTTGGGCAATTCACTTTGTGTTTGTGCCGCAACACAAACAATGTGCTGGGTAGGCGTTAAGAGGGTGTTATCCTTTAGCGCCTTCGCTTGGATGCGAACCCAACCAAAAAATCGGCAGCAAAGCGTACACGTCTGTCCAGCCCGTCTGTCCGCATCCCGCACACACACGTAATTGCAGCCTCGACCCAGAGCCAAGCCCTCAAACACAAAAGAGAATTTATAATGCCCGCAAGGACAGCAACAACAACAACAACAACAACAACAAGAATAAAGGCAAGACGTGCGACTCTAGGCCCATGCCCATTGTTGGCTTTGCCAATTCCATCGTTATTTTTTTTTTTGCTTTTTGTACATCTTTTATTTTTTTTTGCATTGTGGTCAAATCGAGCAGCAACGTCGACCACCGCCTGCTGTCCATAATGAATGAATTCCATTAAAGATTTATGCCAGTTTGATGATGCCGCACAAGGATCGAGGAGGAGCAACGCCCAGGATTGTCTTGATTGAAGGTTGATTTGTTGCGTTTAGTCGGCCGATCTGTCGGTTGTTTTGAGCCGAGATTAGCACACGTGTTGAACACGCACAAACCATTGTCTATGGAGTCAGTGGAGTGGGAGCCAGCAAACGGGGACATTGACTAAGGATCCAAAGGCGACGATGAAGGCGTTGCGGCGGCTGCTTGAAAGGCTGCTCAATTTTATTTTGACAAATGACATTTCAATTGCAATTGTTCACACAGCATGTGGCCAAAAAACGATCGTCTCTCTCACTCTCCATCTCTCTCTCTCTCTATCTCTCTCTCTCTGAGTACAACTATCTGGCAATGCAGCTGCGGCATAATTCAAATTGAAACTGCGCAATTCATTTGGGGCAGATCAAACAAATCGTAAAAGGCAAGCAGTGCGCGAAAAAACGTGATTGGAGCCACCTCAAGCTAACGCCACCAAGTTGCCCGGCCAGGTTATCCAGCCAGGTTGGCCAGACGGGGCCAAGAGCAAGTGTGTTTTTTTGAGCGTTGCTTTTTTTGATTGGCCCCGATACACTCAGCGAAAAAATGCTGTCGTATTAATTTTGTTACACAATTCTTGATTTAGTTATTTATTTTAGTTTATTTAATTATTTAATTCTTGATTTATAAAATATATTTATTTATATTAATAACTTGCAATTAATTTATAATTATTTATATTTATATATATATAATATATAAAATAAATAAAAACAATATCTGTACATTTTTATAATCACACTTAACTTGTCCCAAAACCCGTTAAAATTAACAATTTTTTTCAAACAAGCTTATTTTCTGGCTTAGTATTTTTGAATTGGTTAATGCTTATGTTTTTTTTAAATAGGTTTTTTTTTGAGTATTTTTTTTTAAGTGTACCTACAGCGTCGCTCGCTGCAACAAAGTGATTTGATCTTTGCACCAAAGTGGTAATCCGCATCTAATAATGTGAAGCATTCGGTGCACGATCCGATGGAGATGGAGCTTAAGCCTCTGGCCACACTGTCTCTGGACAGCAACAACAGCAACTGAGACCTCCCAGTTCGACAGTTGCCGCTCTCTTTCATTCCCTCTCTCTCTCGCTCGCTCTCTCCCTTTGTGTGTGTGTGTGTGCTGAGGAGTCTGCCTACCCAAAGTTGATTGGAGTCAACGATGGAGTTATTTGTACGATTGCAAAAGGCCGAGGCCGCTGCCGCTTTTGACCAGCTGCTGGTTCGCCAATTTGCCGATCTTCCAATCTGCCCGCTGCTGGCTGCTGATCAGTGATTGTGCCGCGTATAACAACAAATTATATGCGTGCCGCGTAATTGAGAAATATTGAGACATTATAAACGGCGTCGCGCGATATGAGCAGAAAAATTTACAGACAGAGAGAGAGAGAGAGAGAAACAGAGGGAGGGGAGTAGATAACTCAAAGGTGTGTCGACTTTACAAACAAACTGTTTAAATTTAAACCATATTCCAGTTTCCGAGTACTCATCTGGCATTATTTCTAATTACAAATAGTTTGTAAAGAAACGTGTGGTCTGAAATCTCGACTGTTTCGATTGCTCCGACTGCTGCGTCATTCCCGTTTCCATTCGGATTCCCTCCATGCTCGTTGCGGGCGCCGCGGCAACAAATCGAACGGTGATTTTATTTCATAGATAATTCGCTTAAATTATGGCGCAGCGGCGTCGACTTAATGCCCCAAAGCGACCTACAGCAGCGCCTGATTGGATCGCTCTACTCCACTTCACTCTGCTCCCCCACTCGCCTCTGCTCCTCCACTCACCTCTGCTCCTCCACCCAGAGATCAATATCTATTGAGCGGCGTCAATCATGCCTCGATTTGAGGAGAAAGAGACCAGCGCTGTCCAGCAGCGTGCAACAAAATGGCCGCAACATAAGATTGCCACCAACTATGAGAGACAAACAATGGATTAAAGAAGTCTAGAAGATTATTTATTCTATGATGTGAACTATTATCTAAGCTATTAATTCTCTATTTTAGATTAGGCCTTCATTTGGATTTTTTTTGGACTTATATCCAGGACACTTCTATTTTTCAAAATGCAAATGCTTGTTCCCAATTAGTGATGACAAGATTAACAAGTTTTTTGCAGTGCTAGTGGAAACAGTTAATAGGCTAAATAAAAACGCTGATTGGCAGAAAATAATATTACTTGCACCTTTCAAAATAATCATATTAATATTACTCTGCAGGGTGCAAAAACATTAACAGCAACTCAAGTTTATCGCATTATGATTATTATAAAAATGTTTATTGCCCGTGTATATGTGTGTGTGTGTGTGTGTGTGTGTGTGTGTATGCAATTGAAAAGAGCTGTCATGCATATTTTATAACCGTATTGCAGTGCGTCATTTAGCCAAATTAAAACACGCCTCCGGCACTAAAGTCATGTGCCCCCAAACGTAGGCACTTGACGAGGGGTGTGTGGATTGTGGAGGTGTGGTGAGCGAGATTGACAAATTGAAACGAATGTGGCCACTCACTTGGAAAAGTTCATTAAAAGCGCACCCCTCCCAGCTGGGAGGCATATCATAAAAGCCAGGACGACATGGGTGTTATGACAATGTGCCAACACCTCAGCAACTGACTGGCCTAACTTGCCCCAGCGAGCACTTGCTCATGGAATTGAAAATTCTTCGCAGTCATCAGAGAGAGAGATAGGAGAGAGGAGAGAGTCGAGGAGGTCGAGGAGGTCGTCATCCAAGTTTATGTCCACCACCCCGAACCACCCCAAGAAGCGTAACATATTTCCGCTTCACATTTGCACCTGCATTCATTATTCTCTGAAATTGTTATTGTTGTTGCTGCCGGTTTTTTTTTATTTTATTTATTTTTTTTTTTTGGTATGCGTAACTAAGTTTTTCTCTCAGTTTTTATGTTGGCCGCATAATGAAGTCGGAAACAGGCAGACCATTTTTGGGGGTGGTCTTTGCAATTGTGTTGTATGGGTAAATATATATATAAATTCAAGTTGTGGTACAAGTGCGCGTGTCCAATCCGATTTAATGCAGTCAAGTGACTTTATTTTTATTAGCACAACTTAATGTACTTGAAGTTTCAAACATTTATTACAATTCTCTTTTTGAAATTAGAAAATCAAGTGATTTATTAAGTTGCCGTAGTTTAGGATTAACTGTCGTTCGTATATTTTCTAAATTAAAACCAACTTATTCTTGCTCAGCGGTGTTTTGACTAACTCCCAATTAAAGCAAAATTATGGTATATAAATAATCACATTTGTAGTTAAGTGTCAAAGATATTTCAAGCTACAATTATCAATGACCCAAAACTTGTTATTATTTAAATTTTTGTACTGTTATAGATCTTACAAAACTATAAATAAACAGTATTATGTTCGTGTTATTATTTTGCACTCAACAAGTGGTTATTGTTAAAATAAATATATTTAAAAAAAATATCAAACAATAAGTTCTAAAATTGCGGAACTCGATTTTTTTTTTTTTGTATATTTTTATACATTTTTGGTCTATATATTTATTAAAATATGTTTTTTATAAATTAATTATTAATATTAAAAGATATATGTTTAAATTTTATATAAAATTTCTTAAAATTAATATTAAAAAAATTTTTTTTTTCATATCATTGTACTTTTGAAAACTTTGCATATTTTTAATATTCACATATTCAAACGATAACAATATTTAAATTAAGCTTTCTAAAGCACATATTTAAAATATTTTTTCCATATAATTGTACTTCTTAAAGGTTTGCATATTTTTAATATTTACATATTCGAACGATAACTATATTTAAATTAAGCTTTCTAAAGCACACACAGAAACTCTTGTAAAAACACTTTTTACTAATTTACCCCTAGCTGAAATCACACCCCACCCACACCGCTGAGCATGATGAACGCTTTTGAGCCGCCGGAACCGCTCAAGTGGCTCATTAATGAGCGCAAACGATGCATTTGCTGGCAATGCAATCAGCAGATAAAAGAGCGGGAAAGTTTAATTGCAGCTTTTTAGCTTAAAAGCAAAAGTACGCAGTAATTATATATGTTTATGTAGTTGCCAGCTTATATCTATACGAAGAGGGACGTGGCGGCGAGGTGCTAGCCATGACGCATGCGCGTAATTGCTGTAACGCACACGAAAATTGTAGATGCAGCAGAAAGCCGAGAAAATGAAAAAAAAAAAAAATGATATAAAAGAAAAAACCAAATAACGGTCGCATGCAACGATTAACAACCAACAACAAACAAGCAACAAACCACTAGAAGAAGGGTGCTATTTTGCGGCCATTGTTGCCGTTTACGTGACTTATTTATATGGCCTGCATTGTTGTCCACCGATGACGCGACGAGTCGTCATCGTCGCTGCAACTTGCAACTTAGCCAAATGGCATTCTCATTACTTACGAGCCGGTCACTCAGCGGTACACCAAAAAAAATATAATCTGCTTATTTATTAATGTTATCTATAAATTATTTAAATTCAAATATTATTACAATTAAAAAATTATTACTTTCAGCAAAAAAAATAAATTATGAAAAAATTCTACAACTATTCAAAATGGTTCTGAATTTTTGATAATAAGTTTTAGATATGTTGTTCGTTGACTCCAGATTTATTTTCAGTGTGATAATCACAGCGCCAGTTAAAAAAATTTAAAAAATTAGTTGGGTAAGTGTTAAATAAGTTTGTATTTAAAAACAAATTAAATAAAATAATATATATATATTTACATAAATATCTCTGACAATGTCTACTAAGTATGAAATTTAAATTTCTTTTTCTGTAAAAATTAATTTTTAAATTGAATTATTTATTTTTATAAATTTTTTTTTTTTTGAGTGTAGTTGGTAGTTTATTTTATGCAGGCATAGTCAGGGGGTATGGAGGTAAGGCAACATTAACGTCAGCTTCGCGTTAAAAATCAATAGATAGTTTGAGCTTGAGCACTGGCAACTACTGAAGACTGGAGACGCCTCGTGGTCGCCAACGAAGCTCAACGGCGGTGTCCAAAGGCGATTTGAGGCGATCTCTTGACTCGCGATTCTTGCGACTCTCGTTGGCGGCATGCGGCACAGATCAAAGCGCGCGAAAAGCCACCATCATCTTCTTAAAGGTGGTAATTATGTCTCGACGATGCGTCGTCTTCTCGCCGAGCTGTCCCATGGCTGGTGTTAGTCAAAGTCAGTTGGCCAAATCGTTCTGACTGCGCTCTTTTTGTTTGAGCAAAACGTTTTGTTGATAAAGAACAACAACGCTGTGGAATCACTCGCTGATCAGTGATCAATGATCGCGGATTGCAGATTGGTAATCGAAGCTGCTCATTCTGAGACTCGTTGTCAGTGAAAGCTTCACAGTAAATTTGTACACACTTTTGGCCAAAAAATGAAGAAAAAAAAAGAAGAAGGAAAATGGCCGACGGCTGTTCAGCAGTTGGCTGCATAACCCCAAATTTAATTTAAGTAGCCTTATAGCGATCCGCAGCCCTTCATAATAACTCAGCTGTCAGCTGCATGTCACTTTTGTGGCTACCGTTGCTGTCGATGCCGATCGAAATTGTAGAAGCAATTAGTTTGAAATATTATTATCGACACGTACTCCACATTCTCCGTATGGCTCGGGCCCATGGAGGAGCCGGTTGCTGAAGTGCCGCACCACAATTACCCTCAATTGAAGGGAACATCATTCGTGTTAAACTCTTTGACCACACTCTCGCACACTTGCCACAAGTCAGTTGAGCTGATTTCACTTGCTCCCAAAAACCCCGAGGAACCAATTTAGTATATTTATATATATATATATATATATATATTATATATGTGTTTAAGTTGCTTCAAGTGAAAAGCTGCTGACAAAAGTTGTCACTGATGATCTGGCCAAACCGCTATTTAAAAATCAAATTGTGCCATTAAGTGGTGGCAATTAGTGAACTGAGACACGGATATATTAGTATTATAGATAGATGTATATTTGTTATGGACATATATCTATGGACCATGCCCAGTCTGCCAAACAGTAGTGGAACGTTACTTTTCTAATTATGAATAGAGAATGATTGTTTTGTGGCATGCTGCATGATAAATGGAAAGATGTTTGGCTGGCTGAAACATTGTAGACAATGCCAGGCGAGGAATGCCTTTTTTCTACGGCCCCAAAGCTCCAAAACCGTAGTCATCAAGCCTAATGGGCAACCATAGACGCACTCCTCTCCCGCCTCGTGTTGAAGGCGGCGTTAATTAATTTGTGACAGACAAACAGACAAACAGACAAAAAGACAGAGCTTATTAATTATACAATGAGCCTCAGTTGAGAGCTCTACAAAGCTGTCTGACGTCCCTCATTCACGAATGAATATGAACATGAATGTGAGTGCGAGAGTGAGTGTGAGTGTGAGTGTGAGTGCGAGTGCGAGTAATAAAAGCAAAAACCTAAAAGCGCAATTATCAATAATAATATGATATTATAATTTAGGTAAATGCATAGAGCTCGATTACATAAAAGTAAGGGCATACAAATTATAGGTATACCTATCTCTCCAAATCTCTCTCTCTCTCTCTCTCTCTCGCTCTCTTTCTCTCTTTGCCCATATCAAATTTAAATGACACAACAGTCGAGCTCTGTCATGTGAATTAATTTCATTAATTTGTATTTGAGTGTCGAGTCGCAATGCAATTGGCGAAAGAATAAAATATACATGTAAACAGTGAAGACTCTGAATAGTGAACACAAATGAAATGAATGAATGTGTAAGAATGCAAAAATTATTTAAGACTTTAATAATTTTTATAAGTAATTACTTAAATAAACAAGCTAAGATTATGTAAAAAAAAACATAATTGAAAATGCCTATTTTGACTATTTTAAAAAACATATAAATATAAATTTAATAATATATAAGAATAAATAATAATCTACATATAAAAATATAAATATCGTGAATATATCTTTTTTATAATTTATATACGTCTTAAACATTTTTTTTATATGATTCATTGAAAAACACGTTGACTGTACTCGCCTGCCAATGTGTATGTGTGTGTGTGTGTGTGTGTAAAAGACAAAACACCCACAGAAAATTACACTGAAATTATAGCAACAATTATTTTCAAATTGAATTACATCCAATTACAAATAAAATGAAATGCAGATGGCATGAAGATAGCGACGCTCTCATTCAGCATAATGGCGTCGGGGCCAGTCCGAGGACGCGAGTCTCCACCTGGAGTGTTGTAGGCGGGTACTGGGACCGACCATGAATGTGGTTGTGGGTGACTTTCTGTGCAGAGACGCCAAAAAAAAGGCAAAAACCAATTAGAGATTTGGTCTGTGCTGCCTGCGGCTGTCAGAGTCGGGCGGTGGCAGCTCATAAGTTATTATCCAGCAATTAATTTGGCTAAATGTTCCTCCTCAATTGCTCTGCCTTGGCTCGTTTCAAACGTTTTTGCGCCGACGCGCAGCGCAGGCGCCTGCATGGGCCACGCTCATTGGTTGCTGGCCATGATGACGTCACGGTTGCAAGAGACCTGAAAGACACGCCCGCAACACGGTCTTAAGCTGTTGCCAGAGCCACAGACAGAACGGTAAAGAGAGATAAAGAGAGAGAGACAGATACAGTGATGGACAAAAGAAGAGAAAGAGAAATAAGTTGCAAGTGAAATGTTTTGCTGGTGTTGCAACGTGTCTGATGTTCGATGTTGCGCTTAAAAGTTGTAAACATATTTATTGATTCTACTTACGGCATTTCTGAAACAACTTATTTTAAGAAAATATAATAAAAATAAAGAAAATATTCAAATATTTATAAATAAGACTGGATTTTATAGTAGGAAAGCATATTCTGTTTGGGTATAATTTATAATTCATAAATTTTTTCTTTTTCAATTCGGTTCAGTTCATAAAAAGCTATGTCTGTAAATAACGAAATGAAATAAAAATATAACAATAAATAAATAATAAAAAATAATAAATAAATAATAAAGCTGTGTTTTTCATGTTTATTCGATTTTACAATCAAAATATTTACGTGAAATTTGCAAATATTATATTTTTAAATTTAAATATAATACTAGGGTTTCAACTACGATCAAGAAAGTATTTTTTCTGAATTTGTAAATTGACGACAAGAACTGATAGTCAAATTACTCTGTGAACTAAACCTAAACTTTAAATATTTTAATGATTGGTAAGACAATACTATTCTTAATGCTATCACAAATTTCTTATAAATACTAATTAGTTAAGATAAAAACTATGCATCAGTTAATCTTCAACTCTCTTTTTATCAAGCCCACACACACACACACACAGAGACTGTGATCCATATTGATAGCGTTAATGTTCAGGTTTCAACAACTGCTTTCTCGTGGTTATCGGAAAATGGTGGAAACCTTTTAAGCACCGATGGATGCCTTGAACTTTGGGGCAATTTAGCAACGCTGAGCTCGTCGACTTGTGTGGCAAATTAAAATTCAATTTTTCAAAATATCAAATCAAATCGAATCAAGTCGAACAAAAAACAAAAAAAAAATGGATAAAAAAAACCCCAACGGCCCTTAACAAATTTGGGCAATCAGTTTGATGCATGGCAATGCACATTATGGCCCAGAGCACAAATTGAATGTCAGTCCTCTTAATTCGATTTATTTTAATATATCTTTTGTTAAAAGTTGCACTCTTGTTGCTGTGTGTGTGTGTGTGTGTGTGTGTCAGCGCGTGTGTTAATGACGCTTTACAAATGTAACAAATGCAATGGGCCAACTCAGAGATTGAGGATTGGTGCGAAGCTGCATTGTCTGAGGCGAAAAGGATGCGTAACAAATGCGCCTCACTAAAGAGAGAGAATTGGCACAGGTTTGCCAGCGGGTCTAGGAAAACTCATTATAAAGCGTGTGATAATCCACAGCCTGGCACAAAGGGACACATTAGCCACACATAGTTAGCGCAAGGACCTGCTAGCATCCTTCGGTGTAGGTGGCTAATGGACTCTCGCCGAGAGAGCACTTTAGTTTTGGTCAATGCCTTTCACACCTACAACGACGGAGCGTGAAGAATCGTAAATGAGCCCGAGAGAGAGAGTGAGAGAGAGAGGGAGATAGAGAGAGACGTGCCTTGGCAAGCTGAGCTGATCCTTTTGTTTGGTATCTTTGATCAGTGCCGACTCACACAGGTGCCGAGCGGCAACAGCAACAAACCCGGCCAACAGCCATGCCGCAATTAGGATTTAATACGCATCCGAATTGGAATTTTGTACAGAGATTTATAATTGTGTTAAAAACTAAAACTCGCATTCACATTTCATGAGAACCCAATCCGATCTGATCCAATCTAAACCGATCTGAGGGCGTCACAGTATTTGCTGTTGAAATTTAAAAGCTAATTTACACACTTTAATATTTAAAAATAAAAATGTAGCGTCACAGCGTTAATTGTCGACAACCCTCAAACACTTCCTTCTAATCTCAATATCGACATTGGCATCTGCATCTGTCCATTCACGCCCCATATTAATCTCCATTATTTGGCGCTACCCCAAAAAAATAAAAATCTCTCAACGCGCGGAAGCAATAAAAACTCAAATTACTTTTCGTTTACATCCTGACTACGACTTGGACTTGGACTTGGTCTTTGACTTTGTCTCCTGCCACTCCTAATTCTCATGTTAATGACAGCAATTAATTTTCGTTCGCCCACACACACACACACACAACACACACACAGCGAAAAGCCATCCCAAGTCGGTTTCATGGTGACCCCAAAGTCGAAAGTCAAACAAATCGAGAAACATATTTTTATTGTCGCATCGCAAAATGCCGCTGGGAGCGATTAATTACTCAAAATGTAGTCCCCCCCCCAAATCTGTAACTTGGTTTGTAGTCTATCGTAGCGAATTCTTATCCCTTTACAATTTCACCAAAACTTTTCTCCAACGCTCTCTCTCCCTCTCTCGCTCTCTCTCTCTCTCTCTTTCGCGCCGTTTGCATCTAGCATTTCGCCCACGCAAAAGTGTCGCCTTGGCTGATTTATGGCCGGAGCAACAATAAATTTCAGCACTCCAGGTGCTGAAGCACATAAATCAATCCATTAGTTTTCCGCACTCACATGGATTTCGATTTGTTGACGTTGACTTTTATTGTGGGGGTTGTTGTTTTGACCCTTGGGGGGGTGTTTGGTGTTTGGTGCTGGGTGTTTGGCTTCTCCTGGGGTGTTGGTCAATTCGTTGCACAGTTTGTGTGCGCGAGCTTTGCTTTGAGTGACAATAAATTATGGCCATGATTAGTCTAAATTTGCCAAATAAACGTTACTCAATGCGGAAACTTGGCTAGATGCTGCTGTTGCTGCTAATTCCCACAGCATGGCTAACTTTTTTTTTTTGACTTAATCGCAGCGTTTCACAACTTTCCCGAAAAAAAAACTTTTCTCACGGCAACAAAAGAAAAATGTTGCAAAAATTGATAAAAGACAAAAAAAAAACAGCTCAACTAAATCATTAGCGAACATCAATAATAATAATGTGCGAATCGACAAAAATGACAAGAAATGTGCAGCGCCGCAAGGTATGCAGCAATTTGTGTATAATTGCGTGTGTGTGTGTGTGAGGGTGTGTGTGTGTAGTATGCGTGAGCAACACAGGTGGCAATGTGGCCATTATGGCTAATGGGTAAACGCAAATAGCCCTCGAGGCCAAATGAGTTAAGCCAACAAGAAGCAGAAGACGAAGCAGCAGCAGAAGAAGAAGCAGCAGCAGCAGCAGCAGCAGCAAGCCGCAACAAACAGAAACGGCTCAAAGTAAGCGTTAAAGTAAGCCGTAAAAAAGACAAAGCCGTCATTTTTCTAATGAACCAGCAGCATCATCAGCAGCAGCATCAGCAGCAGCAGAAGAGAGAAGATACGTTCTTATATTGAAGATGCCAGAATGCTGACCAAGTAGAAGCCAGTTAAAGACTTTAGTTGCGCCTTTAAAGCCAAGTTAGCTCAGCCAATCACGCAGCTGCGCCGAACTTCAAAGTCAAAATCAGACAGTTGGCTGGTGAGGCGCGGATATGAGCCGCTTAACGCAACCAGAGAAACGCACACACACAAGCACATATACACACACACACACACACATACAGATATAGATACCAATACAGACGCAGTGGGGCCTCAGCTTTGATAAATGAGCAGACAGGCGTACAAAGTGGAGAATAACGAGCGAAAAACAGGCTGCCGAGGAGGCTTTCAGCTCTCGACTCTCCGAGAGAGTGTGTGTGTATAGGTGTCTGCATGTGTGTGTGTCTGTGTGCAAAGCAGGCTTAATCACATTGCTTGGCCATTGGCCAGGCGGCAAAAGATCAAAGTGCGCTTTAGCTGTTAGATGTGGCTAGCTTGGTGGTCGCCGGGTGGCTGCCTGGGCCGCCTGGGCTGCCTGGGCTGCTTGGTTTACCCGGGCTGCCTGGCTAGAATGATTGCTAGGTAATTGGCAGGTAGCTGACGCTCCATCCAAATGACATGCCAATGCCATATATCTGAGCAACAACATAAGGAAAAAGTATGTGTAAAACGACAAAAACGACAAAAACGAAAAAAAAGCTCTTCCTCTGTCCGATTCCCAAATGTGATATTTTTGCCGACTTGCGATCCGTATTCCCATGATATTTCAGTAGGAGCCAAACGATCGATCTCCTCGGCGGAAGTGGCAGCAAACTGTGTGGCGTTTCAAGACGCCGCCGACACCAGACATCAGATCTCTCCCCGCTCGTTATTTGGGCGCATATTTCGCATGCGAAATGCGACAAAATGACATGACAAAATTCTGTCAAATTAAAGTCAGTCATGGCGATGGCAACGCCCCGAAGCCGAAGCCGAACCTGAAACTGAAACTGAACCGACTCATGATATCATTAGCATAACTGTCAAAGCCACCGGCAGAGGATTGCCCATCATAAAGGGCGTCTCAGTGGCGTCTGCGGACCGAAGTGGAGACACGCAGGCAGCTTGCCACGCATCGCTGCCAAGCAGACACATTTTTGAAATGAATAATTCTACAAGCGAATTCGCCACAATCAGCCACAGTGATAATTCCGAAAATTGAAGTTTTGAGGCATAAGAATTACCAAAATAATGACTCCATTTATTTCGTTTAAGTAACGATTTTTTGGGGTTTCCTTGCTAAAGGAATACCCAACTGACAAGTCCAGGAAAGAGCAGAAGAAATATTGTGAAGATTTTTCTTTTATATCTTTTTTTTATTTTTAAACTTTAATAAACGTTAAATATTGTTTACCATTAAATAATTATTATAATTTAGGATTTTAATAAATGGCAAAGTAAAAACGTCTCGGTAACCGAAGCGTTTTCAAGTGATCACTGTACTTGAACACACACACACAATTCTTGTGTATTCACTCAAATGTAGCAATGAATTTATGATTTATTTTTAAGCTGAATTCCAACTGCTGTTGGCTTCCTTAAACCATCAACTTGAGTGGCTTAATAGCTGCCGCTTAGTAGCCAAAACAAGGCACATCCTGAAGGAAATGCTGGACATGCACTTCCCATGCTTAACGGCACAAGTGCCACCAAAGACGCGCGGCAAATTTGAAAATAATTGCTGTAAAAAATCGGGTGGAAAAACAAAAAAAAAAACAACAAGGGAAAAGAAAAACAATAATAAATGTACAATAACAATCAAAACACACTTGCAACGCCCTCTCGAGTGGCCATTGTCAGCCTAAAACAACAAATAAAGCAATCAAACTGCAGAGCTGAGATACACCGAGTATCTCAAAGATACAGATACAGATACAGATACAGATACAGAGAGTTGCAAGCAGCGACATGTGTTCTCACACGCGGCACCTTTGTCCATCAGCATTACGTCAGAGACGGAGAGAGAGAGGAAAACAAATTGTGGGATATTTATAAACGTCAAAATAGCCCACAGGAGCGGAGCGATATTTGTGTGGGGGGAGGGAAGAGATCTGTGTGATCCCTGAAAATATATTTTTTATGACACACAGCCAAGTCAACAAGCCTTTAGGGCGTGTGAGTGGCCAATTCTGGCCACAGCAATCTATAGATTGACATTGGCATTGGATCGAGCATCGGCTGCTATTCATGTAGTCTCTCTTTTTCTCTCAGTGTGTGAATAGAAACATCAAATAGTCAAAGGCTGCAAGGAGAAGGCTGCCATCAAAGCGGCAGCCACAAATCATAAAAAAAAAAAACACCGACAATTTCACACTCGCCTTTTTTTTCGACTAGGTTTTTTGTTCTTTCTGCATTTGGATCGTAATAAAAATTAAACGGTAAACGGTAGCTAGTTAGGATGTGTTCTTGGAGTTCTGGAATTTTGTTTGCATTGATTCCTCATCGCTTGGTGTCGGCGGTTTTTATCTGTTGCTGTTATTTTGGAATTTGTTATTCTTTTTTTTTTTTTTTGGATTTTCATTAACAAATGAACTATTCGGGGAAATATGAAATCGACGGTGCTTTTGAAGCCGTTTCCCGGTTCTCCGATTGCTGCTAATTAAAGCACTTTTTTAATGACATTCCCCCACTTCTCTCACCCGCAAATGTTAATATATAAATTTGTTTCGGTACAGTCAATCGGCTGATAGACTGGCAAAATCTATACCTATTAGTAGTGAAAAATCTGCCAAGATCGGCGATGAATATTGATCGCTTGATTGATGACCCCGTCGAAAAGAATCGATGTGTGCAAAATTGTGTCAGAGCTGCGTACCTGGCGTGTGTGGTAAATAAATAACGAACTAATCATTGAGAAATTAATCACAAATCAACAATTTGGCTGCTAATTAAAATGTTTACGCAAATGAATAAATCGATAGTCGGCGGTCCGCTGGCAATGAATATGCATGAGCCAACGACTTAAAATAAATTAAATTAAAATAAATTTAAACGAAAATCAAGTCGAGCAATGAAATAAATGCCACCGACTGCGTTTCCCTCTGCCTGCCCCACTGACAAAATTAATTAATTGCCTGCTCTTAAAGTCAAAGAAACCGCTCGAACGGTAGCAACGGAACACTCCACAAGAAAACCGAAAATGTTAGCCATAATAATAAATTCGAAATAACGATCAAAAAATTAGTGGCAACAACAACGAACCGGTGCCAATGGAGCAACTAATCAGAGTTTATTAGTTATATATATTATTATATATATATTTATTTATATATATAAATTTGTTGTTGGACACCTGTGATAGCATCAAATCAAGCTGTCCACTGTAGCAACTAACAACAAATCATTGCCATTAAAAAAAATCATAAATAAGTCATCAACTTTTGCCCATCCGCAAATATTCCACATGCCAAATGTTATATGAGGTTATTTGCTCGTGCGTACAGTAATCATCACTGTGGTTGGACATACGTTCACTTATATTGGTAAGGCAAGCAATAAATCTATAAATTACTTTTTTATATTTAGTAGACTATTTAAACTACTAAAATACAGAGCATTTTCTATTAAAATAGAGTTAAAATTAAATTATTATTATTATTTATGTTTAATCCATATGTTAATTTTGTAAAAATAATTAACCGCTCTGATGGTCACTTTATTGTAGAGTTTACTGTGCTGTTCCACCATTTTATCGCTGAGCATTTAATTTCGTAGAGATTTAATTGACTGAACGCCACTAAATAAAAATGAAGATGAGATTTATGCTGCAATTTGCGAAAAATTATGTTAATTGCTGTCAGAGAGATGAGCATGCTGAGGGGGGGTCGACAGGGGAAGCATCATGTTTTGATATGCAGTTGAGCGCATATAAAAATTATATATATATTTATATATATATATATATATATATATGTATATCATTGATTTAAATTAATGGACATGTCAGGCAATTAATAAATGCAAAAACCATGGCAGTCTGCCTAGGGGGAGCAGGATGAATGGGGAGTGAGACGAGGCTAATGAATGCCAGCCAACGATATTTTCCGCTATATCTATGAGTATGTGTGTGTGTGTGTGCAAAGTGTGGCACATGAGAATATCTCACATCTCACATGAGTATGCCATTTGTGGCCTATTCGAGCTCTGCTGATCATTTGAGGGCTCATAAATAACTGATGCATTTGCCACATTTCAGCTGAAGTCGCCAGTTTTGTCCATTGGTCGCGCTGTCAATCAAACAAACTGGGACTGAGGCGCTCACCCTTGAAACGGAATTTTGACTTTAATAGACTCATAAATGTATATATAGTAGAGGCAGAGAGAGGGAGCGAGCAAATTTCCGACGCCCAGCTGCATGTGTTGCCAATCAATTGGGCCCATTGTGTCCTGATTGTGTCCTGATTACTCTCGATACTCCAGTCTAGAGGGTCTAATGAGTTTTCGATTAAGTGTGACATGCTAACTTCTTCTACGGTTAATCGATGAGCATATTGTCTGTATGTCGTACAACCCCCCAAGCCCCTTTTTGGCAACCCTCTCGTTCTTGTTTTGGGGCGCTCCATTTTCCACTCGAGTGCAAACATTTAATTTGTATACATTAAAATGCCATAAATTCAAGTACAGTTGAGTGCATCTGGGTGACAGTGGGTGACAGTGGGGTAGTAGGAAACCCAAAAAAAAAAAATGTGTAGTCATGTCGCATGCGCCAAGTTGAGAAGTTGGAGATGCCTTGATTTCCGGTTGGTAATCGCTTCGTCGGATCGAATACGATAGGTATTACTGGCACTCGCCATATTCACACTCATGCAGCTAATGAGCAATAAAGCTAAATGAAAATGCCGCTAAGGAAAACCCATCTATGGCTAAAAAGAACTAAAAAAAAACAGTCACACACACACACACACACAAAAACTCGCGCACAAAAGCGAAGCCAACAAATCGATTTGGTCAATTTGTTATTGTTGCAGTTGCTGTGTTGCCTGTTGTTGTGTTGGATGCTGTTGGTTCTCTCCCCAACATACTCTGACCCATCCTGCTTTTGTCAGAATTTTTTCTGCTTTCTGTTTTTTTTTATTTTTTTTCTGTTTTTTTGCACGGGGCAGAGAGCGCGAGAACAGCGTGCAAAACTGGAGTCTTCTTGGGCTTTTGCCGGCAAAGTTGAAACGTGTCGGCATCCTTTGATCAGTTCATATTATAAAATACTATGGTCACGCCTTAAAGGCATTAAACGAGATGGCGCTCAGCTCCACACATACACAGACACACACACACACACAAGCGGGGACAGTGTGTGGCAATAGATTCCAGCTTGCAAGTTCTTTGCTGCATCGGCTTCCTCATGAACAACAAGCAGCTTCGGCTCCAGCCTCAGCCTCAGCCTCATCATCATGGGTCCAAGCCAGTTCTCTGCTCTGGCAACAGGAATTGTTATTTCCACATATGGGTGCGCAAAAAAAAAGAAAAGAAAAAGAAAAAATCAAAACTTAAAAAAAAATCAACAACATTTCCCCGCTTCCTGCCACTGCCACAGCTTGCGACTCGGCAACTGGAGGTAGCGTCGCAAATGCAACGTCATCTGAAGCGCGGCGCGCGGCAATCAAGTAATGTGCTCTCAGAGCTCTTCTTTGGGTCCAGGGCCAGAGCCAGATCCAGGGCCAGTTTCTGGGCAGCTCTTAATGCTCACTCGAGGCGTTGTGGACCACCAAACAAGCGACTGACTGCAATACTCCGAGGTGTTTGAAATGCGCTTTTTAACTGCATTGTAGTTGATTTGATATTCATACGTGCGCGCAATGCCCAACCTGCCCCTTACCCTCCTCCATCCAACCCTACTACTCGGAAGATACTTTGTACATCTGTATGTATGCGTGCATGAGGGTCTTTAGTAATAAACAAAAAAAAAAAAACTTCAGAGATATTACAAGTGCTTAAAGGCTAGTTGTACAACTTATACACTTTTTACTATTGTCAGAATTTTAATTTGAGATTTTATTTAATATAATTTTTTTTATTAGATTTATTTCAAAATTTATTTCTGTGTGAATTATTATTAATATTCGAAAATTAAAGTGATATTTAATAAAATGAATAATATTTTAATAATCTATTTATAGTGATTTATATTTAATAATATTTAATAATATTTTATTAATCTATTTATAGTGATTTATATTTAATAATACATTATTAATCTATTTATAGTGATTTATATTTAATAATATTTAATAATATGTTATTAATCTATTTATAATGATTTATATTTAATAATATTTAATAATATTTTATTATTCTATTTATAATAAGAAACTTTTTTTTTTATCATTAAATATTGTTTAATTAATTTATTTGCACTTAATATTGCAATTTTCTGAAAAAATTCGTCTTAAAATTCTACACACAAAGTCAAACTTTTTTTGGCTTTAGATTTAAAATAATTAAGTATATATTTAAAAAACTTTGAAATGCTGTTGATGACTTATGAATTGATATATGCGAAAAGAAACATTTAAGTCTTATTTATGCCCTTTACACTAAAAGTTAATAAGCTCTCTTAAAGAGTATTTGCAGTGGCATATAATTAGTCCAGTGTATTTTGCATGCAAGTGTTGATTGCATTTGCTACTCCACAACAACAACAATAACAACAAGTGAAAAAGGAAAAATTATGTTATTTCCTCTGGTCGATTTGTATGGCTACTGTAATTACCACTTGCATTAATTACGTTAAACACAAGTCTCAATATTTAAACAAGCAGTCCGCGAAAAATACACACGAAAAAAATTAACCAAGCAATCCAAATGGCGGTGAACCGTTTGTTTGCGCACGGCCAAAAGCAAGCATCAAGTCAAAGTAAAAGGCCGCTTTGCCTCTGTTTTAGCCTACGCCTCCTCCTCCTCCGCCGGTGTTGTGCCCGTCAAAGCGGGCCGCAGCAGCCGATGCTGGAGTAATTATCACACATCGGTCAAAAATGAACAACATCCACGCGTAGCTTCTAGCCAACAGCTCAACTAACTCAATTAAGAGGCCAACGCACAAATATTTGTATGCGGCATTCAGTCGAAAAAGTATCTAAACAAAGTTCTCAAGAGATGTAAATGTGCCGCCATCGAACATCGAGTGGAGCGGAGCGGAGTGGAGCGTGTGAGTAGCTGGATCAGGGGTCAATATTGATATAGCTTAGAATGTGCACCAACCACTGCCACCACCACAACCACTAGATGTTTATATCACGAATACCAAACGACACTCAACCGAAAGATTCATATGTGGCTATGTCCAGTGCCAGCTCGATTTGAGCCGCTTTACACCACCAAATCGCTTCTCCAAACCCACTCAAGTTACTTGTAAATATGGATGATTTTGGGATTTTTCTGTGTGATGGCAAACTAGATACCACGGACTTTGGTCAACTATAAATCTTTCAAATATTCTCGGTTTTGTTTATCATTTTTAATATCTTTCTTTCTATACATATTTCTTTATCTATTTTGAGGTACTTCACAACTCTATAAATTTATAGATTATTTGCAAAATCACTTTATTATCATATTTCAGTGAATTGACATTTTTTTTTTTCAATCCAATATATTTTGAGTTCTATCGATAAGTTTGGCATTTTATATATCCTACATTAAGTATAATTGTTATTAAAGACACCAAAAATAATAATGGAAAATTATCTGCTCAGATATATTGCTTAATGAATTGCGGACACTTAAGCTGGAAAAATACCAAAATTTGTTAATAATATTAACATAGATTATTATAGTAACATAAATTAACAATTGTTGATATCGATTCTTTAAGCAATTAACCAACAACTTGAATGCAACATGCACTAATATATTATAATAAAATAAAAATATAAATTCACTTTCATAATCTGTAGTTTAATATTTAGTTAGTTTAAATTTGTTAAAATTAATCTTTGAATCATAATATTGCAGGAATATAGAAGTACTTATTGAAAATGAATCTTTAGTTATGGTAACTGCTAGTCGACTGTGATTTGTTATAAATATAAGTTTACAGGGTATTACAAAAAAAATGTAACATTTCAATTTGAGTATCGCTTTAATTAGCATTCGTTTGTTCATTGTTTTTCCATTTTTCGTGCTTTCCATTTGCAGCAAGCGTTTGATTTGTTGACGTTGTTTCTCGCTTTTGGCTTTTGAGCTCTTAACTTTTCAGCTATTAGCTTTTAGCTTTTAGCTGCGCATTGTGGAGTTTTGTTGGCTGGGCACTGGCTTGATTAGCGTGGCCGAGTGCTGCTACCAATGTTGACCTGAAAGACAACAGATTTTCTTTGCCTGCTCTTTGACAGCGATGCTCTCAATGTGGGTGGCCATAAACGGCTTAGTTCGATTTGCTACTTTTTTTTCCTAGTCTTTTTTTTATTTGGCTTTTGTTTTTGTTATTTTGACTGTCTCGCACTTTGTTTGTGTTTGGGGCAAGCTCGGCCATGCTGCTGATTACTGTGAAATTGGCATTGTTTAATGCTTGCTGCTGCCACACATTTCTGTGTCTCTGTATCTTTACGCTTAGGTCTAACTACTTTTTTGATGAGTTTTCTTCATCATTTGCTGGCACCAAAACATCGAAGAAGTCTCAGACTTTCTCTACAACAGTGGCTGAGATCCACTTTGAACGTTTAAAGTTTAACGTTTTTATGTCAGAGGGGAAAATTTGCCCCCGCAACTAAAGAAGAGAGTTTGCTAAAAATGTATGTCATTATCAACATTTAAGAAGTTTCTAATATCTATATAAATATATATATATATAACTATACGACAAAATAACTGGCGAATGTAAGTGTCAAGGTATAACAAGACTAGATCGGACGACTTTATTATAAAGAAGAAGATCTCAACACAAATGTATACTACACAAACAAAATATATATAACTGAACAAATAAATGTATATTTAGCTAGTCGTGAAACATAAATCATTTAAAGACAATGTTTATGAAAACGCATAAAAAAATTATAATATATTCCAACACGAAATAAATTGTGGGAACCAGCAGATTAATTTTATATGCTTATTAAGATAACAATATTTATTTAGCTTTTAAAAAATAGATACAGTTTATGTTAATAATAAATATATTAATTCCAGAGTTAACAACCTATTTTGACATATCGTACACATATATATAAATAATACTGTGTACATAGGAAATAATTTTGAATTGTTTTAAAGAACAAAATTATTAACTTTAGAGTAAATTCTTGGCCAAATCGAAAAAACACACCCAGGTTGATTAATCAGAACCAGTCGTTAAGCATCAGCACAAGCGTGTAAATTCATAATTATAATATACATTTATAATAATTATAATATGTTGTTGGATAATTTTCGATATGCTACCAAAACAGCAGCGATTCGGTTATCTGGCACAAACATCAGCGTCGTCAGTCAGTCAAGTGGCAATGACAGCCATGTGTCAATGCTGCGTGGGCTGTCGAGCTGTCGAGTTGTCGAGTTTGTCAAGTTTGTCGAGCTGTGAGCCATGGCAACTGACTCCGTGGCATATGCAAATAGGCAGCTTGCTGCTCCCACAAAAGAACTGTGGAAACTGGAAAAACTCTCAAAATAAACAGCAACAAAAAAAAAAAATAATAATAATAAAACAAAGTGGAAGCTGTGAGTTGGTGTGTTGTTGTGGCAGCGGCTGCTGTTGAAAGCTTGCTAATTGACAATTACAGGCAAGTTTCTGCTTTGGCCATGAACCGGTGCCCGGAGCCACAAGCTCATAACAAAAATGCCGTTGTGGGCGTTGCGCCTGTTGCCTTTGAGAATGTGCCGCATAATTTGGCATTTTGCTTATAGTTAAGAGTAAAACTAAAATGGAAATCATATAGAGCGATTGCTCAAGCGATATCCGGCGATAAGCTAAATCAGCTAAATTATGGAGAGTATTTTGAGTAGCGTATATCCGCAGCTGGTGTGATGCAGCTGCCCGGGTTGCCCATGCCCCTTAACCCCAATAGCGATAAATCAATGAAATCGTCGCCATTTGCTGCACATTTGAATATTAATGAACCCTTTCCACCACTTTCACCACCACAATTTATCAGCGTGTGAATGAAGCCACACACACTCACACGGGGAACAGACACAGAAGCACCAGCAGCAGCAGCAGGCACAGGTGTAAGGTGTAAATTGACTTTCCAATGCGAAGGATTGATCGAAAATTGGCTTTGCTCAAGGACTTTGCCGGCATAATTAACACCGCCGGTTTTCCCACGCAGCGTGCCGCATCTCGCTCTGTGTTTGTGGCTATCTAATAGATACACTAATAGCCGCTAAGAAGAAAGAACGAAATAAGAAATTAGAATTATAAAAAAGAATATCAAATAAAATAAAGGCGCTGTGGCAATACAGAAGCGCTAAAGTCAAAAATCAAACGTGCCGCTTTATTTTGGCCGCCGCGGCGAAACTCAATCACAAACCCAATGCTCAAATATTTGTGTGATTAGTCCTTATCTACAATGGTCGTAGCTGATCGCCAGGTAGCCGTGATCTCTCTCTCTCTCTCTCTCTCTCTCTCCTCACCACTGAGTCTTTCTCCTACTCCAGGGACCCACTGCTGCTAAAGTCGAGCGCTTCTGCTGCTGCCGCTGCTTCTGCCGGCTGGTGGTCGCTGCCCCTGCGCCGGCGATTCCTTTTTCATTTAGCATCCTGCAGCGACGGCAATTGGTTTCTATTTTCCTACTTTATTTTTATTCTATAGATTTTCCTTTGATTTCAGGTTGCGTTTAGCTAATAGACTCTTGGCCTATTGTTTTCAGACGCCTTGACGCCTTTTGTGCTCTGTTTGGCCTTTTGTTCTGCATTTTGGGTGTTGGAGTAATGCGCATTTGTTTCAATTAAAAGGATTATAAGTGCCGGGCAGGGCCTGTAAATGTCAGCAATCTGTTTAAGTCCAACAAAATGTGTCGACAACTGGACAATAAACTGAAGAAGCTGACGCATACAACAGAGCATGAATTTGAGCTAAGAACTAGAAATTCTTGACAGAGATTGTTAATTTCGATATGCAGATTAACTCCGAAAAAATGTATGTAAGATAATATATGCAACTGAGTGTCCACTGAAAGATTTGAATTTCCAGAAGTAAGAGTCAACATTTTCAGCTGTCATCTTCTGCTTTTGAGTAAAAAGTCAATGTATGTATAATATAAGAACACACAAGACTGAACTCTTGATTTATTATGAGAAATGCAATTAATACATTCATATATATAATATATAGCCATGTTTTTATCATATGTTCGTTAATATATTAACTATTGTATATTTTAAATATTATTATTTTCGAGTTGTAAATAAATAAAAATATCATTTTATTTTTATTGTCATATTAAAAATGTGATATTTATTTAATATCTTAGTTTCGTTTGCTTTCCAAAATAATTTCGCTCCTAAATTTACTCTGCGGCATTCCCTAGCTGATTTACTTAAATTCCTTATATGTAATTTTAAAATATGTAAAATTTATGTAATGCGTTAATCTAGTTTGCCCCCAACATCACAATTGCTGTCGCCTCAAATTAATTTAACGTTTTTCTTGCCACAAATTAAATGCAAACGCTTGACAATTATACCCGATTGCAGTCGCTGCTGCGGCGACTGTTGGCAGCGCTGCTCTGGAGCTACGGCTGATAGTATATGGTATGCGTCATTAAAAGGCATAGACTACGGAGCACATGGAGCAGTGCGAGGGGAAGCGGCAGGGGAAGTCTCTGTCGGCATCGCTGCCGAAGTTGTGAAAACTTTTGCAGAGGCTGAAATACTAAATACAGTCTCGTTACAAACTGAGGAGCGTCGCTGTGTCGTTTGTGTTGAAGTTTTTTTCTTTCGCTTTTTTGTTCTCGGTTCGTGTCGCGCACATTTTGGCAGCTGTTGCTATCTCGCTCGAGCGCGAGGCGCATGATGAACGCCATAATTACCGTTACGTATACGCCACCATTGCTATTTTTTGTTAGCGTCGCTTTCCTGCCAGCCGATTGGCTAACGCGCAAGAGAGCGCACAATCGTACGCCGACTCGTTCGCACGCATGCCAGCAATCTGGCAAACTGGTTGTCACGAGAGCGAGAGAGTGAGAGAGAGCGCTTGGAGAGCGCAACGCTTGTTGTGCAGTTATGATTTGATTGCCGAGTTTAACCACCGACAAACGAGACACGACGACGAGAGAGCAAACGATGTTAAAGAGACGGCACACACACGCACACAAACGAGCAAAGGCAGAGAGGCGAAGTGAGCATAGCGGAGAGCGGCGCGGGCAGCAAAAGAACTGAAGAAATATCGACGTGTCTAGTTAGCAAACCAATCTTCAATCTAGTTTCGAACAGTTGACTGTGAAACGTCGAGTTGAGAGGTCCTCCTATTGGATCAGCGTCGCTTTCGTTCTCGTTAAGCGTTTATCGTTGCACGTTGCACGTCACTAATATTGATATAAGCGTACAAACGTATATATATATCTGTACACATTTATTAACAAGACGCAGACAGAAAGTGAAGAAAAAAGAAACACAGTTCGTTTAGTGCTTTGACTACCAGCAAAGTGAAAACTTGTCCTTAGAGTGTGTGTTTTTGTGTGTGTGTATAAGAGATTTAGAACTATAGCCAGTGCTTAAATGCTCTGTCCGCCCACAATGCGTCCGGCCAGCCCTGCCGAATCCGAGATCTCCGTCGGTGGTGCTCCAAGCCCTTTGCCCACCCAGCATCATCATCTTCAGCATCAACATCATCAGCATCAGCTGCATCATTCGCGCAGCGGCACCATCGATCTTCTCCAGCAACAGCAGCTTCTGATGCAGCAACATGCTGCTGCCGCAGCCGCTGCTGCAGCCGCCGCCGGATTGACACGCAGCGCCGTCGGCACATTGCCCGAGGATTACTTCCAGCCGTTGAAGCGCCTGCGCATGTCCTCCTCCTCATCGGAGACCAGAGAGCAGACGCCTAGTCCACCAGCTGCCCCAGCAGCAACCACAGCTGCAACTACTGCAACCACTGGTAACAACAACAATACAAAGTCCGCCATTGAGGGCGTCAAGAGCTTCTCGATTGCTGATATTTTGGGTCACTCGGAGAAGCAGCGATGTGAGTCCAGTTCACCACCGCCAGCAGGAACACTGCTGGCACCACCGGCGGCACGCCCCGTTGGCGGCGTGTTGCATCCACGCTCCGAGCCGCTGGACATGCATCCGGCTGCTGCGGCGGCTATGCTGTTGCCCGGTGCACAAATTGTACGGCCGTGGGATCATCTGCTCGGTCCGATGCCGGTTCGCCCATTCATTCCATCCGCACTGCTGCACTATGAACAGCGACTGGCGCTGGACTATCATCGTCAGCTGCAGGAGCACTTCAACGCCCAGGCGCAGTTGTTGCGTCACATGGGCATGGACATCATTCCCTCGGAGAGTGGCTCCGATCGCTCCAGTTCTGCGGCCAGCGATTGTTGTTCGCCAGAGATTGCACGCGACACGGCTGCTGCTGCTGCTGTCGCTGCTGGTGCTGCCATGCGTCGCAGCCACAGTCCCCAGTCCGCAAGCCAAGCCGAGCGGGAACGGGAGCGTGAACGACATGCATCCAGTGGCTCCGGGAATGCCACCTCGAGTCCCTCGCAAATGGGTGGCACTGCGAGTGCGGCTGCCATTGCCGCCGCAGAGGCCAAGGCCAAGGCGAATGGGACACCGCTCGATGCCCTCTTCCAGATGACCACCAAGGACTTTGATGAGTCACAAGGTAAATATCACAAATATCAATTAGCTGTTTGCATTAATTAACTCAAATTTCGATCGATCGATTAGCATATAAATGTCCCATTGACAAATGTCTCAATTTGATCGCTCTCGAAACATCGAAAATTAATTTATTTTTGTATTTGTTGTTGGTTTTTTTGTGGGGCATTTTATTCAGATCAACGCCATTAATTTTGTAGCAATTTCCAATTGAACCAAATGCACAACAAAAATGTTTGCTTTTTAGATTTTTTTTTTTTTATTTTTGCTGCCTAATTGACATAAACGATCGATCCATTTATACCAGTCCAAATCTCATTCCAATTTTGATTTTGAATCCGATTCCGATTTGTGTTTCTATCTCCACTCTTTCGCTTTTGTTATGCAAATGGCTTTTGTATTAATTCTCAATATTTGTATGTGTGTGTGATTGTGTGTGTGAGTGTTTGTGTATGTGTGTGCATTCTCAATTAATTGGCGGCATGTGCCAAAAGCCCAAAACAAATTACACAAATTAAATAGTTGAAACCACTTTTTATAAATACTCAATTGACTGGTTAGTCTGAAACACACTCAAAGAAATAAGTGTGTGAAAGGGTCTCTACTGAAACTGAAATGAATTTTTTCAAATTTTATTCTAAACTTAAAAAATAAAGTCTATGTGAATTTGGGCTAATTTTATTTTACGCAAATCTGTTCAATTTTTCTGTTTTATTTTTTCTTTACTCCCATTGAAAGCAATTTCAAATTTATATAGTTTTTCTCAATTGTAGCAGATACATATTTTTTTTAAGTGTTGCAGCTGTGTGTAGTTTATGCCTTTCACTAATTAGTTAAATTTTCCATATCATCGAGAATCCAAGCGCATCTGTCACACTCTACGCAGTCACAGTTCATGTTTACGCTCATTTTGAGTATTAAGTGGGCGTTTTAGTGTCAAGCTTCAACCGCAAAACTCTACCCCACTCTCCACCCAGAAACTCACTCAATTTGTGTGTGTGTTTTCATGGTAATTATTGTTTAATAACCATGGCACAACCAATGTACATCCATCGAAAGCAAATACTAAACAATTGTATTCGTGTCGATTCTGCAACGATTAGCAACAATTAGCCACCGGCCAACTTTGCTCATGTTCATTACCTAATAGAGTTAGACTGTTGTTTTTTTTCCAATTTTTTTTATGGCTGTTGTTTAACAACAATTAACATGCCGTTTCCATTTGGTTAAAATATTGCTGCTGCTGCTCGTAACTAATGTCTGACAAGTTTGAGATGCAGCTGATAGTCGTAAGCATATTGTGAACTGTACAACCAAAAGTCGAAATATTTATGACTCCAAAGCAACTATAAATATGAATGGTATTCACAGCACTTCCTCGTTAGTCAATCAGCAACAAGAAGTCGCACCGATAAACATATAATATATGTAATAAATAATATAATCATAAATACTCCTCTAGCCTATCGTTGCGAGACTGTTGCACATTAATATCATTCACACTCCGAAAGAGAATAGATAGCATCTCAAATATACATTTAGAATGTGTATCCAGAGTATTACAGATATGCCCAACTAAATGTTTTGCTTCTATTTGGCTTTATATTATTATTTAATACAGTTTCAAGCTGGTTTTAAAAAAGAAATTGAATTTTATTGTTTGCTTTTCTTTTAAAAAATTGTCACATTTTGTAGTTATTAAAAATACTTTTAAAACTACTTGAATTATCCTAAGATATGGTTTACTATAGATAGATGCCTATAAAAAGTTGAACATCATTTTTTTAAGAATATCCCTCATAGATCTTGCCAGACACACTGTCGTCGACCAGTCTAATTCCTGGTATTTAGACAAATTAAAAAACGAGATTGTTGACTGCAACTGTTGCAGCAAGGGGCATAGATTCCTCAGAAAGAAATCAAAATTCAGATGTGGCATGCCCATTTAGCAGTTGTAGTCGAATTTCAACCAAACAACATATTTTAACATATTGTGGACAGTGAAAGGTTTTCGAGTAGACAAATGGAACCAAAACAATTCCACCCCTTAAAACAGAGTGAACATTTATCCAGTGTAAGTGGACACCTGAGACCCTTATGCAGGACCCAAGTGGCCAGCACATTTCTCTCCGCCTCTCCCACTCTCTCTCTGTAACAGTCAGATAAGTCATGGAAATTACTTAATGAGTCTCTGATAATAACAAAAATAATAAATATGTGTATATATATATATCTGTTGTGGGTGCTTGTGTTGTAACTTGTGTGTTTAGAGGGAGGTAAAAAAAAAAAGAAAGGAAAAAAAACACACACACCAGCTCAAGTGCCTAATGGGTTTTTTGTTACAAAACGTGCTGGAGATAACAAATAGGCTAAATTAATGCGTTTTGCATCTAAAATATACAAATTTAGTCGGGGCTCGAAGCGTTTAATTAGTTTTTAATGCTGGGTTAGTTTGTTTGACAAGCAATCGGATTTGGAATGGGCGTGAAGCACTCCAATCTGACCGGTTCAAACAAACATATGAAATTCGAATACTATATCTGCATATTTATGAATAGCAACAGCTGTTGTGCGGGGGGGGCAGGTGGTGGGTTAAAGAGGTAATAATTTCACAGTAGCATATGCAATTCAATGGGGCCCATAAATTAGCTTTGATTTTGAGCCGCGTTCACAGCTCTCATTTTATGTGCCAGACTCAGATTGAGTTTCAGACCAGGAAGCATTATGCAAGCTGCTCATTAATCAGGCAACAATACGAACAATTGTGACTGATTTGTAGGTGTCAATAATTAAAAAGTATAAATCAGACAGCAAACGAGACAAATGATCGCAACTTGCATATAGAGCCAAAGTCCGGACTTAGCCAAGTCAATGCGAAGTCAATGACGCCTACAACATGGGGCAATTAATCATATCGAAATTATATGGGAAGACAAGTTTGGAAAAGTGCATGCAATTAAATCATTTAAATGTATAAATCAAAGCGCTTTAATTAACACTCGCCCAATTACACTCGTCTCAAGCAATTAAAAATTATCTCTAAATGCGACTTATAAATTCGCTTGTTAGCACTCGTCTTCGAGTACTTAATCCAACCGGTTTTATTTCTATATTATTGTATTTTTATATATTTTTTTTGCATTGCATTTAAAACCACATTTTAAATTATTTGAATTTTAATCTAATTTTTTTCTCGCTCTGTTTGTCTCCTTCAGATAAATCGCATCTGGACATTTTCTCGAACCGTCCGCAACCGAAGAAGAAACGCAAATCACGCACCGCATTCACAAATCATCAGATCTTTGAGCTGGAGAAGCGTTTCCTCTACCAGAAATATCTGTCACCCGCCGATCGTGATGAGATCGCCGCCTCACTGGGTCTCTCCAATGCCCAGGTGATCACCTGGTTCCAGAATCGACGTGCCAAGCAGAAGCGCGACATTGAGGAGCTAAAAAAGGATTTCGATAGCGTCAAGGTCTTCTCGGCCCACAAATCATTCCTGGAGAATGTCAACGATTTGAGCATACTGAAGAAGAAGCCCATGCACGAGGCGGACATGGTCGGATTGGCGGCGGCAGCTGCTGCCGCTGGCATGGTGGGCGTCGGAGTGCCAGTATCCGCTGCCCAAGCACAGGCACAGGCACAGGCTCAGGCTGCTGCCCAGGCGCTAAGTGCGCCACCCAAATGAGTGGGCGGCGGGATGCGTTTAGCGCATTTGCAACCTGATGAATGGTACAGAAAGTGAGCAAAGTATTGAGGACGACATTAATCATCGACTGCGACTGCGAGACGAGTTGCATTTGTGCATTTTGTTTAGTTTTGAGCCAAGTGCGAGAGGAGGCCTATACTGGGCACAACCGCATTCCTCCCCCGATCACCCCCCCTCAGCACTTGCAGCAGAGATTTTTCAAGTGTGCGAGACTCCAATTCAACAGTTGGAGTCTCCAGCGATTTTATTTGACACGGATGTGACATTATCAAATGGATCTGGCAGAGGCGCAGACAGCCAAGCCGAACAAAGCCCCAAATGGACACTGCCCACAAATGTGGCATGCAACCGGTCTAAGGCGTTTTCCGGTCCGCCCTGCAGCAGGGCAACAATTATCCCACCAGCTACGACACATGTAGAGAATCCTACAGAGAACTCTACAACTAATCAGCGAAAAGTGAACACGAAGAAAACCAATCGGTTCTTTTCAGAGCCACCAAATCATTCGTCAAAGAGTCTTGAATTCATTCAATCACTCATCAATTTCAATTAATCAATCATTTAATTAAATAAAAAAACAAGAAGTGATTTTATTGTTTTATTTGGAAACATAGTTATATGGAATACAAAAGAAAAACTATTTTAATATATTATAATATTAAAATAAATCATTAATAAAATCCACATAAAAAAATTTGGAGCTCAATCGATTCGATGCAGAATCAATTTTCGGGACAAATATGGCTTTAAATAAGCTTACTAAAAAATAACTCTAAATTGGGGATCCCATACTCGGTTGCAGAATCAATCTTTACGACAAGCAATGCTCCAAATAGTATAACTAATAAATAAATTTAAATAATGATAACACATCCTATATACAGAATCAATCCACAAAATACTATTTAGCAAAAATATTCACTGAGTATTAACAAAGATCTAAATCGCATTCTGCCTGCTGCAAAGATTTAAGAATTTTTTATACACATTTTAAACCATTTTATGGCATGTAAATTAGCTGAAGCTGTTGCCAATAAATTTAAC
Organism: Drosophila dives; assembly: GCA_035042365.1. Taxonomy (NCBI): domain Eukaryota; kingdom Metazoa; phylum Arthropoda; class Insecta; order Diptera; family Drosophilidae; genus Drosophila; species Drosophila dives. The sequence goes on from JAWNLJ010000442.1 coordinate 4,797,549, forward strand.
CATATTTAAGAAAACAACGCAGAAATCGGGGATTATTAAGGGAGCAAGTTTAAAGTGCTCCGCACCGCTGCCCGTTTGGAGACGTTCTTGAATATTTTGCATTCAGTTCGAATTAAAATTTAAAATGCTGGCTAAAAAATAAAACTTTAATAATGTTGCTGCGTATTTTGTGGATGTAGATTTGATCACAATCTCATGTTCGCAGCTCTTAAAATATAAAATAAAAGAAATCTTTTTAATTTTTATTAATGATTATTTACAACCGTTATTCAAAATTCCAACTAATTAATTATTAATTTAATCACTAGACAAAAACAAAGAAACCAAAAAAAAAAAAAAACGAGTTGCCTACACATAAAGTATACAAAATTTCAAGCGCTTCAAGTGTTTAAAGCCGAGCGCGTTTTGCAGCTCGCAACACAGCAAACGGCGCCAATTTGCATACACAAATTCACTGATATTATTTCACTATTTATTAATTTTCTACTAATCATGGTACCCTGTAATTGTGTACTCCTTAAGGGGTATACCACATAAGTCAGTAAAATAAACTGACTTCTTTCATAATTTCCTAAATTATCTGCTTCGCAAATGTTTAAATAATGAGTATCACTTCATATATATAGATAAATATATAAATGTATATAAATATATATATATATATATATATATATATATATATATATATATACTGTCAGAATTCAACTACTCTCTTCTCTCAATTTTCTACAAATTCTCTCAGAATTTAATAGAGAGTAAATTGCACTTTTGCTAATAATTAATATAGGTAAAAATCCATGCTTAAGTGGAAGCTTCTAGTTAAAATTTGTATGATAAATTACAATAAAATAAATTATAGTAATTTAAATAAATTAAATTTTGACATTGAAACATTCTCATTCATTGTTACACCTACCTAACTGACAAACGCATCAAACTAAAAAAATTTTTATTTGCTTATAGATTTAAATGCAGAGTATTTGTTAGTCTATCATTCTGCAATATTGTGCTATTGCTTGTTTTTAAATATTTCGAAAAGGAACAGACGAACTTATCTTACGTTGGCTACCGTTTGCGGGGAAGTTCAAAGATTTTGAACGCCGCCGCCGGCGCACACATTTTTCACTCTCAACTCGAGTCAACTCTTCCACTCTGACTCGGAGTCGCTGTCTGTGACCTGGCGGCACCTGAGCACTTTTCGAAAACTGAAGCGCGCCATCAATCGTCGCTTTTGGCCTGGTCAACAACAACAGCAACAGCAACAAAACTCCAACAAGTCTAACCACCATCAGCCGATCGTTTGTTAATAATTTGAATAATCAAGCTATCAATTCCGCTGCTAATGATGCCGACCAAACGATTTGAGAAGAGAGCTTCAACTCGGCCAGTGGTAGCTCCAGATCAGCTTAGTTTTTTGGTATCGGTTTAATTTGGCGCTTATCGCGCGGCCAACGAAAGATTCGATTGTCTCTAACAGTTCGTAAAATAGGCGGAAAACCCTATTGCATATGCATGAGATCACCATAGGGATTGGGTCGAGCTCGACATTGTGATTGGGATTGGGATTCTGATGGGGATTTCGGGTTAGACAAGTTCCCTAGCATTTAGTTAAATGCAATTTATTTTCGTTTTTAAATGTGTGACAATGCGACGCATGCCCCATGATAAAAAAAAAAACTTGGTGACTTTCCGACGGCCCCACAATCCCATTTCCCCTCCTCCTAGCCCCTTAGCCAGCCCACTGTCGACTCTCTTCTATACTGGGCGTGATTAATGCGTTTTGAAAGTGCTGGGCGAAAGTTGCAATGGATACCGTTTAATTAAAATCAACTCATTGGTTAAGGCGAAAAAGAGATAGAAATATAAAGTGAATATTTGTGGGAGAGAGAGAGGCAATTTGCTAAACAGGGTATGGGCAGGGGACAACTAACGGACCGGTAATGGGCGCATTTACTTTTAGTAGCTGAGAAATTTTGCCCGGGCAAGATCGAGGCAAACCGCGGGCTCTAATTATGGGAAAATCTCTTAGCACATCCGTGAAAGCAAATAGAAAACCAACCCGAGAGCTGCAAACGACGCCTAAACATGGGGTTATTAAAGTTGTTGTACCAGAAATGCGTAAATGTCGAAACTCATTAATCGAATCAACTAAAAATGACTAATGAACTCACCTCACGAGAAGTTGCCAGCGTTGCTCTCCTCCGCTCTGCTCTCCTCTGCTCTGCTCTGCTCTTCTCTGCTGAACTCTTTTTTTTTTTCATCAGGTCAACTTCTCTTGGTTTAATGAACGAAGAGCAAAACAGCACTCTTAAGCTCATTAAGCAGTTAAGTGAATAGCTTTTCATATTAGCATTATGATATAACCGATTAGATAGCAATTGCAGGTAGATGAGATGAATTGCCCATTTGAATATTAGACAAGTACATATCGATGCTGCCTTTCCATTGATACGGCATACAATGATTAGTATTATCACTTGGTACACACAAAAAAAGAAAGATCTGAATTATAAAAAATATGTTACGATTTTATAGCAATCTGAAACCAAAACAATAAAAATAGAGGAGCCTTTTCATATTTAAGAAATACTTTTTGCACATTCGGAAATTTTTTATAAAACAAAAAAGTCCTTTTAATCTTTAGCTATTTTTATACAATTTTCCATTAAAGTTGGATCGGAGTATTAGTAATCGAATTTATAAAATAAAAATATTATATCATAAGAAACGAAATTTATTTATTTAAGTATGTAGAATCTATTAATGAATAAATATAAACAATTTTTACAATTAAAACTATACATTTAATAACTACAAGACAACATTTTTGAAAAATTCAATATTTTTGTATTTTAAAGAAATTAAATTTGGGTAGAGGGTATTTCCAGCAGCACACTCGATTAGAACATGTATTTTATTTCATACTAAAGTCTTTACTCACTTCCTGCTCAGTCACATTGTCAGCAATTACTCGGCGACACCCCGCGTACCCTTCCTGCAGTTTGCACGATCAAATGTTGCCCTTAGTCGACCTACATGATGCCTTAGCAGTGGAACATGCAGTTGCCCAGCCCCTCTGCTGCTGTAATGTGGCAATGCCAGTTGGCCGGGTTAACTGGCGCCGTTGCCAAAAGAAAAGTTGCGCCCGCGGCGCTTGCAGCCAACTTTTGCCAAGTGCCTGATTATGATAAATGTAAACAATTCAGCTTAGCACACAAATGCAATCAAAGGACTGCAATTACAACTTTTGCAAAAACCAGTTAAGAGAAAGAGGGAGAGAGCGAGAGAGAGAGAAAAAAAGGAGGTCGAGAGACCGGACAAACGGCTCTCTCATGTTGCAGCATCTCCCAGCTCAATTGTTGCCCCCCCAAAGCGACGATCAGTGCATCCGCAACTCTGAGAATGCCTCTGTGTTTGAGAACTTACGTGTCTGTGTGTGTGTGTGTGTGTGCGATAGAGATATAAAAGCTAAATTGGTAACTCATACTTAATTTGGTGGCGGTGCCTTTGAACATGCTTCCAATTAGCTTACAGCCGACACCTCGGGGCACTTTAATACCGAAAATGCCGCTCGGGAACTTCCACTGTCTCTCTCTGTGTATGTATATGATGTGTATGTGTGTGTGTGCGGCCAAAAGGATAACTATGCATACCAAAAAAAAATGTAATAAAACCAGCTAAAATGGAAATGATACAGCAGAAAATGGCAAGCCGAGCAGCGCACTCAAAGCAATTTGTTTCATTCATTCATCCATCCATTTAGTTGTTTTAGCCGATTCTTCAGTTCAGATCGTGATGTGGCGCATTTTTTTATCAACATTACTCAACATCACTGATTCGTATTCATGAATGAAACTTTATGATTCGTTTCGATCTTATTGTTAATGAAGTTGTAAATTATGAAAAGCAACATTAAAAACGAGTAATTCAAAATGCAAATGTCTTCTGAGCCACAGCCAAACAATTAATGACTGTCAATTATTAAGGGAAGAGATTTCATAAGTAATACATATTCCTGTCTTATGGACAAGTTTAATATTTATGTTTTTTAAATGTTTGCCAGCTATTAATGAGAGAGATTTGTGGACTAAAGGATATGCACACTTTGAAAGTTGTTGATATTTATAATTGCATTCGTTCGAAAAAAGATATTCTTTTTAGTATTATTTTCATTTATTATCCTATCTTATTAATAAATTTCAATTGCAAAAAATAAAAATAAATAATCAAATAAAATATTTAAAAGTTTTAAATTAAACAAAAGACTTGTAAGAAATGTTATTATTAATCTGGGGATATAAAAAGAGATGTAATAAACCAATATTAATTGCAAAGATTTGGAAAACCAAAAAAATAACCAATAAAATAAAAAATTGTTGAACATTAGCAGTTTATTAGTAAGAAAAGTAAAATGTTAATAAGGTAAAGAGAAACTAATACAGAAGTGTATAAATCACATTATTTGTGTATCTCTCGAAAGATTAAACTGCAATCAGCCCAAATAATATGCAGCTTCCATGCAGAAGCAGCTTCCAAGCAGCTGCTGTTATCTTCAAGATGCACTGCTCCATTTAAGACTGATAAATTCAAGCTATAGGCCAACCTGAAAGATCACACACAAAAGCCGCCGAATCAGAATCAAAAATCCATATCGAGACCCATCAAGCAGCTTCCAGCTCCCAGCTTCAAGCTTCAAGCTGCTAGCCAATTAATTCCTTCTCGTGCAGAACACACACGTTGTGCGCCCAACTTGATGTATACAGGTATGAATATATGTATATATATATATATATATTCTTATATAGGCAATGTGGAATGTGATTCACGCGCTTATGGTGTGTCCCATTCCAAATGTCGTTATGGCCACTTAATTCGTTTGATGCCAATGAATTGACGTTGACGCCATGCCGCTATATCATCGATAAGAAGAGTGAAAGAGACCCGCACAGAAATTGTGAAAATCAAAAGTTTCACAGCTCCAACTACAAAAGTGTTAATGTCTGTCACTTAAGTAAGAGGGTCCCCCCCTCTTACCCCGTTCTCTGCATCGATCGACACACTATCACATGACATTAAGCTTCATCAGAAATTCAACTTCAAACTCCAATTTGCATACAAATTAAAGACGAGCACTCAGAAATGTATTTTTTATGCTTTTTTTCTTCTTTTTTGTTTCGGTCTTTTGTAGTTTTCAGTTTACGTTTCGTTGCTTCTGACCACAACAAAGAGCCGAATAAATCCACTTTAAATGCACCCAAAGGGCAAACAGCTACCGATTTTATTATTGATAATGTTTTGATTTATCACAATGACACACAAATTGCCATTTGACCAGACTGTCCCTTGTCCGTTGTCCTCTGACCGACCACTTTTCTGTATTTTCTGACTAAATGTTGCACTCTTCATAATAATAATTGGAATGTGGTAAGCGGCAGCAACTGCACTCAAGTGGCATCAATGTTGTTGTTGTCACTTTAGTATTATTCTTGCGGTTTTATTCTGCTACTGCTCCACTTGGAGACTCAATTTGAATGCACGAATCTGCAATAATTACGATATATCTGATTGCCTGACTTAAAGTGATTTCGGCTGCTTGTGGTCGAGATCTGCATAATTGTTTGGCCGACAACAGAAAATGTTAACAGCTGCAGGTGTAGACAAAAGCTGAGATTCAACTGCAACTCTATCGGCCGATCCGTTTGTGGCTCTCATAATCATCATAAGCGCATTCGTCACAGTTTTTTGAGCACAGTTTGTGGCAGGATCGAGCTGCAAGCGGTTCTTAATTGGCATGCATTTCGGGGCATGGAACGCTTTGTTGTTGATGTTGACAACTACATGGCACAACTTCATCAACAGACGCACACTTGGAGAAATAATTTAGAACATTTTTGAATCGCTCTAATAGAAAATTGGAATAATTCTTGTTCAAAGGAAAATTAAATGTCATTTTTAAAGAGTGTGTGTGCAAAGGATGACCAGAGGCACACCAAGTGGCTCAGATTAAGATTTATGGAAACATTATAAATTTGGATATATTTTATGTACATATATTTATTAAATAAAATGATTAAATACTGTTCCGATAGTTCCATGAGTTTAGTTCCATGTTATTTTGGCTCAGTGTAGAATCGTGGCCAAACAAAAGGCGACATTAATGCATTGCCGGCAGCCCAGACCGCCGAAGGGGCGTGACAAATTTGACAACAACGACAATGGCAATGACTTTATTACCAAGTGACACTCGTGGCTGCTGCTGCTGCTGTTGCAACTTCCTCCCTATGATGCACATACCCCTAGCCCTATAGAAAACCATAGCCATAACCATAACCGACAACTACCAAAAGCCGATGACATTGTATACAAATACTCGTATGAAGAGGCACTCTCAGGAGTTTCTGCCCTGGGGATTTGGGCTTGCCAGCTGTATAAATAATGCATATCTGTGTGTCTGTCCATCTGTCTGTCTGTCTGTGTGACAATAAACACTTTAGCTATTTATGAGGTTTTAATGAACACAACAACTACAACTACAACAACTACAACAACAACAACGGCGGCGGCCATCTTGTGCTGACTAATGAAAAGGATACCGATATGTTGCATTTGGCTTATGAATTTGCAGAATTAGAGGCGCGTCGAATTGGCCCAGAGTCGAGTGCCTTTTCGACTGAATTCGAGCTGAGTTGAGTTGCTTTTGCTTTTGCTTTTGCTAGGGGCGCATGCTAATTGTGATTGACAGGGCGTGTCGCGTCTATTGAGGCGCCCAATTAAGTGGCAGTTTGTAATTGATTTTGAATATGCTCGAGAGACACACAACAGCTGATGTATTTACTTACATACAAACGGAAGCGTTGCTATGCGCCAACTTTCCTAAATTGAACCAAAAACAAAAAATTAAAACAAAAACAAAAAACAAAAAACAAAAACAAAGACAGCAACAACTACATTTAAGTCAGTCAAGTGCAGGCATTAATCAAGCCGCACGGCCATCTTGCAAACGAAATAAACAATACGAAACGAAAGAAACTAACGGCAAATGCCAAGCAACGGCATTGAAAGATAACAACAAAAGCGAAAGCCCAAATGTGAAAGTGTCGCAATATCTATACACTTTTACCCCTAAAGTAATGTCCTTATAAAGTAAATCAACAAATTGAATTTAAAATTTGTACACATTAAAAAATCGTGAATTAAAAACATGAAAAAATTCTTACCATAATTTTAATAGTGCCCAATCATTTTATTTGTTTTAGTAAAAATATTAATTATAGTTTTTTACTAATAATAAGAATATTCATAAGATATATAAATAAATAAAATAAAGTAATAACAAAAGGAAAATATGTTTAAGCTAACATTTAAACTTATCATAAAAAATAAATTAAAAAATATAATCTATAAATAACCATAATTAAAACAGTTGCAGAAATAACAGTAAAATAATTTGATAAAAAAAAGAATATGACTTATTAATATAATTAATTATTCCGAACGCGTAGTAATTGAAAACCCCCCACCCTAAAGCCTTTTCGTAGATATTTCACTGGATTGAACTAATTAGTTTATTCACCAGAAATATTTTAAAATCTGCAAATTTGTTCTTCACTTTTCTTATGTTTAATTCTATATCTAGTAATCACATTCTCCGTGACATAGTTAACAATACATTATTTGGAAGAGTACAGGCTATGTACAATCGATTCCGGTTCAACAGTTGCATCATTTCACTTAGCTGAAATCAACTGTGAGGGGAGGTGAAGGGAGCATTGCAGTTAAATAGACATTTGCATGCAAGAGATATGTCGACAAAAAACCAGGACAAACAACGAAGCAAAAATTGAATAAAACACACAATCACACAGACGGACAGACACAGAAACACTAATACACATGTAGCACATGACGTATATGTAATACTGCAAGCTAAGCAAAAGGCAAATGTGATTTACTGCAATCAATTTAAATGCAATGCAATGCAATGCAAGACAAACGCAGAGGGGCAAAAGCGAAAAAAAGGGACAACAAGTATGGCAATGAGACAGAGGCAAGCCAAAGGCAATGGCAAAAACAGCTGGCAGAAAACAAAAAAGCAAACGACAAGACAAACGGATGTGTGCCAACAAACAAAACACACACATATATACACGCAAGCAACATATATATATGTATATATATAAGTATATATATTTATTTGTATGAATGTGTGCTTGTGTTTGTGTGTACTTGTTCATAAGAAGGAGGATGGGGCAATGACAACGACGGCGACACCTTCCCAAAGCTCATTTTAAAGAGTTTTTTTTTTTGCTAAATTGCCGCAGTCAGCGAATACATCAGCGGCGAAAATAGGCGCTCACAAAGCCGAAAAGGCAAAACGGCGAACAGTGAACGGAGCAAATAAAGAACGAAAAAGCAAAAAAACGGTACAAGAAGAGACTCGAAAACTAGACATCATTATTGATGACAATTGAGTGCGCCGGCGAGCAGCTGCCACAGGAGTAGTCGTAAAAGAAGAAGATGAAGTGTGAGGGTGTGTGTGTGTGTGCGAGAGAGAAAAGAGGACAGCAGCAGGAGCAATTACGATAATTAACACAATCAGCCGCGTGGAAAGAGGGCGAATGAGAAGGCATGACAGAGAGAGCGTGCGAGCGAGTGAGCGCAAGAGAGCCGCGCTGAGCTGAGCAAGCGCATGTCAAATTTTAAAAACAAATTGATGACGTTCACAGACGTTGACAGCGCCCCCCGTTTGGACTGATGAGTGAGCGAGTGAGTGAGTGAGAGACTGAGAGCTGTGTGCTGATTGGCTGCAGCAGACACACACACACGCAGAGCACGCCTCTGCTTGGCAGAAATATTTCCAATTAGAAGGCGGACTGCGCAGCTGCTGTTGTGACGTCATCAAACACGTTTGACGCTCCAAACCGGTTGAAGGCAGCCAGCCGCCAAGCTGAGCGCCAAACGAGAGAGACAGACAGACATAGAGAGAGAGAGAGAGAGAGCGATAGAGAGAGCGCGCACGCAGACAAAGCCATTTTTATGAGGAGAGCCCAAAAGTGGTCGAGTTTACGTTGTGTTGAATGTTGAATGTTGAACGTTGCACGTTGTTCGTTTGTTCGCCGTTCGCGTTTTTGCCGACGCGTTTTCGAATGTAAAAAAATGTGCGCCCAGCATTAGTTGATGTTAAATTAAACGCTGAACCTTAGACAATGCCGCAACGCACTGCAAGTCCTGTGGAAATGATTGCAACGCGGAGTTGCAGCAGTCCGGCTGTGTCCGAGATCTCTGTGGGCTCGCCCAGTCCGCCGCCGCCGTCGATAAGACCGCTGAACATAAAACGCTTGCGAATGCTTCGAAGTCCGGCGACAATTCAAAGTGTTCGCAAGTGCAGCCAATTTGGGGCTGGTGAACGCATCAAAAGCTTTTCCATCGCCGACATTTTGGGTTGTAGCGATGATCGCAAGACGGCGACGACAGCAGCTGAAGCTCCAACTGAAGCTCCACATCCATCTCCAGTTGCAGTTGCAGCTTCAGCTCCCTCTGTGCTGCTCCAGGAACGTCTACAAGTGCCCATAACAGTAACACAAGCGGCGCCCTTGTTGCATGCCGGATTGCATCCGTTTCTGCCGCCCGGCCTGCTCCATAGCTATGAGCAGCGTTTGGCATGGGACTATCAGCGGCAGCTGCAGGAGCACTTTCAGGCGCAACTGTTGCGCCAGATGAGCATGGATCCCGCCCGAATACCCATACCATCCGAGGATGGCAGCTCGGAGCGTTCACAGCGCTCGAGCAGCAGCAATGGCAGCACCGATTGCTGCCCCCTCAAAGAGGGGCACGACGATGATGCCAATAAAACAAATAAACCAGCAGCCTCAAGTGATCCCAGCCAGAAAGCGGGCGTTCCAGCAGTGGGAGCAGCAACAGCTGGCGGAGATACACCGCTCGATGCACTGTTCCAGCTTTCCACCAAAAACTTTGATGAGGAGCAGGGTGAGTGGTACATAGAGGAGTAAGACGAGTAGGCAACCGCAAATAAATTACATTTAAATCTAAACTGATTTGATGTTGGTCAACAACAGCAGCAACAAAGCGGCAGCAGCAACATCATTAACTTGGCTCGACTGGAGCGATTGATCAATTGTTGTCATTACGTCTTGATGAGATTCTGCTTAAAGCGTAAAAACAGTAGTAAGGTCAGGCAGCCTCGAGGTGGCTAAATCAATTTTAGCCATTACCAGACACGGTTTCTCGGTCTCCTCTTTGATTGCCTCCATCGTTGTTGCTGTTGCTGTTGATGTTGCTGTTGCCTTTCTCAATCTCTGATCAACGCTGATCTGGCGCATGCGTATCGTTCGGCATAATTTGCTTAGCGGCGTTGATTTCTCGTTAAGCTCCACGCAAACCCCCCGCACACCACCCCTAGAGACCTGTGCCCCAGACCAGTCCATCAGCTCTCATCGCTGACTCAATTGTTGCCAGTTCCATAAAGAAAAAAAAACAAGAAAAAATATATAAATCGCGGCTACTGAAATTGAATTTACGCGCCGCACGTACAGCCACAATTCGTGGCATCCTCCAACCGGCAACTAGCAACTGGCTGCCCATCTAATCAGTTACTTATGCGGCAGCTACTGGCATTGACTGCTGGCCACCAATCTGATTATGGTTATGATTATGATGTCGATGCTTACAATGCTGTTTACGATTATGTTTATTATACCTATACACTCAGGCAAATTAAAGTAATATTGTTGGTTTTTTTTTTTTTTGATTCGGAAAAACCCCAAAATTGGTTTTTCTGTCGTTTTGTTGAAATTTGGTGAAAGGCGACAAAATAAATAATTATTTTGTTAAAAGTGATTATAGCCAAAATATTGAAATGGAAGAAAATAATATTGTTGTATGTTTGACCAACTTTTTTAAGATCTTAATAAAATATTTATATTTTTTTTCCTTTTGAGATATTTGAAATTATTTAACTATCAACAGAATAGACACTAAAACTGTATTATTTATATTTATTATATTTCATGCTATATTATAAATATTCAACTTTAGTTCTTTTTTCTTATTTTTGAGGCGCTAAAAATTGATCTTAACTAGCCCCAAAAACAGCCTTAATTATATTTTCTTTATTTTTCAATCTCTAATTTAATTTATATTCGACTTTATATATTTTCTTTTATCTTTTAAACTCAACTAGTGCTAAAATCAAATTTATTTTATCTGATTTTGTTCAATAACCTTTTTTTTAGTGTATGCAGTGCAGTGCAGTCCAATAGTTTTGAAACCTGGGTCAGCATATCTGATATTTTAGCGCCACGTTTCGCAAAATTGTTTTTCCCAAGGCTGCCGCCAAGCAGTCATCCGGTTTTTTGCAATTTCACTGTTGCACTTTGCAACAATCTTTGTTAATAAGAAGTTGATCAATAGCGCAGATCGCCGCCAGTGGAGCCAGTTGAGCCGAGGCAGAAAGGGCAGCCAATGGTTCTTGCTCACTTCCGGCTGAGGGCAGTTGCCAGTTGGCCGTAATTAGGTGGAGTACTTTAAGTTCTTAATAACCCTCATTGCGGGCACTGCGACAAAACAATGCAGCATTTTCCTATATATATATAAAAGTACTGTGAAAATGGAAATAGAAAATGTGAAAATGGCTGGAAAGCTGTTTGCGATTTCATAGAATAAAATTGTCGTTAGGGCTCGTAAATTATAAGTGCAACATTATCAACGAAAAAAAAAGAAGAAGAATAATGACTGCAAGCAGAGGGTATTTTGGGGGGGGGGGGGATGGCTAGTGGCACGGGCTGCTGCTGCAGCTGGTTGATAAAACGCCAAGACAATTGGCACAGACAGTTGAGTTATTGAACGCACAGACGCACAAAGAGGCAACAACTGTGTAAGAGAGAGACAGAGAGAGAGACAGAGAGAGGCAGAGAGGGAGGAGCAGAAACGGATGCAGCCTTAATTACAATTTAATTACTGAAAAACTTTTCCCACTTGACAAAAGACTGCCGCAATGGCAGCCAAAGACACAAACCAGCCAAGCATGAACCACAAAACGCACAACAACAAAACCAACAACAAAAACAACAACAACAACAACATCAACAACAACAACAACACAAAGATCTTGTGATGGCACTTTGAGTTGACAGTTGATTTGACAGATAGCAGTGTAAACATTTTACACAATATGCGGGCCCAGTCGAAACAAATTAGTTCAACTAGACGTATACTTAATGCCAAGTCAAGAGGGTGCCAAAAATCATCGAATACATTGTATGCTTAGCATAAATTTATATATAATTACCAAAGGCATGAAGAGAATATGTGTCGAGCTGCTTCGCCAGCTGCTAACTACCATGTAAACTAGATTTTAACCAACATGGTTAGAATGCAATTTTCAGTCACGTCATCAACTGCCTGGCATATCATCTATGCACCCATCCACCCAGCCACCCATCCATCTATCCATCTATCCATATCCATAATAAATCGACAGTTGGCTGAGTTGACAGCGAAATTACTTTGCAGTGTAACAAACGTAACCAACCGAAGGCCAAAATATATATAAATATATATATATATATAAGTCTATCTAGGCAACGTGACATTCAAAATGGCGTGCCATGATTATCGGACGCCCACTGGTGCCACGCCCATGCCCAATGTTATGCTCCTAGAACATGAGCCCAATGTGAACATGGACATTAGCCAGAGATATATATCAGACATATTAGAGGCAATTTGATTTTTAATTCCAGTTGCAATATTTGATCAGAACCGTTGGCTCTTTCAACATCTGATAATATTATATGTTTGGCCAGTATATAATTAGCTATTATGGCCATTGTTTGTAGCTTGAATAAAATCAGCTAATAAGCAGTTAGCGAGTGCAGAGATTGACTGAAACGATACTAACTGCATAAAAGTGTTTAAGTTTTAGATTATTATTTCATGTAATTGATCAAAACCAGAGCTTAACTAATTATGGAGCTGAGCTCAAAATGATATTCGTGTTTTATTAACATTTGGCTTATCTATTGAACTTTTAAATTAATTGCAATAGATAATAAAGAATGATTATAAGCACTTCAGAATTAAAAGTGCGCATAATAATCGTAAAAATTTCAAAATGCAATTTCATTCATTTTAAATGCTTTAGCGGCAGAGGAGAAGGGGTATTAACCCATTGAATTTTAAATACAGTGGCTGGCAAAAATCAACAACAGATTCCAAACATAAATCACGAAACCATAAAGAAAATCTAATAAAGTGAAGAAAAAAAATTCCTTTTAAATGATTAATAGTAGCGCAACGTTTCAACAAAAATTTGTTAATGACATTAAAACGGTAGAAAAAATAATAAATAAATAATAAAAAAAACTTCTTTACGTCTTCTATAAAAATTACAAAGTAAAAACGGCAAAACGTGATGGCCGCAATAAAATTAATAAAATGACTGCAGGCGCTAAAAAAAAATTACTATTTCTGGCAGATAGCTGAAGTTATAGTTGGAAGATTATTCTTATGTGAAATATGATGAAAATTTGCCAACAGTAAAGATAAAAACAAAACTGAATTGCTTTGAGCAAAGTTAGCCAACAAGTTGACAAGCTGCCCCTCGTATAAAGTTGCTAATTAACGGTTGCGCCTCGAATAAAAAATGCAAAAAAAAAAAATGATTTCATTAACAAAATATGTGCTTGTTGTAAAATTGGCAACAAAAATATGAGTTAGCGTGTTGTGTGGCCATAAATCATTTGCATTTCTAGTTTCGTAAAATACCAAAAAAAAGAAAGCGAATTTTGCGTGGCAGTAGAATTAGTTTATTTATTCTTTTTTTTTCATTTACTTCTTGTAAGCAGAAGCTTTAACAATTCAGCGATTCTGCTTTCACTACGTGACATGCCCCTGCTGCCGCGCTGCTGCATGCCACACATTCACACACGGGTGGTCCACAACAACAGTCCCTTTGAGAAAATTGCAGCACAACAACAACAAGTGACTCGCTAAAACGCACTTACACACACACACACACACACACATATATATATAGAGGTGTGCAAAAGCAACGCATTGAAGGTGTTACCTGCACGCTTTTGATGAGCACTAATTGAGCTCAAGTTGCATTTTTTCTTAGCCTGGCCCATTACCCCTCTGCGCCGCGTCAAGATCAAAGCCGGCAAGCCGGCCATATAAAAGCACATATAGAGACAAGCGAAAATCAAGCATCGACAGCAAAACAACCAACAGAGAGAGAGAGAGAGAAAGAGATAGAGAGAGAGAGAGAGAGAGAGAGAGAAAGAGAATTGCATACACACAATTTTGGCAATAACTTTATCAGACGCGGCCATATGGGAGGCCCAACTGTTGCCATACCAAAAAGCATAAAAAGGGGTAGTCAAAACAAATGAGTTGACTCCAGGGCCGAAAGCCGGGGGTCGAGAGTCGAGCGGACAGATCCGCTGCCAGACATATGGGCGGCCCAGGGCAAGTCAGGACCTTGTCAAAGTTCTTAAAAACGCATTCGCATTCACACTCGCGTTCAAGCCAAACATTAATCACCGGCCAGAACGCCAGAGCTGTGAATTTTCAGCATGTGAAAGAGGCACATCAAAAGCCCGCGCCACGCACACCGAAAGCCATTTAAAAACGCTTTTTTCTCGTAAAAAAAAAACAACACACAAAAACAAAATAAAGGCAAGAAAACAGCGCAAGCCCCAAGTAACCCGTTTAGGCCATTGGGCAATTGACCAGATCCGCACTGCAATTGCAACTGGCCACAGGCGAGGAGTGAGCAGATTTCGCGATTCTTTTTAGATTGATGCGTTCGTTGCCAAACGCAAATGGGGAATTGCAGCCAAACGCACTGGGAAAGCTCACTGATTGATTTACTGACTAGCTGGAGCTCTTGAGCTCGTTATCGGTGTGCTTTGTGAGGGTTTCCATATATATGTGGGTCACTTGGCGCCTAGAGAACCTAGAGAAATCAGCTATCCGTCTCGGTGTGGGTAATTAGCCCAATGTAACTCTATAAGACAGTTACAGTTAACAGTGAAAGGTACTACCAGAAAGAGCGACAATCTTTGGCACCACGATGTTAACACACTCTTGCGAAATATTAAATTTTAATCTTAATATTGTATCTATAAAAATCCCATTGATTATTTGTGCCTGATTTTCAAGAATTTATCACAGATTCCTTATATGGCAAAAAAATTATTATCAATATAATCTACAATCTTTAGCAATGATTTTGCTTATGAGTTTCTCATAGATACTTTCTACACAACTGCAACTAAGAATATTCAATAATATCTAAGTTATTAATCCAGCAACTACAAGAAAATTGTAATGCCTTTGGAAGGATACAAAAAGTTGTTTGTTAAACGAAAAAAATGCAATGGTGAAACCAATCATATTTACATGGGGTTGGCTCTAGAGTCCGGTACTGTCTACATTTGAGTCTTTGATGATAAATGCTGAGAAGGCAGCATAAATGAATGCATTGAAATCATTAGCAACGATGCCGAACAAACGAGCCAAAGAGGGCCCCACAGACTCAGACTAGCGGATGGGGAAATTATTCACAGCTACGGCTTCACAGCTCTGACATTAAGGAGCTGCATTCTGCTCCAAAGGAAGTGCCTGCAAAAGTGTCCCAGCAGGCATGCTGGCCGACGGGAAGGCGGACAGGCAGGCAGGCAGCCAGGCAGGAAAGCAGGGAAGCAGACAAGGTGTTTTCTGACCCATTAGTTGCGCCGGCAGGTGCCCTCAGCTGATGGGTTCGAACTGCATGTCGACACTTTTGCAGTTGTGTTCTAGATCCATAAAGTGGAGCGCTACTCGTTTGATGCAAGATGAATGCGCATTATAATGCAAAATTTAATGTTCAACAGCCAACAATTAGTTCAACTCAAGCAAACGACATGTGCCTCATTTGTTGCAAGAACTAAAGTCATGACGAATTGGTTACATTAATAAGGCGACTTTTATTAGATGTGTGATAAGTGATGTAAAGTAGAAGACCATCGGCAAGCTAGAAATACAAAAATATATAGATATATATATATATATATATATTCTTTTGTTTTTGGTACTAAATAAGACGTTTAACAATTACCGATTGAAGAAATTCTATATATATGCGTACATATACAGAATATTATCTAACTAAAGAAAAATCAATATTACACTAACTGCAATTATTACGAAAAGGGAGGTTTCAAATAGATAAATATATAGATATACATTAATTAATTTTTCACAACCTAAAGTAAGATTAGATATTTACTATAACAGATTTTGTTATTTTGTGCGTAATTGCTGCGTTTGATAAAGTTTTACCTGATTATGTGTAATAATTGACTCTTACCAAAAAATAAGACACAAAAATAGTACTTTTATTGCAGTCTGAAATCTTATTAAATTATCTGAACATATTCTTCACAGATCATTTATCTCACAGATACTTCTCTATCATCATCATCATCTCAATCATTACCTTTTGCTACTGTTGACTTTCCAAATTGTTATTACAAGTCACTCTACACCCTTACACACAGAAGGGGGCTGATTCAACCCTCCCCAAAAACATTATTAATACCCTGAAAATATCCCAAGCCAATTGCCATAATAAAAGCATAACAAATTCCAAGCATTTAATACCAAAATTGAAAAGAAAAATCAGTGATTTGGAAAAACGCACAAGTTGTTTACATGTAGAGCCAACAATGCGCAACAACAACATGCAGCAACAGCAGCAGCAGCAGCAACAGCAATAAACAACCACCGCAAAGAAACAAGCAGCAGCAACAACAACAACAACAACAACAACAACAACAATAACAACAGGAACTACAACAACCAGTCCAAAGTCAGCGACAAACTTCACGCTAAAATCATTGGAAGCTGTGAAAAATGTTTCTTCCCCGAAATGCGCAGCAACATAAAACTCAACAAACAACAAAAGGGGGCGGCTGCTGTCGTTGTTGTTGTTGTTGTTGGCAATGTCAACAAAACATTTAACACCTTCTTCCGCCCACAGCAAGGCCCTTGGCTGGGTGAGGAAACACAGATTGTGGCTGCCACTGCGTATTTGTTTAATCGTTTATTAAGGTGTGAACAAAATTAATTTGACTATTTTAATGCACTGTCGCTTTGCAGTTGTTGCTGTTGTTGTTGTTGCTATTATTGTTGTTGTTGTTGAAGGTAAATGACTTGCAGTCGTTGACAAGATTAATTAATCCCCGTCCGCTTGCCCAGTGGGTGAGTAATTTGCGGGTGTCGCTGCCAACCGTGCGGATACGTGTTGTGTATAACTCAAAAACCTGAAAAATAATAAATAAAAAAAAAACCTCTCATTGGCAATAATTGATTTTTTGTTTTGTTGCAATTTTTTCGCCTTTTTTTTTGTATATTTCCCTTTTTTGTTGTGCGCCAAGTTTGATGCGCAATTATTGTGACAAGTCTTGTTATGCCAACGAATGCTTATACTTATGCGATATGTATACCCTTACCTAAACACCATACTACTGCCCCAGCCCATGCCACACACCTCTGCCCCTCTAGCCCAGAGGTAGTCGCCGTCGTCGTCGGGCTGTTTCATGTTTGCGGCACAAACCCGAGCTGGCCAGTTTCAGTTTAAGCCAGCTCAGACAGCAAGATTCGCGTGCGTTTCTGTGTATGTGTGTGTGTGTGTGTGTGAGTGTGAGTGTGCACTTTTGACAAGTAATTTAATAAAGCCAGCAACATGACGCGCTTGTTGTTACTGTTGCTGTTTATACATGCATCCATCCACATAAGCCCAAGCCAAAGGCAGAGCCAGAGCCATAGCCACTGCCAGAACCAGACTCACAATTTTTGGCCGTGGCCCAAGTCAAAAAGTGGAAGTGGAAGCGCTAGCCGCCGGCTCGAGTGCCAATGTCAGTCACTTAGTCAGTTAGTCATTTATACAGGCAGTCAAACATTGGTTCCCCAGCCAAACTCATTCCGGCCTCTTGTTGCTGGGGTTTTTTTTTTTGTTTTTTTTTGGCTTTATTGCAATACGATTTGTTGCCGTTTGATTGCAGCTTGTAATCACAATTAAAGTGTTAAACATAAATGCCAGGGGCCAGCTAGCCAAAAAGTAAAATAAATATATATTTGTACATAAAAACACACAAATTAAAAAAAAAAAACTTTACAAGGGTTGCCCAATTGCCACTAAATGTGGGATCGGTCTTTGGTTATTTTTGGATTGGGATTGTCGTTTTTTTTCCATCATTTCATTTACATGTCTGCTGGCTAACATGACATGCCAAATAAATTACATCAAATTCCAATAGAAAATTTTCAATTTTATTCTAGAAATAGCAAATATTTTTTAAGAAAAAACTTTACAATAAAACTAATTAATAAATGGCATATTTAGTAAGTAGACAACAAGCTAAAATTAAGACTATTTTCGATCAAATTTTATTGTAATTTTGTTTTGATCACTTTTAGTTAGCTAATAGACTGAAAAGTCTTGTAAAAAATTCAAAAAGTATTACAAGCATTAAAATGCCAGTTACCAAAGACTATAAAATTGATATTATCTAGCTGAGAGTCTTAACAAACTAACTCGAAATAGGCCTGAACCTAAACCAGGGCTGCTATCGCAGCTGTCGATCAAAGTCAGCAGCTTAATTGAATTTAATGTGCCAATATTCCAAGTGATTCCGGGCGATCCTATCGGATGACTCGGCACACAAAACATGTGTAACGATATGGATCGGCACTTTTCACTAATCGGTTTGGTGTTAATTTATGGCGTATCTTTATGGCTGGGCCATAGCCCAGTCAACTGCTTCCGCCTTGGCGGCCATGTTGGAGCAGCATCAGCAGCCGCAGCAGCCGTAGCCGGCAGTTGGCAGCTGGAGCGCTTCAGAGGCCACTTGAGTATCTTTGGGTCTCTCCCTCTCGCTAATTACGGCAATTAAAATGCACTAAATACAAGAAACGAATCGGAAAATTTCAATGGATATTGACTGCATTCAAGCCGACTTCAAGTGGCTGCCGGTAGCGCCAGTTGTGGTGACTCAAGTGCCTCCAAGCTACAGACAATTCTCGCAATGAGAATTATTAATAAAGCATCTCAGCTAATCGGCTCCAGGCACTAATTAGACCCAAATGGAAGCCTAAAGTGTGTGTTGTGTCTGCGTATTGTCAAGTGCGAGTTTGAGGAAAAAAAAGTACTTTCAGTTTGATGATCCTTTTGTGCAGGATCAGGAGTTAGATGTCGCCGCTGATTAGCCAAGTGCATAACTCAAAAGTGAATAATGCCGCAATTCCATTAGGCGCAGTCTTTGCCGATTGCAGCATATTGTTAGTCGAACAGTCGAACAACAACAACAACAACTGCAAGTCATAAACAATTTCAACTGCCGTTGCACATTCGCAACACTCAATTAACGCTTTTCAACAAAGGCCTAAAAAAGCATGCACAACAACAACAACAGCAACAACAGCAGCAGCAGCAGCAGCAACACGCAGGCTGCAACAGCAACAGCTACAACAATAACAATAATAATAATAATAATAATGCATTCATCACTTTATGACAGCCACATACAAACTTGGCCTAGACAATAGTGTCAACTATATAAAAAGTGCAAAACTTCGCCGCGTATCTATTAAATTATGCTTAACTATACGGCTTTTGTTGCCCCTCGACACTTTCAAAGTATTCCACATTGTTGTTGTTGTTGCTGCTTGATCGTGGCTAACAATGGCCAAGCTACTTATGGCCCAGCCAGGCCAGCTGTAACTGGACTGGTATGAGATATAGACAAACACAGCTAAGAGGCGAGGCGGCCAACAAAAGCGATCGAAAGCAGATCGTTCAGTAGAGCAACTTTGAGTATATTCGAGTGTATTCATATCGCTGTCACTTTGAGTATATTCGAGTGTATTCATATCTCTGTCAACAACTTTTTACATATATATTTTTGCAGCCAGCAAGTCTGGCGTATAACAACAACCAAATCAATTGGCAGTAACAAAAAAACAGCTAAAGGATTTAAGTTATATGACACACAAAATCTGGCCAAGTGCCTCTCTGAGTGTATCGAATTAAGTGTGAGGTATGAGTGAGTGTGTGTGTGGAATAGCCGGTAAATAATGTGAATTCCTTTTAAATTCTTCTCATAAGCTTTCTGCTGACTCATAAATGGAGAATTTCGAAATGCGTGGCAAGAATTCGGCAATTTAAAATGGGTGAGAGAAATGGGACAAATATAGATATAAAAGCTTTTGTGTTTATTATAAAGTTAAAAATTAATAATTAATTCGAATAACAATTAAACTCTGTAGTAATGTCAAATTATAATCTGATTTACAGAAATTCAACTTTTTGTTATATTTTTCTTTAATAATTAATTAAATGTTTTTGGGTTTTGCAATTAATACATTAAAAAATAATTATCTTTATCTGAAATGTGTGTTCTTAAAATAAAAACAATTGCTAATTAAAAAAATTAATAAAATAAACTGATTACAATTGATACACTGTTAAATAATTAAAAGATTTCCTGCCCACATTTCAATTAAGTTCAACTAGATAAGTTTCCTAAAAAAACTAGAAAAGATGTACATATTAACTGAATTTGTATGTTAATTGAAATGAGCTGCTGCGGCTTCAGCTTCGACTGGCCACAAGTCGATAACATTTGTAAACGTCAACGAAATTGTCATAAGGCATCATTTGTTGGCCAGTTGTGACCAAAAAAAAAAAGAGCATCGCGGCAAACGTTGCGTATGCGTAATGATCGCTTAAGCGACTGCAACTGCGGCTGGCTCAGTGCCCCTGCGGCAGCATTGACTTGCAGAAAAATGCAAAAATGCATAAACTACGCAATTTATGCGTATTTGGCAGATCAGAGCCGTGTGGCCGGCAGCCAACGGGGCGTAGATTTAATTAAATAAATTCCAAGAGCTCGACGCTGGCGACAACGACGACGACGCAGACGCCGACGCAGACGTAGACGGCAACTGCGACGCTGACTGCATTGATAAACAACAACAAAAATGTGTGCATATATTTTTCAACACACACGTACACACACAGACATTTGCATATTTGTCGCTGGCAATTAAATAAATCTGTGCGTTGTTTGCAGCTGCAAAAACAACAAAAAAGAGTTGCTCAAATTTTTGCATATTAATGTTGTAAATTTATTGTTTTTCATATTTTATTCGCTCGCCTCAACGAGCATTGCAATTACACACGCAAACAGTGACACGCCCACCTCATACACATATCCATACACACGTGCGTGTGTGTGTTCCTGCTTATATAAGTGTCTGTAGTTGCCTGCAACTATATATATCAACGGCTTAACAATTGGCTCTGACATGTCGTCAGGTGGTGGCCACTGCCTTCAACACGGAGTTCGTTTATTCGTTCAACAACACTCTCCCCCCCTGCACCCCACCCCTCTCTACAACGACCCCTGCACGGCTTGTTGCACGACTGCGTGCGACACACGCATTTTGATACTTTAATTTATGGCCTCGCGCGCAGTTTGTGTGTCATGACAAACATCCATAAGTGTAACTAGTTCTTGGCATGTTCCACATGCAACTGCAACTGCAACTGCAACAAGCTATGTCAATGGACGCTGCCTATGTCAGTGACATCGGATCGTTTCCAAAACTCGTTTCCAAAGCTGCCATTACAATCAGACTTAACAAAGCGATTTTAATAGCATTTAAATTCCCTACAAGCTAATAATTTATATTAAATTATTATGTCCATAATAATTACGACTTAACTGTAAAACATTTCATAATGAGTAAAAAGCGTTTAATTACAGGCAGTCGAAAGAAATATCGTTATTCTTGATCAGCATCAAAATAGCTTCTAATCTCATAACAAGTTTATTTAATCGATAATCTCGTTAAGTTTCACACATATCGATGCAAATCGATTTCCTAAAGCAATAAACGCTGATTTTTAAAAAACATAACTTTACAATTGATATATATATTATTCGCTGATCTGATTACTATCAAGAAAAAATACGAGTTTCCCTTGTTTTTTTAAGCATGCTTAAATTTGAGTGCTCAACACTATTAAATCGAAAATTTGACAATAAAAGTAGAATTTTAATTAACATCTGGGCTAATTTTGATGCATATATTTGTAACACACATATTTAATTATAAATTTATTGTGTTCTGATTTTAAACTTAGTAAATCATCTGTCTAATGAGAGCTTAACAATTTAAATTAAGCAGCTTATTAAACATACTCAAATTTCGCTTAAACGTGATCGCTGTCTCTCTCTGCTCCCTTCTTTCTCCCTCATCTGATCCGACATTTTAGTGCCTTGTAGGGAACTGTGGCAACTGCTGATTTTATGGCGCCCACTAAAAGGGGAACCTACGAGCGCACCTACATAAGTAATACAATCGATTGGCTGCCTGCTTGCGATTACGACGACTGCTTATCTGGCTGGCAATATCGATAAACATAAATAAAATAATATTGTCCCGGGCAACTGCCAACTGAGCATGCTGCGGAGGCAGGGAGGGAGCTGGGCAACAGGCAGCCGGCCAACGCCTTTTGGCCAAGTGGCAGCGAACATGCAGGCGCACATAAAAACTCGCAATAATGATAACGATAACGATAACGATGCGCAGCGGTTGTTTTACAAGAAAATTATGTGTTATTAGCACACGCACACAAACACACTCACACACACTCACACACACACACACACACACACGCACACACACGTCCTGCTGTGTGCGTTATAAAGTTGGCTGCTTTATCACAGCAACGATCCCTGGACTCGAATCTGACCCGCAACCGATTGCCAGGTGCGGATCCAAGGGGGGCTATGGGTATTACCAAGCTGAAAATTAACTTGTTTTTGAATTGTGAGTTCTGCTCGTGCCTCAGCCAGTATTATTGCTGCTGCGTGGCGCATTAACGGAAATTTATCATAAATTCCAATACCCTTGCCTACTAATGGGCGTTGATTAGCTAATTTGCTGCGCTCGTTTCATTTGCCACTCTCCCAATGCCTAATGCCGGAAAGTCATTTCAAATACATAATGCCTTCCACGGCTGCTGCTGCAGCTCAGTTCATCAGTTGATGATGATCATCATCGTGGTTCGATCAAAAAATCGTCTACATATTTGCCACGTTTGATTGCCTACCTCATCCGTCCGTTTCCTCGCCATCTCTTGGCCCAGCGGCATGTTTACTTTGATCTGACGCACAACAAAAAAGTGGAAAAAAATAAAAAAAAATAATAAATAAAAAACTAACTTTGCCAACTGATTTGCTGTGCTCATCGCTTGCCCCACGACCCGAGTGAAACGCCCCTCGCCTGACCCGCTCATTCACACCGTCTCATCGACGGCTCGAAATAATGAATGAAATCAAATCCAAATCGAAATTCTAACTTGAATTCAAATTTAAATTAAATGCCGTTTTTTTTTTTTTTTGCTGTATATGTTTCGTGCGCTGCGTTAACTGGATCTGGTTAGTCCAGTGAAGAGCTCCGACTTCAGATCACTTGCAGATTAGCATAGCGATTGCGTGCTCCTCTCTAATTTTCGGCACGCATGCACATGCAACAGTTCCCATTCTCTACCCCACCCTCTTACACACACACTCTCTCTCTGTCTCTCTCTCTCTTTTCCACTCTCGCTGCCTACTCGCTCGACTTGCTTAACAATGAGAAGATTAATTTATGTTATTAAGTCGGCAATGCGGTCTTTGATCTTGGCTCCTCTTTTCCCTGAGGTGTAAGGTAGGCAAGCCAATGCGGTGGCAATGCCGCCACCTGAAGAACCCAGCCCAGCAACAACCACAACAACAACAACATGAGAGAGAACTGCGCATCGATGAAAATCGAGTCTGAGATCTGAGATCTGGATGGATCGCACTATGAACCATAGACTCTAGTCTGGGCTACCTGCTGTCTCTGATTTGATTGTCCTCCTGAACTGTCCCCTTGGCCCTTTGGCTTCAACTCTGCTTGATTCTGGCTGTACTACCTCAACACAGTGCACAAAGTGAGAGTGCTTAAAAAGACAGTATCCGATTTATAGATGCTCTGTACACAGCCTTCACTTCGATTTATAGGTCATTTTATTTGAAAATAAAACTAAAAATGAGTTCTGCAAGTCTGCCCTATCTGAAGATGTAGTCTTCTATAATATAATAATATATTATATATTATAATAATATTAAAAGGGATATTTAAACACACAGTTGGAAGTTATATGTGAGAATATAGCAAATTCTAAAAGTAATAAGAAACTCTAAAAATAAGTATCATCCAAAATTTGTGTGTATTGAGGAAACTTTCCAATAAATGAAATATATTTTATATTGACAAATATTCTTGCTATACGATAGTATTGATTAATAATCTGTCAGATTCAATTAAAAATATGATTTCGATATTTATCGATATTCTTTCTGACTGAGATATCAACAGACAGACTCAGTTCGTGGCTGGAGTTAGACATGTCTTCTTCTTCCGTCTGTTACATACAATTCATACTACTCTAGTTACGCATATTGTGTTGGTGTGTGTGTGTGTGTACAGGGTATCAAGCGAGTGTGTGTGTATCGATTAAACTCGATTCTGACTAGATATTGCGTGCTGCCAAAAGTCTCAAATTCATTAATTTGTAATTTATGACAGGTTGTCATAATATCAACGCTTCGTCTGGCTGCTCAACTGGCGGTTATTGTTGCTGTTGTTGTTGTTGTTGTTGTTGTTGGTTATTGTAATACAAATTAAGTTAATGCTCATTAGGCAGCAGCTGAGTTACCAAGTTACCAAACTTATTGAGCAATGTCTCTGGGCCATGTTAGCGGTGGTTTGTTTAACAAAGCATCATCATCTTCGACTGGTTCATTTTTCTACTCGTGTCTTCGTCGATTCGTCGTAGTTGGATCCAGTCATCTATGGATCTAATTGTTGTTGCTTTTGTTGCTGGGGGGCATTGTTGTTGGCTTTATGCTGTTGTCAACGCATTTTGTTGTGCCACCAATAAAATGTCGGCCTCTTTCATCTGTCGGCCAGTTCAAAGTACCAGACAAACTTCTAACTCAATTAGTTTGTAGTTTTTTAAACGGTTTTGATTACAAGCACTTTTTTTTTATTTCTCTCGCTAAACTATCAAAGTCCACTAAACGGCATAAGCACATACACACACACAGATACACACACACGTTCATACATATAAGTATATAGTAGTTATTTTGGTACGCACATGCTACTTATAAAGACATTAAGCCAACTAACACTGGTACGTCCCAGTTCAGCCTCCGTTTGGCCTACTTTGGTGCAGATGAGCGGAAGGTCACTTAATCAGAGCACAGGATTTGTGCATGGACTCCACACACGGCTTGTTGGATAGCGGACTGCGGATTTGGGGGCTGGTAACGAGCGATCTTTAAGCCGAGCCGCTCTTTGATCGCATTTTAATGATGATGACCATTGTTAGCTGATGTTAGCGATTGCACATACAGATTTTCACTTAACAATGCCGCCGAATGCTGTCACCCCCTTTAAGGATGCATGCCCCTGAGACACCAACAACAACAACAACAACCGCCTTTCCACTCGCTGTGGCAGTGGCTTTTAAAAGCCGTGCAAACATAAAAATGATGTAGCACGGACAACGGCAACAGCAGTGGCAGCGGCAGCGGCAGCCAATGGACTCAATGGACCCGCTCCCCAAGAAAAAAACTAAAGCCATGTGCCAAGTGCACAAATACAAACACACACTGGGAATCAAGACTGCAGGAGGCTGCAGTCTGGAGTCGTCCCCACTTTGCCTTTGCCCCAGCATCTGTGTCTGCAACCAAATTGCAACGCAACATAATTTTTATTATTCCTGCTCTGACCAAGCAATTCTCGCACTGTGGCACAAATTGATCAATGTGATCAATCAAAATTGTATACAGACAATTGATTGAATGTATATAAATATATATGCAAATAAATTAACAAATTCCAATGAATGAGTACAATAAATATCAAGCTTTAATGAGCTTAGATAAATAACATCCAATAAATAAATAAAAATCAATAGTAACGAATATTATAGTTATCAGATATTGACTAATGGACGTAATAACATATATCAAGAGAACAATGTATCAGAAGTAGCATAATTTATGACTTTAGTGAATTGATCGGAATTCTATGAAAAGAACAAATATATTTGGCATTATGAACGAAAAGGCAGTTTTGATTTGATTTGAATAATTTATACGATGTATTATTAGAATAGATGAATATATAAATAAATAAAAGGGAATAATAAAAATGCCAGTTTAAGATGAATTTAATAATTATTATTATTTATTATTAGAATAGATTTTTCCATAAATAAATAAATGAGCATAAAAATAATGGCAGTTTAAGATGAATTTAATAATTTATTATTAGAATAGAATAAATAACTAATGAGAATAATAATAATGGCAGTTTTAAAAGAATTGAATAATTTATTTAATTTAGATTAGATTATTTTATAAATAAATAAATGAGAATAATAATCATGGCAGTTTAAAAATTAATTTAGTAACATATATAATTTATTATTAAAACAGATTATTCTATAAAAAAAAGTAATAATTATAATAAATAAATTAATTAATATAGTAGAATAAAATACGTACACTAAAAGGCTAAACTATTATCAACACATCATTTATTTTTAATATTATTATAATGCAATATTTAAACTGGATATTGGTACTTTTCAACCACTGTCTGAACAAATCGTGCGACTGCAGCCAAGTGCGCCTGGGGATGTAAGACCATGCAAGTCCAACTTGGGATCGAAGTGGACGTCGCCGTCGTCGTCGTCATCGTCGTCGTCGTCGTCGTCGTCGTCGTCATCGTCGTCGTCGTCTACCGTCTGACTGACTTCATTGCTCTTTACGTAACGTTAACTTAAGTATATGTTGGCCGAGCGCCATCTCGTTTAATCTACCTTTTAAAGGGCGTGGCCATAGTATTTTATATATGCTGATCAAAGAGCGCCGACGCTTTGTGCCTGGGCCGACACGACGACGATGACGACGAAGCTGGAAACGAAGACCAAAACGAAGACGACGCATTTTTTTCCCCTCTTAAAGCTTTACTTAGCTTCGAGATTGGCGAGATCGGTGATCGGTGATGGGTGATCGGTGGGGGCAGGTGGGAAGGAGGGAAGGAGGGAAGGAGTAGTGTGTGGTCGTTCGTCCCATAGTTTGGGCTAAGCATAGCTTTACGTGTTCATTATTGAATTAAGGATGACCACGTTTTCGGCGCTTCGTTTGGCTGCGTTGGAGTTGCAATTGATTTGCCAGCCATTAAAATCAATCAAAATATAAAAAAAAAAAAACAACACAACAAAAAATACACAAATATTGCTTGCAATTATATAACGAAATAGTGTGTGTGTGTGTGTATGTGTGTGTGTGTGTGTGAAAGTGCTTGAGATTCCTGCTCGCTTGATCGATTGCCGCGATCTGTTTTTTATTTTAAATACATTTTTTTGGCCATCCAGGAAGATGGCGCGCTAACGGTTTGATAATATACCCATTCATGTTTCTGGTGTATCCCTTTTCATGTTCGCAGCGACTATATAAAAGAAAGTCGTCGACATTATGAAGAAATTTAGCCGGCACTGATGAGGCCATTAATAACAGGCCCACAGTTGATTATGGGCCCTGCGGACCCATTGACATGTTCTTGGCCATCGACAATTACCAGCACATGCAAATTATTGGACATGTTTATGTTTGCAAGATGTAACTCAGCAATCAAAATAGCTGCGGGACAACATCAGCAAAATTCACCCAGTTTAATACCCAAAGGGCAGCGAAGAAAGTCTACAAGAATTTGCTGAGCAATCGAATTCTTCATATGCAAAAATTAATATATTATCTCATTCCAAATGTTGACTAACTATGCAGGAAATGGGAAAAAACCAGAAGTCAAATATATTAAATTCAAGTTTTTTTTATTAATTAAATAATTTATTTATAATTCATAATTTTATTTATGTTATTTATTTGTTCATAGCTATTTATAAATATAGCTTAAAACCACATAAAAAAGACTTATTATTTTTTACACTTTATTTTACATATTATAAACTCTTTAAAGAGGTTTATTTCATAAGGCAGATTTATTTCCAAATTTAGAATTATTATTCTATTTTTTTATTATAGAATATCTAAAGAACTTACACATAAATATTATTAATATTTTACTAATGGCTTAAAAACAAAATAAGATTTATTGCCGAATTATTAATCAGCACTTTTGTGCTATGAGAGCAATCTTAAAGAGAGAAAAGAGATAGAGAGAGAGAGAGAGAGAAGTTGTATAATTTGAAGCTGAAGAAATGAATACTCTATATATATATATATATATATATATATATATAATTAGATAATTTCATATGGCCAACTCATTGCTCATTGAATTGTGGCCAACTAGTTCGAGTTATGTACCTCATCTTACCCGCACCCGATTTTCCTTTCCCAATATTATGGAGCGCGTTACGAGCGTGTAAACAAGCAGCCAACGATGACAGTTGGAGTTGGAGACCCCACCAGTTGAGAGTGAGAGAACCAGAGCCAATATGGTTAGCAATGCGGACGAGGCGAACATTTAAAACCCATAGAGACCTAAATGAAAATACCTAAATTTATAACTTTCTCGTTATGGAGCGATGCGTTCGATATTTGTTGTTGGGGTTTTTTTTTTATTTTATTTTTATTTTTATTTGTATTTTTTATTTTTTTATTTTTTTTTGTGGAACGCTTGTTTTGAAGCGCAACTCTCTTTTGTCGGCGGCTAAATTTGTCTCATCTTCTTATATTAATTTGTGTTATTGTATTTCGGCTTTTGGTAGCAGCAACAACAGCAACAACAGCAACAAC
Source organism: Drosophila dives (assembly GCA_035042365.1). Lineage (NCBI taxonomy): Eukaryota > Metazoa > Arthropoda > Insecta > Diptera > Drosophilidae > Drosophila > Drosophila dives. The sequence goes on from JAWNLJ010000442.1 coordinate 4,826,489, forward strand.
AATAACAATAATAACAAAGGTAGCCAAAAGGTATCGAGTTTTATAACCTGCTCGAACTCATCAATTTCGTTGCTAACAACTCGCAGACACGCCAAAGTGAGAAAAGGTATGCAGCCAGCTTTGCCTGCCGAATCTGAATCATCATCCCCATCCCCATCTCCCCCTCTCACTCTCACACACTCTCTATTTCCCCCCTCTCTCTCTCTCACACTCTTTATCTGGGTATTTTTTGGTTATATTTTGTTTCTTTTCCTTTTCTTGAACGTCATAAGTAAATTTCTTGTGTTGTTTCGGAGATTTCAAAAAGCCATTTAGAATAAATTAATGTGGACCTACCGCTAAAATGCTCAGGCGATCCCCGGCTCCGTTGATTCTGTTCCGTTCATGGGCGTATCACAAAGGGGTCAGTTCAGCCCTTGACATTAAAAATTGTAGTTGCTTGCAGGATTACTTGTGGACAACTGGCTGTGCTAATCCCTTCCAGCTACGCCGCTGTTTGCATTTTGTTAGTGATTTGCCTTTGTGTCGTTTTTTGTTTTCGGATTCGGTTGCTGCAATGCTGAGTGAGTGCGTCGCATTAATCTGATCCCTCATCAGCGTGGCCCCAAACAGGATTAAAATTAGTTTTTGATTACGCTTTCGAGCTTCTGGACAACGCAATTTGTGGTCCCAATTTTTTTGTTTCTTTTTTGTTTTTGACTGCAACGCTGTGAACACTTCCAGCAATCTGCTCCCTAAGACTGGACTGGACCGGGTTCCAAGGGGATTGGGGCGTGTAATTAACGCTTTTAGCAAAACTCTTTGTCGCTGCGGCTCCTCTGCTCCTTCGCTGGAAGGTCGCCGCTTTGTCATAATTTCAGCTGCCGCGAAACGGCGGCAAAAACTTTTTAAAGCTATTGGCAGCTATTTAGCCAGGCTAAATCCAAAATGTGAAATTCCTTGTGCTCATAAATCCCCACAATCGGCTTCTAATTGAGTCTTCCGCTGCCACACCACAACACACCATAGCACACACATTCCACATGTCATGCTGCTGCTGCTGGCTCTCCTGGCTGGTGTGCACATCCCAAACTTAGGTAGAGCAGCTCATCTTACCGTCTCTCCAAGTCGAGCATTTGATGAGCGTGTGAAACCAGCACCTTGTGTGTGCTGCTCAACGAACACTTTTCTTTGGATGCGATACACATCTTGGTAGCACACACCATGGAGTGCTGATGATCTCTAGATCTCAATCTCCTCGGGCTTTTACTCTTGCTGCTGCTGCTCTTCTCTCTGATCCGGATTAGATGCTGCACTTTATTATGGGGCTCGTTCGATGCTTGAGGGCCGATCGCTGCTGATAGCTGATTGATCTCAAGTTGGCTTTAATTGAATCGTTTTTCTTGCAATCTATCTCTCTCTCTCTTTTTCTCTCTTTCTCTTTTTCTCTCTCTCTCTTGGTCTGTTTTTGGTGGGCTCTTCATTAACATAATTGCCGCTGTTCTCCTTTTCATTCCTCTTTGACACTTAAGCGGCTCAATAGCCAACTGATTTCTTGATGTACTTTTCACTTAGCCACACTGCCAGTTCTGGCCACCAATAAAAGTGCAGCCAGGCTTAATGAATTGCTTTTCATTTTATGTGTGAGCCGCAGCTACTTAATTTACCTAATTACCGCCAACACCATTAGGCCCAGTTCTGATCTGGCAGCGATAAGGCACGACAAAAGCGTCAAAAACACACACATATATATATATATATATATATATATATATATATATTTACTATATCTATACATAATGGCATTTGGAATGGATGTGTCAGTCTAGTAGCTAGCAAGATACCAAGCCCTTGTTCTGGGCACACAATGCGTCATTTTGTGTTTGTGTCTCAATTAGCAACGCTGGCCAACTGGCATAATTTATGCCTATTTTGGCCAAGACACCCACAGCAGAAGCGACAACTACTTTGTACTTCTGTTTGAACTACACTGAGCGAAATGACAAACAATAAAATTATATAAAGCACATATAGAAATATTGTTTCAAAACATGAGCCATCTATAAAATATTAAAATATAAAAAGATTTGAGAAAAAAGATTTTTAAGAAAATGTATAAAATTTTGTAATTATATTTTCCATTAATATAATTTAGTTTCAAAAACACTTGCCCATTTTTAAGCAGAATTACAAAAAAATTTTTCAATAATTTGAGTTTTAATATAACATTATTAAAATTTGATATTTTCAACAATTATTACAACAGGAAATAATATTTTAAACATCGAAATACCCAAAAACTAATTTGATCTGTTTAAGAAATGATTCATTATTTTTTTGTCGATTCCATTTTAAATATGTACATGTAAAATAATAAATAAATAAGTTGAGCTGCGTTCTAAATAAACGTTTATTAATTTTCTCTCAGTGTACTTCAACACGCACATCTTTTCTTCCTATGTTCCCTCTCCCACTCATTCGCCGTTGCTGTCACTCTGATTAGTTATGCTGATGACATTGTTTGTTCTGCCACTTCTTCCTCCCCCCCCCCCCCCCTCCCTTCCATCCACAACCTTTTTTGTGGGTGCAGGCCATAATTCAGTTGGCCAATTCGAATGTATTATTCCGCATGTAACTTGTTAGTGCCAACTAGTTTGGGGCTCAGAGCATGACTTGACCAGCCCCCTTTCCTCCCTCTCCCTCTCTCATTGCTGCTTTCATAATTAATAAAGCGCAACAAATGGCCAAAACACACACCTACAAAATATGAGGATAAAAAACAAAACACACATTGCTGCATATCGATTTTGGTCAACTCGAAACACCGCTCTACGCGACTCTAATGAGAGGCGTGGCCGTCTTTGTACATGTTGCACGAACGAACAACCCATAGTTGAAGTGGGCGGACTTCATTGCCCAAAGTTTAATTGGCAACTCGCCTCAATTTGATGCAGCTGCATTATAATAATGTGGGTTGTATAAACTTAAACAGCTCGCAGCCAATTGTTAAGTATTATTACAAAATCTTTTTACTCATTAGCTCAATACAATCGCAAGTAGTCCCAAATAACGGTTTAATTGCACGAGCCGAATATTACATACACTGCCAACGCCTGAATATCAAATTTTTGCATAACTATAAAGTTTACTTATGATAAATTGTTAAACAAAAAAGTTTAAAAAAAAGCTTATCTGTTGACCAATTTATCTGTTGACCAATTTGCTATTTGAACTACATAATATAGTGATCCGATCTCGAAAATAAATTCCCTAAATGTGGGAACTTATAATTCCCATATTGGATATTTTATCTAATAATATTTGGTTAAACAAAAAAGTTTAAAACACGCGAATTCATCTTCCGAAAGATCGCTTTCATAGCAGTTAAACCATATAGTAGTCAATAGATCTGAGCAATCATTTTTACTAATGTGGAGAACATAATAATACGTGAAATGGGTAATACTTAATTGGTTGTATTACAGCACTAAAAAGTTGTTTATACATTGCATACTTTTTATTTATTATAGTATGTAAAATTTATTTAGATAACTATTATATTGAAAATAATAAATTATTTTTATGTATTATGTTAACAATGCTTGCCTGCTGCTCCTCTTGATCATGCTGATCCTATGATTGCTACTCCTATTTTGCATAATCTTATCCCTCTCAGCGTATTTCATAAATACGATTTATGTAATTCTTAGCAGTAATAAGAAAATATAATCAAGATTTATTATTATTGTTATATTATAATTGACATGTTAACTCAATCAAATCTTAACACTTTTCAAAGAGTATTAGCTGCCCCAGTCTGTTGCATGACTGCTCAAATAATGCAACATGACTTCACATTTAATAAATTCAATGTGAGTAGGTAAAAATGGACTCTTGGGTAGATAACTGTAATAATAGGCGCACTTCCTTTGCCTGCAGCACTACTAGAAATGGGCGTGTAGGAATGGAGAGTGGAGATAAATGAACTTTACAATAAACACATCACAGGGGTGTCAAAATGGCTGCGGGTCAAATGCAGGCAGTGGCAAGAGGCAAACCAACCCCTCAACAGAACTAGGGGCATAGGCTGCCGGTCGTCCTTCAAGGATCAAGTTGTATTCATTATGGGCGTCTTAATTGCTAATTGAAGTCGTTGTCTGGTCAGGGGTTAAAACGCACAGCTGCCAATGCCAAGAGACATCCTGCTCCTGGTGGCCAGCCAACCATTTCCGTTGCCACTTGTGGGTCAAAAGTCTATTGAAATTTATGCATTAATGAAATCCATATAAATTCCAAAAATTGAAATGCTCCCGCGATAAATAAAATAAACAATGCGTAATGTGATTTCCGCCGCCAGAGCCGGAATACACACTTTCAAAAAACATCAATCAGCTGGAATATTACCTTTAAACATGCTAACAAAACAAATACCTAGCAATCAAAACCAAATCAAATCAAATCCAATTCCCAATCGAAACGCTTAAGAAAACAGCAAAAAAACAACAACAATAACAAAATTCCCATCAAGGAAATCATTCAACGCGTTGCTGCCAATAAAAAAAAACCAACAACAACAAAAAACTCCAAGCGGGAATCGAGCCCAAAACTGTGGCAGCGTGAACGCCCATAAAAACTTGACGATCGGGCCAACATCAAGCGATTTCTATATATAGTTTATAGTAAAAACAAAGCCGCTTCAGATTATGCCAACGCTCTTTTTTTTTATTATTTTATTGCTGCCCAGCGATTTGCGTCTATTATGAATTCCATCGGATTGTTGGTCATTTTGGAATTGGTGTATTAAAAATGGTTTCAACTGTGCTGATTGAATTGAAAGTGGGCTCAAAGCGCTGTAAAAGCCAACTCAACTCAGATAGTTAAACTTAATAGAGGCACTCACAAATCGTACCTTTTTTAAATAGACACATCGATTCATAATTTATGACATTTCACACATTTATATGGATTTTTTTTTTTTTTTTTTTACAGATCCCTCCACGCTGAACATCTTTGCGACGAGATCGAATCCGAAGAAGAAGCGCAAATCGCGCACTGCATTTACGAATCAGCAGATCTTCGAGCTGGAGAAGCGGTTTCTCTATCAGAAATATTTGTCGCCAGCGGATCGCGATGAGATCGCCCTCGGCTTGGGTTTGTCCAATGCGCAGGTGAGTATTACAATAAATACATATATTTATAGTGCAGATTCAACTATATGCATATATATATATGTACATCCTAGGTGATCACCTGGTTCCAGAATCGTCGAGCCAAACTCAAACGGGACATGGAGGAGCTGAAAAAGGATGTGCAGAGCGTGAACAAATTGTCAGCGAATAGTTGCTTTTTAGAGAATGTTAATGACTTGAGTATTTTAAAGACCCGACCAGTCAGCAGATCCCACGCGATGCCGGCCCTCGCATCAAAACCACTCGAATCCGAATAACAACTCCAACTCGTCCAGCAGTCGGGACAAGGAAGATCTGCGCATGCTGAAGATGATGACCCTAATGCGTTACTCGGATGGCAAACTGCTATACAATCCACAGCCACAGGAATTGGGCCACTAATCAAAGTGATGCAATTTTCTAATCTAACTTCCCCACGACACAAACACACACACACACACACACACACACATGAATAGCCAAATTTGTAAGTTGCTTTGATTATGCTACAAAAATTCACACACACACATACACACACATTTGCATTCGCACACACACGCACAACTTCTTAATTGCCAAAAAAAAAATGAAAACGCAAAACAATTTTCTTATTTTAATGATTTTTCCTAAATGTAGTATTAAATTTCGCATAAGTTGCTTGTGATTCGTGTCTATAATATATATATATATATATATATATATATATACGCCTATGTATAATTACAATTGTAAATAAATAAAATAATAATAATAATAAGAAATTCGCCACAGTTTATAGTTTATAGTTTATGCCACACTTATCATTTTAAGTTAATGCAATCTAAAATAAATATTGAAAACAATAAAAGTTAAAATGTTGTTTTGCTTATTGGGATCACTTCGAATTTCCCTATTGATATTTCCCTGACAGATAAACGATGTCCAATAAGAGGAATAATAATAATAGTCTAGCTTGCAGTAGAATTTTGTGAAATTTTCCAACTAGCTGGATAAAGCGGATAAAAATTGTCTGTAAATTACTGCTTACACTTATCAAGCAGTTCACTTCACAATTGGTTGTTGTCATGACTAAACGTTTAGCCCAAATACTGGTATTTGTCGCAGCTCGGAACTAGATCATTAAGCAGTGTAAGCTTGACGGCAAGCAGTGCTACTCTATTAATGGTTGCTGCCTTCGCTAAGTGTATGAGCAGTCTAGTTCGCAACTAAATTGCTAGCTATCATGACCACACAAAATAAAGTTTAAGTAGTTAAGCAACGAACCTTAAAAAAAAGCTCAGCCAAAGCACAATCCAAAAGCTTAACAGCAAATGTCGTTATAATCAAATTAAGAAAATTTGCTTGTTTGTCAAAATTCTTAATTATATAGAATTAAGTTATGAAGTTTTTACTTGTCTTTATTTAGCACACCCTAATAAAGTAAGCCCCATTTATAAAAAATACACATAATTTCATTGTCTAAATGCCATGTTGCCAATATAATTCACATAAGCAGATGCCGCCTATGATTCTTGCAACGTTTTATTTTGTTAGCATTTTGGGCACATGCCCTGCTGGACCATAAAAATAGAAATCAATCAAATAAAAATCGCCACAAATGAATAGCGCATCTCGCATAATATCGTAAAATTGCGAAAACTGAGTGCAAATTATGAAGACGTAAATATGAAATTGGCAAATTTACGCAAATGTGAAATGATTTCGACTGAGATTTGTTTTCTATTGCTTGTTGATGCGATGCACAAATCAAAATGAAAATTATGTCGATTTTATTGACAAGTGAAAATAAATAGTTGCACCTAGAAACAACAAAGGGAAATTTTCAAAAAAATATGCGGCTGCCTATAAAGCGATTTATGGGGGCAAAATATGCCACTCCAAGCTTATCGAAAGGTCAACAAACTCAAAGATCAGCGCTAATGGGCTCAAAATCACACTTGACTTGAGTAGTCTTACTTTTCCCAGGCCCCACTCTCTCTCTTTCTCACTCTTTCTCCCATTCTCGATGGCATCACATAATGACACAATTAAGTCAAATTACGCGGCTGCCACTCCAGAGTCACATACTACATATATATATATATATATGTATATATATATAGCTGCCACTCTGACAGCCACTTACAAGTGGCTGCTTTCACCAGAAATCAATTTCAATTATGGCCCAGCTCTCACAGGGATTACACCAGGCAATGCGGACATCCTTCTGCATAAACACAATGCTCTAAATTAATTCCACACGAGCGACTTGGAAGAGTTGCCGGTGATTAGCAAGCGTAGCTCGCGCTCTCTTTCTCTCTCTCTCTCTCTCTCTCTCTCTTGCTCCCTCTCTTGCTCTTTCTCTATCCATCGTTAGCATTTGCATAACCACCCAGCTCCGGGCGGCACCACCAAGATCATATGCTGAGCATAGCGGACCACCCACATGGCCTGAATGCCTTGCGCCGCTTTTATTGCTCCCAAAGTAGCATAAACAATTTGCGCTTGCCGCCCTTCTAAAGGGGGGTGTGGGCCAAAAAGGGGGGGGGGCCACAAAGTCAACGCCACCACACACCTGATAGGGCTGACAATGGCTGTGGATGGGGGATGGGGGATGCTGCTCTAACTGATTTGTATACGGAGTGCATTAAATGTGGTTGTGCGAGTGTGCGTGTGTGTGTGTGTGTGTGTCGTTGTTGCGGTTGTTTGTTGTTGCTTGTTCGCTTTGCTTATTTGAAGTATGGTTATTTGGTTATTTGGTTATTTGCTTGCAATGTGTGGTCGTGAATCCAGTTGCTGCTCTGTAGTCAGTCGACAGACTACTCCACTCAGGGGCGACAAAACATAGTCGATGCTAATGTGTCGCAATTGTGGGCAACCGCCGTGTCCTGTGGCGCAAATCAAAATAACAAATAACAAATAAACAATAGGCAGAGGACCACCGAGGAACAACAAAGCCTTGTCTAGACAAGGATTGGCGGGTATAATTATTGCGCTACCTTGGGCCACAACACTTGACGAAGCTGGTCAAAACATTGCTGCAATTGAATTGAATCTGTCTGCCCAGTTGCACTTGAGATCATTCCCACACATTGATCATATCCTGCCGACGACGACACACTCAAGTGAGACCGGAGTCTCGGCGACAAGTAGCCGAATAGCCGAGCAGCCTCAGGCGTGATTTATAAACAAAAGCCACACGCATAATTAGATGATCAGTTCACGGACGCTTGCCACGTCGACGGTTTCCTATAGCAAACGTGCCACCGTGCCATCGTGCCACCGTGCCACCGTGCCACCGTGCTACCGGCGCCGACTGAAGGTCAACCGCATATGTAGGCGCGAGGGATGGAGGGAGCAGTATGGAGCAGTGTGGTGCCTCAGTTTTGCCGTTCTCGTTACTTTTAAGCTCTTAAGTGCCAGCGATTCACTTTGGCCAATGTGCGCTTTTCATTTCATTTGAAATTCAATTTGATTTTCAATTTTCCCATTTTTTCATTTTTTGGCTCAATTATTATGGTATTGGGATAGACAAGTACGGATATTATTAATGTAATAGCGGCTAATTGCGCATTTGACCAGCCAGCCTGCCTGCCCCAATGCAAAATTAGAACGCAAGCACTTCAGCATCAGGAGACTTAAAAGCTTCAATTTGATGGAACACTTGGGAGCTCCGAGCCACAGAACTACACTCTGAGAAAAATACAAATTCGAAAATGACTTATATTAATATGAAAAGAAATAAAGAATTAAAACTCAAATTTTACTTATTCTTTTGAGAACCTGAAATCCGGTTTCAAATTGATCACTTTTCATAATGTGCTATCATAAAAATCCAGAAAAACAAATGAGCCTGATAAAAAAAAACTTAACTTAAGATTTCCAAGGTAAGATTGCGAAAAAATTTGGAAAACCTGGTTTTGATATACAAATTTAACGAGTGTTTTTCGAAAGCGAAATCATAAAAAAAAACAGGAAATCGAAAAAACGTTTTTAAAATAAGAATTGAAGATGGGTTTTTCGAAAGCTAAACAAAGTTTTTGATATAAGGTTTTTTGAGGTTTAAATTCGATAAGCATCAAATCCTAATTTTTTCTGTGTGTACTTTGTGGAATTTATAGTTGCCTTTTGCAGCCGTTGAGATTGAGTTTGAGATCATTGCAATGATTGCGCGATTCAAAGTGGATGCGATTTTGCTTAGAAAACAAATGTGCAATGCCCCTGCAAAGTGCATAGTAGTATTAAACGGTTGCGCCACTTGAGAAGCACCTAAAAGTGAGGCATCGGCGACGGCAACCGCATCGGCGACGGCAACGGGGACGGCGACTGTTCAAGGTTCTTCGCAGTCTGATGATTTACCGCAAAAAGGCTGTTGCATTTATTTGGCCAATTCATGCTAATAAACAAAGTATCATTTCAATGTGGCATGTGGCAACAAATAAAGTCCGAGCTAAATGCCAAATCCAATTTGTGTACATGGAGATGTGCATCGCCTCGATGAAGAACAATAAAAACACACATTGGCTAAATATGACACATGTAAACAACAATAAGCCCAATGGCATCATGATTATCATCATGAAAATAATGATGATGATGATCATCATCATCTTCATCGTCATCATTAGCAGAATCAGCCAGATTGAATAATCGATGCGACGCATCGGAACCCGGACGTCAGAGTTCAGATTCGATTCAGATTCCTACACGAAAACAAAATTTAATTGCCTACAAATTGGCGCGTTGAGTTTTATTGCCATTTTAAAATATGTGCGCTATATATATATATATATATATATATACATATATACACATACTACAGGCTAGTCGTCTGCCGCCTCCCTGCTCTGCGTGTGGGCGGCAATTTTTTTACGGTAAACGGCAAACAAATATTTGAATTAGACAACTGCCTATGATTTATTTATGATTTCCTAATGTTTTACCCAATTTGCCTGAAAGTTCTTAAAAAAAAATGAGTTTATGTGAAGCAGACAGAAGGAAATAAGTTTTTACCACGCATTCAAATTGCATAATAAATAATAATGAAAATTGCAAAATTTGGTGTTCATTTTTTGAGTTATATTTAAATTATTGAAACTCTTTTATCGCACCTTTTTTCTTAACTTTTTGTCATTAATTTTCTATCCAATTGTTATATATAATAATTTATTGAGCTGTTTCTATAAATACATTTATTAATTATGTAGATTCGCTCTTTAATTGGATTACTATATTGATATTAGAAGGCAAACGAGTTATTTTCTTTTCCACTCCTGAGCTCTTCTTGGCTTACTCAAATCTTATTTTAAAAGCGTTATCACCTTGGCAAAAATTGAGAACGTATAATAAGTTCTTTAAATATTCGAATAGTTTTTCAGTTCTGTTTGTAGGTCAGCCTGAGACACAAGTCGAACGATTTCAACCTGCTGCGATAATATTTATATAGCAAAATGGTGATTAAACAAACTTAAGTTATTAAACAATTGATAAGCTTAACATTACATTGGATTTATGTGAACTTGAATATTTGGACTTTGGATATATAAAATTGTAGTTGTTATCAGTTGGATTACGTTTTGGTTACATGTCTCTGTTGCACTTATCTATCAAGTCTCTTGAGGAGATAAGTTAATTTTTGACTGTTTATGACTAGGCCAACAATTAAAAAGTTAATAAGCAATTTGTTCTTTCCTAACAGGTAAGATGTGCCCTCAAATTTCTACCCATAAGTCTAGTCGCGCTTCAGGAATTAAATGTCGGAAGTGGTGCAAGAATTCTGGCTGCGAAGTTCTTCTCGAGCATTACGATTTTTGGACAAAAAGTAAGTCAAATAAGGATTGCTTCTAAATTATATACAAATATATATATTATATTTGAATTTTCTATGCATCATACAAGTAAAAAAACATTTTAACTTCTAAATATATAACTTCTGAATATATTAAATAATCCAATTGTATTTATAGTGAAGGAGATGTCAAACAGAGAGATCATTTTGGATATGGCTGATGTGACTACTCTCAGATTCATTTGGATGCTTCACGTTATGGGCATACACAGCACGGATTTTGCATTCGGACAGCCAGGAGTGCAGGCCCTCATTGATGCCAAGGATAAGTTGGGCAAATATGATCTGCTTTTGGCGGAACAATTCTATAATGATGGCGCCCTCATCCTGGGTCATCTTTATCAAATACCAGTTAACACCGTTTCCACATTTGGCAACACCAATTACTTCACGGAATCGGCTGGCATTATTTCACCATGGTCGTATAACACGCACAGTTTTCTACCATACTCTAATCGAATGACATTCCTGGAGCGACTTTTTAATTTCTTCATCTGTGGCACAGAAAGTTTAATACGAAGTTTCCTATTTTATCCCAGACACGATGCGGTGCTGCGCAAACACTTTTCCAATGTGCTGGATGTAGTGCCCACAGTCAAGCAGATGAATCGAAACATCTCCGCCATATTGATGAACAACTACATGCCACTGGAGTCACCCAGACCTGTATCCTACAATATGATATCTGTGGGCGGACTGCACATTTTGCCGCCCAAACCACTGCCCCAAAAACTGCAAGCGTTTTCAGATGGTGCCACACATGGCGCCGTTTACTTCAGTCTAGGTAAATTTAAAGTACTGAAAAAGATAGAATATTATACAGTAATTTATAATTTAAGTAAAATGTATTCAAAACAATTTTTACTTTCATTCTTCGGACAGGTTCCCAGGTTCGCAGAGCTGACTTGCCGCCCGAGAAACTGAAAATATTTCTGGATGCATTCGGCAATTTAAAGCAGCGAGTTCTGTGGAAATTTGAAAATGACAGCTTTCCCAATCTGCCAGTGAATGTGAAGATCCAAAAATGGATGCCACAGGGCGACATTCTGGCACATCCCAATGTCAAGGTCTTCATTTCCCATGGCGGACTCTTTGGCATGCAGGAGGCGCTGCAGTACGGAGTTCCAGTGCTGGGCATGCCTGTCTACTGTGATCAACACTATAACATAAATATGGCCAAGGCTGCTGGCTATGCTTTGGGCTTGGACTATCGCACAATCACCACAGAACAACTTCGTACCACGCTGCTGGAGCTGCTGGAGAATCCTAAGTACAGGGACACCATGGAAAGTGCTTCGCGCATATTTCGCGAGCGGCCCCTAAGTCCCATGGATACGGCTATGTTCTGGATTAATTACATCATTGCACATCGTGGCGCACCTCACATGGTAGATGCAGGCATCTCTCTGAACTGGTATCAGTTCTATTCGCTCGATGTAATCTCTCTCATTTTGTGCTCTATTCTGATTCCCATATTACTGCTATGGTTCTGCGTCAAGAAATCAGCTCAAAAATCTGGAATTAAGTCCAAGAAGCATAAGAAACAGTAAATAGCAAAATTGTAAATGTATTTTTGAAAATGTGCTTTCATATTTTCAATAAAATTTTGGCAATTTAAAATTAAGATTATTAATTTTGAAAAGAAATTTCTTGTGGAACAAAATGTGATTTCATCTCTAAATGAAGTTAAAATCTAATAATTTGGTTTTAGAGGTCGTTTCAGTTTTAGCAAACTTATGGAAATTGAATTTTTGACCTGCGCCTGTATGACATACATAACATAAATATCTCAATGTATCTCAATAATATCGAAAACATTTCATTACCATATGTTTAAGTATTGCTGCTTTCTGCTATTTGTTGCCTTACGAATGGATATCCATATAAAAATTTGCATATTTAATAACCCCAACACTTAAACTTTGGCACTTGAGTCGTCTACTTAAGTATTTAATGAATCCAAATCAATAGCCGATTCACATATATATATATATATGTATGTACACATAGATGGATTATACTTAAGGCGCCAGAGTGCCATTCCAAGTGTTCTTAAGAAATTCAGCAAAAAAAAAAAAAACGCAAACCAATTTTTAGCTGAAAAATACGTCTGATCTCAACAAAAATCATATTCATCATTATCTCAAATGGATTTCAACATTTTGATTTTGTGTGCTTCGGAATTTGATTGCCTCATTGAGGAATGTTGGCTAAGTGAGCGGCTTACCAAATCATCAAGTATTCAGCCTGGTCTATAAATGTTTTGACCAACTTTCGCAGCATAAACAACATGTTGCCATAAAAGACAGTTGCTTCCTGCAATGGAACGCTTACAGGCATTCCCCCCCCACCAACCCACCCCCACCCAACAAAAATGGCTTGGCAAAGTGCACTTGAGGCGAGTGCGCCCCGGGGACAAGTTGGTGGAGCTGCTCATTATGCATGCACGAACTGACATTGAAGTGGGTGCGACGACAGCGCCAGCGGCAAATCCAATCCAAATCCAATTCCACATGCCAGGCAAAAGAGAGATATAGAGAGATAGAGAGAGAGAGAGGGAGAGGAGGGAGTTTATGTGCCGCATAGGGTTAGATTGCCCATTGCCTTTATTATTGGTATTAGTAACACATGATTACGCTTTATTGTAAACAAAGACGCAGATAAACAGACAAACAGAAGCACATGCAAAACACGGATACGGACAAACTCACAGACACATACACACAGACACATACACACACACAGCAGTCTTGGCTAATGATATGTTAATGCAGCTGGCGCACGCAGTGCGTATGAGTGTTGTGAATAGACACCCATGAGTGTATGAGTGTGCGAGTGTGCGAGTGTATGAGTGTGGCGAGTATACGAGTGTATGGGTGTATGAGTGTGTGCGAGGCGGCAACTGTTTGTCTGTCAACGGCTTAAGCAAATAAACTTCAGTTTTGGGCTTATTTGTCGTTGGCTGGAATTTCTGGCTGGCGCTGTAAACAACTCGCAACAACTCTTTGGTGCGGCGTCAGGTTGGGGGTTGGGGGCTGTGGAAGGGGCATCATTGCTCCTGACATTAAAGTGTGAGGCGACGAAGTTCAGCCAATTGTTGAATGGCCTTTCAAGTGAATAAGGTAATTGAGTGACTTGCAAATAGGCATACAAAGTCTGAGTCTGATTTAGGCCCATAAGTCGGCCAGGTTGAGGCAGATAATGGCTATTTAATAGATAATTGTAGGATGACAAAAAATATCGTACAAAAAACTAAATTACTTTTAAATTTTTTTAAATTATTTTGGAACCAGATTTCATTAAATTGAAAATGCTTTTTCTTAATTTGTAAGATGTACATTTTTTAATATTAGAAAAATATTTTTACAAATAAGATTGGGGACACTAAAATCTATAGAGACACCATAAAATATAGGAACTTCAGAATTATGATGAGATGTCGTAATTTTTATCACTTTGATGCTGTTGAAAAACAGGAACAATCTGGTCGTAATCGAAGGTGACTCAATGCGTTACACATTTCGTGATAAAACTATATAATCCTAGGTAAGAGAATGCTTTGAGAAATCAGGCAACAAGTTACTTGGCTAGCTTTCAGTAAAGTTTCAACTAATCGGAGATAAATGGAATCCAATCAAAGGCAGCCAACAAATGCTGACCCAACTTGGCCATAATAACACTGACTGGCTATCGCCTGGTGGTGGTTGGCCAGTTCCAGACCCACTCCCTTTGGTGCTGTAGGTAGTTGACAACACGCCGCAGCGTTTAAGTGTAATTTTCTTCTTATTCAATTGAAGCATGTCCTTTGCAGCCGCAGGCATGGCTAAAAGGATAACTCACTGCAATGCACTGAGTTGCGAGTTGGTCGTCGACTTTTGGACGGCTTTTTTGGAATTCGGCTCGTTAGAAATTCACTTCAGACGTTGCTTTCACTTGAGAACAACATAATGGCCGTTCATTTGCGCCGTGAAAATTGCAAGAAAATCTTCTATTCGAATCGACTCAGATAACTCAGGACTCAGGACAATTGCGTACGTGCGCCAGGACTAAGCTCAAGAACCAAACAAAAAAAACCAAAAAAAATAATGTAAGAAAAGTGAACGTAAAGAAATAAAATGGGAATGTCTCATCTTGTGCTGTGTGCCATGTAATTTGCTCTCTTGCCATGTGCTTCATCAGAAAGGAAATTGAAAATTGCTACTAATGGTTGCCCCGGCGGTGAGGGAGTCAGGTGGGAGGCAGTGGGTGTGACCATTAACAGGCACAGGCAGAAAAAAGAAATGTTAAAGAAATACCAAGTAAATTTCCCATTTAATGATTATGAAAAAAATATATATAAAGAAAATGACACTATGAAAATGTGGGTGGAATTCATTTGAATCGCAATTTGCGCTCTTTACTTGCCACACACCCAAGCCAAGGCCAAAGAACTAACGAAGCATTAAGAAGATGCAAGAACAAGACAAAGAATAAGTATGTGTTGCAGAGGGGAGAGGGGAAGGGTAAGGGGATTGGAGTAGCATGACTATGCCAATGGGCAGCACGAGTTGATTTATGCGTACCGTAAAATTTGAGTTAATTCTTGTGTTAAGATTCCAATTAGCTTGTGTTCCACATGAGTGTGTTTAAATGTAGCTCCGCCTAATCCTGGACAGATTGACTAAGCATTTGTATATTGTGCCTCTTTCTTAGAAGTCTGATTAATTTAAGCTTAAATCTGCTTTAAATGCTTACAGTCGCTTCATTACCACAAATTCTGCTTGTTTTAAGTTAAGACTTGAAAGATGTCCTTCAGTATCATTTGTCTAGTTATATTTAGTCGGGATGTGTCGAGGCAGTTCTCAGCGAATGCTTCCAATATCGAAATACTTGATTGATTCCCAAATAGAAACATTGCAGATGCTTCTTGGTATGTAAGTAAAATCTCGAACTATAACTAGAAAACTACTTATAAACTTATTTATTTTATTATTTTTTTATTTTATAAATTGTACAACTACTTTAAGAAAATTCTAAAACGAATGGCGCTGGAAATTTCAACTGCGACTTAAGTTGGTAAAAACACGTTTTTTATCACCGTTTTTTTTTTTGTCTGAGTGCATTTTTTGGCTCTTAAGCATACCTTATTGTACCATATTGACTGTACCATATTCAAATATAAATTTGTTTACCCTAAGCAATGAACACTTAAACAGACTTTAAGCGCTTTGCTTTTTAATGATTTTCCAAATAAATATATGCATAAATAAAAACAAGAATAAAGATTTCTAGTTGCCCCAAAGTGCTCCAAAGGTGTGTTAGGAATACCAAAGAACAAAAACAGAAATCTCCTCAGATGGCGTCGGGCACAATTAGCGTCATCTAGGAGAAGGAAAACTGATTCATGGCAAGTGTTTAGAATAAAATGTTGAATGTGTTTTTCAACATAACATCATTTTCCAGCACTTTTTCAGCAGGGGAAACAAACACTTTACATTGCCAAATATGTAGTGGAAAAACCGATTCGAGTAACTCAGATCAAATCCGATTGATAGCGCTGAAATTCAAGTGTTTTTTGCTGGCCTATTAGTAGCGCTCTGGCAGCTGATAAGGCCAAAAAACAAATAAGAGAAAAAAAAATATATATATGAAAAAACATTATGCAAGAATCTGAACAAATCTCACGCGCACTTCCATTGAAATCATTTTGGTTTTGTCTTAGCGTGTTTAATTGTCGAGCATTACGAGTCGGCAGCTCCATTAAAAATGCTAATTAAGTTGCCCCAATGGCACATGTGTGTGCTACACCACAAATTTTTATCTAAACAGCTCACAAAACAACAACAACAACAACAACTACAACAACTAGGATCTGAACTCGAGCATTTGCTGATTTGAATGGCCGCCTATAAAAGATTCGTTTTATACATGCGGTAAAATTTGAAATTTTTTTTAGGCGAAATTTGAACAATAAACAAAATCACAAAAACCAAAACATTTATCATTCCAATTTCTTCTTCTTGGTGTTTTTTTTTTCTACTCGTTGGAGCTACCAAAATCGTTTAAATGCTTTTTTATTTCAAGCCAAATAAGCAAAGGAGTGCCCCCATAACAAATGGGCTGAGAGCGGTGAGGGGATGTGGGGCAAATTCTGCTTGCCACATTGCGCAAAGAAGATTTCAGCAGCTGCCGTCGGCGGTTGAGGTTGAGGTGGGTGGCCATTTTGTTGGGCCGAGGGCGAGTGCCGTTAGTTTTTGGGGTAACTGGGCGGCGCATATGGAAATCCCGAGCAGCAAAGAGGTGCCTGTGTGTGTGCGCGTGTGTGTGTGTGTGTATGGGTGCACCACCATTCAACAACTTGCGCAAATAGCATCATCATCAACAACAATTGCCATAGTCGTGTGTCAATGTGTAGGTATGTGTGAGTGTGCGTGTGTGTTTGTGTGTAGGGGTGGTGTGGGTTGGATTCCCATGAAATTTCGGGACCGCACACAGTCAACCATTTCGTTGGTTAATGAAATGCTGAAAAACAATTAACTATAAATTAAACGCACAATTTTCAAAACAAAATAAACAGAAATAGCGCAACGCATCATTTTCCTATACTTTATTTTTGTGTTTTGTTTACAGCGTCATTTTTTCCTGGGGGGGGGGGGGGAGCGAGAACATTTTCATTTACTAGCGAACATTATAATGCACTGCTTTCCCCTCCATCCTACACATCTCCCCCCTCCAGCAACCAATTAGTTAATGACGTTAGCCCTGGTCCAATCTCAGCTCCTTCAGCTCGACTGTGTGCCTGTCTGTCCGTCAGTTTGTCTGCTTGGCTGCTTGTCCGTGGTCGTCGATCCCATAAAACCATGAGTACAACTTTAATAACACAACAAGTAAGTAATATTGGTATGTTAAGTAAAACCGAAACTTATATGCCCTTAAAAAATACCCTTTTTATTATTTTACTAAAATTATTTTAAAAGTTTTTAGCAGCCATTTTAAACAAGGATTTGCAGACTCCGTCAAAACTCGTAAGATACGCAAAAACTTTTGGAAGATTAATATTTTTAAATAACAACAATTCAAGTTTCATTTAGATTTGGCATATATGTTCAACATTGCAACCCAAATTTTAGTATTACAATTAACAGATAACACAAATTATTTGTTTCATATTTTATTCCAACAAAAAATAATAAATAAATAAATAAAAAATAATGAGATTAAATAAGCACTTATAACTGGCAAACTTCAATAAATAAAAGTTTTCGTTTAAATGATTCAGATTCAACTTTATCAATTTAAATAGCAAACACCTATAAAAAAGTCAATCAACTCCAGTGAAGAGTATAAGCTGTACTGATTGTGCATAGCTTGATGAATTTGTCGTAGGGTTATTCCTACCAAGAAGTTCGGCTGTTACATAAACAAGCCCGCCTAAGAACAACACGTGCAACAGCAACAGCAACAACAGCAACAACAACAACAACAACAACAACAACAAACACAATAGTATCAGCAAACAAAGCGTTAGCTGCAAATCGAAGTGTCAGTCGGTGCACTCGCAGCAGCCTCAGCCTCAGCCTCATCCTCAATCCCATACTCACACACACACACACACAACCTCATACTCATCCTCATGACGCTGACGCTCCTTTTATGGCTGGCGCACATGTGTGCAACAGACGCAGTAGCAGCCCACAGACCGATGGCAGCGCAAAAGGGGTAAGTGTGGGGGAGTTAAATGAACGATGAGACAACAACGCTAAAAACGCTAAAGCAAAGTGCATGCAAATGGGCTAAAAACGAAAGACGGAAAATGAGGAGCAGAAAGTCGAAAATGCATTTTACAATTTTACAATTTTACAATAAGTGAACATTTTCAGGCGGCGCAAGTGCATTTTGTTTATACTTTAATCTGTCCGTTCTGGATTCTGTACGTGGCTGTTATGTTGCTGGTTGGCAATATTGTTGTTGTTTTTGTTTTTGTTGTTTTTTGTTGCTTTTAATATTTGCAACGGCATTTCCCATTAAATGCACTCTCAATGGCCGCTTAAGAATGCTGGCCCCAAAAATGTTTAACCAAATATTGCCCAAAAAATTGTTGTTTATTTTTGCTGACCGCTGATTTGGCATCCGTTGACAAGCGGCCGGCATTCGACTAATTGCAGTTCAAAGATTGCGCATACGCCACATGCAACCGTGACTAATTTTAATTATTCACTGAAAGGCATAAACGCTGACACTCTGTTCCATGGGAGGCGGCCTTTCAAAAGGACTCTCCTCAAGTAGCTGCCACAGGCGGTGTCGGATGAGCCATCTGCATGTGTCATAAAAAAAGGGTTGCATAAACAAATCAACGCTTTAGACAACATTTCAGTATATACAAATTAGTAGGGAAGCCGCCGCAGGCAGTTGGAGGGGGTAATATATCCTGTAGAAATGAATATGCGCAACTATGCCACATGCAGCGTAACCCTTCAACAAGTCGACCTACATAACAAATACTCATATTACAGAGTGATATATTAGTTATGGATAGTTCTACATTTAAAGTGTATTCGCTGATGAAAAATATAAACTTATAAAATATAAATATTAAATATAAATAAAGGTAAATCTGCTTGCTTAAATAGTTATTTAAATTGTATTGTATTAAATTCTTTTATTATTAATTAATAATTATACATTTATCTAATATTATTTTACTTAATATTCTAAAGAGTTTTTTGTTGTTCGATAAATGTATTTATTTTTGGCATTTTATGTATTTTCTTGCATTTGGCATATGAGCCAAGATGTTGTGATATTTTTCTTTGGCTATCTGGAGCACTTCCTGTGGTGGCGCGAAAAATGAATTATGGCAAGAGATCGGGGGTACCAAAAATATTTAGCTAGACAGAAGCACTCACATAGACGCCGTCTATTGACACAAGTAATTACAACTGTCAATTGATTTTAGTGTCCCAAATTTGTCAACTTTTAACAGTGGCTTTTAGCTAAAATATGCGGCCCGACATGGCCAACCCGGGAGAGAACTGTGGATCTACTGTTTATACAGTTGCTAGTCGCACGTGCCACTTGCACAAATAGTACAATATCGAAGACATCGGCAAAGGGGTGCTGTGGGAGGGGTGGGTACTGGCTATAGTTCAGCAGCGATCAATTTGAAAGACAATTTGTAATTTGAGCAACTTTGTTTCCCAGGCGACAGGCTACCGTCTGAAGTGGATGTGATCATGGAATTGGGTCTACAATGCTTAGCAACTGATTTGTGTCAGTTTTTAAATTTGTTTGTTTATAAACATGGTCGAAATTGTTGACGCTATGCACTTGAGCCATGTCCTTGTCGTCGTCAGCCACCAGCTGTGCGCCTAAGGACATCGACATGTCGCCCTCATAGACTCAATCCCTGATCTTGCTGATCTTGTGCAAAAGCGCTTTGCGAACTAAAAGTGCATCATGTGTGTGTGTGTGGGTGTGTGTGTGCAGTCAGTGGGTCAGAAACACAGCATCCGTCTGGGAAATGACACATTGAAGCACTTCTATGCCGACATTGAGTGGCCAGCGAAGTCGTCGTCATCATTATCATTTATTTTTTTGCAAGATTCAGGCCACACGCATGGAACACTTCAGTTGAGCGGATCTTGAGGCACTTTCTGCATGATCTGACTGTCATTTCTGAAGTAGACTTTGAAAACTCAAACGAAACTCCGTTGGAAAACGAGGTCAAACTAATGAAATATATTTAAATTTTATTGTGTTTGAGTTAATTTTGGATAAGTTCAAATTGAGCTGATTATTTGACTTTTACTGGCAGTTTCGAAGTAGTCGACTTACAGTTTATTATTATAGTAAATGGATTATTTAAATTGCAATCCTTAATTATTATCAGAATTTTTACTTACCAATGCCGAGAATTTTCAAACAAGTCTTTCTTTA
Organism: Drosophila dives; assembly: GCA_035042365.1. Taxonomy (NCBI): domain Eukaryota; kingdom Metazoa; phylum Arthropoda; class Insecta; order Diptera; family Drosophilidae; genus Drosophila; species Drosophila dives. The sequence goes on from JAWNLJ010000442.1 coordinate 4,847,378, forward strand.
TTTTGAGTTTTTTCTATTTATACCATTTCAATCATCAAATATTAAAAAAAATCAATTTATAAAAACAATTTAATTTCATTATATCATTTATTTAAATTGAGATTTTAACATACAGATATTTACGTACTGCTAAAACTTAAATCTACTAAAGCTATTATTCAGAAGTTAATCCCAACCATCTCATTCGCTCTCTCGCTCCCTCTCGCTCTCTCTCGCACAGACATTAATCGGCTACAAATAAAGACGAAGAACCATTCCCTACTGCTATCACAAAGGCCAAGTAACGCCAAGTACTCCATGGAATCTAATCAATTTCCACATTCTCATCGCAATCCTCACCGCCCGAATGATTGCTCTCTGCGCCACTCTCCAAGCTGAGCACCTGCGCTTGGCTGGGACTTGGGCAGGGACTGCGCTGATTGCGCGTTGGCGAGGAGGACGCCGACGAACCAGTCACGAAGCTGGAGGAGAGACCATTCTGCTGACTTGGGGGTGGAATTGGCTGTGGCACCTTTGGATGCGGATAGAAGTAGGGGAAGTGCACCTGTGGCAACGGCAATCCACCGTAGGCCAATTGCAACTGATGCCTGTAAATGTTGAGCAGGGCCGGATCCAGGCCGTGCGGGTAGCCGGCAGCAGCCGCTCCGGGTGTCATGTGCGCATAGGCAGTGCTGCCATCTTCCCGAACCAACACCTGGACTGGCACACGCTTCGTGGCACTTAGCAGTGCTGCCTCGTGCTGCTGGATTTGCTTGCGTTTGGTCTTATAGCGTCGGTTCTGGAACCAGATTTTCACCTGTGTCTCGGTCAGACGTAGCGTCTTTGCCATCTCACTGCGCTCCGGGCCGGACAGATAGCGTTGCTGGGCAAAGCGTCGCTCCAACTCAAAGACCTGGGCGTGACTGAAGGCGGCACGCGAGCGCTTCTTGCGGCTGAGCCCGCCGACCCCACTCAGGCTATCGTCGTGGGAGAGCGGCGAATTGCCGCGCCCATAGCCACCCGCTGTGCAGGATGAGGGAGAGCTACTTAACGGCGGCGGCGAGTCGCAGTCTGTAAATAAAATGCAAATTTGGCAAAAAGAAAATAGTTAGCACAAAAGCAAAAAGTGGCACAAAGGCGAGTCCATTAGCATGAACAAAGAGCCCAAACTTACCGGAATCGTTGCTGGTGCAGCGTCGCATGTCGAGCGGAGTCGCAGCGGCGGCGGCGGACAAAGCGGCGCCAAAGTAGCCCAATTTACGTTGCATATAATCAACGGGCAAGCCGCCAGTCGTCGATGAGGAGCCCGCTGCCTGATTGTTATTATCCATGGCAGCAGCGGCTGCATAATACTGCAAATAGCTCGACGGCTGCCCACGATGGCTGGCACTCTCAGGATGCTCTGCACCCAGTTTGCACTGTGCCAACTTATAGATGCTCAAATCGCGACAACAAAGCGGCGGCGTCTTGGAGCCACTACGATCCATGCTTTTGCTAGCCAGCTCCGCGTCAGCGTCCAGATCCACGCTGGACAGTCGCCGCGCCGGAATCGCGGGTCTATTTCGCGTCAATATATCGTTGATGGAGAACGGTGTGGTCAGAGTTTTGCTCAGGCCCGCAATTGCCGCGCCCGCACTCGCACTTTCCATATTTAACATAATTAATGTTTTAACGTATTTGTTTTAAGTTGTCTTTTTTTTATTATATTTTGGTTGGCTTGAAAACACTTTGAAGAACTTTTCCGTCAGGGGTTGCTCACGTCTCAGAGGCTGAGTCACGAATGCGCTCGACTGTCGCGTTCCGTGTGCTCTTTAAATAACTGCGCCAATGATCCCGGCGTAGAATCACTCACGGAGTGCCGCACTCAAGTGGTGTGCACTCTTGCTGCTGGTGCTAGTGATGGTGGTGGATTCTCTGTGCTATTTTGAGCTGCTTGCCGTGGGCAGGCCGAATGCCTATTGGCCAAAAAAAGAGCGTTTGAGTTGCTCTCAAGTGATGCGAGTGCGAGTGCTGTAAACAAAAAAATAAAATAAAATAAAAATTATGTATCGTAAAATCCTACAATTGTGTGCATTGTTTAAGACGCTATAGTGTGCGTTATTTTTGGAAGTGTGTGCATCCTGTTTATTGTTTATATTGTGTTAGCAACTATTTAGGGTTCTTGGGGGTACAGTCAAATTGTAGTCAAGGGTATTGTTTACGTTGATATTTGTTTGGTTTAGAATTTATGCAGAAGGGGTTAGGTTACCAGATAAACGCAAACACACTTTTAAATTTCAAGTCAATTTAATGGCTGTTTAGGCATTTATTATACATAATATATATTTTTATTTAAATATACTGCAGACTCATTTGATCATTAATTAGTTTTAATTATACAATACAATACAATAAATACGCAGAAGCTTTAATGTATTTTTTAAACACTTAATTTAGCATTAAGTCCTTTTTATTTATCTCGTTTTTAAGCGTCTTTGAGTGATTTATCAACGCCAGAGCCTGTCATTGGCTAGTGGTCGCAGTCAGTTGGCGCTGCTATTGGTCGTCGCAGCAAAATGGCTGTGTGCTCGCACTCTGCAGCCTTGCCAGATTGAGTGAAATATCTCCCCATATGCTGACTGAGAGAAAAATGCACACACAGATGCTCTCGCTCTCGCTGTCGCTCTCACTCTCACTCGTTTGCTTGTTGGTGGCTGTTGTTGGTGCTTGGCTGCTGCTGCTGCTGCTGCTGCTGCTTCTGTTCTCTGGTACACTTCACACCTTCGGGCTATATAATCTTTTTATTGCCAATTCAATGACTCTTAATGCCGAATGGGTCGTAGCCGCCTCGGGCGCAGAAGTCAGGACTTGGCAGCGATTGCAACAAAGCAAGCAACAACGGCGGGTGGCAAGAGCCAGTGTTGTTTCTATTATATTTTTTTGCGGTAAGTAAGTAACCAATTTTCAAGTGCGCTCAAAGTGATGCAAAAGGCGAAAGAGGGTTGAGTTGCTGCTCGTTATGTGTTTTCAATTGAATGCATTTTAATAATACTTGAGTAATTAGTATAATGATGCTTGCCACGCGTCCTTTTGCTTTTTGTCCTCCAGTAAGACGCTAATTCTCTGCTGCTGTTGTGTTACGACTACTACTGATGCGATTATCTCCAAATAGTTTATTCAATATCGACACCAAACAGGTATTAAATTACTGAGGGATGGGTGTACGCGACAAAATACGAATGATGAATAGACATTTTCAATTAACTTGGGACATTTGCTTGATTCCGTGTTTGATTTTCAGCACTAACCACCCCAGAAGCGACACTTGCTTCTCGTTGTCCTTTCACTCCTCTGCACAATGTTTGTTTTTTGTGGTATTAAATTCGCTTTAATGGTTTATCAAAGAGCACTTCAATTGTTTGCATAGCTTTACATTAACATTTATTGTCTCTGCGCAGTGCTATGAAATCTAAACCACATTGCAGTTGAAGTTGATTTATGATTGATTTTGGCAAGTGTTTTCTTTGTAATGTTTATTTTAAGCACAAACTGTTAATAATACTGAGAAGTCTATATCGATTTTATTTCACTGTTTTATTTAGTTTTTTAAAAGGGCGCCTGAAATGCAACACGTTAAGAAGCAGTTTTTATTTACAATATTTCATAAGCTTGCCAGTTTTAAACACGCATTTTAAATTTATTATGCTCTGCCCTAAATACATTGAAATTCATGCGTTTACTGCTTGCAACCATAGGTTACTGCTTTCTTGTATATTCAAATAATACTACTTGTGAGTTTGTGCAGTTTACTGCTTTACACTGCTTGTCAACCAAGCAGTAAACAGTAAATTAAAAACATACTCGGCCCGTTCAAATTTAAGTTGAGTTTGCAGTCTTTAAATAGAAAAAATCTTTTTCTGCATATTTAGATAAAAAATAGGCAGAATGAAGGTTTAATATTTGATTTTCAGATTGTACTCAATTTAAAGACATTTATAATTTTCCTTCGAATTTTCTTATTAAATAAAAACACTCATATTCATATTGTTCAAAAGTCCTTATAACGATGGAAAAACCATTTCTCATTTTCATTATTTGAGAATCCAATCAGATGATTACTTTTAGAAATAAATTTATATATGCTGTAGTAAAATTCAAAAAAATTCTTTAAATATATTTGTAGGGAGATTTTAATATGCAATAGTATGTGCTTTGTGTATTTGTACGTAATTCTCAACGCAATGTTTTCTAATTGACTTGGTTTACAGGATCTCAAAGTGATTTAGGATATTACCAGTGGAAAGGAAGTAAAGCTCATCAGCTGAAAGCAAAATCAATCTCAACTTTCGAGGGGTTTGTGAAAGACTCGAGTGCCATTTTCCACAGATCATAAATCAAATGCTTTTAAACGACACTTCTGCAGTTTCAAATGCAATTACTCAATTAATTTGAATATAATTGTCACAATTTTCCACTTGAAAGCCACACAAAGTCAAAGACTGATGGATATAAAACAGAAACAAACATTCATATATATATATATATATATATATGAATATGTACACTATGTAAAATGAGCTCGCCATTTTTATTACCACATCAAATGGAAATGAACAACTGAGGGGAAATCTCAATGAGTTTTTCTGTGTTTTTTTCCTCAACTCTCTTGTTTTTTTTTGATAAAATGTCAAAGGCTTTAATTCCAACTGAGCGGGATAGTGATGGTTAGAGGTATTGTTACGGAGGGGGATACGTAGGGAAGGGGCTGCAAATCCACTTGACAGCGCTGGCTGGGATTAAAGGCAAAGACTCGCAATGACAGCGAAAGCAGAAGGCGGAAAATGAAATGGAAATAGAAATGAAAATTACGCAATGTTCGCATTTGCGGGCGGCAAAAGAAGAAAAGCGCGGAAATCGAAATACTATTAAAAACTGCGCCAATTGACAATTGTATCGTTTGTTGTTGTTATTGTTCTTGCATATTGTTTATTTATTGATGTTAATAAATCTTAATTTTGCTTACCTAACTCTCTCTTTGGCGGCTTCTCGCGTCACGTCTTTAATTGAGGAAATGCAAATGAGAACGGTGAAAGCAGAGAAAGCGACAAGTACAGAGTGAGACAAGGAGTGACATTGAGAGTGTGGGATAGAGATGGAGCACAGCGACAAGCAGCCGGCTTGTGGCGCCTTTGATCCTTTGACGCAACATGAATTAAATGGCGCTACAAGCCATGCCAACGATCCTTGCATCACTCGCCTTATCGCCGTCGTCGTTGCAGTCCCCGATCCAATGTGATATATGGGAAAATGACAAATTTTCCACTTGAACTGCAACGAGTCCCGGTTCGGTCTAGACTATAGACCAAATACCACATACTATGGACCACAGACTATATGCAGCACACGTCGCCGCAATATTGCCGCCGACATTGTAAGACGAAACCTTAATGTAGAGCCAGCCAAATCCAAAGCCCATTTTTTCCGATTTTAGTTTGTTGTTTTTATTATTTTTATTTTTTGGTCAGTGTGGTCCATTAGGCAACGTTTAAAGGCACTTGACATTCATTTCGCTAAATGTCCTTTGTCCTTTGGGGCGTTTTGTTTGCCACTGTGCAGCCAACGCCTATTTAAGTCTATCTACTTTTTAAGATATTTATTTTGTTGTCATAAGCAGCAGATTTATATTTTTTTGATACAACTTTTATTAACTAAAGAAAATAAATAAGTACTAAGTATTAATATTGTATTGCTCCTTAAATGATTAGTAGTAAAGTCACCAAAATTTTTTATTCCGATCCTCTAAAAATTTAAAAAAAAGGGTGTCATGAAGTTGTGCAAGAATATATAATAGGCAAATGAAAGAATTTCGCAGCCTATTAAATATATCAATTCTGATTAGTATCAAAAGCCGAGTAGATATAGTCCTATCCTATCCGTCCTTCTGCCCATCTGTATGAACAAGAGAATATCAGAGACTATAAGTGCAAGCTATTTCAAATTCAAATAATTTTCTCATATAACATGCACATATCAAGTTTATTTTATTTGTACAACAAACCCCGCTCTTTTATATATTACAGACTTTTCATTGCTATATTATAATTTCTGGCTTATTGTTAATGTTTAAATTTTTTTTCCTTGCAGTACCTGTGCCTGCCAAAAGAAATGCTTTCATTTAAAAGTTCTTTTGCAAAAATTTGAATAATATATTTAATATTAAGGATCTGTCAATTTTATAATTGAGTTGAACCCAAACATATTCCCATCTCACCATTACCATAGGTTGCTCTTTACTAGTTCAGTTCTTATTCATTGATTTGGTTAGATTGGACTGCAAGTTTCTAACTGTAGTTTTTCTATCCAGTATTCAGTAGCTGCGTGAAATCTTTTATCTAATAACCCGCGTGTTTGCCCCTGATTGACATTTAACCCAACACAACACTCCAAACTCGAGTCACTCACCCACTTCGACGCCAATCCAGAAGTTCAGTCTGTCAAAAATGCTCCAACTCAAAATGTTGCCTCCCCCAGTCAGCCACAAAAAATAAAAAAAACAAAAAGTGTGATCAGCTGCACTTGCCCCGTACTCCGTACTCCGTTCTCGTTCCCGTTCCGGTTGCGGCCTGTGGCCTGTGGCATGTGTTTGTGGAGTAATTGATATGCCACCAGTCCAGCACTGCACCACCAAGAGGCAACAGCTACAGCAACTTTGCCCCCACACACCACATGAAATATTAGCCCAATGCGCGGCGGCCTGTCATAAATGTCGAGTTCGGATGCCCTGCATTTGTATCTGCATCTGTATCTGTTTCTTTAGTGTGTGTGTGTGTGTCTGTTTGTATCTGTATCTGTAGCTGTTGGAAAACATTTTACAGTTGCATTGCTGCCACTTAAACGTTTCATAAAAGCAACCTTTGTAAGGCCTGCAAAGCCGCCAAATGCTACTGATCCAATACCCCATCCAATCCGCAGCCCCATCCCTTGTCCCTCATTCCCCGCTTCACCCCTTTAGCCATGCGAAAAGCGAAAAGGAAAACATTTTGTTTCAAGAATAAAACGGAAATTGTTGTGTTTTCTTCATTTATTCATAAAACTGATCGTTTCGTTTTGATAAAATTGATTTATGCGGCGATCGACAACAATTATACGCAGATGCGGTGCCTAATGGATCGGTGGCAGATACTCGGCAAACGCGGCACACAGGCAGACCCGGTTGAGAATATATACATACAAATGTATATACATATACTGCTAAGAAGCCATATCAAAATTAAAGTGAATGAAATATAGAAACACTCAGTTCAGGCAATTGCACTGCAAGGAAGAAATAACTGATCCTCCAAAAAGTATACAAAGGAGAAAGCTATTAATAAAGAATTAGAATCTGCGTGATCCTTGGGATCGTATAATGAGTTGATCTCTATTGAAATTTGATATAAGAGGTTGATGAGTAGGATCTTTAGCCATTTAATTTCAAGCTACTGAATCGAATTGAAAAACTTGTGAAGAAAGTTTTCAAAATTAAAAATTATAAGCACTTCAATAGGAAAGAACTATTTTATAAATAAAATTTCAAATAAATTAGTCGAGTCACTTAAGACTACTTTTTAAATTAAAGTAATATTTAATATTAAGCAAACACATATTTATATTGAACTATGAAGTGAGAGTTGCTAGATAAGAAGACCTACGAATGCATATAAATAAACTGAGTTTGATTCTTTGTTTAGGAAAAATCAGACAAGATTTCTAGCTATCTTAAGGGAAGTCCCAAATTCCGATCTACTCAAGAAAGTATCAGCTTGTAATTTATAACTTAAACATTATTTATTGTCCAATAGCAATATATATATATATATACAACAAGAAGGTACTAGAGTTATGAGGCATTTTCGTTAGCTGAATCATCAGATCTGCATAGATTGTAATAAGTTAGAGTTTTTATGGTTGCTCCTGGCTACTGCAGCTGCAACTGCTGCGTCTGCTGCGCAGTTGGCGGCCACATCATGTGGTTAGGCAGCGGCGGTGGCAGCGACGAGGATGACGTTGGTGACTGCAGCGGTTCCGGCTTCATCTTCAGATGCTTCACATAGCCCTCGCCATCAATATCGCCACGCTTGGATTTGTAGCGTCGATTCTGGAACCAGATCTTCACCTGTGTAGCCGATAGATTCAGCTTCTGGGCAATAATCTCTCGCTCCGCACCAGTCAAATACTTTTTCAGGCGAAAGCGGCACTCCAGCTCAAGGACCTGTGCCTGTGAAAACAGGACACGAGGCTTGCGTTTCATTCGCGGTTTGCCGGAGACATTATTATTATTGTTGTTGTTATTGTTGTTGTTGTTCCCGCTGCTGTTTCCATTGCTATTTTTGCGCAACTCGGAGCGGGATGAGGTGACGTGGCTCTCCTCTGTAAAAGAAGGGAGAATTGGGAATTAGTAAAGAGCAAATACGGAAAACGGGACTTTATAAATTATATTTAAAGAATTCAAAATTCAAGAAAAAATTAAAATAGGAACATTTTTTATTAATAAAATAATGGGATACATTTAAAGAGAAAATATTGTCAGAATTCAAAAGTTTTTGAATTTTAAAAAATCGGAAATGACTCAAAAAAAAAATTTTGTAGACAACTAAATCTCTAAATAGCAAATCTCTTTAAAAGATTTGTTGATCGACTATATTGAAAATCTCTTGATAAATCCGTCAATGATATATAACTATAATAGACTGTAATTCAATATATATATAAATCCAATACTTTTTACAAGACTTGGGAAAAATCAAATCGCAGTTTTTCCAAACTAAAATATGAATTTAACATTTGAACAAATCAACTTAAATTTTCAATAATTAAATTTTTTGGATTTATTTCTTTAGAATGGAAAAATCTTCTAGGCTTGAAAGATTACTTAAGCTTGTTTTTTTACAGAGGTAAAAAAAATTGATGCCACGCTTAAGTTATTAATTATAGCATTATTGCAATTACTTACTTCTTTTGGTGCACTCCCCGACTCCGTTCAAGCCCCTCGGTTCGTGCAACCGCTGCGCCATTCCATTGGCGTTCAGCTTATGCGTTGGGGCATGCACCTCCACCTCCGCGGAGCTATTTAGATCGAGGGTGGGCGATGGCGTGACATAGGGCGTGGGTATATATTCACTTTTGATGGCAACTGCGGCGGACGGAACTGTAGCAATAATGGAGGAGGAGCTGCTGGCATAGACATCCCCCGAACCACTGTAATTGTAATTGTAGCCAGCGGGGCTCTGATAGGCACCAGCTGTGGGTCCGGCATAGAACTGGGAGGCAGCCACATTCGCATAAGCCGTCTGATAGCTCTGATGATGTGGATGTGGATGTGGATGCGGATGTGCATGCGTATGCTGAAGCATGTGTGTGGGCATGCCATAGTCCTGGTGGTAGGTGGCATATAACTGATGGTGATGACCATGTGGCGGCGGCAGCAGCGGCGACAAGGATGAAGTAGCCAAAGTATCCTCCTCCTGCTCAACAAGATGATGCGTCAGTTGTTGCTGCTGCTGTTGTTGTTGTTGTTGATGTTGCTGTTGCAATTCATGTTGCGAAAGATGTTGCTGCTGCTGCTGTTGCTGTTGATGTTGATGCTGCTGCAATTGATGGTGCTGGTACTCACCGGCGCCATAGAGCGCCGAGGCTGCGGCAGCGCTGCGAAAAAGCAAAAAAAAAACGTCCACAGTTAATTTTGATTTCGATTCTTTTTTTGGCCTGGATAGCACATGTTGCATCACTCAGCAAGAGAGCTTGGAAATGGCGGGCAGCAGCAAATGGCAACTTCCTGCTGTCCGGTGCACCCTTGGTGACATCATTTCATGCCTCATCACAATTAACGACGCCCCTCAGCGAGGCGCTGCGCATGTCCAAAAAGTAGAAAAAAAAAAGAAAAGGACACACATGCGAATCACACATGTTGACCAGGCCTAAGCTCGGCGCCGCCTGCCTGCCTGCCTGCCAGCCTTACTGACTGACTGACTGACCAACTGCCTCAACTCTGTTTCAGACTTTGTTTTTCTTATTGTTAACACTTTGTGTCTGCATTTTGTGTCTTTGCCTTTGCCTTTGTCTTTGTCTTTGCCTCTTGTATAAATAACGATGATTTGTCCTTTAGTCCTATTTGCAATTCATGCTACTCATGTGTTTTGATAGGATTTCTTCTGCTTAGCTCTCGCTCTATCTCTCTCTCACACTCTTGGCAGAAGGTTAGAAAAATATTATTCTTTTGTGGAAAATTGGTAGAAATTAATTTCCTATGGATCCCTATAATAAATAAATAATAAAAAAAAAGATGCACCTCATTTCTGTCTACCACGGAGATGTGCATCTAACGAACATTGCTTTAGACAGGTAGTTACTGCAAATAACCGAATATATCTATGAAATAAATACTTTGCCTAGTATAATATTTGACTAAAAGAAATAGCTTGGAATACAAAATATTTACAACGATTTTTCTTTTGTATAACAAATTATATATGTAAGCTGAAATTAAAAAGCTCCTTTTTCATTTATAAATTTTAATATAATTTTTTATCTATAAGCTCATCTTATTTTTCTTCCTTACGTACTTGATATATGTAACTAATTTCAATCTGTTTGTTTCATCTTACCTTTCCAGATGGCCGTAGGCTCCTTCGTATGCCTCCGTTTGATTGACCATGTTGAGTATGTCCTTAACGGAGAATGGTGTTGTATTGAGAGCATCCGCATTGGTCAGGCTGCTGGGGCTCTGAGGAGCCTGATTGTAGTCATAGTAGCCAGCTGATTGTGCCTGGTGTTGATGATGTTGCAACATTGTTAGTTGTTGTTTGGCTTTGGACACAATTGGAAATCACTTGAATCACTTGATGGGTTGGCACTTTAAATTAAAATAAATACAACAATTTGCCAAAATACACTTGAGCAACGAGACGAGCGACACTTGACTGCGACAAACGATTATGTATAGGTGCTTGTTGTGGCGTGTTTCAAGGGGGGTTGTGGCTGTTGCGCACCCCTTGTGCAACCGGATTGAACTTATTTAGCTCAGACCTTAAAAAAACGATGCGCCGTTCCGCTGCGCACTCGAGCGTGTCCTCAATTTGTCAGCGCGTTTTTCGTACTGAACGAACAAGCAATCTTTTCCTACTGCAGCCAGAACAACCAACACAAACACACACACGCACGCATACAACAGAATGCAAAGAAAATGGCTGACGAATAGCCAATCACAGCACAGCACAGCTCAGTCAAAAACAGTACCGCTTTCCATTTGTGTGTGTGTATTTGTCTTTTCTGTTGATGTTGTTGCTTTTGTGACTGTTGTTTGTTCGCAGCCACTTTATGCAGATTTAATTTCGCTGCTTGAGCTTAAGTACGTGTGTTTATTGAGAATATTTATTACTGCAAAGTTCTTAAGTTGTTGTGTACCATATAATCGTGCCGGCTAATTGGCGTTTTATTTTTTTTACAGCTCTGATCCGTTTTTCAAGTGGGGCTCAAGTGCAGATTTTCGCACACTTGCCACTTATGCCACACTTAGTAAACAAATCTCAAGCAAAAGTTTACAAGAGTGTGCTCTGATATAAAGTGTAAGTAAACCAACATTTCAATAATGCCAATGATCGCACTCAACTCATTTAATGTTACTAAAATTATATGCAAATTTAAAAAAAAAATTTTACAGAGTGTTAATATTTATTCATTTCGACTAAAAATACAACTGTGCCATTTTGAAATTAACATAATTATTAGAAAGATTTAAAATTAAGATTTATGCTGGCTGTTATTTACATAAATTAAACATCCAATTTATATATTAATACAGTATTTACATTGACAGTTGGTTTTTCAAATTCTTAAATGATATTTGATTGTTTTCCAACACTGGGTATGCTCAAATCAAAATACCGTGTTGGGGAATGAAAAATAAGATATCATCGACACGTTGCTTTTTAACGCAAATCGATAAATCGATAACTAACTCACCATCCAAAGTAAAATCATCGTTCGTCTCTAGCTAGTATACATTTATTTCGTCTTACTCGTTGAAAAAGTTGGACGCATTCTGCGCAGCTTTAGCGCAGAAAAGTAATTATTTTTAAATAGTGCATTAAATAAGTATTTTAAAATAAAAATACATCTGAAAAGGTAAGTTTTTACATTTATTACCTATTGTTAAATTAAGACACAAAAATAAACGATATATTTAATTGCATTGCACGAGTGAAAATTTCCCAGTTTTCTTTTCTTTCTCATTTTTGTATTCGTTTGCATTTTTGATGTGTTTTGACATTTGTAAACAAATAAATGTCGACATTTAGTTTGAATGCATGGTCGTGAAACAAATTCAACTAATTTTTTGCATTTCGAATTTTTTTCCCCATAGCGCACACACAAGCACAGGGCAGATACAGAAAATTCTATTGATTTGTGCGCTCGTCCAAGATGGCGGACGACGAGCAATTCAGTTTGTGTTGGAACAATTTCAACACAAATCTTTCCGCTGGATTCCACGAGTCACTATGCCGTGGAGACCTGGTGGACGTTTCCATTGCAGCGGAGGGTCACATTGTGAAGGCGCATCGCTTGGTGCTCTCTGTCTGCTCGCCGTTCTTTCGCAAAATGTTTACGCAAATGCCAGCGAATACCCACGCCTTTGGTAAGTACGACGAAAAAAAAAACTAAGAAGCAGATAAACAATTAATATGATTTTTTATTTGCAGTGTTTTTAAACAACGTTAGCCATTCGGCACTGAAAGACCTGATTCAGTTCATGTATTGTGGCGAGGTGAACGTCAAACAGGACGCATTACCAGCTTTCATTAGCACAGCGGAGTCGCTGCAAATCAAGGGGCTGACAGATGTGAGTATAATAGAGGCAAAATGAGAACGAGCGAACACAAATACAAACACCAAGCGCATTTCGCGCGCAATAAACACACACCAAACACAAACACACGCAAACTCAGCGGCGATATTAGTGTGTATAAGAGCTGGTTTGACTGTACCCCAAGCGAAGTGTCTCGAAAAAACGCACGCCACCACTAGCAATGTGCGTGTGAAAGAGATGCCACGCTATGTAGACTACATATATACTTGTCTCACTTTAGCCAACAGTTTGTAATGCGCGCGCATTTTGGTGGTAGTTTCTGTGTTTTTTTTTGTAACGACGAGAGAAATAATACTAATATTTTGACTTTCTTGCAGAATGATCCACCACCACAGCCGCCACAAGAGCCCACACCCCCACCTCCACCAGCAGCACCACAGGTACAACAACAGCAACAACTCCCAGCCCAACGTGTACAGCGTCAACAACAGCAGCGCGCAACAGCCCGTTACAAGATTGAAACCGTTGATGATGGCCTCGATGACAAGGGCACCACACAAATTGTCATACAGACAACAGCTTCGCCGCAAGCGACCATCGTACAACAGCAGCAGCAGCAACATATACAAACACAACAGCAGCAGTTGCAATCGGCGACAACAACAACCGCGACGCTGGTGTCGACAAACAAGCGTAGCGCTCAACGTAGCAGCCAGGGTAGCAGTGGTACTGTCAAGCGCTCAAAAACATCAACATCAGCGAGCGCCGCCAACAGCAGCAACGTAATTGACCCCCTTGAATCGACAACGGAAACTGGAACAACAACGGCAACATCCACTCAACAACAACATGTGCCACAACAGATAACCGTGCAGACGACTGTGGTGCAGAGCAGCGACACAAAAGTTCAACAGGTGCGTCAGCAGCAGCAGGCCGCACAAGAGGAAGCTGAATACATTGATCTCCCCATGGGTATGCCAACGAAATCGGAACCAGACTATAGCGAAGAGCACGCAGATGTTGCCGGCGATGGCGATACTTCCTATGTTGAGGATGATACCTATGGAGAAATACGCTATGATGAAAGCTACTTTACCGAAAATGAAGATGCCGGTGCTCAACCAGCAACAAATACAAGCGCCAGCGTTGCAGCTACCACATCGAAGGCGGTGGTCAAGCAGCAAGCGCAGTCGCAGAGCTACAACGATTCAACGTTTGTCGACACCGGCGGGGATCAAGGCAGCACAGAGGCTCAAGGTTGGTACCATTTTACTTTTGCTCTGATCCGTTGAGAACCGAGATGCGTGTCGCGTGTCCAATGGATCGGATAGGCTTAGTTTTTCTTAAGAAAAAGGGCAGTCGACTGCGAATTTCGCTCAAGGGTTAAACCAAACAGATAATTTTTCAAATTTTTAACTTTTCCCTCAAATCAAGTTGGTTGCCAAATTGTGCGCAGTTCCCAATTTGACTAAAGCCCTTTAATAGTTGGTTGTAAAGAGTGCTTAAATCTGCTGCTCTTTAATTGTTATCACTGCGATATATCCATATATCGCTCGTGTTGTCAAATACTCGTCATAATTTCAATGCACATTTAAGAGCTGCTTTATCAACCATTTTAGTTTTAACTTTTAAAGCCTTTGCTCTATTCTCGATTCGCAAAAGAGTATTTGGCTGAGGAGCGGGCTGACCAAAAGCAAATTCAAAATTTGTTGAGGCGGCTGCTCCCGTGAATTAACGCGTATTATTGTAAAAATTACGGTAAGTAGAGTGTTGAACATAAAAACTACGCTTGATGAAACTACTGGAGGACGTTGGAGGAGGCGAAACAATAAAATAGCACTGAAACAGCAGCCTTAAAGAATTTTCGCTGGAGCACATCGATGGATCTGTAAATTGAAGGTACTCTGATAATGCAAGTAATAATTTCATAATTTGTAGCGTTGCATTTTACTTAATAATTTCAGAATGTCATTTAGTTTAGGTCAATGGAAGACCACCTTCGGCATTTTTTAAAATGGCCATTGCATATAAATTGTCGTGACTTTGCCACCTGGTCGGAAATTGTCAAATCCAAAATTGGTGCAACTAGGTGGTTGTTTTGATTTTCTATTCGTTCAATGTACGTTTAGATGTTGTCAGATCCTTATGGGGCAACGTAAAAGCTTGCTGTCATAGGATCTAACAACGGCATTAATTGCCGAATCTTTCGTTTTGTAAATATATTTATGTTATAAGGATTGCATGTGCAAAAAATTCGGTGTGGTAACTATTAATGGCATTGCGCCAGTTTTAACTTGATCGCTGCGCTAAGCACGCAAAAGATATTCCGTGGATAATCGCAATAGGACCCTGAGATGAAACGATTACTCGATAGTACTTTTATATGACTGAATTGGCAGATTGGATAATTGCAACAAATGTGCTGCTTGGCTTAAGACGAATGACCTGAGAATAATGAATTATACAAAAGTGCCGCGTATGGGCAGGTGCGTATATTGCGTTTTTATATTTGCCAGTTAATAGATTTAAATAAAGGTGTTTGTTACATTTTTTTTTTAATTTAATGGTGCTGCCAGATGGTTAATTTTAGAAATGCATCCCTGTTATTGCGCGATGCGGCAAGGCTGTCGTGTAAGGGTTGAGACACCGAGCTACATATATTTTTTCTTGGTTTGTTAATTTATCAACCACTTACACGAATTGATTGGTGCGCTGTTGACATAAACAAAGTGAAAAATGGCTGTGTGGAATGATTTATGTGACGCCAGAAGTGTTTATTTTAAGCGTTTTGTGTTTTCTGTGCTAAATTGTGAAACGTAAATTTATATAGTTTTGCTGAAATTTAATAACTTGCAAGATTGTAGTAATGCAGTTAGTGCAGTTAATTTACATGAGCTAGTGGAAGCATCTGTTGAAACGTGTACATACAAAAAATATTTGTCGATCGATGTGAAAATTGTATGTAAGTAGAGTTGTACAGCCTTTTGTGGTGGCTTGTGATTGTTTCTATTTGCCAATAAAATGTTGAAAGAAAATGTTTAATGTGCGTTGTTTTATTTCACTAAGCCTAAGTCAATATAATTTAAAGTAGATTCTTCGCCCGCTACATCTAGGCAGCCTTTTACTCACTTTATTCTTCTCCATTCTTTTATCACCCCCTACCGTTGTATTTATATGCTGTCCAACGCAGCATCGGGCATCATTAAGTTTATACGCAGCCAGAAGAAGAATGCCCAGCTAGTCTACAAAGGATGCATCTACAACAAGAAACTGACACAGGCCAACGGTCAGACGACCTGGCGATGTGCGGATGTGCTGAAGCTACGCTGCAAGGCGGTGGTCATCACCAAGAATGGCGAGTTTCTGGATGCACGACGTCAGCACAATCATGATTCGCATGACAGTCGCATTGGCGAACGACAGCTCTACAATGTGGAGGAGGAGCTCGATGAGTACATCGAGATAAGCACATCGAATCCAAAGATATCTCAATACCTTAACAGCAGCAACATCAGCATCATGACCGCCAAGGATGGCAAGGAGTGCAAACTTTATGTGCCTGCCTCGGAAGCAACGGAAATCGAAATGCAAGCACTAGTCGATGCCTCGGATGAGGGTCTCATCGATCAGGTTGTTGAGCTAAAGCCAATTCTACGCTTGCCAAACAAGGTCAAGCTGCATTAGACGCTTTATAGACGACATATAATAATCTAATCTAATCATTAACTTAGCAGTTTAACAGTCTTCAATTTAAAGATTTTACTTCTTTTTACTTGTATTTAATGTCTAACCGTAATCAATAAAACCAACCTACAACAATTCAACTAGTCCCATTTCTATTAAGTTATATATCGTATTCTAGGCCACTTATAAATGGTACACGTTCATCACTAATCACTTTTACAATTCTAATCCATAGATGACAGCGATCTAGTGTTCATTGAGAGTCCTTGGTCGACGCCGTGTCTGGTTCTAGATGGCTTCATGTACAACTGTCACAGTCGGAAGAACAACAAGGAGTACTGGCGCTGCCACAACTACTCCAAAAAAGTTCATGAGCAGCGCTGCCGGTCGAGATGCGTTTTGGAGAATGGCAAATTAAAGGGAATAACCGGTGGAGAGCACAATCATCTGCCGCATACGGAAAAGATTGAGAAAATCATTCAGCGCAATCGTCTTGCTGCTGTCAGCACGGGGCGCACCAAAGTGGGACCAGTCCATAGTATTACCCATTTTCAGCAGGTTCAACCCAAGCTGGAGGTCGAGGAACACCAGGTATTTTTGCAGCCGGAACACCACCAGCACCATATACTTTCCGATGGGACTACTCTACAGCTAACGGAACACGAGCTAATGCACACCTCGCTGATGCTCATACATGATTAGATAAAAGCAGATTTTCGGACACGACATTCTCTTTTTTGTTACAGTGCAATTTAATTTTTAAGCAATTTAAGTCAAATAAAGGCAACATTAATTTATACGGCCATTAACTAGCTTCTAAATTATAAATAGTGTTTGCTCTCAAACTGAATGTTGCAATCATTTTCATTGTTTCATAGAGAAATTATATATTTAGAGAATTTTTGTGAATCAACTGGAACCTATTTCTAAATTGTATGCTATACAATAAGTGTTTTATATTACACACAACTCATTTGCTTTCTTTCACAGTTCTAAACTACAATTATCGCGGCCAGCTGGTGCATCAGGGACACATGTACAGTTGCCACTCAAGGAATGTGCCCCGATGTGTGGCCTTTTGGCGCTGCACCTTGTACAAGAAACTACGCTGCACCGCTGCGCTGACCACCAGGAAAAAGGCAATAGTGGCGGAACGTGGCGATCACAATCATGATGCGCCCAAGCCGCTTAAAGCATTTGTACCTCGGATTTTTAACAACATTGAACAGTAAACAGTCTGTTCAACAATACAAATGGACCTTCAGATATCATAATAATTGTAACTTATCTTGAGTCGAGCATGCTGATAAATTAACTATTTGTTTACCTGTCTCCTTACAGTTGACTGTGCGCTAAATTGAGATTGATGAGAAGAGATTTCACAGATCCGACTCATCTTAACTTAACAACATTTAAATTGCTGCCTGAAGCTGCTTTCACTCAACGTTTTCACATTTAATAAAGAATCGACAAAACCTTCTAATTCTCCAGATGTTTAACTTTGATTAATGACATGTATAAATATTCCCGATGTTCTCTAAATACTCGTCTACTCTTTTCTTCCAGGATTCACATATATTAATAAAACACGCAACCGAAATGCAGCCACAACACTGACTCTGCGCCGTGATCCACAACGCGTTCCAATGCCTAGGGTATCGATCAAACAATTGTCTCCGGAAGCAGTTGTGAAACGTCGCACTTTTGCACCCACAAAACTGATCCTCAACTCAGATGCCGCGGCTGCCGTCTCCCAAATGGAACCTGTGCGCGCCAAGCTTAATCTGAGTAATCCAGAGAACATTCTGCGTACTTCGGACAATAATCATAATTTCGTGTTTGTGGGCGTGCCGCGAATGAAGGGAAAGTGCGTGACCTGCCTGAAGAAGGGTAAAACCAATCTGGAGCGACTTAAAACCTGCTGCGACACTTGCCCCGGCAGCAATTGGATGTGTGAGCCCTGCTTCGTGGAGCTACATTAACACGGGTCTAAGTGGTTTCATTTGGACAGAAGTGTTAAAGAATTATATATTTTCTTATATTGTAATCACTTCAAGAAATGTTTTCTACTATTTTGAAATAAATAATAAAGTACGTATTAAGCATTATATTAAGTATTGGAATTTTAAAGAGTACAATTGAAATTTGTGAGTCGTCGCTGCTTGGAACGTTCTATATCACGACAAATCTTCTGATGATTATGCGGGCCATGAAGTACCTCCAGCGAATTATCCTTGGTGCGGACACGTGCCCGGCATTTCGTTGTGGAGCGTGTGGCACAGATCCATTTAATGCCGCGACTATTCTCCATGAACTTCACAAAGCTGTGGCCGCCATAATTTAGTTTTATCGATTTCCGCTGGCCTTTGGTAAAGAAGAACTTTGCATCTGCAACGGGAAATATAAAAGGGGATCCAATTGGTTAGTAGGTGTCTGGTGCCATAACTCTTATGTGGTGAGTCCAAGTGGATCAATGTGGTTGAAGTAAATCAAATAGTTTGAGCTCTTGAAGCCTAGATTAGGTTTATTTGCGTACTTGAATAATTGTGTTTATATGTAAGCTGAATGTATTATTTTTTTAAACATTAAGAAAATTAAAAACTACGTATATACCCATCCACTAGGACCTTCACTTCTTGCGACCAAGTATTCGAGGCTGTGTATGGGTCGAGTGGGTGGTTGCGGACCCCACCATGCCGGTGACGTCGGCCACAATTTCCTCGTATTTTAAATGCATGCCCAGCTCGTTGACATCGATGGTGGCGGCGGACTCATCCGCCAGTGTGGTGGCAAGTATTGCATCGCTGGGCATTTGTTGTTGGTGCTGTTCCTGCTGCTGTTGATTGTGTTGAGACGCTGAATGGTCCACAATCTTGGCAGTAGTCACAATGCTGATGGTTGCTTCTGGCGGCGGCACGCGACGTACTCGCTTCTTGCGACGCACGATCTCTTCGTGCGTGTGAAAGCGATTCAGGGGACAGACTATGTCGTTGATGGTGAAGACACGCGAGCGACACTTCTGATTCCACCACTGATTGCAGCGCCAGTAGCGCTTCTCCTCTCCCGTCGATAACTTCAGTGTCTTCTCAAAAATGAATGGCTGCCCGCCATAGATGAGCTGCATGCGACCCCGCGATGTGGCCGAGTAAATAGCAATGCTGCTTTCTAAACACAAACATTAATATATAAAGAGAATTTAAATTAGTAAAGATATTCAATAATACATTTTATCCGAAAGCGATTAACTACTAAAGATCAGAAAGTCATTTTAATGCTGTGCACTTGAGAGTGCCCAATATATTTGTCGGCTTAATAACTAAGTGCTAAATCAGGATAGTTCTTTCAACATGTGCGGAATGCGTTTGGATGGAGCATGATTGTGTTCCGTGCGAGTGAAGCCCACATTGTAGTAGCCATTCGGCATCTTTGTGGTGGAGATTCGTGCATTGCACGCCTGTCCAGTGTGTCGAGCGCGACAATTCCAATAGGTAGTTGCACGATGCTGAGCCTTCTTTAAATAGACATACTGATTATAGACCAGCAGCTGCACGGAATCCCGAGGTCCGCGAATGAAACGCAACTCTGGGCATTGGACCAGGGAATTGTTGCCTTGTGCATTTACCACCGAATCAACGGGCATGACATGTGGTATAACTGTAAATTGAAAAGAAAGAAAATATGTTAGTGATGGTTGTCAGAGAGCGCCAGTTGTGCCTGCCAAAAAAAGAAATGAAAAGGTATAAAAAATCAACGCTGCAGCACATTGATCAAGTTTTATTTGCGTAGAGAAATTGTTTATTTATTTTGTTAATCTGCTCTTTGATTGGGCAGCTTCATTTTAGCCTGACGTATACTCGTGCACAGTGGATTGGGAGCCATGGCCTCGGGATGCTGCAACATGAACATTGACGCATGCGTGTGTTGCCAGCTTATGACATGGATCAGATCTCCAACGTTCATTGAACGAGTTACGAGCCGTGCGCGACATTTGGCCTTGTGGAACATGGAGCACTTATAGTTCCGTGTCTTCTGGCCCTCGTGCATCTTCTCGTTGGGCGTTTACGTGTTGCCCTCGTAGTAGACCAGATCGGTGCCACGATTGGAACGCACATATTGCGCTAGATTCGATTGCGTCTTGACCGGCTTAATAACTAAGTGCTAAATCAGGTTAGTTGGTTCAACATGTGCGAAATGCGTTTGGATGGAGCATGATTGTGTTCCGTGCGAGTGAAGCACACCTTGTAGTTGCCATTCGGCATCTTTGTGGTGGAGAGTCGTGCATTGCACGCTTGTCCAGTGCGTCGAATGCGACAATTCCAATAGGTGGTTGCACGATGCTTATTGTTCTTGGCATAGGCATACTGATTATAGACCAGCTGCACGGAATTCCGCTGTCCGCGAATGAAACGCAACTTTGGGCATTTGACCAGGGAACTGTTGCCTTGTGCATTTACCACCGAATCAACGGTCAGAAAATGTGTAATAACTGTAAATTGAAAAGAAAGAAAATATGTTAGTGATGGTTGTCAGAGAGCGCCAGTTGTGCCTGCCAAAAAAAGAAATGAAAAGGTATAAAAAATCAACGCTGCAGCACATTGATCAAGTTTTATTTGCGTAGAGAAATTGTTTATTTATTTTGTTAATCTGCTCTTTGATTGGGCAGCTTCATTTTAGCCTGACGTATACTCGTGCACAGTGGATTGGGAGCCATGGCCTCGGGATGCTGCAACATGAACATTGACGCATGCGTGTGTTGCCAGCTCGTGATATGGATCAGATCTCCAACGTTGGTGAAACGAGTTACGAGCCGTGCGCGACATTTGGCCTTGTGGTACATGGAGCACTTATAGTCCCGTGTCTTCTGGCCCTCGCGCATCTTCTCGTTGGGCGTGTACGTGTTGCCTTCGTAGTAGACCAGATCGGTGCCACGATTGGAACGCACATAAAGCGCTAGATTCGACTGTGTCTTGACCGGATCAGCTGAAATAAAAGATGGCAATAAAATAGTATTAATTGATAATTATTAATGCGGATTATGATGAGAGATTAATGAAAAAGCGACATCATTTGCATTAGAAATACTGTTTATTATACATATATGGGAGTGTATATTTGTGTGGGTGTGTATAAGGTGAATATGTGTGTGTGTATCGTGTGTGTGCGGGTGACTTGTGTACTTGCTCAATTTTTAGAGGAATGCTGCGGTGCCAACTTTTGCTGCGCTCGACTGTGATTGTGTGTTCCATTGCGCAACTGCAGCTGTCCCGTCACCTTATTTTGTACAGCGCGGGCGCGACAATTGCTCCGAAAGCTAGAGCATTTTAGATAGCAGCGGTATCGCTGCTGGTAACTTATCACAAAGCGAAAGCCATCGATAAGCAGACAGCCGGTGCGGCCTCTATAAGCCCGAGAATGCCGGCAACTTGCCGCTACATGCAATAAAATAAGAATAGATTATACATGATGAATTAGTTAAGCGAACGAGCGGGTTAGTTACAGTTAGATGAAGCGACTTACTAACTACAGCATATACTATTAGCCTATGTATGAACTTATTTATCTATATACAGCTAAAGAGTGTTACGGGCTGCATCTGCGTCGACGCTGGCGCCGGGCGTTAGGTTTGTGCATGCTGAAAAGCATGGCATGATTGTGGGCGCGTTGGCTCAATTTGATGCTCCGGTTGCCGGTGGTCACACACCGTGCTGGGCAGCGCAGCTGCCGATTGCTGTTCTTCGTGCACACCCAGTTAATGGTGGTCAGATTTTTTCGCTCAGCGTAGTACATGTGACCTCTGTACAGGAGATTCTGACCGCCTCGACGATTGGCCATCATACTATAGCTGCGCTGCAGCCAAACGTCTCCATCTGCAAAGAATACAAGAAATTATTTGTAGAAAAAAAAATAAAAATAAAAAGCGAACACTCAAGAATCGGGTGTGTGAAGAACATAAAATACATGTTTGATATTTGCAGCTAAAACTTAATATTTATTTCGAGTCAACATTGTAACGCTGTTTTTGGCCATCTCTTAAGGATGATTGTGTTGGCCGCGCAGTGCGGAGATCTGATTCGATTTGGTGACCACCCGAGCCGTACACTTAATATACTTGCAGCGGAGCTTGACGCACTCCCAGTAGCAGGCATCCTTGATGCGTCGATTCAATGTAAATGGTTTGCCATTGATCGTTAGCAGATTGTTGCCCCGGTTGCTGCGCGTGAAGCACACATCGAGATGATCAAAACTCTCCTTTTTCACTGACTTTCGCGTCAGCAGTGGCAAATGGATCTTAAAATCGCTAAGCAGTTCTGCAAGAAAAGAAATGGTATTTTTTTAAATAAGTAAAATGTACATAATAAAAGCATAACTTACAAAATTATTAAAATTCTCCCTACACAACATCAATTACATTCAATTTAATTACATTTTTTTTATTGTTTCCATAATGTATACTGACGATATAAATGTACTAAATAAACTCTTTCTGTATACATTATTTATTTATTTGTGTTTTTATAGTGGTTGTCTTAAAAGCTATGAATCTTAGACGCTAAAATATTATCGTTAGTTCATGTTTAGGCAGATATGTTTTTAATAAACTTTTTACCCATTCAGGTAAACATATAACTAGAATTTGCTCAAACAATACTTGAACAGTTTTTACACACCGAACTCGTTGCGATTTGCAGATGGGGTCAGACAGACAGACCCAATTTGGGGGTAGACAACATGTTGATAAAGAATACATATTTACCTTACGACCTGGAAAACAATGCTTTTGTACGCACCTGTAGGTTGCAGTATTTTCAAGATGTAAACAGGGGCTTAAAATGATATCATTTACATATATGAAATCAGCAGTTTGACGATTTATTATCCAATGGTTGGGCCAATATAGTGAAAACTGCATTCAAAATCAATCACAATGTTTGTTTATGGTGAAATTATTGATTAAGCAAATTTAGCTACAGCAACTATGGAGCCCGCTTAATGAATGAAGCACCCATGCTGCAGGATTTGAAACGATTCCAGAGATGCGATACCACAATTTGTACACAAACTTTTTGGTTTATTTTACAAACACTAATAAAATGTACATATGTATGAACAAAAATATTACAACTTGTCGCACAACAATTAGCACCGGCTTTGAAAGAGAACAACAAATGCACTACTGTACTTAAATCAGTTTCACCGGCACTTCATTCGCATTCATTTAACAAATTCATCACCTTTAGTTAATCAAATTAATAATAAATTCTTACACAAATAGAACAAAACTTTTTCTCAACTCCGGCGAATTTGGCGTTGCCAGATTACTGCGATTGATAGCAGACGATTACTGTCGAATACAACTCTAATGATAGCATTTATTTGGTGTTTGCGTCCATCTGATAATTTTGCAAATTTTTAGTTTTTATATTTATCTATTAGTAAAATGTGAATATTGTGATTTGAAGTAAAATTAAAGTATTATAAATGTGTGTAAAATATTGCAAATGTTGTAGTTGTTGAATGAGTGATGCAAAAATGCAAAACCGACGCCGCTTTATGTGTGTGAAGCAACTGCCACGCCGTATTCGCTTTGTATATGTAGGATCTCATTTTCAATTACTACCAAACTACTATGTACAATAAACTAATAAAAACAAAACTGATAAACTGTGTTTCTTTTCGTTTGACTTATAGTTTATATTTAGATCTAAGCAATGCGTTGACAGTTAATACAGTTTTATATATTTTATAGCGGCCTCAAAACCATGTACGGGCAAGGAAAACAATAACGAAGCAGAAATAGCTGCAAAAACCAATGAGCCAAAGAATGCATCGATTCCTCTATTTGCCGGCAGCATGGTGTTTGTATCCAAGGCGGATTTGGCCAAGGCATTTGTGCCCATTCCGCCGATTTATACATCGCGTGTCGCCGATTTGGTTATTGGCAAGGAGCACCTGAAACGGATTGCACTGGGCGATAGTAAGCCGGACATGGACAAATTCCAGGCAATCATAAGTATATATTAGGCATTTATACAGCCATACAGGCATACGATTCCAACCAAAATTTCTCCCTCCTTTCAGCTCACGTTTGCCAGGTATTTGCCATATACGGTAACAAGCTGCAGGAAGCAACAGTTCAGGAGTTCATTGATCACAAACTGGCCACCATTAAACGCAATATGGGCATCATCAGCGACACAAGCGGCAGCGTTCAGCAGCAGCAGTAGTAGTTATGCAATAGAAATAATAAACCAAAGTGCCAATTTGTATGTTGAGTTTGTTAACCGAAATAAAAAAAATATGTAGACGAATTTGTGAATATATCCCCCTTGGTCCCTTGTTATGTTAAATGTTATGTGATTAATCTGTCTGCTAACCCACGTCAGCATCTTAACGATTCATTGTTGTTTCTATTCTCTTCGTGTATATTTCAGGAGTGATGCAGTCAATCAAGGCGCTTTTCGATGACAAGACGACGAACTCAAACTTACAATATACAACAACGCAACGGGGACGAATCATGCTCATCTATAATGGATTTAGATTTATCGTGAATCGTCAGAGTCAGAAGAATGTTTTCTGGCGTTGCTCACGTTACGTTAAACATTGCTGTCGCGCCACTTTGGTCACATCCAAGGTGAATGATGTGCCGCTGCGCGTTGCCGGAGCCCCACACACTCACGGGCCCGAGGTCAGGGCGGATGAGTGCAGCTCACCGGAATTCACTGTCGAAATCATGGACGAGCTGTCCGAGCTCCAATAATATTCTCTGTAGTCATTATGTAATGCTTAATAGCAATAATGCTAATCTCTCAGCATAAGTTAATAAATTTTATTTACATGTATGCAAATCAATTCATTGTTTACAATACACACATAAGTTAGGAATTAAGTTTGCCCCATATCTGCTCTTTGCTAATTAAAATTTCTGCCTTTGACTTTCAGTGCTGATTAAGCAGGAGATCAACACGGAGCCTGCGTTCAACACAGGTGCCACAGTCGGCGATGCCGATTCTGCTGTAGCTGCCATGGCCATGGCCTGTTATAGCGATGACGATTCGATGTCCTTGCGCAAACCGAATACGTTGCCAAAAATTCTAGACGGTAAGTTTTACAAGAATATACAACCTAATCAGAAGACACCAGGCGGCATACAGGCAACCTGCACCAGTTGCTACGGCCTCATCTCCGGCACCACCAAATCCACTGGCAACTTTCTTAGCCACATCAAGCGACGCCATAAGGAGCTACTTCCTCTCTGTCAACTGTATTGTCAGGCCAAGAGCAGTGTCATCATTAAAGCTAAGCCTGAAATACTAAGTACGATTCCAGCAGTACCGAGTTCCATTGAGCCGCCAGCAAGCGTAACACAACTGTCTCTGCCCGCAGCATCGTTCGCGACGACAACAACCCACCTGACCATGCCTATGCCACTGGCAATGCCTATGTCATTGCCGGTTGCTGTGCAGGCGCCCCAAATGCTGACTCTGATGCAGCATCAGCGCCAGCAAAATCCAGCTCACCAATTGCCTCAACTGCAAACTATCGGTCAGGCCCACAGTGCCGTCTACATCAGCAAGGATTACTGAAAATACCCAGTTGCGGTTGTAAATATAGAGTACCTATTTTAAGTGCAACTTTGTAAAAAAAAAACTTTTATATACATTTTATAAGATTTGTCAATTAACCATAAATACTTTATACACCCAGTGATTGTTCGGAAATTATAAAATTATATAATCTAATTCTATTAAAACTAGACTCAGGTTTGCAGTTGTATTCATATATATATATATCAAACTGAGCAATCGGGAGCTTTATTATGTCTACTCTCCGAACAATTACTCCTTAATGAATATATAAAATAATCTAAGGTGATTTCGTAAGTTTTTAGCTATACATTTAATTCACTCGACAAGAGATGTTGTATAATAAAGTTTATAAGCCTAAACATTTTATTTGTACACATTTTTGTATAATATACAAAATTCGACAAATATATCCCTCATCTAGGTTTAAACTATTTAATATCTTGCAGGTAAAACCATAAAGATAATCAGCGCATTTGATGAAATTGCTATCTTTGAACTAAAATCATAAAGACCCATGCTGAAGATGATTGCAGTCACAAAATCCTAATTAATCCCGTGAAGTAGGGAAGGTAATTAAATACAGGTTAGTTAGTACAAAAATACACTTAAAAGTTTCTTACGATTAACTCTAAAACTACTTTTCCCAAAAAGTAGGACAAAATGTACCCAATAAATACAAATTATACATAATACATTTTGAATAGTTTTTCAAGTGTTTGAATATTTTTGACTAATTTTAACTTTTTACTTGCAGGTAAAACGCACTCATAGGATTTGTTCATAAGAAAAAGATTACTTGAATGCCTTTAATCATGGATATCAAGTAACCAATAGAATTGGAACAATGCCAGTAGGATTATGTTAAAATATTATTTAAAAACTATAAAGATGTATTCAAAATACAAATACAACCAATACTAAGACCACAAATAGTCGTTTAACTGCTACACTTTTATACAAACATTGACAAACTCATGAATAAAACTTTTTGCCTTTCTTGCAGACAAAACTGGTTTCAACACAAGGAAAGGTTTGGTTATCAGAAAGGACTTTGATGGAAGCGCAATTTTCAGTCTGACAGCACACAAAAAGCCCAAACTCATAATTGGTCAACATCAATTCCTAACACATCGAGGCAATGGCAAAATCGGCACATGGCGTTGCACCCAGCATTCGAGGGGCTGCAAAGCGCGAGTCTTCACCTTTATGGTCGGCACTGAAATAAAATATCGCTATTCGTGCGCCTCGCATATCCATCAAAGTGCAACGCCCAAGCGAAGCTCGCCTAAAAAGAAGTTTATACCCAAGAGAGAGAAATGTTAATTCACAATACCGCAACCGAAATTAGATTGTTATATCTATACATTTTGTATCATTTGTTAACTTAACCTAAAAGTATGTCTTGTTCAACAAAATAAAGTAGGGCTTGTTAATCAATTACGAAGGCGCTCCACATCCAAACATAAGTAATTAATCTTAGTTAATTGACAATATATGTAAGGGTATTAACTAAGCTAAGATTTGTGATATATTCAAAAGTACATTCACCAATTGTACTCCGATTTGATACTATTCGATAACATCTAATATTATTAATAAGGATCCTACGCCGACTCAGACTTAACAATTTGATCTAAAATGACTTCAGCGCGATTCCAGCTGTGAAGGCGATCAGCGGCCGTTAAGGAGCTCAGTTTCTTATGTATTAACATGCCAGATGCCTTGGCTGCTTCAATGCGTTTCGTGTCGCCCATATGGTTGTGCACATCTTAAAGGTATGGATTTTAAATTAATTTATGTTTTGAAATAAGAAAAGTAAGCATAGAAGACCAACCATTCGTGACGTAAAGATCATCTCCAATGGTCTTTAGGCGACTGCGACACTTCATCGATCGATTTTGTACGCATTCCCAATATAGGATATTATTGCTCTTGCCATAGAATTTGAGATTGGACCGATAAACAAAGTTATTAATGGTCAACAAAGTGCCGCCCTTTCGGCTGATGAGGAACGTCTGTGGGCCGCAATTGTGTACGTGCTGTGTAACTGCAAGAGACGAGTTAGATTAAGGCATTAAGGGCATTAAATAATTGACATTTTATCGAAGTGGACATGTGGCTTTTGTCATGGATTGTGGAGCTTACGTGCTAGTTTTGTATTTAATATGGAATTTCGGCTTTATTGTCCTCAAAGTTTATTACAAATTATTTTGAATTAAAGATTAATTTACTGTTTGCAGTTGCAGTTGAATATTTAAAGTGTTGTGTATACCAAGTAGAGTTTAGTAATGTATAATAATGTATTGGTGCGTGTTATTTCAATTATTATGTATAGTATGTAGTGTGCTTAGAGGCACTATATCGATCATCAAGTCTCCCAAGTGGCAGTTATTTCTTCTTGTTTTGCAGCGCCTTCTGCAGGCGACGCTTGATTTTCTCGCGAAAATCATTTGGATCAATGGTTTCACCAGCGGCCGACTGAGTGAGTGATGAACTCGAATTCTCCTCCTCAGCAGCAGCATCTGCACTAGCTTCGGGTTCATCAATTTCATAAATTTTAAATAATTCGCCATCGACCTCCGCATCCACCGCTACTTTCGTTTCTGCGGTCTTTTTAATTAAAATCTCGACTTTCGATTCGGCTTTGGAGTCAAGGTTGGGAATACCCTCGCCGGGCATAAACTGTGATGATGTGACGCTCTTGTCGCTGGCCTGCATAAAGTGAACATGTTCTCCATCAAAGGGGAAAACGTTCTTCTGATCGCAAACGACGCGTACTTTGCATTCCTCAGCGTGCTCACGGAAGCAACACTGGAACACTGAGAACTCGGCCTTGCGGAACGAGAACTTGAACAGATGCCCCTCGTAGAACAGTTTCACGCCACCTGCACATATGATAACCCAATTGTTAATCATTTATCAATGAACGAAGCAACAAGTGCTCTGCTTACCCTTTGTGGTCGAGGCATAGACGGCTGGCTTGCTGGCAGCCACATTCATGGAGGCTGCTTTGAGCTTATCGAGCAGCTTAAGCTTTGGCACTGCATCCTCCACCTTCGTTTTGGGTCGACCTCGTTTACGTATGGGAACTAACTCGGTGTTTAATGTTGATGTGGCTGTGGTCGATCGTGAAACGGAGCGGGAGGCTGTGAATAAACAGGCAAGCAATTGGTTAAAACATTTGCTCAGCATGTGGGCAGCTTAACGAAAATAAAATAAAACACATGTTAAGAATTTTATGCCACAATTTAGTGCAAATTTATTAAATAATAAATCAAATAAAAATAAATTATGCGCTGCAATAGAAATCACAAGTTAAGAAGAAGCACTGTACTTATGCCATACAATATTGCCACCTGACTTGAATTGTGTTAGGGCATCGTTGCCGTATCTACGTGAGCAGCCATCTTGTTATTATTTCGCTGCGTTCTAATAGTTTTTTTTTCGCCGCGATAGCATTTGCTTTCATTTTTAACAAACAGCGTTTGTGAATCTGAATATAATTTAATGAAAACCAACTTTAAATTATATGTGTGCAAAATGTGCAAATTTAGTGAGTGGTATTTGTGTAAATGTGATCAATGTACGCGAAGCAAATTTTCTGCTCAAGTGTTTGACGCTGTGTGTTTGGCGTTGTTGTGTTTTAAGTGTGGGTAGAAATTGAGCTAAAAATGTTTGTAAGAAAAATATACATTCCAAAATGGCAGTTAACTTGAATTGTGCAATTAATTTGCACATTACGACAGCAATTGGTAAGTCGACATGCCTAAATACTAACTTACTGTTAAGATGCTATAATTTACACAAAGTATTTCAACCGCAATGTAAACTATTTAGTATATGAGAGATATGTATGTATTTTTGTATGTGCATATACATATATTCCAAGTAAAGTATGTATTCATATGTGAAAACCAAATAAAATGTTTCCTGCTCAAAATGTTGTGTGTTTTTTTTCTGTTGTTGTCGTTATTGTTGTTAAGGTACGCAAATGCACACAGCCAAAAACAAACTTTATATTTTGCACATTTCTGTGTGTGGTTTTCTTTTGTTTATATTCAATTGCAGGCCAGCATGGACAATTTATTGCCGAGCTGCCGACAAGCGTTTGGATGCACAAATATGATTATTTCTTTGTGCGCAACCAGAAGCAAGGCCACAATCTAATCTTTAATGGGTATATGTACAAGAAGGAGGCCAGCTTTCGGGCGACCATCAACTGGATCTGCTCGGATGGCAATGGCAAACGGATCAATGAGAATAAATGTTCGGCACGTGCAATTACCAAATTCGATGGTGGCATCAAATTGGGGAAAAATGCGCACAACCATCCTCCACGCTTTACGGGCAATTCGGTTCCCGCCAAACTGATGACCAAGGAAATGCTATTACCGCAATATACGAACAATTAAAGAAAAATAAATGCAAATGTCTTTTATTTTTTTTAGTTTTGTTCTGCACGTTAAATGTAAGGTTTATATTATATATATATAATTATCGGGCATAATATATGTATAATATCTCTTGGCAGCCATAAAGTTCAACACGGCCAAAGGGGAGTTTCTATTGATCCACGGGCGCACGTACAAGAAAATTCGTGCAATGCAATGTCGCTCTTATTATCACTGCATGACGCCCAACTGTCCTGCACACTATATTCTTGGAGAGCTGAGTCGTCGACCTCGTTTGACCAAGTGCAATGCACACGCAAGGCACTGTAATTGAGCCTAGAATATCATAATGATAAAAGATCATGTAAATAATTGACTAAATGAAAACCAAAATGAAAATCAAAAGACCAGTCTTTTATTTACACATAAAAAGAAACCAAACAAACAGTTCAATTGTTAGGCAGTTTGTTTATTTTATTGCTGAAATCGTTTTACATACTCTTCTCTTTAATTTCAGTCAAATTCGACTGTCAGATCGGCTTAGATGTGGGCGATGATGCTGCCCTGCTGGAGTGCCAACTGCGCGGCGCGAGTGCGGCGGAATCCAATGCACCATTCTTCATTGTCAGCAAGTATGGCACCAAGCAGATTATGCTCAAACAGCACACATTCAATCGGCATATAACGCGCGAGGATGTCACCTATTGGCGCTGCAGTCAGTTTGCCGTGCTGCGTTGCCGGGCACGATTAAAAACGAAGCTGGACACGCTCACCATGCTCAATAGTGAGCACAATCATGAGGTCATCTCGAAAGCGCGAAAATATGGCTCGCTGAAGCGTCAGCGTGCCGAGGCGGAGGCAGCCGCACGTGCTTCCGATCCTCTGCGAATCGATGCGAAAGATGAGCAAAGCAGCGCCTAAACTATTAGTTGTTAGTCTTAAGCCCAATGTACATACGTAATTAGCAAAAACAAAAAGAAGTGAAAATCATAAATTATATAAATTTTAGTGTCTGACCATTCGCATACTTACAACATTTTAAGCTTTCTCTGAATGTTTTCTTTTTTTTAATAAAAAAAAAGCCAAGTTAACTATGTGCCCCATTTTGTTAACTGTTTATATGACTTTTAAGATAGGTTCTTTAATTTGTTTTTGCTTTTTAATCTCAATTCAACTAATGTGTTTCTCTGTCTCTTTAAATTTTCGTAGATGCAATGTCCTATTACTCCTTCATAACGGGCTTCCGTGGCAGTCGGAAGCTGAAGATCGGCGATTACACCTTCACAAGGAACAAGGCAACGGGAACCAAGACGTATTGGTCCTGTGCACGCGCTGGCGCTCACAAGTGCAAGGCGCGCGTCGTCACCATCGGGGATCGTGATGTCTTCGTCAAGTGCAGCCAGCACAATCATCCGCCATACTAGTCGTGTTTTTCTCTAGTCTTAGTCAATAATTCGTTTAAATAAAACATTAATTTCATTGATAAAACTCGAATGTTGCATCTGCAAAATGCTGTCCCTCCACCGAAATTTCGCCTACACTTTAAGTAGTCTTTCAAACACAATACTAACTGCTTATTTTATATCAATACCTTCACAGATGGCTGCTGCGATTCTCTAAATGAACTGGATGATCTTAGTATTGCTGGTGTTGCCATCAAGCACTCGCTTCTCTCGTTTGTCAAGGGGCAGCGTGGCTGCAAACTGTTGGCCTTTAACGGGCACAATTATGTGCGAAATCGTCGCAGTGGCCTGAAAACTTACTGGATATGCTCCAAGAAAGTGAGTATTCCATATTTTTTAATAAATATATCTTTTTAAATTTTTGCCATCTTCCAGGGCAGCACCAAGTGCAGTGCACGCGTCGTCACCAATGTGATTGAGGGCGTGCACAAAATTGTGCTCGAGTCCTGTCATCACACCTGCCATAACATCGATCGCAAGAAGCGCTTGTCCATTGTCAGTCCGCTGATCAAAACGGAAAAAACATCGCCATTGGCCAGTTTTGTTAAGACCGAAACGGATGAAAACGATTTGACGCTTGAGTTGCGCTCGCTTAATCTAAGCTTTGAAGATCTGCAGCAATTGCAGTAGCCATTATGGCCAAGTTAGAATTACTAGATAGCTAAGAGACTTAATTTCAAAATAAATAGAAATGGCCACAACTCAGTGTCCATCAGTAAAAGTACCTAAACTGTAAACAAACACATTTATATTTTGTTATACAATAAGCTGCTCGATGTACATTTAAATTTCTTCTAATCCAAATATGTTTTGTGTGTTTCAGTGCACATCCAGGTGATCGGTACACAACGGCGTGCGTCGGCACCGGCCTTGCTGAAGCGAGTGCGTCTGGCCAAGACCATGGAGGACATACAGTATATTAAAACGCCGGCGGGCAATTGTGTGTTGCACTGTGGCGAGCATCGGTATTTGCGGAACGCCTCCTACAAGGACAAGGTCTACTGGAAGTGTAGCAAGTGGCGCAAACAATGCCGTGCACGAATCATCACAAATGCCTCCGACAGTGGACAATCGCGTTATGCCATCAGCGGTGTACACAATCATGCGTAGTTCCATGCCTATGCACCAGGATATTAGCAAAATGAGGCAACCTAACCCAACTGTAGATTAGTTACCAAATAAATATGTAGTTACCATTTGATATTGACTCGGGTAAGTTTTGCCACAAATTTTTTAGAATTTATGTTTAACCTCTTTTTATATTTTTTTTTTAGCTGTTGGAACTTACGATTTTATTTAATACTGAATTTAATTAAACTATGCAAATTTATAAAACTAAAACTTAATAAATATTTGAGTTACTATTTATGTCAATCAGAACTAAAATTAGTGTTTTTCAATATTGCGTTATGTAGCTTAGTAATTTGAAAATGTTTGTTAAATTCAAGTTATACTAAATTTTATTAATTTCACTTCTCTTTTTGCAGTACTTGCCGAACGGAGTCTCAACAGCCTGGGGGATTATGGCAACGAAAGTTTTCTGCCCCGACCACGTCGCAAGAAGCCCAAAAAAATCTTGACTGGCTTGAAAACGGACAAGATCAGTCGCACCCTTGATGATTGGGATCGTGTGACCTACAAGAGTACGATCAATGGCGATGTCCTCGACTACGATGGTCAACGTTTCATGCGCAGTGGCATGTACAACGAGACTATTTACTGGACGTGCATCCAGAAGAAACATAAATGCAAAGTCTACGTGATCACCAACCAGAACAAACCCACCGATGTTGCCATATCGGGCGTGCATAATCATGACTAGCGCCGAGAACTTCCAAACATAACAGAACCATAAAACATTTCATTTTTTTCTTTATTATCAATCTCAATAAATATTTGTACAACATTGAGCGACATGCTAGCGTTATAATTGCCCAATACTCTAGGCACTATTTTAATGATATATTTTTGTAAATCTTTGCTAAATGTCTACATCAACTCATTTCAGAGCTGGCGGTCTTTGGTACGGGTCAGCGAGGCCGCACCGTGCTGCTGTACGATGAGCAGAAGTTTGTCAAGAATCGCAGCTCCGCCAAGCGCACTTATTGGATATGCTCGCGCAAGGTGCGTAATAACCATATAATTATAAATATAATCATTGTTAATCTATCCAATCTATTCGCATGCCGCAGGATGTGACGGTTTGCAGGGCACGCGTTGTGACCGCCTTGGATAGGGGGGGTAATTCTAGAATCATCAAGCGCAACTTTGACCACAATCACAAGCCCAAGTTTTTGCATCGTGGCGTCAGCATATCCCATCAGGTGGCCATCATTAAAAACGAGGAGAATACGACGGCGACCAATGCGGCGCTGGTGAAGCGGGGGAAACCAAAATCCAATGTGTTGCCTGTTGCCCTCAATTAAGCTTAGGCTTAAGCGCAAAAACACTTTGTGTAATTAATTGAGCCCAAAATAAATTACAATTGCAGCGGACTTCTTACTTATTATCTGAACTAACTATCTGATTATAATTAGCACCTATTTTTTGTATATTTATATATCTTATAATATGTCACTAATCGTATTTCTCTTTATTTGCCATTTGCAGCATTTCACATTGATTTCGCTGACTCGAAGAAGAACGGCGGCAAGTTGCTGGTCATCAATGGTTTCCGATTCTTTAGGAATAAGAAACGGGGGCATTTGCAGTATTGGAAGTGCCGCAATTATTACAAGGAACGGTGTCCGGCCATTGCCATACATGATGAGTCGACGTTGATCCTTAGATTGTGCCACCAGCATCAGCACATGGAGAGCAATGACATAGAAATCAAACCGTTTCAGACAGCCATCAAGGAGCACTCGGTTGGTCTGGAGAACCGCGAGCTAAGGAACGAGGTGGAGAACCGTGAGCAGCAGCAGCTGCTAGAGTTGGGCAACCGGGAGCAGCAGTTGCTGGAGGCGAAGAGCCGTCAGCAGCAGTTGCTGGAGGCGGAGAGCCGTCAGCAGCATTTGCTGGCGGTAGAAAGCTGTGAGCAGCGCTTGGTTAAAGTGAAAGTGCTTGAACAGCAGCCGATGGAGCTGTGCACCGCCAGCAGTGAACATACCGTAGATCAGGAGGTCGTTTTACTGTCGCCTTCCCCGCAAAAGCCGCGTTCCTCGCCATCACTAACGCCGCCACCGTTGCGCGGCTTCAAGTCCAAACATAGCTTCCACTTTTAGTTACATGTATTTCAGATGATAGCTCTTAAGGGTGTTACTCTCTGTGTATGTGCGTGTCTGTGTGTATATTAAAGCAAGCAAATGTCCAAGTGGTTTTTCAATGCAAGCAAATGTAATGGGATCGCTTAATCTTTGCAGCCAGGCTGCGTTAACTAATCCTAGATAAATATTCTCTTTTACTTTTTCGATTTCCATTTTCAGTTGCGACACATGGCGAGTACATCGGCATCAAGCCAAGGATTGAGTTCTCGGTGTCGAAGCGTGGTGGTCAACTGCTCTGGCTGGATGGCCTCAAGTTCTTCCGGAATAACGAGAATCGAACGAACTTCTTCTGGCGCTGTCACTGGTATTATCGTCATGTCCGCTGCCCGGTTCTCATATGCATGAATAAGTTTGACAACAGCGACTTTCGTCAGATCCATCAGCATTGCCACTTCAAGTCGGATCGCAAGGCGAAGCAACAGCAGCAGCAGCCACAAAGAACGTTGCCGGCGGCAAGAGTTGGCCGCGTGCCAACTCTGTTGCCGGCTGTTGTTGGCCTCGATGTCGCCGCGGAGATCTTCAATATCGATTAAGTGACTGTCAAACATACGTTTTGTGCGCTTGTAAATAAAATGATAAAGAAAAAATGAAACAATTTAAAGTCAACTGCGAACATGTCCCACTTGAGCACTCTGCTAATCCTTAACTAAATAACTCTATTTTTACACTTTTACTTATACGATTTTCTTCTATGCATTTCCATTTGCAGTTGTGCTGGCCAACGAGGAGGTGCCCAATCCGGAAGATGTACTCGTCTTATTTACCCAATCGCTGCGCGGACGACCGGCCATCATGGCTAACGGTATCCGTTTCCTGATCATGAGCGAGAACAACAAGAAGATATTGTGGCGTTGCAGTTCCATGGCCACCAAAAAATTAAAGTGCCCGGCAAGGATCACCATGCTCAAAGAGAATCCACCGAAATTCATCTTCAACAAGGCGGAGCACATGCATGCCGAGCTCAAGCGCAACAAATACAGCTCGAGCAAGGTGCAAGTAATGACCCATGCCCAGGCGCAGGATGCGGCCCAAATAAAGCTCGAACGCGAAATGGAGGATGGTGCAGTCAGCTTCGAGCTGCACCAAGAGGAGGTGCACGAGCTGACAGACGATGCACTCTAGCTGATTACAAATTAGACATAGCAATTGTATAGTTGGGATCGCTATAAAAAGAACGTTATATCTATATATAAGAATAAATTTTAAATTGTACCAATGTGGCAGAAAAAGGAAGAAATTTGCAGATATTGCTAAGCGTATAATTATTCTATATTATATATGGAATTATAATTAGTGTATATGCCATAATTATTTTCTATGATATTAATATGCTAATAATATTGTTTCAGAGACGGAGAGCCTGAGCTATGTGATGAGTCAAAAGGGTCGGATCATCTTGCAACACGATGGCTTCTTCTATGTGCGGGAGAAGCGCATCAACAAGAAGACCTATTGGAGATGTTGTCTTTATACGACGGCCAGGAAGTGTCACGGCAGGATTCATTCGCTGGACGGGCAAATTGTGCAGACAAGTAAACATAATCACAGCAGCGATGAGAATGGACGCATCAGGAGAAGATCCTTAAACCCCAGCTTGAGTTGACCAAAACTAGAAAATTGAAATAAACAGCAGTATTTTTATTTTTATTTTTATTTTTATTTTTTTTTGACAATAGATACATCTAGTATTATATAGAAATAAATCAGTCTAAAATGTAATCACAACAGTTGGTGCTTAATAGTTAATTATGATAATTAATTACTAAATTTATCGCACTAATTTGATTTCTATTTCTCGATTGCAGAATGCATGCTGTTGGCGAATTTTACAAGTACGCGGAAAAAGAAGCGAAAACTGCTGATTAATGACCATGAATTTGTCATGGATCGCAAATTGAAGAGTAGCATCAATTGGCGGTGTGCGCGATATCGTAGTGCCAACTGTAAGGTGCGAGCAACGACGCATCAACTGAAATGTGGCATGGAAGTCTATCGACTCAAATACGCCAAGCATTCGCATCAATGAGAGACACGGAATAGATACCACACCAAATGTATCAATCATTTACGTTCCACAACAACTGTTTCCAGTTGGATTTTAGCTAAGCTTTTTTCTAGCCATAACGACAGCTCTACTAATAATAAATGCTGTTGATGCAAATCAAAGAAAGTCTTAACTCTTATGCATACTTTAGTTAACACTTTAAATTATGCCCCACTCTATTGCTTACCTAATTGTGCTTTTATTTGCGTATTTATATTTTTCCAGAACTGGTTCGCAAACAAGGTATAATGATTGTCAAGGGCACCAAGGGCAAACCGAAATTGTTAATGGCCGGCTTCGAATACTTTCGCAACAACAGTCGTGGAACGAAAACTTATTGGCTCTGCGCGAGAAACCGTTATATGCGCTGCGCAGCCCGCATTATTACATGTTCCAGTACCGGCGAATTGGTCATCAAAAATCAACAGCATAATCACGGTCCACAGATCGCAATGCATCCCAGCAGGAAACAATCACCGGAAATAAACACTCCCATTTCGCCGCAGTAGCTGCAAACCAAAACTTTCGCTTCTTTAGTTAATAAAAAGAAAAAACGTTTTTTGCAGGTTGAGGATTTGATTAGATTTTTTACCGGTAAGCAGCTGTTAATCAACAGCTTATTTATATTTTTGGATAGCTTAAGATTGCATCAGCTGTTTTTTTTTTTTTATTTAACGTATCGGCTGATTTATAGCAAATGACACGTTCAAAGCCGGTTTCAAGTTTCTAGAAATAATAATTTTCGACAAAACAGATTTTTTTTTGCGGAGTTGTAAATTAAATGACGAAGCTCAAGTAATAAATATAAGAATTTCAAGAAGTAAGTCTCTGGAAATTGAGTCCAGTGTGGGCTTGTAACTCAACGCATCTCTCTGTCGTAAAGTGATATTTTACCCTTCATTTTGCTAATTTCTTGTGTAAACGTTGCGTGTGTGTTTTTTGCTTACACAAAAGCTTCGCATGCCAAAGAATGAATGAGACAACAAGAAATGTGATTCACAACTTCAGTCTTATAAATTCCTAGCGATGTGTGTGTGCTGTTCCATCATACACACACACACATGCACATGCATGTCAAAGCTGAACAAATAGGGATTAGTAACTGCATTACGGTAAACAACGTCAAGAGACTGCGATTAAGGCTTA
The DNA here is from genome assembly GCA_035042365.1 of Drosophila dives. Taxonomy (NCBI): domain Eukaryota; kingdom Metazoa; phylum Arthropoda; class Insecta; order Diptera; family Drosophilidae; genus Drosophila; species Drosophila dives. The sequence goes on from JAWNLJ010000442.1 coordinate 4,885,764, forward strand.
AGCTGCACGCTTAAGTAATAATTAACTTATATATCATTATTAATATTATGTACTTTATTAAAGAAGCAGAACAACTCATTTGACAGTTTGAAATTCAATAACTTAAATAGAACCAGCTATTTACGGTTGCCTCTAAGCAACCAGACTCAATAGATTTACAAAACTTTATTAATAAATATTAATTTTAATATTAAATATATTTCATATTGATCAAACATAATACAAGTAGTTAAACAAAAATGTCCTTGCAGCTCAAATGAACATTAGGTCTTATCAGTCGCTTCATAGAACCAGTTCACAGTTATCGATAGTATCGCTCAATATATCGTCAATATATTTGGTACATATCTAGACACCGTTACCTGACTCGCTCATTCTTTTTCATAGAATCGTAGCGTACGGACGTCTCGCGCGTCGCGTAGATATTTTATTATTTTCTCAGCTACTGGCAGAGCGGTTGCTGCGCGCAGCAAGCAGCAGCAGCAAATAAGAAAGACAAAATTTGTGTATTGCAGCAGAAGTTTTCGCTGCGCACAGGCTGTGCCGCTGCTAGCGAGACTCTTTTAAAAGAAAAGTGAGAAAATTCTGTGTGCGGGCAGAACAAATTCCAAAAAATAATCACTGCTGCGAGAAAGAAAAACAATAAGTTCAAGGTTTTATTCCAAACCGAAGTTAAAATCAAGTAAAGAGAAAAAAACTGTGTGCAGATTTTTTGTATACACTGTCGCGTACGCGTGTGCGTACGTCTCTGTACGGGTGTGTGTTTGTGTTAGTGAATGTGACTGCTGCATTTTTGAAAATACAAATATAACTCGCTCAATTAACAAATTAACAAAAAATGATGTGAAAGAAATTTAACATTGTCTCGTCGATAACTCTCTCTCTCGGTGTGTGTGGAAAAATATCTAAACCCAATTACTCAGTTTGCTCTCAGTTTAATTCGATTGACACAGAGGCAGCAGCAGTCGGCAGCAGAGCAGCAGCAGCAGCCCCAACAAAATATACACAAGGCGACAGACTTAACTTTGCCCACTGCGCCGCTGCTGTTGGTGGTGGTGGGAGATGCACACACACACTACAAAAACAACAAGAGACGACAAAGCGCTGCTCTCAGCTCTGCTTTTGCGCAGTCAGTCGACGCTTTGAATTCGCCGCATCGCTGTTTGGAAACACCTTGCTCCAATATATTATTTTGTCTCTCCTCCTCCCCCTAAATCGAAAACACTTTGTGAGCACAAAGAGCAGCACACGATTCTGTCGCCGTCTCAGTAGCAGTCGCCGCGTATTGCGATTCTTCGTCTGACAAATTCGCAGCAGCAGCAGCAACAAAGAAAAGATAAAAATTTTCTTTAGTTTATTTTTTAAGTTGCACATTTTTACCAAATCTGCATGCGATTTTTGTTTGATTTGCAAACGGCTGAAACTTAAGCTGCTGCAACAACAATAACTGCAAACAGAAGAACAAAACAGAAGCAGCAGCAGTCGCCGCGTCGCAGCAGCAGCATCGCCAGCCCATTTTACTCGACATGTACCACAACAACAACAACATCAACAGTGGCTACAAGCAAAACAAGAACAACAACAACACTAGCGTCGCCAACATAGAACAGGTTTGTCTCGCAGCTTTACCATTATTTCTCTTTTTAATTCTTTAGCCTTTCTTACTAAGATTTGCTATACATTTTAAGGGAGTAAAAAAGGTTTAATAACTAAACAAAAGAAAAACTACTTTACCGTGTCCTCAGTTGCTGCCTCAGTCGCTGCATCAGTCGCTGCCTCAGTCGCTGTCGCTGCCTTTTGCTCAGTTCCGCTTCGTTTTCATTTCGTTCGCTTATTCATAAATTTTTTTTTTGGTTATAGATTTTTGTCACCCACTCCTCCTCACACCCACTTTTGACTTGGCCGGCAACCTATGCTTTGGCATCCCTATCCCTCCCCTTGACTCACATACTGCTCAACTGTTTCAGTTTTTCAATTATTAATGGTGGCCATTAGAGCGCCCGCTTGCGCCGCTACGCCCCCGCCCTCGCCCTCGCCTCTCATCCCGTGTGTCATGTCGTGTTTGTCGTGTAGACTATTTTTCTCTTTTTTCTGTTCTTTTCTTTTTTGCTTATCGGACAAATTGTGTGTTGTCTGAAAAGTTCAATGAGGTGCGCGCACTGCAATTGCACTTCGCTCCTGTCACATTTATGTTATCGACATATCGTTATATATATAAACGTATTTGTATATGTACATATTGTGTACATATATGATAGATAAAAATCATGTTGCTTTCCATTGGGGTTTTTTTTTGTTGTTCAGATAACGATAGCATTTCCGAACCCGCAGCACAACGGAAATGCGTTGCATTAAGTGAATTACACTCGCTTGGGTGTCTCTACTGTATACCTCAACCCTATCACCCTCCCCCCCGCTCGACAGTTGTTTCTGAGTGTTGACTAATCTAGGTCTCTGGGTGTGGGTGTTGGGAATGAAAAGTTGTGACTACAATACACTGATTACTTCATGGCGATAACCTCAACACACAGATTACGAAATTGCCAAGAAAAAATATTTTTTTTATCTGTGCAATTTTTTATGTACATATATCATCGTTATAGTTGGGCAAAACAGTCAGTTGAAACAACAGATCTACTTTTATTGTCAACGCAGACTTATTTCGTATAACTCTGAGGATTTGGAGCATTAAATAAATATATTTTTATATAAAATAATATGTAAATATTTCATTAGCCATTTTTTTTTTTAAATTTTAAATTTAATTTATATTTTTGGGGCTTTTTAAATTCAAACCAATTTAACAATTTTCCTTAAGAAATTGTGGGTACAAATAAAAATGAGATATTTGTATATAGTCATCATATGCTTTAATTATTTATTCACAACTTTCTACTTTATTTAGTAGAATACTTACCCATTGAACCATACTTTTATCTTACCTGCCTGGAAAATGTTGTGCTCCTTGTACAATTTATGCGACACTTACTGTTTGTCGAAAACTTTATTATCCCAGCTTAACCTTGCATAACCTAGGCCCTTTGTCTTTTGCACAGGACACATATGCACACACATATGTGGGTGAGTGTGTGTCTTTTGCTACCCTCGGTAAAGTGTTGCGCCCACAAAAACAACCATCCCAACAATTTGCCACAAAACCAATAAAGTCATTTCACAGTCAAAATGATGGCTCTCCCCACTTTCAAGGCAAAATGTACCGGCTGAGTCCATTTGATAATTGCTTAAAGCTGGACGTCGGCGCATCTTTTAACGTGCTACCATCCCGCTACCATCTACCCCCCTCGCAACACTTTGTCATGGTGCATATGCGAAAACACATGCGAAACTCGTGTGGTGTTGGGTCGCATATGTTGCTCAAAGAGTGATTATTATCACTAAAAATAAACGAAATTAATGATTGATGAAGTGCGACAAGGGAGCGAAATGATGCCTCTCCCCACACCCCCTTCCCCCTTGTCGACTGTCAGGCATGAGGCATCAGCAACACCAGGAGGAGCAGTGCCAACCCCAGACCCAAAACCAGAACGATGCCAAGAGTTCCATTCGCATTCGGGATGGGCAAACAAAGAGTAAACAACAAACAATAACGAAACATTTCAATCGTAATGAGAAATAAGCCGCTACGCATGGAGGGAGAAAGTGTCATTTAATTGTAACCAGGTGGAAAGGAGGTGTCTTTCTCATTCTAGCATTGAAGCCTGATGATGGAAGCTGCTGGTGTTTTTATAGTAGCCAGTTGCTTCTTCGCGGGTTTACGGGTCCAGCACTTCGCAGCATTTTGTCGCAGTCCGATGCCAGACGGAAATCATAAAAATGTTGCATAAAAATATTTTTATGTGTCTTCGTTGTTGTCGTTGTCGTTTTTTGTCTGCATCTTCGGGCCGGGCAAAAATAATAATAAAATGGGAATAAAATAAAACAAGTGCCACAAGACGCCAGGACGCAAAGCGTAACGGGTTGGGACGGCGGGACGGTGGATGGGATGGAATGGGATGGGGCACAGCGTGTGCAATGTGGAATGGGTGACCGTGCCACATTCATTTCGTTTATATTTACTTGACAAGTTTTGCAGTGCGACAACGAGGAGTCTCTCTAATACCCTGCAACTAATAGAAAATGGTCATAAAGGGGTATAGACAGGCATAAAGAGTTTAAATATTCTATATCGGTCTGAAAAACTAAGTGTTTGAGTAGCTCGGTCCTAACTGGAAAAGTTTAACAGTACACTCTAAGAAAAAAATGTTAAAATTCAGAATAGCTTTTCTTTCTTATAAACTTCTTAATAGCAATAAAATGTAAAAATGCATACCTGTGTTATTGAAAAATGTAAGATTCAAAATTCAGAAACAAGTAATGAAATTTACTGGCTCTGAAATGCAGGGAGATATATCTTGGTATTTATAATCAGAATATAGGTTATGGTTTAGTCGAGCAATCTCGACTAAAGCACTTTTACTTATTGGGTTTTGTTTGGTTTTGCTGTGGAGTGGTGTGGTGTGTTGTGGTGTGCCTTCACCAATTCGGTGCAGGCCACGGCGCTGTGCATGTCATCAACAACATCATCAGCGACTCCGAGTCTGCCTGTTAGACTTCGCCAAGACAGCAAACTGCTGGAGTCGGGCTATGCTCTATGCGGTTGTCTCTCCTCTACTGTTTTATAGTCCAAACGTGATGGCAAAATGTGGCCTGTGTGCATATTTTTGTTGCCTTGATAGCGTCTTTGCTTGGGCTTTGCCCATTGCCTGCTGTGCGACGGTTTCTGCATTTTCGTGCAGCTGGGTTAGGGGTTTGGGCTCTGACATTTTCCTGCAGAGACGCGCGCTCGCTTGCCGCTCGGAAAAATAAATTAATGTGAAACATGCAAACATAAATTCCTTTTCTATTTTCTTATTTCTGTTTTTTATTTTTCGGCTGTCAGGTGTTTCACATTTTAAACGTAAATTATGAATAAAGCGAAAACTGAGGAAAAGAAAGGCAGTCAGACAGACAGACGGAGAAAATTATAATTCCGCCTAAATGTTTTATTGGCCACCGCCTGCTGCTGTCCGCCTCATTTCTCGTTGCCCATTTCCCCCCCCCCCCCATTTTGGCCTATTGAGCGACGTTTCTTTTGTGGGCAATTTAATTTTATTTAAATTAATGATGAAGCTTATAATTGGCCTCGTTTCTTGGTGGCTTCAATATTTTTTTCCTTACTTTTCTTTATGTTTTGTATTTTTTTTATGTAGACACTTGAGAGTGTGAATGGCAGCGACATCTCTAGCTCCATCTATAGCTCCATCCACAGCTCCATCTCCATTACAATCTCCAACTCCGCATCACAGCTTCCACTCCGTATCTTTATTCTGTACATGCACAAAGGCATCTGCAGGAGGATGAGGAGGAGGAGAAGCATCATCAGTATAAGGTTTTCTTTTTGGCTTTTTAAGAGCATTTGACATGACTTGGGCTTACATGCGATATGCGCTTCAACTTTGATTATGACGTGAAGTTGGCCAAGTGCAAATACTTTGCTGGTACTTTTTAATTAACTTAATTAGCATAGATGATGGGCTAAGAGCAGCGCTTACACAACATGAAAATTGCATTATGTCTTGTACTCCTACTCGCATGCAAAACTTGGCCAAATGTCAGGCCAAGTTGGTTGGTATATAGCGTGGGGGTGTGCGTTGGGTGTGTGTGTGTGTATGTGTGTCTTTCTGGCCTTTTGATTTTGGCTGTGTCAGCCACATATACAATGCTTAGGGTTGGGGTTGGCTTTCATTCGCAAACTCATTAGTGTGCATAATGTGCTCAAAGATATTCGAAGCAATTGCTCTTTTAAGTACACTCCACCACATACTTTTATGTGGTTGTGCGAGTGACTGTGTGTGTGTGTGTGTGTGTGTGTGTGTGTAGAAGTGCTACCCCTGACGAGCCCTAGCTGATTTATAATTCTGCTGCTAAACACAAGATATAACACTAATTAGACATACATTTGCCCAAGAGTGAAGGGCATAAAATCGATTTTAATTCTAGCATGTCACAAATATGCCCAACATTTTTTACATTAACATTCATCACATTTTGCTGCCATTACATTAATGAGTTTCCGTTAACAAATGAGAGGCATAATTACCACTTAATTCAAATGAAACATCTAAGTGTTTTTTGTAATCAGTTTTAAGGAATAATAATTCAATAAAATAACCGAAAAAGAACAACCATTTCGCTTCTATTTTGCATAATATCCCTAAAGTAAATTTCTTGAATATCAGTTATTTCTGAATGATATTCTTATACTTTTCATGACTGAGAAACCCACAAAATATGCTAGTTAAATTTTCAACATTCGAAAATTGAATATTCTAAATTTTGTTTGTAATGAAAATAATTGTTATTTTTATTATATAGCTATAGCTCTGTTAGTATTTTAAGTTTATAATTAAATTTAATAAGAAAACCAAAAATGTAGTGAGTACATGCCACTCGGACGCATTTGACTGCGAATTAATCAGATAATAAAAACATTAACCGATCCTTAATGCAATTGAAACAAAAATTACCATATAGCTCTGTAGGTATTTAAAAATTATAATGAATTTCAAAGTAAAAATAGGTAAAGCTAAAACAGTCATAATCTAAGTCTCCATGAATTTAAAAAGAATAAATCAAGCTTTGATCTTAAACACATTTCAAGCTCATCTTTTGCCAATAGTTTACTCAATTATCTACCTGGAGTAGCTGCTCATCTTCTCCTACCCAAAGAGTAATGCTTATTATGGAGATGATTACTTTTTGGTGTGTTGTGGAAGTAACTTCCACAAATTATGTGTTTGGGTCTTTGCAACTTGAATTATGTGCCTTGAGTTGTCAGCTTTTCTTTGCCTATATAATTTTTAGTTTTTTTTCAAATAGTTTCAATGCGCGCGACGACTAAAAAATAAATAAATCTCTCAAGTGGTTTTTGTTGTTTGATTGTTGCCCCAAATGCCCAGAGGCGCTAAATGCAGGAAAGAAAAAGTAGCGGAAGAGGCAACGCAATGCCGACACACACACAACAAATTTGTATACGGAATCTATAAATTTTGTCTTAATTTTTTGTTATTTTTTTTTCTCATTTATAGCGCGTGATTTTTGATTTACGCGCCATTGGACATTTTATTTGGATTGGAGTGTTTGGTTTCCTCCCCAAGCACATATTTATTTTTATTTTTATTGCTTTTTAATGCGCAGCTGAGGAAGTTTGCTTCTTTTTTTTTGTCTTGTGGCAACTGCATTTGGTTATTTCCCCAAACCAACGCCAGCCCCATCCCCATCCCCATCCCCTCTGCGTCATTGTGCTTAGGCTGTGCGTGTGGATTGTTGAACAATGAATTTTGTGGGATTATATATGCATATATACAGATATATATATCTATTCATACATACACTTAAAAAAATAGATTGTATTTCGAAATAAGTGAACTGTGAAATATTTTTTTTAATAACTAAAAATTCAAATTAAATTGATCAAGCGTTTGGTATTTTTGTTTAAGAAACTTGATTAACATATATATTATTTTTTGATATATATCCATATAAGGGTACATAATTGCATTCAAATTAATTTCTTAAACTCATTCTTGATGAAGAGTAAGCACTTTTTAAATTAGTTTTTCTTGCTTATATTATGACCTTAGAAAAAGTTGCAGTCATTAACATTGTACACATAAATTACTTGAATGACGTGTTCTTTAAGATTTTAATCTTCTAAACATGTTAATTATTGCTTGTCATGTTTTTGTTTTTCTAAGTGTATTATGTAAATGCATGAGCTGGTGGCACAACAATGGCGCTGCGGTGGCGCTTTATTTTAAATTCAAATGCGGCAATCGCCAGAGTGATTGCCACCTTATATCTAATATTTACTTGGCATCAGACTGTGACTCTGTCTGTCTGTCTAACTGTCTGACAGTCATGTTTGTGTGTATGATGGCTTTATGCCTTATAATGCTGCTCGTATTTATAATAATCATCAAATATTCCACTCTTGTCTTTTGTCACCCCACACACAGAACACGCAGCAGCAGCAACAGCAGCAACAGCAGCAGCCGCAAATGCAGCAGGCAACAAGCGAAGACCGAGCGAAGGACGAAAAGAGCAGCACAGGCAACAGGACTCTAGCAGCAGAGGGAGCCACGTCCAAGACGAGAGCCAGAGCCACGTCGTTAATCTATTTGCCGCCTGCCTGCTGTACAGGCCGACATGTGCCTGCGGCCAGCAGTGAGCTAAGCCCGAGTCAGCTGAGACAGAGTCAGCACAGCAGCTGCTGTTGGCAGCGGCGGGAATACGGCCAACATAAAAATTATGATAAACATGCCACAGCGGCGACAACGCTGACAGCAGCAGAAGTAGCAGCAGCAACAATGTCCTCATCCTTAATAAGAAACGCGTCGGTGGCGCGTAAATTCCTGCAGCGTGATATTCAGTTAGCCGGAATGGGCGACGGTGACGACGACGACGACTGCTGCATCGATCTCAGACAGGCGTCGCAATTAGTTATGCCAATTGTTGTAGGTGATGCCGCCGTTGCTGGTTGCTGCAACAACGTCTTGGAATGTCTGGCGGTTGTGCGGCGCCAGCGACGTGAGCGAATGCGACGCGAACGACAAAGTCATGCGTCGACTGCCGCACTCGTCGTCTCACTGGCCGCAACAAATTCAATCAGCAGCAACAATGCAGCAACACCAGCAACAACAACAACAAACAGTTCGCAAACAACGACAACGGCAACGGCATTGGCCACAACTGGCGCAATGCTGCCGCAAAATGGGGAAGTAGCCGCAGCTGAGATGCTGGATAACGATGATGATGGAGATGAATGTAGGTGCTTTAACTATAACGGTGATATTAGTGCGCTGGTACGTCTAGAGCAGGAGCAGGAACAGGAGCAACAGCATAAGCAGGGGCAGGGGCAGGAGCAACAACTTCCTAGCATTACGTGTCTAAAATTCTGGCAGCAGCTGGCCGACAACGCCTCCAACTCCTACTCCAACACCAACACCAATGCGACAACGAATACAACGACGACGACCACGACGACAACAACGGGGAGTTGTGGGAGTAGGCAACCAATCACAAGGATGCCTGCGAGATGTGGCAGTAACAACAGCAGTAGCAGCAGCAGCATGACGTCGGCAAAAAGTTGGCTGGGACCGCTGATGTTGACGCTTCTGCTGGCCACGTCCGTGAGCGGCTGGGGCGGCCGTCAAGATGGTAAGTGGATTCTGCAAGTTGGGTGGAGACTGCGCGTAACGCATGCCGATAAGTAGCGCTATGATAAGAATTTATAATTTGAAACGCGGGCGAAAACCTCAACCCCCTACAACCACCACCCACAACCACAACCTCCAAACACTGTGGGTAAAATGTACACTTTTTGCTACGTAAATTATTAACTCCAAATTAAACTTAAAGTTTAGCTTAGCTAAGAATTAAAATTCTAGATATTTGGTAGATAATCAAATATTTCAACAATGGTTCAATATTTAATTGAATATTTGTGTACTTCAAATTTGTTTACAAACTAATTTCCAAGACAGTTTGCTGAACCTATATATATAGTCTGTCTGTCTGTTTCTATGAAAATACTCAGGTTTTAAGCTTTTTAAATAAAACTTGGCATTTAGCCATGTTTTTAACGTTAAGCATGTCGAAGCCGACCGGATCAGATTACTACAGTTGCCAGATGAGTTTTACACTTAGTCGAAAGATGATGTTTTCTTTGAAAAATACAAACAGAATATACAATTAAATTTTATCCAGCAAGCGTATGCTCATATTTGAAACATAAATCATTTAGATCCGACTTCTATATCATATAGCAGATATTGGAACAATCGGTCTAAAGATGACTTCTTGAAGTAATCATAAAAAAAAATAACCAGATATGCGTGCTATACTTCAATTAACTGGTACATAAACTATTTTATATATTTTTTATAGAAACAATCGCTAGTTTTTTTTTTTAATTTATAGAAAAATTTAGCTCACGTCAATTTGACATTGGCATGCATAATATACTCATTTTTTACAGATTATTATTATTATTTTGTTCACACAATTACATTACAACATTTCCCATTGAAATTATGTACAGCTCTTTAAATGTTGAGCCAGAGTTAAGTGCATATTAATTTACTCCAGCAGCAAGCTTAATTATGTTATCTTAACTGCTGTTGATTAAATTCACATTTTAAATTGTATTTAATGTAAAACATTCTGTTAGATAAACTGGCCTGTTGCTCGATGGTGCATGGCAACCCTCGCACCCCCCTCTTTTCAAGCGCCTCACTCCAAGTGTTGTTTAAACGACAAACAAGATTTCATTTAATTTTGAGCATAATTTTTAGTGGGCAACAAAATAACTAAGGAGCAGAAAGCGTCAGCTGCTACAGCTTGTGTCTGGCCGTGTCCCATCCCCATCTCCCCTATTTCGCTATCTCCCTATCTCTCTATCATCGGCAACCCCTACGCCTACCACATTGCCATGTGCGGCTCGGTCATGCTCAATTGAATCCATAAGTAGTTTTGTGACCACAGATCTGCGTGCTTGTATAATGCGTTTCAACTGTTTCAACATGGGCGAATTTACCCAAAAATGAGCCAAACAAAAAACAATTTTTTTTATTCGAAAACAATAAGAAAACGGCAGAAGCAATAACAACAGCAGCAACAGCCGCTACAACAAACAACCAAAAACAACAAATGGCAAATTGTACGGAAAATGAACGAAACAAACAGAAACAGTCAGCAACCGCTGGATGACCGCCGACCGCTGACCATAATTCACTCAAGTTAGACAAAAGCATTTCGGGGCGCTCTGGCTCAAAACCGCTAACCCTCCTATCTCCCCGCTACCGACGCACACCCCAATCACAATGCTGCCCTTCTGCTCTACTTGCTAACCCAAAACCGAAACGAAAGTCCAAATTCCAAATGCAAACGCAAATGAGTCTAAAACGAAGCGTCATGCTCTTTGAGCTACTTGTCAGTGTCTGTGTGTGTGTGCGTGTGGTGTGTTGGTGTTGGTGTGTGTGGGTGTGTTGGTGTGTATGCGTGTGTGCATGGCCATTGTCCCGTCATCAATAAGGGTCGTCCAGCTATTGTGGCAACCGCTAGAACTCTCGCCATAAGCACTTAATGTGTCCACACCCACCACACACATACACATATAAGGTATGGTGCGGGGTGCGAAGAGGAAGCAGGGGCGTTTTAATTGGGTTAAGGAGCTGTTAGCGCGTTAAAGCTGTCATTACACATCCAGAGAGATCGAGAGATACAACTTGACCAGATAAGTGCACAAATGTTTCAAGAACAACAACAACAACAACAACAACAAAACTGACTGTCATAAAAGTTATGAGTAGTTGGTAAAACAATTATCGTTTTTTTTTTAATTTGCTCTAAGGCAGGGTGTAAAAGCGAAGAGTTTTTTTTTTTGTTCCGTTTCCGGTTCGGAAATGTAAAATGTAAATCTATGAATTGGATCTTTTGGTTCCGTTTGTGTATTATATAAACTATTTATATATGTTTCTGCAAATCGTTGTTGGAAAAATTGTGCAATTTTGGTTCCTGTTGTGAATTTTGGTCGGTAAAATTGCGGTTCCGATTCCGGTTTGGTGGCCTGGCTTAAAGTAAAATAATTAAACTTTACTGCTAGCAGTTTTATGTCTTATATTTGAATGTACATTTTGTACTACATTTTTACGGCTTTTGAGTTTAGTTTACCTTAGAGACAATTTGACTTCTGAGTGAAAATTAAATTTTTAATTAAGTATTTGTATACTTTTGTATACATTAAACCCTTTAAAAATGAGTAAATGGGATAGCAGTAAAAGCAATAACAATATTTATATCTTAACAGTTGACCAGCTGTAAAAAATTCAATTCTGACTTTAAAAAATGAAATTTGACAATATTACTTATGTTATATATATATTTATATAGCCTAAGTCATAATCCTTCATAACTTTCATAGCTCTTTGTCGTTCATAAATCACATCTGTGCCTGCAGAGTTAGAATTACATAAATATATGGAGCTTAAGCTTATAGAACTTTGTTAAAGATGTTTGCACAACACAAATCTTTAAGAAAGTTTATAGTTAAAATGTAAAGTTCTTTAAATGAAAATGCGCAAAAAGCTTATTTTGTGGCAATATATCCGATGAGGCTTTAGGCTACGATACGATGTTAATGCCCTCGATTACTGTCAGTTCTCGATAAGAGTGAAATACCAAATGCAACTCTTTGAGTTACTTAAATATTTTCTTTTCCCATTTTCTCGTTTTCCGGTTTTTCTTTGCGCCCACTCCACTCCACTCCTTACCAGAGCCCTTCAACGTGGCTGAGCCACTCTAATCCACACGAAACATGCCAAAAAAAAAAATAAAAATATATATGTATATATATATATATAAATCCTTAAACATCTAAGTAGGTGTGTGTGTGTGTGTGTAAAGCCCGTCATTTCAACTGTCCATACGATTTGTACGCTTGTCTGCCCGTCTGTCTTTCTGTCTTTCTGTCTGTCTGTCTGTCTGTCTGTCGTTCCGTCTGCTTGCTTGCGTTGCGTATATTTTTGGTATATTTGCTTTTAGCGTGTAGTTTTATTCGAGTATTTGTGTCCTGCAGCTAAATTTCAGGGGTAGCTGCCGTTGCTACTTCTGATGCTGCGGCTGCTGCTATGTTGTGGTTGCTGCTGCTGCTGCTGCTGCTGCTGATGTGGCAGGCATTCAGGCAAATGTATTGAATCATGTTGGAGGAATTATGCACGCCACTTGAAATTGGCGAAACAATTACAATGTGCGGCTCGCTTCGCTTTTGGGCTGGCCCTGTAAAGTATGCTACACTTTATGCACACCCACACACTCACGCACACATGCGTATGTAGGCGGGCGGGCGGGCGTTCCCGTTGGTGGGAATGGGTTGCCAATGGGGCCGCACATTATGACAGCTACAGAAACAACAACAACAACAACAAACTCGCTCGCTGAACAAATGTACAAGTCATTGGACAATGGAACAGCGGGCGCAGGGCAGACTTCGGTTGGTGGGTTGTGAGGGAGCATAGATGTCGAAGGGGGAGCCCAGTGTGCGGCTCAGAGTTCACAGCGTTTCGCTGATCCTGCGCAGGAGCACCTTTTGTTTGCCACAATTGTGGAAAACAACAAAAAGTAAATGAAAAAAAAAAAACGGAACAAAAGCAACACAAAAATAAAAGTAAAAAAGTAAAACAAAATAAAGTAAAGTAAAATAAAAGGCAAGGAATAATAAAATAAAATGTGTATCGTTGTACGCTATAGCTATACACACACATATATATATATAAATATATATAAAAATATATATATGTTTAAGTGTATGTGTGCGTCGATTCGTGCACACACACACACACACACACAGGCACATTCATCTCTACTTGTGCTGGGCGACTTTTGTATATTTGAATGCGTAGCTCTCGGCTTCGGTTTTCGGTTTCGGATGCCTTTGCCGTTTCGGTCGCTAGCCCCGGCTGGCTAACACCCCCCTTCTGCCAACTGTACGTCCCGTTCAGCACACCACCCTTAAGCCCAACAACGCTGCCTGGCAATTGTGCACACAGAACACAGGAATAAAGCTACACTCGCCTGGCCAACATCGAGGGTGGTTTTACCATTTCGTGTGTATATTTGTATGTATTGCATTGGATATACTTATTGTTTTCGCTTTGTATGTTTGTGTGTTCAGCCCTGTTGTTGCCTGCTCTTAGCTTGGGCTGTGCTTGTGCCGCATGCCTTTAGCCTAACGATTCGTTTTCTTTTGCCTTTCTTCTATGCATTGGCTTCTCTATTCTTTCTCTGTCTCTCTCTCTCTCTTTATACTTGATTCTACTTCTTTTTTTTTAATATTCACAATTGCCATTTCGGTAGTTTTTATGCTATCGAGCATGAGTGTGCGTGTATTGGTGTATTTGTGTATAGCTGTGTGTGTGTGTGTGTGTGTGTGCAACATTATTATTATTACGAGCCGTTTCTGGTTGTGTGCTGCTGCCGCCTTGTTCAAGTTATTTATGCGCCCTTGTGCTGGCAGAGGGTCGTAAATTTTTGGTCTCTTAGAGCCAAACATACATATATATATATATATTTATATAAATATATGTGTATATATACATAGGCACACACACGCCGGCACTTACAAACTGACACTTATGCGCACGCACTTAAATACAATCATAATAATAATAATTGAAACAATTTATAAATTAAAAAGCCACAAATCTTGGCATAAAAATTGACATTACAATTATTAGAAAAGAGCAAAGCGAAGAAAGTGAACAACGGCATTTATTGTATTTATTCATTTTTGGGTAGCTCGTCCAGATTGTTTATTATTGAAACATTTTTGGAAACTGCTCTTTTATGTGTGTCTTCTTGTTGCCGATGCTGGTTGGTGTCGTTAAATGAACAATGGGCCGCAATTGAGGTCACATTGAGGAGCACAGCGGATAAAATTGTTGTGCAACCGTTCACTGATTTGGCTATTAAAACGTATATGTATTAATAACTTAATAAGCTTGCCATTATTTGTTTATTAATAAATATATTTATTTCGCTTGCAGCGCCCACAAATTGCACATTTCCGGCCAGATGGGAGGGCTCCTGGTTCCTATCGGGCTATCAGCAATCCATACACATCAAGGGCTCACAGTTTAGCTATCGCGGCAGGTGTGCGGCCTCCGATGGTAACAAATATCTAATTGTCGATGAGTAAGTACAATCCCAAAACAACAACAATAAGAACAACAACAACAAATAATCCTACTACAGTCTACTATAACAATATATATATATATGTATGTATGTATTGCATACATATATGCTAACATCTCAACTCGAACATTGGCTGGCAAAAAAAAAAAAAAGAAAAATTAGATTGAGTGCAAGATAAATCATGTTAATCTACATGATGAAGATGTTCAAGAGAACCAGATAAAGACGAACAAGAACAGGCGTCAGAAGTGTACTTGTACTTGTACTTTGTGCTTGTACTTTGCTCCCTCCTTTCTTTTTTTTTTTTTTTTTTTTTGTAGGTTATACTCGTCTATGTTTTGTACCAATTTTGAACCATTTGACTTTTGAGTGTGTGCTGCGCCAAGTGCCTATAATTGAATAAGTTTTCGTTTTGTCAACTGAAGACACAAGTACCTGCTGCTGCTGCTGTTTGCCGCTGTAAACTGTGCGAAGGTAAGAACCAAGCTAAATGCAGGCAGGCAGCTGTAGCAGGGCAGCAGAGTAACCCCATTAAGAAGGAACGTAAAATGCTGCTGCAACGTTGGCCAATAACTGGGCGCCATTTGGCTCTCAAACACACACACACACTCACTCGCTAACTCACACAGAGAGCAGAGGCATTGACATGGAGACATACATATGAACATTTATATATATACATACACTTGCATATATGTATATGTAGTTAGATATACTAGGCGGCACTGCCTCGAAAAACCTGTCGTCAGAGCGTTCTCGTCTCGACATCTGCTGCTAACTTTGCCTATGAAACGAGTTTGTTTTCCCTACGTTTCGTTTTCACCTTTCCTCTTGTCGCCTCTCTAGTCTCTGTGTGAGTTTCGTTTCAATGCTCGAGTCAAGCCAAAGTACCAAAGTCTGAAACTAGCCAATCTACCTTACCTTCCGCTATATATATATGTATATATTTTTTGTGTACTCTTGTAAATGCTCTCAAGTAAAACTAAATCATACAACTTTTTTATAGGTTTAAAGGTGCCACCGCGCAACATTTTTTAACCTTCTATGCATCTTTTGTTTAGTACTATAAATATATATAATATATATATATATATATATTTATATATAACAACTTTGCTTTTTGTACATGAAAGAATTTGGTTTTGTTTTGAATGTTTTTTTTATGTTAAAACAATCGTAACAAAAGTTATCATAACTCTTGGCTGCTATAATTATACATTTCTTTTACTTATGTTTTTTGCCATGTTTCCAATTACATAATATCTATAACTATACATATATATAAGAAATAATCCTATGCCTAAGCAAGAAAGTCATGCGATTTTTGATTTGTAGCTGAAATGTGTATATATTTTTGTTTGTATTCTGATTTTTAAACTTTTTGTGGAAAGAAAACCAAATGGATGTCCTTTAACATCCGCTTGTGTTTTCCATTTTTTGTGTAACTATTTTTTAAAATATAAACGAAAATATTCTAATTTTTTGTAAGAATTTTTGTCGTGTACTCCATTAATTTTCATCTAAATAATACTGATTGTAACATATTGAAAACAAATCCAGTTTAAGTATCGTACAACATATGTTCGTATGTGCCATTTACCAATATACCAACTAGGAAACTAACAAAAGCCCCAAACATATTGCCTAACCTCTAAAAAAAAAACAAAACAAAAAAAAAACATATTTTGATTTTAAATTGTTCAATTGAATTTTTACAGATTGTTTAACATCACTTTTGAAGAACATATATTTTGTTAACTCTTCAGTTTTTAAGTGTACGTCCTTTCAGTTCGTTTTTATAATCATTTCCAGTTTCAACAATCTAACCAAATATATAGCTTCAATTGAAAAGTAGCCAATTTGGAGCTGGGCTGGCTTCAAAATATTAACATACACAACAACATACAATTAAATATACATATATATATATATATATAAAAATATATATATCCAACCAGCATCCATTTTGGTTCACACACGTATAGGTTCACATCCTATATACTATATAATACATGTTGCTTCAGTTTTTTGGGATCAAGTAACTCTATAAATCACTGGGTTTATAATGTAGTCGGGTGTCGTCTCCTGCTTCATTTGCACTACTACATAAATATGTATTTTAAATAACGAAATATCGAAAACATTTCATTCATCCCATATATATACCAAACAATATATGAACATGAATTTCCAACTAAAGTTAAGCAGCCTCGATTTAAGTAAACTTTACTAAACGCTTATTGTTTTTACATTCAAGTGACTACCGAAAAAACTTTTTGCCAAAAACCGATAACAAGCCAACAACATATAACATTCAGTCCAACACAGAACAGTCCAGATAAAAATCAGATAAAATACAAGAAAATACAAAAAAAAAAAAAAATACATATGCCAACGCCCATACCAATACCAATTACCACTAAACAATACAAAATAAAACTTACTAATACCTTATATACAAAAAAAACAAATACCAAATACAAAATACAAAACTTTTCTGTTGCAACCCAAAAACTTTTTTAGGAAAGGATGTCATCGTTGCCTGGTTATCTATGAGAAGCATAAGAATGTGCTCCAGTATAAAGAAAGTGAGTGCGAAGGTGATAGTATGTATATGCATCAGTCGAATCCATCTGCACTGGCGATGCGTAGCTCTATAAAACAAAGTGATCATAGGGGGGGAGCTCATCCCAATACGAACGGGCATTCAAGACTATCATCATCGGATCAGTACATAATGAGATCCAATGACGATATGAATGATTGTAAGCATTAACTTTATATTTTTTATTACTTCTAAACTTAAGCAAAATACCAAATAATACAAAGACTCTATCTCTCCACTCGCTATCTAAAAATACCAGTTTTATTTTTTTTCTTTCGTTCATTTCACCTCAACATTTCGATCTACTCCTTAGTTTAACCAACATGACTAACATAACCTTATAATTTTATCGCATTTATTAACTATTTTTATTTATACCCCTATATTATTACTATTATACATTTTTTTTTAAACAAAAACAAAAATACAAAAGTTTTTTGCATTCGAAAGGCTGACAAAAGAAGAAAAAGAAAAAAAGAACACATAAACTGAAGGATTCTCTAATTTTGTATTTTGAAAAAATATCGTTAATTTTGTAAATTTACATATAATTTATTCAATTATTATAAATTTTTTTTTATTATTTAAAGTATTTTTTTCTTGCGTTGGCCTTAAAGCAACAAAGTTTTTGTTTCGTTTTTGAAAAAATAAATATCAAACCAAACCAAACCAAACTTGTAAATAGTCTCAAAACAAACAAATTACTCTGCATACGAAAATGATATATACCAAAATTCTCCCCGTTTACGTTTGTCATGGCAAAAGGAGGGTCCTCTCTTTCTCTCTCTATTAAACTCGAACTCACTTTAATCAATCAATCAAGCAAACAAAATAAAAGTAAAAAAGTAAAAATAAATTAATATATGTATATATATATATAACAAAAAAAAAAAAAAAAAAACCAACAACAACAATACGAACTGTATATTTTTCTCAACATATCACACGTTGCAATCTATCCAAACGATACAATTTACAACTTAAACAACAACAGCTATCCATATATCAACTATTTATCGTTAGTGTCAATCCAATTAAGCTACTTAGTTGCGATTCTCAAACGTATTAGCGGATTAGCAGATTAACCCGTCCCAACAGAACCAAATAAAAACAGCAACAAAAAAACAAATTAAATGCAATAAAAGCTAAAACGATTTGACATAAACGAAAAAGCCGATAAAGAAAACTAAATATATAAAAAAAAGAATACGCGAATCCGAACCTACCTTAAAAAGAATTTAAGAAAACTATAACCGACTTAAGTTAAACAAATCTTATGTTTTGTCTTAATTTCTGCTTGGTTTTCGTTTTTGTTTCGTTTCGTTTTGAATTTATCTGTAAATAATTATAAATTTAAAGAAAACCAAAAAAAAAAAAAACAAAAAAATACAATAAAATAAAACAAAAATAAATTGTGTAAATATATTAACAACATTTTCTTAACGAATTGAATTGTTTGTTCTGAATATATTTTTTACGAAAAACATTTACATATACATATATCTATATATATTTGCAAACTCTATTCAATATTTATATGATATGTATATTTTTTACTTTTACTTCAATATTTTTAAACAATTCCCAACTACAACAACAGCAACAGCAATAAATAAACAACTACAGCCAACATCCAACAACAAGAACAACAACAATGAATACAAATCGATTTTAATTCAGCATTTCAAATGTGTAGAAAAAAATTTATTCGATATATATTTTGATTTTACTCTTTTCCGTTTCTGTTTCTATCTGTGTGTGTGTGTGTGCGTGTGTGAGTGGGAGTGTGTGTTTGTATGCTGTATAAAAATTGAAAATGTGAAAAACTAACGATAATATATACATAAAAAGTGCACACACTTAGAAAATCTATCGATTGGATTGGGCTTATGGAAATTTGCATTTGAAAATGGTTTTAATGAAAAGATTTTAAGTGCCGCTAACCGATTTGTATAGTTAATGTACATACAACAGAACATAAAACGCACCTAAAAACTACTATTACTACAGTTAATAAAAATACATATGTGTACATATATATATATATATTTGGTATTTACTCGTAAATTTAGCTTTATACGTAAAACCCTTAAGCCAACTTGTATTTTGTTGGCCCAATTACCACATTGCATTGGGCCGTGTCGTTTTTCGACTCATTTGTAAATAAAAACTCATCTAAATTCATGCAAATTCGAATTACACACAACACACCGCACTCGTCTCTCATAGTTTTTCAATTTTTGGACAGTCGAGCAAATCGAAAGCACCTTTATAATATATTCTATGCTTTAATGCGTTGGCATTATCATCTGACGCAAATGTGGTTCTTCCTATGACTTTGATTATGTCTTAAAAACTTATCACAGTTTATCACGCTCTTCTAAAATAAACACTCGCAGACCATACACCTCTACACACACACACACAGACAGTTTCTAACAGATCTCTCACTGTAAATTCCATTCAATCATCTCACTCTGAATCTTTGTTCAATATATATATATATATATTGTCTGGCAAATATATATTGAAAATATAAATATGTATTTACTTACAACATCCAAAATAATCCTATACTAAATAATAGTCCAAAAAGAATCGTTTTTCTTTAGTTGTTCTGTAAAGTTCACCAATTATTTGCACATTCAGCGAGTTTTCAGTTGGTCGCTAACCGATTTACGCATTTCATTTGTTTCTTTGTTTTCAATTGTCGCTCGAACATGATTTATTTATAAGTCTTCACGCAATGGCACCAACCAAAATATCGAATGCTGTAAAAACAGAGGCAGCAGCAGAAGCAGAAACCGAAACTGAACCAAAAACAGAACCAGAACCAGACCCCACACTCTGATTTCTGAACCATATCATGTGTAAGTCTCCACCACACACGTATGAATGTATGTATGACTGTATGTGTGTATGTGTGTATGTATGTATTCATGTAAGCTTTACATATTACATATTATTTCGGTAAAAACCGTAGCTTTAATTTTTAAACGAAAAATCTCTAAACAGAAAGCCGGTGGTTCTACGTGTATTAAGCACTTGACGTGAAGAACGATACCCTGCAACAAAATGCGATAAAGTTAATAAAAAGGGTAGCATCAGTGAACCCAAAATTATGTTGGATATATAAACGAGTATAAAAATGTATTAAATCTTTATTATAAAATTAATATAGACATATAATTTGGTCGTGATATTCCCAATCTCAAAAATTTCGAAAAGAGAACAAAAGCAAAGTTATAGGATATTAATTTCTTGACGAGTATAGTTAAACGTGAAGTATTTGTGCGAATAACTTTAAAACAATTATCAGAGCTCCATTTAGAGAAGATTGATTAAAATTTAAAAATTCATTCGATTAATTAAAGTAATTTTCAGAGCTCCATGTGTATTTAAAGAGTTTTGAAAATTGTACTTCATTTGCATTCGATCAACATAAAATCATTTCACACATGTGCATAAATATTCGTTGCATATCTAATGAAAGTTATTATAAAATATTTAATTTAAAAATAAATGTTAAACAAAGCAGAGTCGAAATTTGAATGCAATTATATAGGGCAACTTTTAGTCGTGCCCAGTGAATTTTTTTTTCACTTTTTCGTTTATGTGCGTGTGTATCTCTCTCTTTCTCTCTCTCTATCTCTCGCTCTCTTTCTATCTGTCTGACAGTCTGTCTGTTAAATTTGTGTGTGAATAGTTTTAGCTATCCAATCCCTTTGAGTGCAGTCTGGAGTGCTATAGAAATGGTACAAATATACATTAGAATACTGACTGGTCTGCCAATGGTCTCCTTTGCCAGTGCCTCTTGTTCTGCTTTGGCTTCCAGCTGATATTTATGTAAAGCCCAACTAGTTCAGTTCTTAATTGCTGTAATCCGCTTACTAGTCATGTCAAGTGTGCTGAAGTTTTCGCTTGTCTCCAAGTCACCCACTAGACACTAGATGCAATTATAGCCAACTAATTGTATAATTGTATGGCTTAGACCATAATTGCATGCAAGTATATCGCACTGCGCCACATAATGCAAGTGTAACAGCACCAGACCCCGTTCTGGCCAAGTGTAGTATGTGCTTGACTTGGCTTAGACGTGGACGGCAGGGGGAGTAACGAACGACGACGACGACGAGACGAGCACGCATAGAAATGTAAATTCATTATTTATTATTTGTTTGCCTCAATAGAAATCAAATTAGTTTAAGTGGTGCCCCAGAAGCACTAACACCAGCTACCAGCTACAAACCTCAGACCCTCGTGTCAGACCCTGCTCTCCTACCAGTCAACTTGTGACTCGATTCAAAAGCGCCAACTCATGAAGCCGCCACCCCGTCTGTACGCCCACCGCCCTCCAAGGCTTTGCTCCAATTTAATATATACATATATTTATATATAACTTGAACCAACCTAACTGACTGTCTGACTGACTGACTAACTGACTGACTGACTGACTGACTAACTGACTAACTGACTGACTGCCTCGACAGACAGTTTATTCTTTTTTTTATGTGATTTTGTTTAAATATTAAACAAGAGTTTTAGATCTCATTTATAATTCAAAGGACAGTCAGTAAGCAAGGGGGCGTGGGGCGGCTGTTTATTTTGATTAGCCGTCCGTAAAACAATCGAATCAATAGCACAATGGCATTATTAGGCTTATGTCATTATTTGTTCGCTGACTATTCCATAAACAGGCATGTGTGTGTGTGTGTGTATGTGTGACTGTGTGACTGTGTGTGACTGTGTGTAAGCGTGTGTAAGAGTGTGTGTTTATGCCTACGGGCATGAGTGCGTTTTGATTAAAAGAGCAGCTTACAATATTCAAAACTCTGTGCAAGCACAGAGCACACTTCACAAAACCAAACACACCAACACACACACACTCACACACACACACACACACACACACACACACACACGGAAACACACACACACACACATACACACACGTACAGACTTTAAATTGCTCTAACCCAACATTAAATCTGCAATTATTGAATTTGGTTTTAGGCACATTTCCACAATTTGGCCAAGACAAAGATTAATTTCATAGCCAACAGTTTCAATTACTGTCAGAGGCCTGCCAATCGGATTTTCGAACAATTTCCAACTATTGTTTTACGCCCAATAAACACAAAAATGTACAACTTACATTTAACAGAAACCGACTTAGTAGATGACTAAACAAATAGCTCCATTCACTTTGTGCTGAAATTTAACACTCAAATGTTTTGAATAGCACCCATTCCACAGTCGTGTTCTGATATCAAAAGATATTGTTGTTTTGACGCGCAGCTTTGGGGGGAGTTAGTGATTATCTATTTAATCCATTATTGATTATTATAATAGCACTGAGTGTGTAAACAATGCTTTGTCAAGGGTCTTTCACGAGTGCATTTGCTAAATACAATTGGGGTGCGGTTAAAGTAAAAGCTTAATTATGTATTTAGATAGCTCTAGGAAATTTGATTCGTATCCAGTTGAATTAAGGAAATTTGCAAATAAATCACTATTGTTGCGTTATTCACTAGATGTATATTTAAATAAACAAAATACTAGTAAAAACTTAAAATGAATCGGTTAAAATTATGCATCCTTAACTGAACTTGGATAAAAATAATCACATATAAATATTTTCAGATTTTTTAGAGTAAGACAATCTTTTGATTCGTACATCGAGCATTTCTTGAGGCTTTTATTTGCGTTTCGATTATTAACGAATATTTCAAGTTTCTACTCCTCAGAAATTGTAAAAATTTTTATTACAGATCCTGGGTAATAATATTTTACATTTTAATCAAGACTGGTTATATAATGATTATTTACGGAAAATGTGCTCATAACAATCAAGAAGTAGAAAACCCATCCTAATTAGCACACCAATCCAAAACAATTGCTCAATTCAATATGGCTTAGTTCCCCAGCAATAGGCTTGTTTATCATTAACTGAAGTTAACTACTTGGTAGTTATATAGTATAGTAGTATTTTACTGCTACAAGCTACTTGACATTACTTAAACAACACCTACTTCACTATTACCAATGTATGTGTGTGTATGTATGTGTGTTCTTGGCCTTTTTGCTTGGCATAGCGCGTAATTTTGGTGGTTTTTCATATTTTGTGTAGAGCTCATTTAGCCAGCATCTTGCGAGGCAGCAGATTTCGAGACGATTGGGTTGGGTTTTTTTTTTACTATTTGCATAGCAGCAATTCCATGATAATACCACTCAGAGTTGAAAATGCCAGAAGGCTCTGCGGGCATTCATTGAAGGACATTGTGAAGGGGTGGGTGGATAGGGGCGAGTGGTAGAAGTGGGTCGACGCGGCCACATTTTAATTGCTATGCTGCAGCGCTCTTAACGGCTGAAAGAGATGGCAGGAGAGATGAGTGCAGAATTGTAGGCAGCATAAAAAATAATTAAAATAATTAAGCACAAAACTGCGCTATCGTACTGCGAAACCACTTCCACCCGTTCCCCTCCCCCACTTCAGACTCAATTCCCCATTTAAACTCGCTGTCTACCTGAGCGTGTTATGTGTGTATTTGAATTTTGGAGTTTTTTTTTCTCTTGCGTTCATCGTTAGCAATTTGTTCGCTTCCTTTTCAATGCAATTTTTGACGTTAATATTTCCCTTGTTTTTTTTTTTCAGTTTAATTCCTTTGTCTTAGATGTCTTTTTTATATTGCGTTTATTTGTGGTCCTGCTTGATTTTGGTTTTGTTTTTTATTTGGAACACGTAACACAAGCAGCCTTCGCCGATTTTCGTGCAAGGATATTTAAATTTAATCAAATGTCTGTAAAAATGTTTACCATGCCTTTTATGCCATAACAACACTTTACGCACATAAGAGTGGGTGTGTGTTCGTATGGTGTGTGTGTGTGCGAGTGTGAATGGAGGTGTAAGTGTCGGTATGTGTGTGTGGGTGTGTGTGTGTGGCACAACCTGCTTTTGGTACGTTGACTGGGTAATTTGTTGGCCGCACTAAAGCGAACAGGTCAGGACAAAAGCAGCGAAACAGCCAATTTTATTTTATTTTATATAGTTTTTGGCATTTTCATTGGGTGGGGGCTGAACTGAACTCAGAGCTCTGCGTGTGTCGGTACAGTTTTCGCATAACATATACATGTAATATATATATATATATATATAAATATATAAATATATATATGTGGTACATGAGCATAAAAAGAATATACCGTATTTACCTAGGGAAAGCCTGGAGTCGAGTTGGAGCCGTGAGTCGCGTGTTGTTTGCGCCCGGGGTGTCAACCAATTTCGCGTGTCTCTTGCTCGCTCTCTCTCCCTCTCTCTGGCCCCTCTCGCCATCACACTCTGTCCCTCTGTTTGTTAGCAAAAGTTGTTTTTGTTGGCGCTGTTGTATTTATATACTATATTTTCACATTGCCATTTCATTTCAATTCGTTTCATTTATTTATGCAATATTTTATGTGCTCATTCATTCATTTTCTTTCCTCTTTCTTTCTAGTTTTTTGCTCGTTTTCGTTGTCGTTTGATTCTTTTTTTTTCCTATTTTGTTAATTTGTTGTTGTTCGTTTCCGTTGTCAGTTTTTTGTTTATGTACATACATACAAATGTATATATATAAATATATTGTATATATAGACAAGTCGTGCCATAAACCTCATTCATCTTAATTTGTTTTACGTTACGTTTTCATGCTTTTGGTTGGATATTTATTATGATTTTTGTTGTTAGGCTTAATCGAAGGAAGAAGCAGAAAAAACGCATAAATCAATTGTGTATTATAATAAAAATCAACTATCCAAGGATATTACAACTACTTACAACCACTTACAAACCACAAGAACAATAACAATAAAATTTATAACTACAACAATAACAACAACAACAACACACGCTGTAAATAAAGACTCCTTCCTCCATCTCTTGTACAGATATATTTATTGTGTTTGTTTGTTTGTTCGTTTGTTGATACTTCTTTTTTGATTTCGAATCATTTTTGAAAACTGTTGTTTGTTGTCACCAATTGAAACGCTTCAATTGGCTCTTTTGTTTTTGGATAATACCTAAATAACTCTTTGTACATGATTATTATAATTATTAATGTTTATAATTAATCCACTGCTAACAAAAAAAATCATCATTACGTGAAATCATCGCCTCAATTTTGTACAGTTCTCCTTCAATCATGAGCGAGTGAAGTTTCCTCAGTTTCGGCCCCGAACGAAGCTTAAATATGATTTCCGGAATGGGTCCATTTGCATGATCATAGTACGAATTCTCATTTCTAATTTACAAATCTAGTGGTTATCCGATCTGATCAATCTGATCTGATGCCGTCAATTTAAATACAATGTAAATATGTAGTTGTATCTTTCATTTCATAATATATATAAATATTATTTATTTTTTTTAAATCTGACTGCCTCGGCCCGCTTCTTTGGAAATCATATTGCAAATGCATAAACAATTTTTTAAAAACGGTTTCGTTTTCGGGTTTCTTCATCCATTATTCATTTGTCCGCTCCCAAACTATTCCTCACAAATTTCCCAAATTTTTTCATTTGTCACTTACGATCTTTTTATTTCACGCTTAAAATCTGAAATCTCGAAACACATTTTGTATAATAAAACGCCAATACTCTCATAAATTTAATTTTAGTTATTCTCTGTCAACACTTTGTTTTTGTCGATTTGGTAGAACAAAATTTCAAAGATTTCAGCTAAATTAAAAGAAAAGAAACATATTTTTCTATCTCGTGTTGTGCGTTTTTGCACTTGTCAAATAAAAATTTAAAGAAGAAAAAAGAAAAAAAAAAAAAATACCGACAAAAAGAATACGAAAAAAATGACAAAGAAAAAGAAAATAAATAGATGCAAATTATATAATTATACATATTTTGTATACATATTGTACATGATGATAAAATGTTGGGATGGGCTGCCCGGTGACCGCTAGTATAATTGTCTCTCATTTATCAATTACATGTTGTACTTTCTTCTTACTACATTCTACCTAACCTAACAACCTACTACTATTTAACTACTACCCTACTACTATTTGTACTACTACTACTACTACTACTACTACTCTATTCGCTCTATGAGTTCACACCTTTTCCTTAACCACCTAACCCCAACCCACCTCAACCTCAAAACCTCCCTCCGTGTTGTTGTTTCCTTTTTAATAAACATATGTGTGTGTCCGTGTTTGTACCTTTTAGTTAGTTTGATACTGTTCTTACGTATTTTTCATTTTAATTTATTATGTTTCTTTTGTGAATATGTTTTATGCTTTATTTTTAGTTTGTTTTTTTTTTTTTGTACATAATACTAAATGTGTGTGTTAAATTTAATTAATGTAATTTCGACATGAAACTCAACAATTTCTGCTCTCGGTTCTTCATAATTTACATTGTCCTTTTTCGGTGTGTACTACTCCTAATAACCACATACACATCTAGATGTGTGTGTCTCATTTTTCATTCCGTTCGTTCTAAGTGTTGTTTGTGCGTGTGTTTGTGTTTGTGTTTGGGCTACAACTGTATTATAGTCCAGCTATAAATATTACACACACATTTACCAATTTACATACGTGTGCATCGCACACTCCAAATACAAAAAAAAAAAAAACACACACAAAAAAAGAAAGAAATTAATTTCAACTACATACAAAATTATTATACATAGCTTATCTTTTATGTCTGTGCTGTCGTATTTTTGCCTTGTCATGTTATACTACGCTTCTCGGTAGTCGTTGTTGCCAACACCAACACTAACCAGTATAAACACAACATACACACACACACACACACACCTGGAACACCACCACGCCCTAAACAGCGCCTTGTTATACCATTTGCTTTTCATCAAGTGTAGTTGCTACTTAATTACAATCGTTACTTAAGAGCCGGTCCCAGACACACACAACCACACACACACACACACACATATATACACTTACACAGATATAGACACACACATATGTCCTGCATTAATTCTGGCTTATAAAACTTTCGTACAATATTTTGTTGATTTTTTTGTGTTTATCCAATTTTTGTGAATTTTCCAAACACTATTCTGCGTGTGCTTGTTTTTATTTTTAGTTATCGCTGTAGTCAAATTCAAAACGCTCCAAATTGTTTGTTGTGCCTATTTAGCTGTAAACATTTTGTAATACATATTTATGACTATGCCTGTATGTTGGTTTTTAACCATATCTATATTATTATATAACTGAAACGGATATAAGTTACAATCAAAAAAAAAAAAAAGAAAAAAGCGAAAAAAAAAAACAAATCTCAAAAATTGCTAAAAAGAGAGGACCCTTTACCAAAAATATCAAATATCAACGACAGTATTTGCCAATTGCAAATCAAAGTACTTTTAATTGTTTTTAGCATACGAGTATAAATCCTTTTTTTAACTTACGATTACAATTATTAAACTTATGTTTGCTTTTATGTTTATGCTTGCCCTAGCAACAAAAAAAACAAAACTACTTTTATGACCACAGAGTTAACCAACAAAAATTTTCCTTTGCCTTGTTGTTATTAATTTCCTTTAGGTTTGGTTTGGTTTGTCTTCTCAACGAGAGCCAGAAAGACCATGTGTTCTTTTTTTTTTACTCTCCATATTTTAAACGTGTTGTGCTTTTCAGTTAATATATATATATAAATACACACACAACAGTAAAGCAATGCAACCAAGCCAACAAAAAAAAAAATAATATATATATATTGGGCATTGTCTGAGCTGAAAGAAAAAATATAAAGCAGAAAATACTCTTGTCTTTTTGATTTGAGTTTGTGTAAACGTTATGCGCCTCATTTCTTACTTATTTTAAAAAAACATTTCAACAGAAATTGTTGTTGTTTCTCATTTGTGCCGCACTCGAAACTGCTCTGTGCAGCTTCACAGCAATAGCACCCAAGCGACATTTCTGCTGAAGCTGAATGCTGATGCTGATGATGCTGATTTCAAGTATTCATTTTGCCATTAATTTTGCGCAATTTTCTCAGCAGCGCAATATCAACGAGCAGCCACTTAATTAAACAAATATCTGTGCAATTTAAATGGCATTCTTGACGACGTTGCAGCCCAGACTCAGAGACGTCGCTTGGGGGGACGCAGCTTCCAGTGCGGTGCTCAAAAATAATTTAAACAAAAAAAAAAAACGAAACAAAAAACCTTTAGACCTTTGTAGAATTGTTTATCATTTAATCCTTAACAAAAAATAAAACAAAAAAAAACTCACCTAAATGTGTTGCTTCTATCTAACTAACTAATCAAACTATACTATATACTATACTCTTTACTGACTATTCTGTACTATTTATCCCAACTACTGACATCTCCCTAATTTTCCAATTTCAAGTACTACTTTCCTATTTTCATGTGTGTGTCTCTTTTTATTGTGTGCGACAACCTGTTTTAGCGATTTGCATTAATTGTATTTTTATGTGTGCTTTTAAAATAATCATGTCCCCCAGACTTTTGCAAGGGCCGTGAGACTTTACAGAATCTCTGCGACCAAATTCCGGGCGATGCTCTGCTCTATTCGCTGTTCCGTGAGAGCGCCGAACCGGTCAAGTGTCCGCTAAAGGGTAAGTTTTTTTTTTGTTTTTTTTTTTAATATCCGCAATTCCGACAACTCATTCCACAACTCCAATTAACTGAATGCTGCAATTTGTGCAGGTCCCTTCATCTTCACATATAATCGGGGACATGGCGAATGCAAGTCACCAGTTTCAAATATCGAGAGCTGCACCGAGGAGAGTCGCCTTCTATTAAGTTTTCAGGCCTGCCCCGATGTACAGGGCACCGAGAGTACGGGTAAGCATTCAAAAAAAGCAAAAGTTGATTTTAAATAGCGACCCGTCTATGCAGCTTACCCTGATGCTGATCTGAATTCTACTAACGAGTACTTTCTTCAATTCACAGTTGAGGAATTGACCTGCCTGGCGACCTGGAAGGATGGCAACTCACGCTATTTGGTGGGACTTGTGTCGCATCATCATGCCATTTCGAATGAGGAGCGTTACCGTTGCTTTGTTTACGAGAAAATCTCCTCGCTGATGGGTAAGCAATCTGCCAGACAAACAACAGCTGAAACATTGTCTGAGCCCTTATAACCCTTGCAGGTGGCCCCAGCATGCTCAGCTCCAAGGATGCCGAGTATAAGCTGGCACAATCCGGCGACGCCACTTGCAACGGCTTAGACAGCGCCGAGGTAAGGCAACCAAACACTCAACATCCAAACACCAACCCAACCATCTCCCACCCCTCCACAAAAGCAGCCCCATTAAAAGAGCTTTTCACTTAACTGCTCCCTTTTTTCATTTCTATTTTTTTGCTTTCTGTTTTTTCCTGCTCAGGTTGGTTCGCGTATAATGTCGTTGCGGAAACCGCCAGCGGCTGAGCGCTGCGATTTTCCCGCCTGGTTCAAGGGTCCGCGACACTGGCATGCACTTATGGGCAATGCCGTCTACAATTATCATTCCAAGTGAGTGGCAACACAGTGTGCCGATGGCGTCAGCTGAAACTGACGTCTCTGTGACAGCCAATAAAAACGGTTCCAATTTTCTTTTACAGCGATGGCTCTGTGCACATTATTAAGCCCAACGGCTATATGGAGACACGTGCGCTCTGCGAACAGATAAACAAACAGACCTCAACCGAAATGATGGCAGTGGTGCACTACACCACCGGCTGGTAAGTAAACAGAATAAGGAATCATGCCGAAACCAAATAACCATGACTCTCACTCTTGCTTTGTCGTTTTGCAGCCAATCGGGTTTTATGTGCATGATGTTTTACCGTCGGGACACGCATGTCATTGAGATACAAACAGGCAAGCCGGCGATTCGTCTAGAGGATGCCTGTGCCTCGGATCACTTTGACTTCAATAAGATGGCCTACATAACGCTGCTAGGTAAGCCACGCAACACATCTGCCCACAGGCAGCAGTAGCATGTGCATGGTCTTTACAATTCTCCCTCTTTAAATAACAGCAAGTAATCCGGAACCGCATATTTGCCCTATGGAGGGCCTATACAATCTGCGCGGAGCAATTGGGCCGCCATACCTGGTCACGCGCCACAAGCGCAATCACAATGGCAAATCACATCTTGGACATGGCCATCATCATCACAGCGACTCGGCTGGCTCAGATTCCGGCTCATTCGGCCACAAGGGGTATAGTTTGAACTTTTTAAAACAAACACACAAACACACACACGTACACACACAGTTCTACAGTTGTGCTCTTTATATGTTACAGTCACAGCACACTAAGCTTTCGAAATGCCGAGCGCATGGAGCGCAGCTCCTGGCATGGCAACACACGCGGCCTGCCCGTCCGCAGTCGGCGCAATGCACCCCCAGCACAACAGCAACAACAACAGCAGGAACAACATCAGCAGCAAAATCAGCAGCAGCAGGAAGCATTGGTTCTGGGCGCTCTCAATAGCAACGATACCAGCGTGGGTTTTATTGCCACACGAAGTCGTCGCGACGTTCCGGGCTGTGTGACCAATTACAATTCACAGCGACAGCTTTGGGTTGGCTGCAGTGCACCAAACGTTATCGATGTGAGCCCACTGTGCAGCGTCGATGGTGAGGAAGGTAAGTGAAACAAGTGGCTACTCTGGTGACAAATGCAGCTACTACTAATGCTTCTATTGTTCTTTACAGAGTACTCGTGTCATGGGTCGTGGAGCGAGAACAGTACCGTCTATATTATAGCACGGCACAAGGGCACCAAACACGGCGTCTGCATTAGCTACAGACCAACGGAGGGCAACGCAGCCAAGCTGGTTGTGGGCGATGCCTGTTATCGCGGCACACAGAAGCCCCCAGATCACCATTTGGTGGCCAATCTTTCCGTTTTTGGTGCGAACTTAAATTTTACAATACTTTAGCAAACAATTTATATAACAATTTGTGTTTTTCTTTCTTTAGGAAAATGTGGCGAAACGGGCTCTTCTGCCAGCATAGCTCACTTGGCAAACTGGCTGCTATTGTTCACCATGTTTACGTGGCTGACGCTGCAGAGTTGAGTCTCTGAGCAACAAAATATTTTGGGAGTGCACAAATTAAACAATTTCACACTATATGCAACACTTAGCCAACCAAGACCACAACCAAGCTCCC
This sequence comes from Drosophila dives, assembly GCA_035042365.1. Classification (NCBI taxonomy): domain Eukaryota; kingdom Metazoa; phylum Arthropoda; class Insecta; order Diptera; family Drosophilidae; genus Drosophila; species Drosophila dives. Next base: position 4,917,305 of record JAWNLJ010000442.1, read on the forward strand.
AACATGATGAACATGTATACAAGACACACATTTAAGACTTATTGTACATTTGCATATTGTATATGAAACGCATTAACGCAATTCAAATATGTTTTGCTGTATATAACTAATTTGTTTATTATTTTTATTTTATTGAGCACATGTTTGATTTGTTTAGTTTTAAGTGCTTATATTAAACTCGACATATTATATTAAAATGGAAAACAATATTCAATGGAAAGAAACAAAAAATGGTTTGCAATAAAGCCTTAGAGCAAGCGCTGTTTGTATTAGGCATAGTAAAACGCGCCTATTTGCTATAGCGCAGAAATTTAAATAAATATAAACATATGCAAAAGAAAATGCTATTTATTTATATGTAATACAATTATGCAACAATGAAAAAAATTAATAGGAACAAAAGTTAAAGCGCAGCAAGAAAAATTATCAAGCAAAAGACAAACAACAAATAACAACTAAATATACGAATAGGAGCTAAAAGCTTATTGTTCTGTATGCTAAATAGTGTTCGATGCATTTATTTTTCTATATCATTTCCAAAATGTTTCCTACAACAAAAGTACACACACACACAAAAAAAAAAAAAAACGAAAAACAAAATACTTAATTAATAAGATGTGAAGAAAACAAACACTTTCTAGCAACTACGTATGTGTATGTAAACGATTTAATTAGTTTTCCTATTGTTTTCAAATTGTACAAAAAGCAAATTAAAAAATTACATGGCGTACACATGTATTTAGGTGTACAGTGCAAAATAGTACAGAATAAGCATAATTATACTTACTACATACATATATATAAATATATATATATATATATATATATGTATATAATAATACTAATAACATTTTGCATAGGATCACATTGGTTTCATAATACATAATTAATACCTTGCAAAAGATACATAAATACAAGCATACATATAGAATTAGATATATATATATATATAAACAAATATATATATATATATTTATTGTATGATTCATTATAGCTACAGACATAGCGCGAGCATAGGATAAAGTAAACTGAAGCATTCGATCTTCAAAACTTTAATAAGTAGCAGCACTCACGTTCATAATCAATCAACTAATTTCTAAAGACACACGACAACCAACCAAACAAACAAAGACAACAATGAATCAGCAAGAAATGCTAAAATAATTAGAGTGTTTAAGGCAATTAAGCGGTGATATAGGTCTAGAATAAACAAAACAACTGTATAAAGCTCTTATGAAAGCGCAACAACAGCAAAACAACAAGAACAGGCAGGCGGGCATTGAAGATAAAAGATAGAAGATAACGATAGAAGATTGTATCCAAAGGATTTCAGAAACTAGCATTTTCCCTCGATTACATAGCGATTAATACAAAACATTTTTGTCCTAATTGAAAAGAAAACAAATAAAGCAACCTTAAACGAAAATGAAAAACCAATACGGTTTATAAAGTAACTAAAGATTCCGAAGCCTCTTCAAGGTGCATACATAAATAACTAGTCAAAATTTATAAGGCGTTCCCAACAAAATAAAATTTAAATAATTAAATAATACAAACATAAAAAACATGTATTAAGAATAATGAAAATAACAAAATCCATGTAAATAGCGAAATGTTATGCGAATTGATTCACAAATTTCAAATTGTACGCGGTGTATACATATGTAACTAATTGCTAGTTAGCTAAAAGTATTGAGCAAGTGAAAAATAACTACATACTATACATTAGGCGAAACGCTGGAAGAGCATACAAAGTGGGCAAACTGAATAGAAGAGTTACTTTATAAGTACTACGTATATATATTTCAAATATATAAACTTCAACTGAAGAGCAGCGAACATACATAGGTAGTTAGTGGAGAGTGCGTGACACTAAATCGCAACACGAGATACAAAGAGGGCAACACCAACACCAACAGCAAACAAAATTTCCTTTACCATCCACATCCCCTCCCTCCTCCCGCATTCACGTAATATCAATGAAAAGGCACTCAATTGAGCTCCACTTCCCGGATAAGGACAAGACAAATCAATAAATAGCAACATGACATTATATGGTTATATGGCACCAGCAGTCGGAGGGCAGTAACTATGATGCAAACATATTTTTGAGTGGTACCTATAATTAAGTATTTCAATATGTTGTCAGCTTTCACTAAGTAAATATATGTAAAACCAACAAGCAAACGACACACTTAAACATAAAGCGAGAATGCATTTTAAGAATATAAGACAAAACCACAAATAAAATCAATTGACACTCGAAATAATATTCAAATTGTCGAATAGACAAATTCTAAGCGCATCCCGTCAAAAATAAAAAAAAATTAAGCTCTCTTATATTTATTTATCGCTTAAATGTTTTTGTTTTGCAATTGTTAAGCTGTAACACTTTACGAGTCGATGTTCCCATTTACAATTGTGGTCCAACTAATTCCAGCCACTCTTATTTCTTTTTGTTGTTTCTATCCTATATTCTCCTTTTTTTTTATTTATCACAGTGTAAACGTGTAATCGATGTTCCAAAAAAAAAAGGTCTCCACAAATGTATTCGATGTTTCTCAAAACTACATAAAATAAAAATGAAAATATAATAATGCAAAACATAAATACATATTTTTGTAAATAGTTCAAATGCAATGCTTGAATTTTTATCCAATTTTTGTGTATTATGGCCTGTAACTGCAAATCTTGTGTAAGAGGCCACGCCCACTCAAATTGCAGGCGCAATTTGGTACGTGGACTCCAATTTGAATGTGAACGCTAAGCATTTAGAGATAAGTGATTTTTATATTCAAAAAGAAAACGATTTTATAAATCATTTTAATTGTCTATTTTAAAGCAAAACTGCAAGATGATAAAGAAATTAGTAACGCAATTAATTTAGTTAATGTGTGTGAAAACCTTCTGGAATTTTTGTCAATAATTAAATGTTTTCGAGTCCTATGTTTATAAATTAATTGTTTCAGTTTTTTAAGCAAATATAAATAAAAATACAAACTAATTACAAATATAATTACAAATTGTTTGACTTACCTCTCTGTATAACAGCACCTTTTAAGAAAACTCGTTTCAATTTTGTTGTTGAATTACAAAGTTTATTTACAAATCATTTTAATATCTGTATATTCAAATTTATTTAAACGAAAATTCAATTGGCATCTTGGGATTATATTTATAATATTTATACAGCTTAACGGGCCACAGCAAATCATTCAAAAATCCTGGTTGCTCTTCTCAGACAGCAGGCGACATCAATAGAAGGGTCATCCATCAGCTCCAAACTTCTCCTTTTTGTTTTGTTGGTATATTGAATATTTTATCTCTTTGGTCATACATTTGGTGGGTGAGGTTTTTTTTTTGGTAATTTAAAAGAAGAGTTTTTTTTAGAGAAATGCATCTAAAACCTCACCCGAAAACCAGATGCATTTCATTAGACTAACGACATTATTGAGTTGGGAAAGAAGCTAGTTATAGATAGACTAACATATTGAAAAATATATGTGTATCTATATGTCAATCGATTATTAAAGTCGACTACGATTTAATATTAAAGCATATAACATAATTAATAATGGAAAATTAATTGTGTATTTTGTATAGTGGAACAGTTCAATAATTTTTTAAACTTGATTTTGTAAAGAAAATATAAAATATATATATATATCAGTGTTGAAGTCACAATGGGTGTGAGGAAATTCTTTTTAAAATCTTGATGTTTTTTTTTTAGTTTTTATAGAAGATAAAAGTTAAGCACTGTATAATAACTAAAAAATTTTGAAAACGATTTCAATGCGGATAGTATTTTAAATCCAAAGTTAACAATGGGTATTTTTAATGCAATCGGTCAACATTTAGAAGTTTCGTCAAAAGAGTTGCTTTCTTAGTGTATGTTTATGACAAATAACATTTAAGATAGGTGTTTTTTTAATTAAAGAATTTTAAAACAAAGGTAGAGTTTGTGGGTATAACCAGTGTTATATTATTAGGTGTTAAAAAAAATTATGTAGGAAATAATATAATCTGAGAAAATAACTTATTATATTCAATGTAAAAATAAACTTCACAGTGGGATGAGACAGACTTTAACTTTGTTAGTTTAATAAAAAAATCATTTTCACAATCAAAGTTAAAAAAATAAATAGATTAAAAACTTGTTGATGGGTATAGTATGTTAAACAATCTATAATTAACAAACACAAGAGTCGAGATATTATAAACAGGATAGTTTTTAACGCAAAGGATGAAAATTTGGAAGGTCCGCCAACGGAGTAGCTTTGTGAGAATAATCAGTGTTTATATTTTCAAGTTATTAATAAAAATTAAGATGGAAATAATATGTAAATAAATAAATATTATATTCGACATAAAAAAAATTTATCAGATGAGAAGGACTTTAATAGATGAGGGTATATTTTCATATATTTCATATATTGTATCAGAAAAAATAATTTTTTTAAATTTAAAGGATAAAGTTATAGGCTTATATACCATATTCTAACCGGGATTGGCAGAGATTTTCGTATTTTAAGACAAATTAGTCATAATAAATAAGACATAACCAAAATCATATTTTCCAGCTCAATTTAAAATATAATTCAGTTTTTATTTATTGCCTATCCTAGATAAACCTTTAACGGATTCACACTATAGAATATTGCGGTTTGAATAAGCATATATAAAAATTTCGTTATTGTTAAACCGTTTTCGAAATTTCAGATAGTCGTCATAGACATTCAAATTGCACGAAAAAATGATCATGACCAAAAATCCTATTTTCATATTAGCCTGTTTCAAAATTTATGTAGTTTTAGTATTACCCCCACATACGGTTCATAATATCTTTTAATAGAACGCATTTTGCATACACACTATTTTTTAATTGAATTTAAATGCGGTATATTTTCACTAACTATTCTACAGAAACTTTAATAGGAGTTTAAACTCTTTTTATGTAATTCAGAAATTTTTATAAACATTCGTATAATCCTTTATCAAATTTGATGTTGTTTTAGCCTACCTATCTTTCGCAATATAAAATTTTTAATATTACGCAGTTTTCATTAACATAATATTTTTTATAATACCATACTTAACAGTTTCGTAATTTTTATAATAACCTAACCGTTTTCGGAGTTCAGATATTTGTCATAGACATTCAAATGGCATTCATATTAGCCTTTATTAAATTTGATATAGTTTTAGTAACCCCTGCCTACTTTCAATAGAACGCAGATTTTATAGTCACAATATTTGGTATTATACCATACCCTAACCGTGTTCAGATAGTTGTCAGAGATTCATCGGGTAAGATTAATATGCCATAATAAATAAGTCATAACCAAAATCAAATTTTCACACTACTTTTAAAATTTAGTGCGGATTTTTTTTATCGCCTACATAGAGAAACTTTTACAGTATTCATAATATAGAATAATGGTTTTGAACATTTTTTTATTTTCATGATATCCTAACCGATTTCGTAGCTCAGAGAGTTGTCATAGAGTATATTAAATTTGATGTAGCTTTAGTAGAAACCCTACCTACTTTTAGTAATATAATAATATTTTATGTAGTTTTAGTATAACCCCTACCTACTTTTAATGACATATTCTTTTAATAGAACGCAGATTTCATATACACAATATTTCATGTTATACCATACCCTAAACCGTATTCAGAGAGTTGTCAGAGATATTCATAGGTTAATATAAATAAGTCGTAACCAAAATCATATCTTCACACTACATTTTAAATTTAATACTTTTAGGACTCATAAGATAGAATAAAGATTTTCAACATTTTCGTTGTTTTTATATATCCTAAACGTTTTGGAAAATTCAGAGAGTTGTCAGAGCTGTCATAGACATTCAAATTGTAAGTGAAAACCAATGTATGACAAGTGACACTTAAGTTAGGTGTGGGATGCATTTTAGAAGGGGAAAAAATATATATGACTTGTGGGTATAACCAGTGTTGAATAACTTTTTATATTAAAGTAAAAAAAAACGTATCAGTAAGGTGAGAAGGATTTTTACAGTAAAGAAACACTTACACTTCTTTTGAGTAATGTACAAACATTTTCACAATCGAAATTAAGAAAAATTAAATAGGAGTACAACATATCGATGGGTATAGTATTTTAAATAATCCAGAATTAACAAACACAAAAGTCGAAATATGGTTTTTTTTGTATGCATTATGCATTAAGTCCACCTAGACACGCTCAAAATATAAAATGAAAATTCAACTTAATATTTTTTTATTATTCTGACATGAAGATCAAATTACGGAATATTTTCATAGACTGTTTAAAACAAAATAAAAACATTTAAAACAGATAAAATTATAAGCTTTGGGAGGTAATTATATTAAACATAGTGAACAGTAAAACTGTAACTCCAATCCCAGAGACACTTTATCTACCTTCCATAATATAGTCTTTAGATTTAACGTAGAATTTAAGTATTTCAAGGAGTTGTCAGTGACATTCATATTGTAAATATTATTTCATTACCAAAATCCAATTTTTATAATATTATAACCTCTATCTACCTTTCATAATATAATCTTTTAAAAGAACATACAATATTCGATATTATACCATAACCTAACCGGGATTGCAATAAAAAACGATCATGACCAAAAATCCTATATCCATTTTAACTTGTTTCAAATTTTATGTATTTTTAGTATAACTCACATACCGTTCATAATATCTTTTAATACGAAAAATACATGCAATTTTTTAATTTGATTTACTATTTGTTTACTACCTAGTCTAGATAAACTTTTATAGGAGTTTTAATAAACACATTTCCTTATTTCCATCACACCATAACCGTTTTTGTGTAGTTCAGAAATTGTTCATAGACATTCAAATTACATTTATATAATCCTTAATTAAGTTTGATACTGTTTGACCCTACCTATCTTTCGCAATATAATCTTTTAATACATCGCAGTTTTTATTAACACAATATTTTATATAATACCATACATAATCAGTTTCGGAGTTTCAGAGAGTTGTCAGAACAGTTCATAGTGTAAGATTAATAGTAAATAAGTCATAACCAAAATCATATCACACTCGTTTTCAAATTTAATGGTGTTTTTAAAAAGTATAACATAACATTCTCGTTGTTTTTATAATACCCAAACGTTTTTCGGAGTTCAGAAATTTTTGTCATAGAGTATATTAAATTTGATGTAGCTTTAGTATAACCCCTACCTACTTTTCATAACATAATAAAATTTCATGTAGTTTTAGTATAACGCCTACATACTTTTAATAATATTATATTTGATTTATTTTTATTATAACCCCTACCTAATTTTAATAATATCTTTTAATAGAACGCAGATTTCATAGACACAATGTTTGATATTATACCATACCCTAACCGTTTTGGGAGATTCAAAGTGTTGTCATAGACATTCAAATTACATTCATATTAGCCTTTAATAAATTTTATGTAGTTTTAGAATAACCCCTGCCTACTTTTCATAATATAATATTTTAGTAAAACGTAGTTTTGTACAAATATTTAATATAATACCATGCCATATCCGTTTTCGGTGCTGTAATAAAACTGATAATAACCAAAGGTTTTTAAGTTTGATGTAGTTTTAATATAGGACCTACCAACTTTTCATTATATAATCTTGATATAATACCATACCCTAACCAGCTTTGGAGTTTCGGAGATTTGGCAGAGAAGTTCAGAGGTTAAGATAAATAAGTCAGGGCAAGATCATATTTTCACCTATCGCCTATCGTAGAGAAAATTTTATAAAATTCATAATAAAGAATAAAAATGTTCAACATTTTCGTTAATTTCATGATATTCTAACCGATTTTCGGAATTCAGAGAATTGTCATAGAGTATATTAAATTTGATGTAGCTTTAGTATAAACCCTACCTACTTTTAATAATATAATAATATTTTATGTAGTTTTAGTATAGCCCCTACCTACTTTTAATGATATAATCTTTTAATAGAACGTAGATTTCATAGACACAATATTTCATGTTACACCATACCCTAAACCGAGTTCGGAGGTTTAAAGAGTTGTCAGAGAAATTTATAGGGTAAGATAACCAATATCATTATTTCACGATACTTTCAAAGTTAAATACGGGGTTTTTCTTGTCGCCTACCTAGAGAAACTTTATAGTATTCATAATGTAGAATTATGCAGTTCGAATAAACATATAGAACATATCCGTTATTTTCATAATACCTAAAACCGTTTTAGGAGTTTCAGAGAGTATTTATAGACATTCAAATTGTAAAAAAAAATTATCATTATTTGCTGAAGTTTTAGTATAATGCCTACCTATATAAAATAATAAAATTTGTAGTTTTATTATACCCCTACCTACTTTTAATAATATAATAATATTTTATGTAGTTTTAGTATAACCCCTACCTACTTTTAATAATATATTCTTTTAATAGAACGTAGATTTCATAGACACAATATTTGATGGTACACCATACCCTAAACCGAGTTCGGAGGTTTAAAGAGTTGTCAGAGAAATTCATAGGGTATTATAAAAGTCATAACCAAAATCATATTTTCGCACTACTTTTAAAGTTTAATACGGGGTTTTTCTTGTCGCCTACCTAGAGAAACTTTATAGGATTCATAATGTAGAATTATACAGTTCGAATAAACATATAGAACATTTTCGTTATTTTCATAATACCTAAACCGTTTTAGGAATTCCGTAGAGTATTCATAGACATTCAAATTGTAAGAAAAAGTTATCATTATTTGATGAAGTTTTAGTATAATGCCTACCTACTTTATATAATATAATAATATTTGATGTAGTTTATTTCTACCCCTATCTACTTCTAATAATATATTCTTTTAATAGAACGCAGATTTCATAGACACAATATATTATGTTATAACATACCCTTAACCGTGTTCGTAGATTCAGAGAGTTGTCAGAGATATTCATAGGTTAAGATAAATAAGTCGTAACCAAAATCATATTTTCACACTGCTTTTTAAATTGAATACAGATGTTGTTTGTCATCTACCTAGAGAAGCTTTTAGGATTCATAAGATAGAATAAAGATTTTCAACATTTTCGTTGTTTTTATATATCCTAATCGTTTTGGAAAATTCAAAGAGATGTCAAAGCTGTCATAGACATTCAAATTGTAAGTGAAAACTAATGTATGACAAGTGACATTTAAGTTAGGTGTGGGATACATTTTAGAAGGGAAAAAAATATATTACTTGTGGGTATAGCTAGTGTTGAATAACTTTTTATATTAAAGGTAAAAAGGATTTTTACAGTTAAAAAACACTTTTTTTGAGTAATGTACAAACATTTTCACAATCGAAATTAAGAAAAATTAAATAGTACAACATATCGATGGGTATAGTATTTTAAATAATCCAGAATTAACAAACACAAAAGTCGAAATACTATAAACAGGATAGTTTTTAATGCAATGGATCAAAATTTAAACGTTCCGTCAACGGAGTTGCTTTGTAGGTATAATCATTGTTTATATTTTCAAGTTGTTAATTAAAATAAAGAAGGAAATAATATAAGTCTAACTAAATGAATACTAAATTCAATTTAAAAAATCTTATCAGATGAAAGGGACTTTAAAAGATAAAAAGGACTTTAATAGGTGAGAAATATATATATTTTCCAATATGATTATTCCAAATAAGCAGTAAGATTTGAATTGATTTGAAATTGAATAGCAGTGTTAATATTAGACACATGCAAAGATGGCAGCGGTTTAACGTAATATTTTGATAGGGTGGAAAATGTTTCTGGTTTTTTTGTATAGATGTACGTTATGCATTAAGTGTACCTAGATACGCTCAAAATATTTCAAAATATATAAAATTGTGATTAGAAAAAATAGAAAAAAAAAACAAAATAAAATGGAAATTCTACTTAATATTTTTTTATTATTCTGATATGAAGGTCAAATTACGGAATATTTTCATAAATTGTTTAAAACAAAATAAAAACATTTAAAACATTTATATTAAACGTAATGAACAGTAAAACTGTAACCCCAATCACAGAGACACTTTATCTACCTTCCATAATATAACGTAGAATTTAAGTATTTCAAGGAGTTGTCGGTGACATTCATATTGTAAAAATCATTTCATTACACAAATCCAATTTTTTGATATTATAACCTGTATCTACCTTTCATAATATAATCTTTTAAAAGAACATACAATATTCGATGTTATACCATACCCTAATCGGGATTGCAATAAAAAACGATCATGACCAAAAATCCTATATCCATATTAACTTGTTACAAATTTTATGTATTTTTAGTATAACTCACATACCGTTCATAATATCTTTTAATACGAAAAATACATGCAATTTTTTAATTTGATTTACTATTTGTTTACTACCTAGTCTAGATAAACTTTTCCTTATTTCCAGCACACCATAACCGTTTTTGTGTAGTTCAGAAATCTTTCATAGACATTCAAATTACATTTATATAATCCTTAATTAAGTTTGATACTGTTTGACCCTACCTATCTTTCGCAATATAATCTTTTAATACATCGCAGTTTTTATTAACACAATATTTTATATAATACCATACATAATCAGTTTCGGAGTTTCAGAGAGTTGTCAGAACAGTTCATAGTGTAAGATTAATAGTAAATAAGTCATAACCAAAATCATATCACACTCGTTTTCAAATTTAATGGTGTTTTTAAAAAGTATAACATAACATTCTCATTGTTTTTATAATACCCAAACGTTTTTCGGAGTTCAGAAATTTTTGTCATAGAGTATATTAAATTTGATGTAGCTTTAGTATAACCCCTACCTACTTTTCATAACATAATAAAATTTCATGTAGTTTTAGTATAACGCCTACATACTTTTAATAATATTATATTTGATTTATTTTTATTATAACCCCTACCTAATTTTAATAATATCTTTTAATAGAACGCAGATTTCATAGACACAATGTTTGATATTATACCATACCCTAACCGTTTTGGGAGATTCAGAGTGTTGTCATAGACAAAATTACATTCATATTAGCCTTTATTAAATTTGATGTAGTTTTAGTAACCCCTGCCTACTTTCAATAGAACGCAGATTTCATAGTCACAATATTTGATATTATACCATACCCTAACCGTGTTCAGAGAGTTGTCAGAGATGTTAATATGTCATAACCAAAATCATATTTTCACACTACTTTTTAAATTTAATACTTTTAGCATTCATAAGATAGAATAAAGATTTTCAACATTTTCGATGTTTTTATATACCTTAACCTTTTTCGAAGATCAAAGAGTTTTCATGGAGTATATTAAATTTGATGTAGCTTTAGTATAACCCCTACCTATTTTTCATAATATAATAAAATTTCATGTAGTACAATTTTACATAGTATAACGCCTACCTACATTTAAAAATATTATATTTAATTTATTTTTATTATAACCCCTTCCTAATTTTAATATTATAATCTTTTAATAGAACGCAGATTTCATAGACACAATGTTTGATATTATACCACACCCAAACCGTTTTCAGAGATTCAGAGTGTTGTCATAGACATTAAAATTACATTCATATTAGCCTTTAATAAATTTTATGTTGTTTTAAAATAAATTCTGCCTACTTTTCATATTATAATATTTTAATAAAACGTAGTTTATATAAAAATATTTATATATAAAAATATTTAATATAATACCATACCATATTCGTTTTCGGTGTTGTAAGAAGAAATGATAATAACCAAAGATTTTTAAGTTTGATGTAGTTTTAATATAAGACCTACCTAATTTTTATTATATAATCTTAATATAATACCATACCATAACCAGCTTTGCAGTTTCAGAGAGTTGGCAGAGAAGTAGGTTAATATAAATAAGTCATAATAAATAAGTCAAGGACAAGATTATATTTTTACATATCGCCTATGATAGTAATAGTAAAAAAACTTTTATAGGATTCATAATATAGAATAAGGCAGTTTGAATAAACACATATCATTTTCGTTGTTTTCATAATACCTAAACGTTTTTCGGAGTTCAGAGAGTTGTCATAGAGCATATTAAATTTGATGTAGCTTTAATATAACCCCTACCTACTTTTAATAATATAATAATATTTTATGTAGTTTTAGTATAACGCCTACCTAAATTCATGTAGTTTTAGTATAAACCCTACCTACTTTTAATGATATAATCTTTTAATAGAACGCAGATTTCATAGACACAATATTTCATGGTACACCATACCCTAAACCGAGTTCCGAGGCTTAAAGAGTTGTCAGAGAAATTCATAGGGTAAGATAAATATGTCATAACCAAAATCATATTTTCACACTAATTATTAAATTTAATACAAATGTGGTTTGTCGCCTACCTAGAGAAACTTTTAGCATTCATAAGATAGAATAAAGATTTTCAACATTTTCGTTGTTTTTATATATCCTAAACGTTTTGGAAAATTCAGAGAGTTGTCATAGCTGTCATAGACATTCAAATTGTAAGTGAAAACCAATGTATGACAAGTGACACTTAAGTTAGGTGTGGGATGCATTTTAGAAGGGGAAAAAATATATATGACTTGTGGGTATAACCAGTGTTGAATAACTTTTTATATTAAAGTAAAAAAAAACGTATCAGTAAGGTGAGAAGGATTTTTACAGTAAAGAAACACTTACACTTCTTTTGAGTAATGTACAAACATTTTCACAATCGAAATTAAGAAAAATTAAATAGGAGTACAACATATCGATGGGTATAGTATTTTAAATAATCCAGAATTAACAAACACAAAAGTCGAAATATGGTTTTTTTTGTATGCATTATGCATTAAGTCCACCTAGACACGCTCAAAATATAAAATGAAAATTCAACTTAATATTTTTTTATTATTCTGACATGAAGATCAAATTACGGAATATTTTCATAGACTGTTTAAAACAAAATAAAAACATTTAAAACAGATAAAATTATAAGCTTTGGGAGGTAATTATATTAAACATAGTGAACAGTAAAACTGTAACTCCAATCCCAGAGACACTTTATCTACCTTCCATAATATAGTCTTTAGATTTAACGTAGAATTTAAGTATTTCAAGGAGTTGTCAGTGACATTCATATTGTAAATATTATTTCATTACCAAAATCCAATTTTTATAATATTATAACCTCTATCTACCTTTCATAATATAATCTTTTAAAAGAACATACAATATTCGATATTATACCATAACCTAACCGGGATTGCAATAAAAAACGATCATGACCAAAAATCCTATATCCATTTTAACTTGTTTCAAATTTTATGTATTTTTAGTATAACTCACATACCGTTCATAATATCTTTTAATACGAAAAATACATGCAATTTTTTAATTTGATTTACTATTTGTTTACTACCTAGTCTAGATAAACTTTTCCTTATTTCCATCACACCATAACCGTTTTTGTGTAGTTCAGAAATCTTTCATAGACATTCAAATTACATTTATATAATCCTTAATTAAGTTTGATACTGTTTGACCCTACCTATCTTTCGCAATATAATCTTTTAATACATCGCAGTTTTTATTAACACAATATTTTATATAATACCATACATAATCAGTTTCGGAGTTTCAGAGAGTTGTCAGAACAGTTCATAGTGTAAGATTAATAGTAAATAAGTCATAACCAAAATCATATCACACTCGTTTTCAAATTTAATGGTGTTTTTAAAAAGTATAACATAACATTCTCGTTGTTTTTATAATACCCAAACGTTTTTCGGAGTTCAGAAATTTTTGTCATAGAGTATATTAAATTTGATGTAGCTTTAGTATAACCCCTACCTACTTTTCATAATATAATAAAATTTCATGTAGTTTTAGTATAACGCCTACATACTTTTAATAATATTATATTTGATTTATTTTTATTATAACCCCTACCTAATTTTAATAATATCTTTTAATAGAACGCAGATTTCATAGACACAATGTTTGATATTATACCATACCCTAACCGTTTTGGGAGATTCAAAGTGTTGTCATAGACATTCAAATTACATTCATATTAGCCTTTAATAAATTTTATGTAGTTTTAGAATAACCCCTGCCTACTTTTCATAATATAATATTTTAGTAAAACGTAGTTTTGTACAAATATTTAATATAATACCATGCCATATCCGTTTTCGGTGCTGTAATAAAACTGATAATAACCAAAGGTTTTTAAGTTTGATGTAGTTTTAATATAAGACCTACCAACTTTTCATTATATAATCTTAATATAATACCATACCCTAACCAGCTTTGGAATTTCGGCAAAGAAGTTCATAGGTTAAGATAAATAAGTCAGGGCAAGATCATATTTTCACCTATCGCCTATCGTAGAGAAAATTTTATAGGATTCATAGAATAAAGTTTTTGAACATTTTCGTTATTTTCATGATATCCTAACCGATTTCGAAATACAGAGAGTTGTCATAGAGTATATTAAATTTGATGTAGCATTAGAATAAACCCTACCTACTTTTAGTAATATAATAATATTTTATGTAGTTTTAGTATAACCCCTACCTAACCTACTTTTAATAATATATTCTTTTAATAGAACGTAGATTTCATATACACAATATTTCATGGTACACCATACCCTAAACCGAGTTCGGAGGTTTAAAGAGTTGTCAGAGAAATTCATAGGGTATTATAAAAGTCATAACCAAAATCATATTTTCGCACTACTTTTAAAGTTTAATACGGGGTTTTTCTTGTCGCCTACCTAGAGAAACTTTATAGGATTCATAATGTAGAATTATACAGTTCGAATAAACATATAGAACATTTTCGTTATTTTCATAATACCTAAACCGTTTTAGGAATTCCGTAGAGTATTCATAGACATTCAAATTGTAAGAAAAAGTTATCATTATTTGATGAAGTTTTAGTATAATGCCTACCTACTTTATATAATATAATAATATTTGATGTAGTTTATTTCTACCCCTATCTACTTCTAATAATATATTCTTTTAATAGAACGCAGATTTCATAGACACAATATATTATGTTATAACATACCCTTAACCGTGTTCGTAGATTCAGAGAGTTGTCAGAGATATTCATAGGTTAAGATAAATAAGTCGTAACCAAAATCATATTTTCACACTACTTTTTAAATTGAATACAGATGTTGTTTGTCAGCTACCTAGAGAAGCTTTTAGGATTCATAAGATAGAATAAAGATTTTCAACATTTTCGTTGTTTTTATATATCCTAATCGTTTTGGAAAATTCAAAGAGATGTCAAAGCTGTCATAGACATTCAAATTGTAAGTGAAAACTAATGTATGACAAGTGACATTTAAGTTAGGTGTGGGATACATTTTAGAAGGGAAAAAAATATATTACTTGTGGGTATAACTAGTGTTGAATAACTATTTATATTAAAGGTAAAAAGGATTTTTACAGTTAAAAAACACTTTTTTTGAGTAATGTACAAACATTTTCACAATCGAAATTAAGAAAAATTAAATAGTACAACATATCGATGGGTATAGTATTTTAAATAATCCAGAATTAACAAACACAAAAGTCGAAATACTATAAACAGGATAGTTTTTAATGCAATGGATCAAAATTTAAACGTTCCGTCAACGGAGTTGCTTTGTAGGTATAATCATTGTTTATATTTTCAAGTTGTTAATTAAAATAAAGAAGGAAATAATATAAGTCTAACTAAATGAATACTAAATTCAATTTAAAAAATCTTATCAGATGAAAGGGACTTTAAAAGATAAAAAGGACTTTAATAGGTGAGAAATATATATATTTTCCAATATGATTATTCCAAATAAGCAGTAAGATTTGAATTGATTTGAAATTGAATAGCAGTGTTAATATTAGACACATCCAAAGATGGCAGCGGTTTAACGTAATATTTTGATAGGGTGGAAAATGTTTCTGGTTTTTTTGTATAGATGTACGTTATGCATTAAGTGTACCTAGATACGCTCAAAATATTTCAAAATATATAAAATTGTGATTAGAAAAAATAGAAAAAAAAAAACAAAATAAAATGGAAATTCTACTTAATATTTTTTTTATTATTCTGATATGAAGGTCAAATTACGGAATATTTTCATAAATTGTTTAAAACAAAATAAAAACATTTAAAACAGATAAAATTATAAGCTTTGTTAGGTAATTATATTAAACGTAATGAACAGTAAAACTGTAACCCCAATCCCAGAGACACTTTATCTACCTTCCATAATATAACGTAGAATTTAAGTATTTCAAGGAGTTGTCGGTGACATTCATATTGTAAAAATCATTTCATTACACAAATCCAATTTTTTGATATTATAACCTGTATCTACCTTTCATAATATAATCTTTTAAAAGAACATACAATATTCGATGTTATACCATACCCTAATCGGGATTGCAATAAAAAACGATCATGACCAAAAATCCTATATCCATATTAACTTGTTACAAATTTTATGTATTTTTAGTATAACTCACATACCGTTCATAATATCTTTTAATACGAAAAATACATGCAATTTTTTAATTTGATTTACTATTTGTTTACTACCTAGTCTAGATAAACTTTTATAGGAGTTTTAATAAACACATTTCCTTATTTCCATCACACCATAACCGTTTTTGTGTAGTTCAGAAATCTTTCATAGACATTCAAATTACATTTATATAATCCTTAATTAAGTTTGATACTGTTTGACCCTACCTATCTTTCGCAATATAATCTTTTAATACATCGCAGTTTTTATTAACACAATATTTTATATAATACCATACATAATCAGTTTCGGAGTTTCAGAGAGTTGTCAGAGAAGTTCATAGTGTAAGATTAATAGTAAATAAGTCATAACCAAAATCATATCACACTCGTTTTCAAATTTAATGGTGTTTTAAAAAGTATAACATAACATTCTCGTTGTTTTTATAATACCCAAACGTTTTTCGGAGTTCAGAAATTTTTGTCATAGAGTATATTAAATTTGATGTAGCTTTAGTATAACCCCTACCTACTTTTCATAACATAATAAAATTTCATGTAGTTTTAGTATAACGCCTACATACTTTTAATAATATTATATTTGATTTATTTTTATTATAACCCCTACCTAATTTTAATAATATCTTTTAATAGAACGCAGATTTCATAGACACAATGTTTGATATTATACCATACCCTAACCGTTTTGGGAGATTCAAAGTGTTGTCATAGACATTCAAATTACATTCATATTAGCCTTTAATAAATTTTATGTAGTTTTAGAATAACCCCTGCCTACTTTTCATAATATAATATTTTAGTAAAACGTAGTTTTGTACAAATATTTAATATAATACCATGCCATATCCGTTTTCGGTGCTGTAATAAAACTGATAATAACCAAAGGTTTTTAAGTTTGATGTAGTTTTAATATAGGACCTACCAACTTTTCATTATATAATCTTGATATAATACCATACCCTAACCAGCTTTGGAGTTTCGGAGATTTGGCAGAGAAGTTCAGAGGTTAAGATAAATAAGTCAGGGCAAGATCATATTTTCACCTATCGCCTATCGTAGAGAAAATTTTATAAAATTCATAATAAAGAATAAAAATGTTCAACATTTTCGTTAATTTCATGATATTCTAACCGATTTTCGGAATTCAGAGAATTGTCATAGAGTATATTAAATTTGATGTAGCTTTAGTATAAACCCTACCTACTTTTAATAATATAATAATATTTTATGTAGTTTTAGTATAGCCCCTACCTACTTTTAATGATATAATCTTTTAATAGAACGTAGATTTCATAGACACAATATTTCATGTTACACCATACCCTAAACCGAGTTCGGAGGTTTAAAGAGTTGTCAGAGAAATTTATATGGTAAGATAACCAATATCATTATTTCACGATACTTTCAAAGTTAAATACGGGGTTTTTCTTGTCGCCTACCTAGAGAAACTTTATAGTATTCATAATGTAGAATTATGCAGTTCGAATAAACATATAGAATATATCCGTTATTTTCATAATACCTAAAACCGTTTTAGGAGTTTCAGAGAGTATTTATAGACATTCAAATTGTAAAAAAAAATTATCATTATTTGCTGAAGTTTTAGTATAATGCCTACCTATATAAAATAATAAAATTTGTAGTTTTATTATACCCCTACCTACTTTTAATAATATAATAATATTTTATGTAGTTTTAGTATAACCCCTACCTACTTTTAATAATATATTCTTTTAATAGAACGTAGATTTCATAGACACAATATTTTATGGTACACCATACCCTAAACCGAGTTCGGAGGTTTAAAGAGTTGTCAGAGAAATTCATAGGGTATTATAAAAGTCATAACCAAAATCATATTTTCACACTACTTTTAAAGTTTAATACGGGGTTTTTCTTGTCGCCTACCTAGAGAAACTTTATAGGATTCATAATGTAGAATTATACAGTTCGAATAAACATATAGAACATTTTCGTTATTTTCATAATACCTAAACCGTTTTAGGAATTCCGTAGAGTATTCATAGACATTCAAATTGTAAGAAAAAGTTATCATTATTTGATGAAGTTTTAGTATAATGCCTACCTACTTTATATAATATAATAATATTTGATGTAGTTTGTTTCTACCCCTATCTACTTCTAATAATATATTCTTTTAATAGAACGCAGATTTCATAGACACAACATATTATGTTATACCATACCCTAAACCGTGTTCGTAGATTCAGAGAGTTGTCAGAGATATTCATAGGTTAATATAAATAAGTCGTAATCAAAATCATATTTTCACACTACTTTTTAAATTGAATACAGATGTTGTTTGTCGGCTACCTAGAGAAGCTTTTAGTATTCAAAAGATATAATAAAGATTTTCAACATTTTCGTTCTTTTTACCCTAAACGTTTTGGAAAATTCAGAGAGTTGTCAGAGCTGTCATAGACATTCAAATTGTAAGTGAAAACCAATGTATGACAAGTGACAATTAAGTTAGGTGTGGGATACATTTTAGAAGGAAAAAAAATATATATGACTTGTGGGTATAACCAGTGTTGAATAACTTTTTGTATATAAGTCTAACTAAATTAATACTAAATTCAATTTAAAAAATCTTATCAGATGAAAGGGACTTTAATAGATGAGAAGGACCTTAACAGCGGATAAATATATATTTTCCTATATGATTATTCAAAAAAGGCAATAAGATTTGAATTGATTTAAATTTGAATAGCAGTGTTAATATTAGACACATGCAAAGATGGCAGAGGTTTATTGTAATATTTTGATAGGGTGGAGAATGTTTCTGGTTTTTTTGTATATATGCACATTATGCATTAAGTCTACCTAGACACGCTCAAAATATAAAATTAAAATTCAACTTAATATTTTTTTATTATTCTGATATGAAGATCAAATTACGGAATATTTTCATAAATTGTTTAAAACAAAATAAAAACATTTAAAACAGATAAAATTATAAGCTTTGGGAGGTAATTATATTAAACGTAGTGAACAGTAAAACTGTAACACCAATCCCAGACACTTTATCTACCTTCCATAATATAGTCTTTAGATTATAAACACATTTCCTTATTTCCAAAACACCATAACCGTTTTTGTGTAGTTCAGAAATCTTTCATAGACATTCAAATTACATTTATATAATCCTTAATTAAGTTTGATACTGTTTGACCCTACCTATCTTTCGCAATATAATCTTTTAATACATCGCAGTTTTTATTAACACAATATTTTATATAATGCCATACATAATCAGTTTCGGAGTTTCAGAGAGTTGTCAGAGAAGTTCATAGTGTAAGATTAATAATAAATAAGTCATAACTAAAATCATATCACACTCGTTTTCAAATATAATGGTGTTTTTAAAAAGTATAACATAACATTCTCGTTGTTTTTATAATACCCAAACGTTTTTCGGAGTTCAGAAATTTTTGTCATAGAGTATATTAAATTTGATGTAGCTTTAGTATAACCCCTACCTACTTTTCATAACATAATAAAATTTCATGTAGTTTTAGTATAACGCCTACATACTTTTAATAATATTATATTTGATTTATTTTTATTATAACCCCTACCTAATTTTAATAATATCTTTTAATAGAACGCAGATTTTATAGACACAATGTTTGATATTATACCACACCTAAACCGTTTTCAGAGATTCAGAGTGTTGTCATAGACATTAAAATTACATTCATATTAGCCTTTAATAAATTTGATGTAGTTTTAGAATAACCCCTGCCTACTTTCCATAATATAATCTTTTAATAAAACGTAGTTTTCATACAATTATTTAATATAATACCATACCATATTCGTTTTCGGTGTTGTAAGAAGAAATGGTAATAACCAAAAATTTTTAAGTTTGATGTAGTTTTAATATAAGACCTACCTACTTTTCATTATATAATCTTAAGTAGAAGAAGTAGGTTAAAATAAATAAGTCATAATAAATAAGTCAAGGGCAAGACCATACATTTTGCCTATCGCCTACCATAGAGAAACTTTTATATGATTCATAATATAGAATAAAGATTTTGAATATTTTCGATAGATTCATGATATCCTAACCGTGTTAGGAGTTTCAGGGATTGTCACAGACATTCAAATTGCAAAAGTAAAAATTATTATAACCAAAAATCATATATTAATTTTAGACCATTAAAAATTTGATGTAGTTTTAGTATAACGCCTACCTACTTTTAATAATACAATAATATTTGAATCCTCTATCCACTTTTTATAATATAATCTTTTAATACAACACAGATTTCATAGTCACAATATTTGATATTATACAAAACCCTAAACCGAGTTCGGAGTTTCAGAGAGTTGTCAGAGAAGTTCATAGTGTAAGATTAAAATGCCATAGTAAAAAAGCCATAACCAAAATCTTATTTTGAAACTTAAGTTTTTTCGCCAATAAAATCATATATTTAGTTTTTCCCATTTCAAATTTTATGAAGTTTTAATATAACCCCTACCTACTTTCAATAATACAATCTGTTAATAGAACGAAGTTTCCATAGACACAATACTTGTTTTCGGATGTTCAGATAGTTATCACAGAGACTCATATTGCAAGATAAGTAATTTTACAAAAGTTTTTACAATAAAACAGTAATTGTTCACTACCTGTCGGAGAGAAACTTTTATAAGATTCGTAATATATTATAATGCAGTTTTAATAAACACATTCCGTTATTTTGATCACAGCATAGCCGTATTTGTTTCAGAAATATGTCATAGACATTCAAATTGCGTTGATATTAGTCTTTATTTAATTTAGTATAACCCCTACCTACCTTTCCCAATACAAACTTTTCATAACACGCAATTTTCATACACACAGTATTTGATATTATACCATACCCTAACCGTTTTCGTAGATTCAGAGATTTTTCAGGGAAATTCATATTTTAAGATAATTAAGCCAAAAATATAAATCCATACTGCATTTCAAATAAATTAAAGGTTTTGTATATCGCCTAAATAATGTAGTATTTACCATAAAAGTTTTCAGTTTTCTAGCACACAATAATCGATATTTTACCATTCCCTAACCGTTTCTGGTGTTTTTATAAGAAAAATATTTCATAACCAAAATACGTATTTTCGTATGAGTTGTTTTTCAAATTTGTATAACAGTTGTATTTGGTTTGTATAACACCCACCTAACTGTCATAATACAATTTTCAAATAGAACGCAGTTTCAATAAGCAGTACACACAATATTCGTTATGTTAGCATAGACTTACATTTTTGGTGTTCGAGATTGTTGTCATTGGCAAAGATATATTAACGCTAATAATTAGCCAATAATACACTTTTATTGGTTTTTCTCAAATTGATCGAAGTTTTTATATAGCACTTACCCTTATCAATATAACGCAAAAACCCCTATTAATTAGATTTACCATAACCTACCATACCATTTTCGTTGTTTGAGGTAGGTTTCATAAACTTCGTAAACTTAGTTCATGAAATCATGTCATAACAAAATTCCTATTTTCAGTTCACATTTTTAGCCACTACTTTGTTTATCACCTTGATTTTTGTAAAATTGATAAGATAAATTTAGAAAATAACGTAGTTTTCATAAATATGAGCACCATTTCCGTTTTCTCATACACTACCCCTTACGGAGTCTCAAGAGAATTTTCATGGGCATTTATAATTCAGATATTTTTCTGCAGTTATTCTATATTCTATATTCACATTTATTTCGAAAATATGAAGATAAAAAATGTACAGCATTGCATTTGTGTTTGGTGTTAAAAAGTCCTTAAATGATTAGGAATATTTTATGTTTTTGTATCATGTCAGAATTTTTATGAATGAGTTTTTGTGGAAGTGTCTATTACTATTCGCCAATTTTGAATTTTTTTTTTTAATTGTATACGCCATATATGTATGTGTTGAGCTGAGTATGTAACCAGTAGTCGCTAATATGGTTTTTTTATTAGGGATACTTCCAGCTAATTGTATGAAAGAAATAGTATGTTAACTAATAATCGGTTTAGTGTAAAGCGTTCTAAAACTCAGATTTATTTTATTAATTGATAATAAATGGCCGGTTGAAGATGATGCATTGTAATTTTGATCTTCAAGAGTGTGTGGTATTTAAATTTTTTTTGCGATTTTAAAAACCATAATTTTTATAGTAATTTTGTAGGTAATGTGTATGTTCCAGAATATTTGTATTATTTTTCAATGTAAGTAGGGCACGATATTTAAACGGGTATTTGTTTGTACCAAATTAACGTGAATTTGATTACAACATTCGTCATTTGTTCTACGCAATATTTCTAAATGAAAATAAATGTTTTTTTGTGGATACCGGCTATAGATAATTTCAGAAAATCTTTATACCTTTATACCTTTATTTTAACGCTTATGTTTCATGGAAGGAATTTGTACAATCTCATTTTGTTATTGAGATCAGTGGCTCTTCCTCCATTTGTATGCGGAAATTGATGACTGAAATTTGTGTAGAATTTTAGCTTAAAATAAAAATATGCGAACAATTGTTTCGAAATTTATTGGAACTTTACGATTTGTTTTATTCTTTTTTGTTTGTAGATTTTTTCTTTTTTCTTTGTGAGCTCATTAAATTTTTCTCATTTTCTATTATTGGTATATATAAATTGGAAAACTATATAGTATTTACAAAAATTAATGGACAAAAGTTTTATTAAATCTTGGATGTGTACAAAACAGAAAAATCATACAAACAGTTGTGGTAGTTAAGAGCTTAAAAACCACACTTTACGTATTCTTTCGATAAGTTTATGTTTACAGCAAAAAGAATATATAACAAGAAAATATATTTGATTTCTTCGTTCAGTTGCTAATCCAGATACGAATATCTATCGATCGATGTCAGAGTATATTTCTGTTTCTGATAGAAATTGATACCGGTACGATGATGATAGGTAAACACAATAGAAGGCCGTATAGATATGTGCGCCATTTTTTGAATAAGTCTTAGTAGAGCAGAGAAGTCGATACAGGTTCCTATAATTCATTCCAAGATCAATCATTCAGACAGAAACGATAGTAGATAGTACCCCTTTGTAGGCCGCGACACAATCGCTGATCAGTTAAAACTCGGCTAATCGGGACCAACAGCATTTAAAGGCTATTGTAATTGCCCATTTTCACCCGCAAGGTGCACGAGTTCAACCATCGATCGATTCGCATATTAACTTTTCACGCCCAACTATAAAGTTTAGAGAAAGAAATACATATTGCTTGGTTAACTTGTAAAAAGAATGATCAAAATGGCATAAATAAATTAAATAAATAAGATTAACAAACTAGTTTCTATAATAGGAGCAAAGAAATTTCCAATGCAAGCAAGGCAGATGTGTAAAACGGTTGAGTTGTGGAATTTTCCAAAGAAACTGCCTATTCAATAGAGATGGAAACACCCAGGTAGAGAGGAATTAATATAACAAAGGAGGGTAGAAATTCACTGCGCAGCTGCTGTAGCTGCTTAACGACAGCAGTCGTTGGTGTAAGTGAAATGGAATATTCATTCGAATAAGTAAAATTTACATGCAAATCAATATTGCGCGCTATTTTAAGAGCAGACCAACTGCTCTTCAGCAGGAGGTCGAACAGAGAGAGACAGACAGAAGTCGAAAAGACCAGAAGTTGGTGACACATTTCAGTTTGGGTGGAATATTTACATATATAATTGAAATGCAACAATGGCTAATGCGATATGACGCAATGCAGAAATTACAAAAGTAAATTACACAATAATTGTAAATTTTGAAAGTAGTAGAATTGATTTACTTAGAAAAGCAACAAAAGCAAAAAAAAAAAAACACGCTTCTGTCACGTTTGAAAACGTTTAGCATATGAGTCATTCGCCAAAGTATTAAAAACTACACCTTATGCTTATAAGTTTTTGCTTACGTATAGGAAGACAACAAGCCTGCTATGCAAACTCCTTAAATCCTGGAGAACCTTTGAGTTTTCACTAATTCTCGCCTGCCTTAGTCTTAAGCCTCGCCAAGGAGTCTGGCATCTGCATTTTCATCTGATTCAGCTTCAGCGTCAGTTTTAGTGTCAGCCTGCCTAAGAGAGCAACTTTCTAGCCAAAGGTGAAACGCAACTCGATCTTCGCCATTTCCTCATTTGTGAAAATTGCCTGACGTGCCCACGTTGGCTGCGGTAACGTGACGATTTCTTTTTCTTTGTTCAAAGCGAAAAATGCTTGAAACACTAGCAATTATTTCAATCTTCGTGCCATGTTGTAACTTCGCAGCCTTGACTTTCCAGCAGTTGTTTTACACTTTTCCATTGCCAATATGGCAATATATATGATATAAATATATGTATATACAGCAGCACTAATAATTTTGGAAAATATATAATATATTTCTCCAACAATTTTTTTCACGACAGAACTTCACTTGAACACTTATTTTTTGCGAATGAACGCATTGCGAGCTGCTTCCTTTATTTATACTCTGGCCATGCGGCTTGCTCGATGCTTCGAGAAATTCATTTGTCTCCCTCATTTGCTATGGAAGTGTCTCGAGAGTGCGAGCGAATACACTGCTGTTGTGCTGCATACGTGATGCATTGCTTGTAAACGTTTATCGAAGCTAAAATGTCTTTGTATGGAATTTTTACGCTTCATAAATTTTCCACTAAAAATTTATCAAATATGGCAGCATTCTACAGTTGGGAAAAGTTATAATTTAGCATATCTGTAAAATAAGTATATAATTGTCTCAATAATATATTAAAGACAAATCTCAGTAGACAATGTAGCTTTTGTAGTCTAAAGAATTTGCCAGTTCGGTGAAACATAACATTATTTTTGTCTCGCTTTTTATTTTAAGGTGTTGCCTGATCGCTATTGTGCGAGCGGGACAGACACATCAGTCTGAGTCGACTTATAGACTTGCCAGACTGTTGTAGAGCGCAAGTGACATTTACATGGCGCTGCCAGATTTCTGCAACTAGAAATTTCTACAGAATTTGAGCACTTCTTTTGTGTTAATTCCTGTTATACTGTTATATTTTCCAGCAACAATTCAAAAGTAGCTAAAACTTGTATATTTAATTTTATTGTTTACTTATCAATTTTTATTTGATGAATATTAATTAGCTAACTTTTGCACAAAACAAATCCATGCAAAGGCCATATTAAATAAAGTAATTTTTTTTACATATACAAAAATTTACATCAAAGTTAATTGAAAATTTTATAGACAATTGTTACTAAGTATTCAAAGCAATTCGAAATGTAGAATACAGTTTTAAGAATATTATTTGATTTATTTTTGCTGCAAGCTGTAAATTGAAGCACTTATAATTTTGTGCAGTGTAGAAATCAACATCGTATTGTTTGTGTGTATTTAACCAAGCACAAGGTTTTTGAACCTTTGCGTTGCACAGCAGGAAAGCCAGCTGTTTTACAGCGCGCGCGCATCCTGTGCTCAACACATCCAGCGTGGTGAGTAGCTGCGAACTCACTCTCCCTCACTCATTGAGTGAGTCGAACGGAATTACTCAATTCAATTGAGAGTTGTAGTGAGTGCAAACGAATGCTAACGAGTTTAACAATAAACTGAAACTGAAACTGAACTGAAACTGAAACTTGACAAAACTGCCATACAACTTTAAAGAAGAAGTTTGCTAAAAAACAATTGGGGTCAGGCCAGGGCTTACATTGGGGAGTTGGCGTCCCAAATTGCTGACCCAGCTTAACAGTTCCCTAAGCCATGTTCAAAATTGGAGGCGACTCTCAAGCTTTATCTACCGATTTCTAAAGAGAAGACAACATGCAACAATAATGCTGGGGAAGTCATTAAAGAAAACGGCATAAACTGGCGGCAATTGTCAACACAAACAATAACAATAGCAAAAAGGAACGAAATACAGCATCAACAACAACAACAACAACAACAACAACAACAAGTATAATGGGGCATCTTTAACGGAAATTGCGTATACGCCATAAGCGCCCACGTGTATCCTGCGATGATGATAGACAAGAACAAATGCTTGTTGCTTTTCTTTCGTTTCCTGCGAGTGCTAACAAAAAAAGGAAAAGAAAAATAGGAGGGAAATAGTCAAATGGCTTAATAAACGTATTGCCCTAAGAATGGGACTCGGGGTATCAACATGCTTTATTGCGGCACAGAACGAGACCCAAAAGGGCAATAGCTGGAGAAGGGCAGGCAATAATCAGCGATGGTAAATAATGGGATGGGATGGGATGGGCAGACCGGGGCAGCGAAGGGAAACGCAGTCTCTTGTTAAGCCTGATTAAGTAAAGTGTTTTTCCACACATCAGGCGCAGCAATAAATGCAGCAGCAGCAGCAGTAGCTTCTCTCAGGGTCTGGCCAGGACGTTCCCTGACATTTTCTGACATTCAACCTTGTATATTGCCAAATGTGGTCCTTCAATTTTTGAGCCTACAATGTTGAGCCTGTGAAAATAACATAAAAAAAAAAAAAAACTTAAAACGCAGAGAAAATAACAACAACAAAAACAAATGTTTGTAGCATAACTCTGTCAATGCATTTGAGGGCCGTTTGGTTTCAGTTCAGACACCAGCCATTCCCAATTTGCTCAGCTCAGTGTACACAGGCGGCAAGGACGAGTGAACCACCCACCCAACCGCCAACCACTCGTCCAACTCGCCAACACACCCACTCTCTCGGGCACATTTGAGCGGATACGAAGCTGGCAACTGCTGGCAACGGGCGGCGGTCGCGGTTTGGCAACAAGGACCTACATTCAGTCGTTTTGTATTCGTCGCTGGCAACTGTTCGTACACTCGGCTCCTGTTATCGTATGTGTGCGTGTGTGTGTGTGTGTGTGTGTGAGTGTGTGTGCCAGTTAGCGCGAACCGCATACCTCAAAAGCGAACTGGCTGTCCAGCATTTGCAGCAGTGCTCCTTCAGACACGCAACCGTTAACATCTCGCGGTTTCCAAACAAACCAATAAAAATTAAAGAAGAAGAGCCATGGAACGGCACTACGGAAACGACTACGCGTAGTGTTCAAACTTGTGATTGAGTAGGTGTAAGACGAACTTTCTTTCCATGTGTGTGTGTGTGTGAAGTTGCAGTTTTAGTTAGTTTGGTGTTAACCCAAATGCAGCATAAACCCAATTAGCTTGTCTTGGCCTCATTGCCTGTAAGCGATTTGTCAAACAACGCTGGTTGTTGTTGCAATTGTCCCCGTTGTTGGTGGTGTCGTTGCCGCTGTGACCCAATGGACCATTGAAAGTGCGGTCAGGCAGGATGTCAGTGCCACACAAGCACAATTAAATTCGTAGCGCTTTTTACGCCTCACATTCAGCTTCCCATTCTGGCACATTGATTTTCGGTTAATGGGTCTGTTGTCGCCAGTACGTCTGTCAGGGCCAACAGTTGGCACACACACACCCCCCCAAAAATAAATGGTAAGAAAATAGGCAAAAAAAAAAAAAACTAGTTATAATAGAAACATTCTTATAAATGGTTGTTCGGCCTCCGTTTGTTCTGCTTGTCGAAGAATGTTTTGTGCCTTTGGCACTTCTGCCTAATGGAATTTTTATTATTTTTGGGCAAAACAGTTGTTTTTATTTGGTCACTTGTCGAATTTGCTTCGTGCTTTTGGCACGCCTCTTTTGAGTTCAATGTGAACAGCAAAAAAAAAAATAGAAAAAAATAAATGAAAATTCACAGAAGCACAGAAAAAAATTGAATAAATAATGAAAATTCAATTAGTTAATAACAGATGTCGCCTGCGCATGTGTGAATGTTTGGCCATGTCCCTGTCCCTGAGCCAGCTCTGAGCAGCGACAGTTTGTCAGCCTCCACATTTGCCTCTTGTTTTCGGCGTTAGCGTTCAATGCTACCGCCACCAACGGTACGCCTTCTGTCCATGCTGTCCAGGGCACCCAACGTTTGGCCTTATCTAAAATATGCACACGAGTCCTTGAGGGACTCGCAGAGTTTTCGTAATGCCATCCCAAGGCAACCGTAAGCGCCGAACAACCGAACCAAGCTGGCGAACAGCCGACAACAACAACAACAAATAAAACAGCAACAACCACAACACTAACAACAATTATAACAACAACTATAACAGGTATATATATATATATATATATATATATATATATATGTATGTGTGCAGCTACAAATATTTTGCGAACTGCATATCAACCTTGGGAAGCGCTAAAATTGCCAGTATTGTGCAACAACAAACTACTCACACACACACACACACACATGCACATTGTTGTGCACACAAGTTAATTGAATGTTGCTTAATTCGGCACAGCCACGATAATATCAACATATCCTCGAACCCCAACTAACAACAACAACAACAACAAACATCAACTCCGAAAACGAAACGAAAAAAAATACAAATAGGAATTATTTTTAATGTCAGCAGAATGCGAAGTGACGCCAATTTTATAGACTTTTTTGTAAGAATGACCCCAATATAAGCAGCAAACAGTAGCAACAATCGGAACGAACATCAAAATTGCCCAGACACCGAAATCCAGACACCATTAAAATCAGCCAGATTGCTTGAAATATATATAATGGCATCCAGTGGCAAGATTCGCAAGCGCAAGCATCGAAATCATACAGCTGGCGACATGGTGGCGACCACAGCAAGGACTACGCCGACCACAACCACAGCAAGATTAACCACCAACAGCAGCAGCAGCAGCAGTGGCACAGTTAGAGAGGCAACGCCAACAGCAGATCCTAGCGAGGCTTGGCCCATGTCGGATCAGAATGAAATAATGGAGGATGTAGCCAACCGCACAAATAATTTCACGCATAATCTCGACGATTTGCAAAAACTCTTGAATTTCAATGAGAGCAACATCAGCAACATCAGCAGCAACAGCAGCAGCAGCAGCAACAGCAGCAGCAGCAGTAACTCGAGCACATCGAGTGCTATTAAATTGAGTAACGGCCCCATTACGGAATCACTTTTAGGCACCATTTTGACCACGGCAACAGCGACTGTGGCACCCGCCGCTAGCTCCTTGTTGTCAAGCTTTACGGCTACAACAACATCGCCGACATCTTCGCAGTTGGCTTTAGTGTCCACGCATCAGGCACTTGCAATGGGGCACAACGGTGGCATTGCACTGGCGGATGCCACCTCATCCACCTACTATGCCAGCTTGCTGGGCATGTCACCGGCAACCACGAGCCTGATATCGTCCGTGTCCACGACCAAATCCTACAATGATAGCAATTTACGCTGGGAGCAACTAGATGGCAATGTAGACTTTGGCTTTGATCCGACCTATCGTCATTCGCTGGCCATGTCCATTGTCTATTGTGTCGCCTACATTGCGGTGTTCCTCATCGGTCTCATCGGCAACAGCTTTGTGATTGCCGTCGTTCTCCGTGCTCCTCGTATGCGCACCGTGACCAACTATTTTATTGTCAACCTCGCCATTGCCGACATTTTGGTGATTGTTTTCTGTCTGCCAGCCACGCTCATTGGAAACATCTTTGTCCGTAAGTAGAATAAGTTTTTTATTTATTTATTTATTTTACTACGGCAGTTTTAACAATTGCTTTGAAGTCAACTTAAAACCGTACTTAAAATTTTTTTACTACATGTTTGTTTTTTTTTAAATTGTTTGTCATACCAAGAAATGTATAGCAATATCTGACTTTTATTCACGTTTTAGAAATTGACTACACATTCAAAAAAAATAAATAAATACAACATAATAAAAACCTTGCAAAAAAAAAACTTCAGCTTTAATCAGGTTTCTTGATTCGCCATGCCAAAGTAAAAAATTGTCCTTAACCAAAAATGAGTACGATTTAAAAAATGTTCTGATTTATTCAGGAAAAATAAATTTTCCTCATAAGAAAATTATACTTTGGTAAATAATTCCATTTTGTATCTTCTCTGTTCTTAACTTGATTAAAATGTTGAGTTTTATCCTTTGTAATTTTAATACACGTAATTAATAAATGTATGTTTAAGACAAAAGTTGTAATGAAAACAAACAATTGATAAATTGAGAAAACGTACGGTTTATTGTTGTTCTATTATCTGAAGCCTTACATATATTCATACGATTTCTGTGGCTTAACTGTATTTGGCAGCAGATTTATGGACTGCTCATTAGCACTCCTGTCGAGCAAGTATCGCGCTTATTTCTCCATTTCTTTGTTCCGTTTTGTGAGCTTCGCATATTAACTGGATTTATGTTTCGCAATTAATCGACACTTGGATTAGGCCCGGCCAACGACACGTTGCATATGGCAAGCAATTTGTCCACTGGGAGTAACTGGGAGATTATACCTAATAGCTACTTTAATACAGGCAGGCCGTGCTAAAATGCTGAAATCAACAAAATGCTCTGAAATATTATCGTGAATTATCATCAGTTTAATGCAGTGCTTGGAAAACACTCGGTTCGCTTCTCATACTGAATTTTCCAGTGAAATTAGCATTGCTTTTATAACCTTGGTGTATAATTTATCAATGGGGCACGGCAGGAAGGAAGTGGCTACGACTATGATGAGTTCAGCAAACCATATCCGCATCCGTCTGAGTGCAATCTAGCTAAAAACTTTTCCATGTCGCTTGTCAATGAAGCGAATTATATTACTTTATATAAGTAAAAAAAACCACTTGCTTCCTTAATGGTTTTTTTTTTATGAAACCTTTGTACCAAAATCCTGGTCAGTGAGGTGAAAACCCTCAATCAAAGTGAGAAAAAAAATAGCGAATGACATTGTGAAAATGCGACAATATTAATGATTTATGTGGTTACATTAATAAACATTCATAAAAACTATACTCATTTATTTTTGTATAAATTTACTGGGTTATGCAACGAATTAAGAGACTGATATATATTTTGTTCTTAAAAAATAATAATATTAAACTTGTGTGTTATAATTAAATCAATTTAATTTTTCTACCCTTTGCCTCTATTCCTTTTGTTATTAAATAAAGTGCTTTAATAACCCGATTTAGTAGCCTCAATGACCGTAATCCAAATAAATGTCCTAGTATCACATTATACTCGTATTTAATGAAAGGCCACTTCTTACAATCTTGGCCACATTGGCTTTTGGCCCCAATAAACGAGGTTACGCATAATTGTGAGGGTTTAATTTTAATAAATTTACATCACCTTGTAAGTATCTGTCGTACAACTTGCCGTGTGTGTGTTTCAGAGTGTGTGTGTGTGTGTGTGTGAACTGTCAACTGGGTAAATCCACTGTCACAGGGCCTGCTCCTGACTGAGGAATCGCATGCAAATTCAAATCGGGCGCCCAGCGACGACATGAAAAAATGATCAAAATCCTTCAGAAATCAAACGCTGATTGCAATGCATGACATGTCAGGGCAGGTCAGACCCAGTTCTAGACCCAATCCCCTTCCAAGCCCCAACCTCGTAGCTACCCCAACATACAGCTGAATATAGCTGGCCGCATTTAGGCTCGCTGTTGGCGCCAACGTTTGCCAATTATATGCGCTGTGCCTTAGAAATGTTCTTGTATTTTTTTTTATTTTTTTTTGTTGTTTTTTTGTTGCCATACAAAGAGCAAACAGAAGACACACAGTATAAAGAATTGCACTGAAGTGTTGCTCAGGTTGCACAGCGGGGCGCTCAGGTCGCCGGGGGTTGGGGGTTGAGGCTGTTTTTCTTGTGGTAAGCGAAATGAAACGAATGGCAAAAGAAAGAAAAAAAAACAACATGAAAAACGAATCAAGCGTCCAGGTGGAAAACTGAATGAGCAGACTGCAGTGTGTGTGTGTGTTTGGGTGTGCGTGTGTTGGAGTGTGTGAGTTTTTTGTTGGAGTGGTATATCAGTGCGCACTCGCGCTGTCTCTGAGGCAGGCGCTCTCTCACTCTCCTTCTCTCACTCTCTGTTGCATTGTTGGTGCTGCTTTTAAGGGTGGCCTGAAGGATCATCGACACAAAACTGACCTAATTTCACAAATTTAACATAGGCGCAGGGTGCGGCGGGCTAGTCAGCCCTTAGTGGGTCACTATTTGAGTGTTTGCCTGTATGTGTGTGTCTCTCTATGTATGTGTGTGTGTGTGTGTGTGTGTGTGAGGGGTGAGCAATTCAGACCCAGACCCAGACCCACAACAAGACGCAGATGCATAGGTCCAAGTAGAAGCAACAAGAACAATAATAAATAGTGACAGCCCTTGGGCCATTATTGAATGCTGGCATTTTGACTTGTGGGCGACAACATGCTGTGTGCTTCTCCCCAAGTTAACAAAAATGGCCCAAAGGTCTTTAAAGCCAAATGCCTGCAGCTACTGCAACAGCGGAAAAACGTTTAACTGGAGTTATTTGTGAGTTGGCATTATGTTTTGAGTTATTTGTACCACGGGTAATAAATATTTATATATATAAATATATGTATATATATGTACTTACTGTAAATACAGTTAGTTGCTGGTGTTATAGGTGCTGTCATTATCTAAGCACACACCTTCGGAACTTTTGAAATTGCAATGGAAAGTAGTTTTGCATTCAAGGACCTTTCTCTTTGCGGCTGGATGAATTGACCTAAATATTTTGCTCGACAACCTAATAGTCAGGGTTATACACACGGACAGCGACTCAATGTGTGTGTGTGTGTGTGTGTGTGTGTGCTTGATGTGTTTGTTTTTACCTGGGCTGGGCATGTGGCGGCTCCTCGACTGCGACTTCAGCCTTTATTTATGTGTGTGTGTTTGGAAAACCAATAAAATGCGAAATGAATTGATTTGCCGAGCAAAGCGATGCCACCTTGAGACACGGGGTTGCATGTCCTTCCTTGCCTGCTTGGCCTGCTTTGCCTGCCTCCTCCCCCACCCATGCAATGTGGCGTACTTTCTAATTGGATTTTTATCGCATTTTACAGCTCCGCAAACATTCTCATTATCGCTCCCAAATCGTTATCATTAAGATCTTTGACTGAATTCGCATTGTGGAATCGTGTCACGTATTTTAAAGCCACATTTGTCTTTTATTGAAAGTGGATTTGATTTGCCTTCGACAAATGAATTTAAAGAAAATGCTTTTGGTAGTCAAAAATTCATTAAGCTTACAAAATTACTAATTACTTTTCGAATTTTGTTGATTAAATTCCAGTCGATTAAAAAATAAACACTACATTTATTTTTAATTGTTTACTATATATTAATTTTTTAACTAAAAATATGTTTTGTAGTTTTATTTTTAAGGTAATATTCGTATCGAGCTGAAAACTAAAAGAAAATAACTTGAGTGCTTATAATGAAATACCTTTCTCTACGTAATCTAGCCCATAATTTGAAATATTTCTGAACATAAACATAATTAGCTTGCAGAACGTTTTGGAACTCTTACAGAACATTTTAGGAATTGCAAAAACAAACGTGAAATAATAATTTGGTATTTGGTATTCTGTAACCGCATAGCCATATTATAATAAATTCTTAAGTAAAATTGATTTGAGTACAAAAATTGCCTGATTATTTATATTTAGTAATATTCCCATTTTTTTTCCTGAACAGTATGCGTAGCACGACTTCAGACCATTCCTGCAGCTGCTGTTTGTTTTTTTTTCTGATGAAGTCGTTTTTCTTCAATTGGCGATTTACCGAAGGTATTTTAATTTTGCTGCTACGTGCCACAAGCAGCATTTAACATTTTCCTCTTAGCTGCTACGCATGATTTCCAAGTGTTGCGGTTGTGGCTTTTTCAATTCAAGTTAGCACAGTGCCACGCGGAGGGAACGTGACGCAGCAGCAGAGCTGATAAACATAACAATAAAGCATTTTGCATAACTGTTATGCTCTAAGTATTATCCATAGATATTTACGCCTATTTCAATCGAACCCTCGTCCAGACGCATCAAACCCGCCAGATTTGCTCCACCCCATTATTTCATTACATTTATGTCCCTAATCTATGGACTTTTTTTATGCCACAGGCTGCTATCTTCGCTCTCCCAAAGAAACGCAAACAATGCAAATCCAAATCCCATCAACTTCGCCCAAGAGGCGGAAAACAGTTTGCGTGAAGTTTGCCTTGACTTTGCCTGAAATGTATGCAAAGACTTCAATTGATGTGATGGCAAACATGAAATACACTTTTATGATTTTGAACGAAAATATAAATTGGTACTCAATTTACAATTTTAAAAGAAAAATCATTTTGGATGATATTTATTAATTAGATTTGATTAAAATTGAAATAAAGTGTTTCTTTGACATTTTGTTCTTTTATGATAATGCTTGACTTATATTCGGAGTTGCCTTAATCTTCAAAGGGTTCCACATTTCAGCGCATTATTGACATACTCTAAGTAAGGGTAAAATTGAGAAGAGCTGTTTGAAATATTATAGCGAGGTCGAAGGGCATATTGAAAGGTTATGCTGATATGTGGCAAATATCGATATTTCTTATCTGCAGTAATCTGTTGGAAATGCGCGCAAGTTAATTCAAATTGATATTAAATTTAAACTCAAGTTTTTATCAGCATATGTTCAAGAAGTGAGCGGCTGTATTAATAATTTACTGGCTCGTTCACTCTAAATTGTCAACTTTTCAATTTCTTGTCAAACAATTTTTCAGTTGACAAAAATAACTTTTTTGCCAACGCTAGAGAAAACAAAACTTTTAATATTAATAGCTTGTAATGTGTAATTTATTTGATATCTGATGCTTTCATTGACTGTGGCAGACTGAGCAAAAAATATATATTAAAGATGAATTTAAGCAACTGTCCAGCTCTGTCAACTGTGTCCAGATGTGTCCCGACGTGGGGTGTCGCGAGTGTGTTGCCCCAAAAGAGTTCAGTTTCTGTTTATCTACGCACAAGGCACCAAATACAAATAATAATAATAATAATATTTGTATGTCTATATACAGATTCGTATTAAATTTAGTTTTTATTGGCAAACTCGTACGTATGCATAATAAAAAGCGACAGCAAAAACGAGATTAGACAGGCGAACGAGACAGGAAATTAGCAGTCACATCTGTTGTAAGGATAAATGCACAGGATGCGTCTCTGATCCTGTCATATGTGCAGTTTACTGTGATTTTGTAGAAGTCGTTGAACATTGAACTCTTTGTGCGGTTTTAACGATGTAATTCATTATTTCCAGTTGCTATTGCAATTAGTCTAAATTAATCTTTTAATTGTTCATCATTCGATTTGCCATGCCACCTAATTTTATACTCATTTTGCACTGTCATCAACCTTGATGACAGCATGTGGCAAAGAGTCAAAATCAAAGGCCACGGCCACGGCCACGTCCCCGCCTCTGTCTCTGTCTCTTCCTCCTCTGACTCTCAAGTATTTTACAGCCTTTTGTGTCTGACTTAGATATCTGCTGGTGGCATAGAATTCATAACACAGTAATGGAGCTGCAACTAAACACTTGGAAAAAGTAACATTTTTGCAAAATGCTTACTTGAAAATCGATTACATGCCTGGCTGCCTACATTTTAGGTTTTCTTTGTCATTTGAAATATTTTTTTCTAAGGAGCAGCTATAACTTTTTAGATAAGTTTTCTATTTAATCTTTTGACTGTTTAAATGGGAATATTTAACTCAGAATTAGATTTATAATGCACAATTTTGGGTTGGGCAATTATATGAATGATTACATTTTTTCAGATCTAATAATTAAATATGAATGATTATAAGTTTTCAGATATATTTATCATTTATATAAAAGTCCAATTGTGCAGTATAAATCTAATTTAATTATTAAAAATTTTTGCTGCAAGATTTTTTCTTTAGTTTGCAAACTTTATAAAATTTATTCGCTTCGCATCGGGCTAAAGATGTACGTGTTGACCCTGTTATTTGTTCAGTGTAGTTGAAACAATGTTGATAGTTGAGAATGTGAGTGTATAGTATAGATATATAGACAGCAAATCAAGCTTTCCATCTTCCATCAAATAGAATAAAGAGAATACAAATTAACTTGCGCAAGCTGCGGGCGGGCAAACAATGTCAACAATGTCGCAGAACGACAACCGGGCACCACGGTGGCTTCGTGTGGTTGCTTCTTGTGACTGGTGGCAATCTGAGACTTGTCACCAAATTATGAATGATATGCAGCACATAAATCACAGTCAGCAAACAACGATGTCGACGACATAAACGTGGACGTGGGCAAAAAAGCATTCAACGCTAACCAGGACCGACCGCAAACAGGACAACAAACAACCAAAGACAACGACAACGACAACGACTAGTCGACAATTTAGTCTAGTCGTGGAGTAAAGACATGACCGAGAATTACTCAGCATAATTTTTGCATTGTTTATGCACTAAATAAAAATACTTTTTGTATCTATGTTTTTTCTTTCTCCTTCGTTTTTAGCCTGGATGCTTGGCTGGCTGATGTGCAAGTTTGTGCCCTATATACAGGGTGTGTCCGTGGCAGCATCGGTTTACAGCTTAATTGCCGTCTCCCTGGACAGGTAAGTGCAACGAAAATGAGTATATTTGTCTTTTTACGTGGCTATGAACTTTTATTGTGGGCTCGGATACAGGATTGGGTTGGGATGGGATTGGGATAGGGCTAGAGGTAAGGGGTTCGGGGTTAGGGGTTGTGGGTGTCAGGTGGTGCTTCTAATGATGCACGAGAACTGCGGGAGCAGCATGATGCACAGGGACCAGTGGCACGATGGGCTTCACAGCATGCACAGAATGCACAGCGACCAAGGGTTTGGCGACAATTGGATGAACGACCTTAACGGCTGGAGGATGATGCACCACATGGCTACGGGAAAACAAAATTATTAATGTGCAATCAACTTTAGAGACTGTCAGGCCACTTACGAGTGGACCGCGTGGGCGCCATGATGAATGACGGGTGTGTGCACCACTGCTGGATGGGCAGCAACCACGGGGGCATGGTGCACGACGGGAACAGCTACAACGCCGGGATTGGCATAGACCTGAGCAGCGGCAAAGGCGGCGAGCACAAACAACTGGTGGATGAAGTGGAAGAAGACTATTAACTGGAACAGCAGCAGATGGCATCCACCTAGGCAATACTCACAACTTTGAACATTTTGTAGTTTTTGATTTTTGTATCTGGTGCGTTTCCAAGTTTGTTTGTTTAGTGCTTAGCAAATGATTTGCAACTGTTGTCAAATGTCGCATCGATCTGGGCTTATATAGGAGTCGATTAGCAAAAACTAGCTGACCGCTGGCTGGGATGCAGTTAATTGCAAAAGTGAACGCCGTGAAGCTCAATGCAAGCCGGCTGGAGGAAAACTGGTAACTGACTGACTATTTGCCGTCGACGTTGAGTCGGCGTTTTAGCCTCAGCCAGTCTCAAGATCAAGTTCATAGCTCGCCTTGTCCGTATTTGGCATTAGGCGGCGCATTTATGTTATTCTAGAATGTGTATTAACCTTGGGATGACGTCGCTTTGCGTAGCTATGCCCAAGTTTCGCCTTGTGTTTCCTGTTCCATAGGCAAAATAGCAAAAAAAAAAAAATAAATAAATATACATAAAATAAATAAGTCACGAGTGAGTGACAGATTATTTGGCAAGTCATGCCCATAAAATCATAAATCCTGCGTTCAGTTGATTTATCAAGTGGTTGTAAAACGTTTTGACAACCATGACGTGTGCAGAGTCCACGCAGGACACACAGGACGCAGGATAGCAGGGTAGTAATAAGAGTCGCTGCTTTATGTTCAGCGCATACATTTATATCAATTTCTCAGAGACAGCAGTAGCCAATGGCTGTTGCCGCTGTTCTTGTCATTATTCAGCGCCAATGGTGAAGTGCGTCGAGCGGATAGGTGGTGGGGTGTGTCACTGCTGGCCAGATACTACATCGTTTGATCATTTGGTCACTAGCATAAAAAGCCTCAAACTGTCGCAAACCATGTACATGTCCATGTTAAGCTCTTTAACTTGATTCGTTTTTACGAGCACTCGTAAAGTGATTCCAAATTTAAGATTTATTATCTGAAACATGAACTTAAATCAGCACGCAAAGTCCTGGCTGTAAGGCTGGGCATCACTCTCTGCTTATCACTTGCTTAGCCAACGGCATTTAATTAGGGCTCTTAGTTTTATGTGTATATGCATCAAACAGCTCCAAGCGGCCCACCGCCTTCCTTATTTGCCCATATAAATA
Source organism: Drosophila dives (assembly GCA_035042365.1). Lineage (NCBI taxonomy): Eukaryota > Metazoa > Arthropoda > Insecta > Diptera > Drosophilidae > Drosophila > Drosophila dives. The sequence goes on from JAWNLJ010000442.1 coordinate 4,956,032, forward strand.
TTATCACAAAAGCCGGAGATAAACCACTTCGATGCTGGTGAATATGGAGTGTGTATGCCTGTGTGTGTGTGTGTGTGTGTGTGTGTGGGTGTTTCTATAATACCACCTACTTGTGGTATTAATGGCAATGACTGTTTGACTTTTGTGTCGGAAATATCTTTGCGTACAAAAGTTGTATAAATGTCAACAGTGCGTATGAGTTACCGCCATTTCTGTGTCTGCTTCTTCTTCTTAGCTTGTTTATAGGCTGGATGAACAGGCCATTAAATCAGCCCCAAACTGAAAGCAGGGCCTGCCCAATTCTTAAACAGTTGACAGTTCTTTATGTAAATTACTTTAGGCAAATATATTTTGGAGAAAAGTTTGCCTTCAGACAGCGCTCCAGAACGATAAGTGTCAGCTTCCGTTGGCCATTAGTCAGGCCATATCAACAGAGACTCAGCCTCCCTAAAACAAAAAATAAAAAAAAAAAACATATTCGTAAGAGCCGCCCGAAATATGAGTTGACCTCCAAACAAAATTCTGTAGACAAATTATGTTAATGCAGTTTATTGCTATTGCATACTTATTTGTATACTCGAGAAGGCCAATAATAAAGTGCTCTTATCTTCAAACAATAACCAATTTAAAATTGCTTGCACGCACTTTGCTAAAGTTTGGCTATTTTATTATTTGACACAAAATGAGCAGAGTTTTGATAGCTTCATTCATAATCAGAATAAATTGGCAGATAATTTGACAACAAATTTGTGGATAACAAATTCAAATTAAAACACAATTAAATTTCGATAGCAGAAATGCCATCTTTAAAACTTAATATTATTTTCGAAATTCGAAATTCCATTTTTTGTGCACATTTTTTTTTTTGAGTGTGCACTCATTACACATATAGAAATATACACTTTGACTATATGATATTGGTTGTGGCTTGCAGCGGCTATTTGAAAATTTTTCTTGCCAACCCCTAATGAAATTACCGTTGTGTCTTGTTATCAGCAAGGCTCATACAGACGACACAAAGTGGCTAAAAATAATGCAATGTTGTCTCCATTATTATGGCTTATGAACTGGAGCTGATGCTTTGGCCACAATTATGATTATGTTTTCTTATTTTTCTTTATATTTTTGCTAGTTGTTTGTTGTTTTTTTTTTTTTTTTTTGGTAAGGCTATTGAACGGGGAACGATAATAAGTAGCTTGCACTAAGCCAAAATGAAAACTTGGCAAACGTCTTCATAGCATCTCCCTCGTCCCACTATTTTATTGGTAGTTGTTGGTGCTCTTATTCAAATTTCGTCTCATTATGGCTGGGGCTTGTACAAAATGGGCACCTTTGGGGGGAAGGAGCACATGTTAGCCGTTGAGAGAAGTTCAATAGACTGGCGCGTGTGGGAGATTGAAAGGGGAGCAGTCAGCAAAAAAAAAGGCTTAATGATGACGGGAATTCTGCGTGTGGGAATTAATCAGCTTACATATTTGCATGGCTTGACTTTTTTAAAACGGTGTCGTCATCGTCATAGTCGTGATTGCCATTATCCTCACTTGACGAGGCAGCGACATCTCAGCGGCAGCATCAGCATCAGCAGCTGTTCAAAAATTCTTTGTTGCAATTTCTTGCAGGTTCATTGCCATCTGGTGGCCACTGAAGCAGATGACGAAGCGACGTGCACGCATCATGATAATTGGGATATGGGTAATTGCACTGGTCACCACCATACCATGGCTGCTCTTTTTCGATCTGGTCCCAGCCGAGGAAGTCTTCTCCGATGCGCTCATCTCCACCTATACACAGCCGCAGTATTTGTGCCAGGAGGTCTGGCCACCGGGCACCGATGGCAATTTGTATTTTCTGCTGGCTAATTTGGTTGCCTGCTATTTGCTGCCCATGTCGTTGATAACGTTATGCTATGTGCTCATCTGGATTAAGGTCTCAACCCGCAGCATTCCCGGCGAGATGTCCAAGGATGCACAAATGGACCGTATGCAGCAGAAGAGCAAGGTGAAGGTCATCAAAATGCTTGTGGCAGTTGTCATTTTGTTTGTCGTCTCCTGGATGCCGCTCTACGTGATCTTCGCACGCATCAAATTCGGCTCGGACATATCGCAGGAGGAGTTCGAGATACTTAAGAAATTGATGCCAGTGGCCCAATGGCTCGGCTCCTCCAACAGCTGCATCAATCCCATTCTCTACTCCGTCAACAAGAAATATCGCCGGGGTTTTACGGCCATCATCCAATCGCGCAGCTGCTGCGGTCGTCTCAGGTGGGTGTCGAGTGATTTATTTGATCTCATTCTTTAATTAAAAGATGATTTTTTTGGGGTAACATTTCCTTGTAATATTTTCCTTAAAAATTAATTACTCTACAAAAGTAAAGTGTAACTTAAACTGGCAATTAAATTATATTTGAAATCAACTGTTGAATTAAAGAAACATTTTCTCAAACTAGTCTAAATTAGTTAGGTTTTAAATTATTAAAAAATTAGATTCAAAAATATATTTATGAATGTTGCAACTATTTTTACTATTATTTTTAAGTTTATTTTGATAAACTAGCTTAATTCAAAATTACTAACACAAGTTGCGATAAGCTCTTGTGAAAAGACAGCAATTTAAATTGCCAAAAATTTACCATTTATCCTTTATTTTATTCGTGCTGCAGATACTATGACAACGTGGCCATTGCCTCGTCGACCACCAGCACTAGGAAGTCGTCGCACTATCATCAAAATAGCTCCCGCAAGAGTCCAAGCAGCCCGGGACTGCGGAAGACCAATGCCGTCTCTTATATTTATGAGCACAACTCGTTCCGTCGCCCTAATATGATGATGAAGCAGGACAGCAATCTGTCGCAGCACATGCTGCTGAAGCAGGACTCGCATGGATCGCGTCAGTTTCTCATTAAGCAGGAGAGCTCCTGCAGCGATGCCTCCGGCACACGACGTCTTTTGTGCCAGCAGGACAGCAATGGCAGCAAGGTTTCGTTGTCGAAACAGGACTCGATTGTCTCCTACATGGAAGCACGCCGAGTGGCGGCATTGAGTGCTCAGGATCGCTCCGTCGACTCCATAGTTACCCAGCAGGATACCATTTCCATTGAGTCGCGTCGAGGTGCACCAACAGCAACTCCCGCATCGTTGCTCGACAAGCGACAGAAGTTTGTCAAACAGGATTCGGTCATCTCGTTTGTGGATCAGCGACCCGAGCCGCGCCGCCATCAGCTGGTAAAACAGGACTCCATCATCTCGTTTGCTGATCAACGGCGAGGCCTGCTCCACAAGCAAGACTCCCTGATCAACAATCGCTCCAGCGATGCCCCCACTCATCATGTGTCCATACTAAAGAAAACCGACTCCCAGCTGAGCTATGGCAGCTCCTCCCCCCGCCGCAATGCGGAGCTGTATGATTAATCAGAGCTAAAGTGGAAAAGTGCATAAATATTTATAAACTAATCACATACAATAAATACATAAATACTCGTATATAAACTGCCTACACAAAACACAAAAAATCTAAGCAGATATATGTAATCAGATATATTAACACTGGTGGAAGAGCAGGGAGCAGGCAGAGGAGGGAAATTGTTAGAGCCGTCGGAAATGCTGCAAGTTCAGAACTTGGCTGGAACGTGCATATCCGCATATCCATTGTAATTTGAGAAGGACCTGGATGGAGGCGTGACCAACTTGGCAAACAGAACAAGTTAATATAGAATACAAGAAAGAACAATTTATTTCGGCGTGCCGAAGACTAAATACCCTTGCAGACATAAAGCAAATTGTTGATATATTTCAATGTTTCATTAATATAATATAATAGTTTGAAATATTAAAAAAACCGAATGAGTTTGATTGAGAAATCATGACAAATTCAGACATTGCTTGACGATGTTATTGCCCTTGCATCGGAATCATAACCAGGAAGGGCGCGAATATGAATTAGTGCTTTTAGCGTTAAACGTAAACGAATCATGACAAATTCAGACAACTTGACATTGCTTGACGATGTTATTGCCTTTGGATCGGAATCTTAACCAGGAAGGGCGCGAATATAAATTAGTGCTTTTAGCGTTAAACGTTTGTTTTTTGTGAACAAGTTGTATATTTTGGGATGAGAAATGTCGCTGTATAGACATTTACATATCCTGACAATACTTTAAAATCGTCTGCAAGAGTATATATTAACTGATTTGCTTAGTCAGGCAAACAAATTACTCAAGATGACAAATTTGATTGCACGTAAATCAAACCAGGTCATTGAATGATTAATATGTGTTATAATATGATTACACACGGGAAAACACAGCAGTACAATAGTAAACAACTAAATATAATCTTGACTATACTATGGTGTAATCACTACGTAATATTATGCAATTTTAAGATTGTTTGTACTCAACATTTGCTAAATCTAAAATAAATCACAGCTTGCTATGAAAACCTAACTTGAGTGTTGAGCGAGGAAGAGCAAATTTTTACAAGCAACACAGCAGCTCGAAATAAATGGGCCAAGCTGAAACATTTTCTACGAAAGCGGAAAGAGTGAAACGCGTTCTTACAAAAAAAAAAAAAACAAAACAAATAATAATATTAAATAAAACGCGAAGGAATGTCCAGTATCAAAGAAAACAAATTTGAGAAACACCGAGGTCTAAAGTAACGTACCTACTAAATTTTTGTATGAAAAATTCTTACAATTTATATACATATATAATATATATAATATATATTTGTATTGATTTTGGAATAAGCAATATATGTAATACACAACGTTTGTATTACATTTATCAAACAAACAATAATCAATTTTATTAGAGTTTTACACAAAATAAAAAATGAAACCAAAAATCCAAAACGAAGCAACACAAATCGAATTGAGGAAATAACACATTACACATATAGGATTTAAGAAAACGAATAGTTTTGGAAAACTGTTAAGTAAAAATTGCAAAGCGCACAAAGCAGTAACAGTCGACCATGGAAAGGTTTACGGGGAAGCAGATGAAATCATAATGATGTATTTAATTTTGGTTTATTGTTGGTTCAGATAACAATGAACAAGATGATTAAAAAGGTGGAGGAGAAGGTGGAACAAGCTGTGGAGCAATCGCACTAAAACGTATCACTAATAAAAACAATAATCGAAACATTATTCAACACCAACTCTAAAGGATAACAATTTAAATAACAATTGACTAAAAAATAAGCTACATATATATATATACATTTATATATACATACTTACAATATGAGTAACTATGGAACTACAACATATACATTTAACGAAAACTATGCAATTTTATTGTTAGCCAAAATTTTATAAAAGTCAAGTAATAAATGTAAACGAATCGAACATTTGTCTGTATACAAAAGAAAATATACAAATATATATATATATATATATATATATATATTCGCGGGCATTAGGCGCTGTTTTATGGCACGCTTTTACAAGGCTAAAATTAAAAAAATCCATTTATTTTAATCAATAAACATTGATTCCATCTCAAGTTGGCCAGCTTCAAGCTTCAATAAAACCAAGATTCAATGAAATTAAAACAAATCCACAGCGCCTAGTGCATGGCTAAAAACTACGAAAAAATATATAAAGAAAATATCAATATCAATAATATATTATAAATATATATATTATATATTATATACTTGCAGTATAACATATATACTAATTTAAAAAAGAACATAAAATGAAAAGTAACAAAATATTTTAGTAACTTATGAAGTATTTTTTAATGTTCGTAAATTTATAATTTTTTATTATTATCAATTATTTAATTGTTGTAGTTATTAATATATTTATTATTAATAATATTAAAATTATTATTTATTTATTATATTATTATTGACCGCTTCACCAAGTGTATAGCAGATAATATATATTTATTATAAACCATATAGGATGGAATGAGCCTAATAGAAATAGTTTTATTTCAAGGACATCCACAAACGCTTTTTAAAACACTGATAAACTAGAAACATGCAAACATGTAAACTGCAACGATTTGAAAAGAGATATATAAGTAATATTTATCAAAAATATCGAATTAAATTATAAGTTTTTTTGAATTTACATTGAAAAATATTAGAAACTAAAAATTAGTTTTTGTTAAATATTATTGAGTAACAAAAAATTTAAAGTGAACAAAAACCAATAAGTTATCTAGCTATACAATAAGCATATATAACGAACATCAATAAAGTACATTTATATATAAATATATAACAATTTATATGAAATACAACTAACACCAAAGATACACGCATATTAGCAGAAATAAATGTACTAAATAATTAAATTAAAGAGAAAAATACCGTTTCTTTCTTGATTAACTTGCAGGAGAATGAATTCTTTCGAAGATATTTACAGGTCGTCAACTTATTTCTTATTCCGATTTTACAGTGAAAGGTTATTGAATGTAATTTAACTTGTTGCAAAAACCATTAAACATTACATGTTATATATATATATATATATATATTATATACATATAAATAGCTTATGTGGTCAGAAGATACGTAATACTGAGTTTAACTTCAATTTAACCGATGTATTTCGTCAGGAGTTCTGCATCAAGTATACCATGATTAAGATCACAATGAGTATTTTTTTATATCGTTTTACTGTGGATAATAACTTAAATATTCGTGTTTTATGTTTTAGAACATCAGTCGAGGAATCGTCGATAGTGAGGATTTTAAAGTCAACCGAGTCATTGAACGATTACAACGTGTTATAAATTACTACAAATATGTACACACTCAGACCGAAAGTAATTAAATCTAATCTTGACTATACTATACTAATCATTCGGTAGTATTATGCAATTTTTAATATTGTTCGTAATCATCATTTTCTATAATATATACAAATAGAAATTGAATCTTCAATATACTATACTATGGTATAATCATTCGGTAGTATTATGAAATTTTTAATATTGTTCGTAATCATCATTTCCTATAATATATACAAATAGAAATTGAATCTTAACTATACTATTTTATAATCACCTCGTAATAATGTGAAAGTTTTAACAAATCTTTGTTTAAACAATAAGACTTGATTCCATCGCGAGCTAGCATATGGTTTAAAGTTCCCAATTAAACCAATAGTCAACGAAATTAAAAATTTTATATTTAAAATATAAATAAATTAATACATTTTCGTCGATTTTAAACATCAAAAGTAGACAATGAGGTACGCTCCAAGCTTGAACCGCTCGGGAAACACAACTAGCTTACCCTAAGCAGGACGCAGTCTGAAACGATTTAAGGCTGAAAATACTCACCGGTCTACACACAGGACCTGTAGCCTGAGAAGTCTCCCAACTAAACTATGTGTTTGAATAAACAAACTATGTAGGTTTTGTGAAAGGGAGGTAGAATCAAGCTATACAATAAACATATATAACGAACATCAATAAAATAAATGTATGCATAAATATATGAAAATTTGTATGGAATACAACTATCATCAAATATACAGCAGAAATAATTATTTTAAATGATTTCAATACCCTTTCTGCCTCGACTAACTTATAACATATTTTTTCAAAGTTACTTGTAAGGCGTAATCATAATTTTTATTCAGATTTTTGCAAATTTACTTTATTGCAAAAGCAATTTAAATACCATTATGTGGATTGCAAATAACAAAACGAATACTTGAGAGATAAGATTATAAAAAAGTATTTAAGCGTTCGATGCAACCGACAGCGATTTATTTAAAATGAATCGCTGGCTTAATCGTGTCGCTGTTGTAACTGGTGCAAGTTCCGGCATCGGAGAAGCATGTTGCAAAAATCTCGTGGCCAAGGGCATGACAGTCGTGGGAATAGCACGACGTCAAAATCGACTTGAAGATCTGAAGAATTCACTTCCTTCCGATCAGGCTAAACAATTTCATTGGCGTCAGTGTGACGTAAGGGTTGAGCAGCAGGTCATGGATACATTTGCCTGGATTGATAAGACCCTCGGTGGTGCAGATGTTTTGATTAACAATGCGGGAATTGCTCAAAAAACCCTAATTGTGGACGAGGGGAACACCGACCTTCTACGCAACGTAATTGATACTAACATAGTGGGTATTTGCTTGTGCACTCGAGAGGCTTTCCGTTCCATGCAGCGCCGACAGGTAAACGATGGGCACGTGCTTATTATAAACAGTGTATGCAGCCACATCATGCCTAAAATTGGATATAACTTGAATATATATGTACCAACCAAGCAGGCAGGCTTTGCGCTAACCGAAGTGCTTCGCCAGGAATTCCTATTCAAGAAAACCAAGACTAAAATCACAGTGAGTATTTATAATCGGTATACTGAAAAATTTATACTATGTATTTACTTGATATTTTTGTTTTAGAGCATCAGTCCAGGGCTCGTCGATACCGAGATTTTTCAGGCGAGTGGATATCCTAAGCCGACTGGTATGCCATTTCTAAGCTCCGAGGAGGTTGCCGATGTGGTTACCTATTGTATTCAGACACCGCCCAACGTACAAATTCAAGATGTTATTATTAAGCCGATTGGAGAAGTTCTTTAGTCCAAGCAATTTAATTAAATAACTATATATGTACAATTAAATTAGATTTCTTTTGTAAAAGTTATTTGTGTTAAGTTTTAAACAAAAAACCATTTGGATAATCTTCGTCTTCCAAATACCTACCTTAAATATAATTTTAATTTTATTGCTTTTAGTAAAAAGCGAATGTAAGTTATTTGAGATATATTTTTTAACTCAGATAATCAAGCGTTTGAGGAATAGTAATTAGAAACATTGATTAGCTGGTGAACAAGAACATATTAATTTGAATTTTAGGCGTATCGTTTTGGCGGACTCAGTGCGGCAAAAACGCCGAAATACCAAAGGCGATAGTTAAAAACATAGAAAGTTTGTGAGTATTTGCGGGCAATAATCGATAGTCGAAAAATATCGCTTTTGTGCATTACTAACATCGATTACTCATTGCCAGCAGTCGTAGTTCGTGTCGGGTATTGTTTTTATTTTTAATAATTTATAACGTTCCATCTGTTAATCTCTTAATTGGTCATTGTTTAATATATATTGCAACGAAAAGCATAAGTTTTTCTTCGCTCCTCTCGCAACCGTTGTGGCTTGTTTGGCTAACGTAAGCCTAATTAAATTACACAAAGACAAAGCATCTTCTCTCTGTCGACGTCATTGCTATTTTCGTGCACACACTTCTTCTATACACACTCACACACATACGATGGAACAACAAAAACAAGGAGCGTCTGTTGTGGTCGCTACATCTCCCACAGCTCTTGGGGTGGAGGAGGAGGTGGAGAAGCAACTGGACATTGATGACAACATGAAGCATTGCTTTGAAAACCTCATTGTCATCGATGTCGGCGCAAATTTGACCAACAAAAAGTATAGCCGTGATCTGGATTCCGTTGTCCAAAGAGCAAGAGACGCAGGTTTGTCATGTTAAAAAACAAAAACAAAAAAGGCAACTAGTATAGAAGAGAACAAGTGCGATAAGACTAATAATAAGACATGACAGTTGTCTTGGGCGCGGTTAGTGTGGTCAGCAAGTGTGCAGAGAGGCGGACGCACACAAACACACGCACGCACATTAAGAAGGTCAAGCAACACGAGCGATAAGCATGCAACATGTGTGCGACAGCCTCAACTAGTGAATGAGTGTGTGTATGTTCGTGTGTGTATTTGGTGTTTGTCGCATCAGTGCAAGATTTATAAATGCAATATGCTTGCATTTGGGCTACCCTGTATAAATTAAACTGTAGTACTCAGTAGAATATTATAAAATAATTATGAGTAGAATAAATGAAATTTAAATGAATAAGAATTTAGTAGATTGATTTGAATTACGGGGCGTCTTTTGTATTGCAGTATTTCCAAAGCTTCATCTCATGCTTATATATAATATAATAAAAAATATAATCGTTTTACAATCACATCAACCAGAAAATTATTTTGTGGGGCCAACTGTAAATCGATTATGGAATCATAGAATTATTTTGTAGGGGAAATTAGAAACTGATTTAAGGGTACTACATAATCGGTCACACTCCCCTGAATTGCTTTTTGTTTAATTTCTACGCTCACTTTCTCTGGTCGATCTTTGACTCTTATTTCATCTTATCTTGGTTTTGTTTTAGGTGTTCAAAAATTAATGGTTCACGGAACTTCAGTCAAATCGAGCAAAGAAGCGCTGCGCCTTTCGCGCATTTATCCCGACATTATCTATTCGACTGCTGGCATACATCCGCACGACTCGAAGTCCATTGTGGAGGAGCCGTCCACTTGGTTTGACTTCGAGCATATTGCACAGGCCCCGGAGTGCGTTGCCGTTGGTCCATGCGGCCTGGACTATCAGCGCGACTTCTCCGAGCCGAATGTACAAAAACAGATATTTGCCAAGCAATTGCATCTGGCAATTCGTCTGAACAAACCTCTGCTGATCCACGAGCGATCGGCTCAAAATGATGTACTCGAAATACTCGACAAGTAAGTGGTGAATCGTACGTATATTGCAACTATAATATGATGGATGATATTAATATCAGATTGGCTTCCCAGATTCGAGAATCTACCGCCTGTGATCATCAGAGGTTTTATGGGCACAGCCGAGGAGGCCGTTAAGTACTTGGATCGCAGATTCTACATCAGCTTGACGGGTTACTTATGCAAGGACAAATCAGATACTGGCGTTCGCAGGCTACTGGATAATGGCACGCTGCCACTGGACAGGCTGCTGGTCGAAACGGATGCGCCGTTCATGTATCCCAATACGCGAGCTTCCAAACTGCCGCAGCATGTGAAGAGTGGCATTACGGAACGATCTTTACTCTACTTACACAGGTTGCAAATAGAATTTTTTACATCCATCGCTGAGTCTTATATATATATATATATTTTAATTTACAGATATTGCACCTTTCAACGCAACGAACCGTGCAGCCTGCCAGCAATTGTAGAAATGATTGCTGCATTCATGAAGAAAACGCCCGACGAGGTCGCCTTGGCCACGGCTTTCAACGCCCTAAAGCTATTTGGCTTGTCCTAAATGTGGTGCTAAGCACCAAAAAAAAATCAAAATGAACATTTGAAACGAGCCTGAGATTTACGATAGACTCATACCATGTGCCTTAACTACTACTAATCGAATTCAGGATGTGCTAACCCTGACCTAAACATATACACACACACACACACATATATACACGTACACACAGGCGTGCATACATTGCGAAACTACACTCACACACACACCTAACTTCGACGCATTCGTGCAAGAAATACGTATACTTTATATACTACATATGCTCCTACCACATCTACATACTAGTAGTGCGAAAAATTTGCAAATCTAGCTTTTAAGTTGTTTTGGTATTTCGTAAACAGAAAACCTTTGTTTACTGGTACTTCCTCTCCGAAAACGGTGCCAAGGTGGTGCCAAGTGGAACGGTGACGCTCGGAACGTGAAATTAATTTGCGCTTTGTTCACCGTTTCACACATCGAAGTGCGCGCTTCGAGACTGTTAAATGCTGCAGCTATATATTTATTGTGTGTTTCTCTTATTTTTTTCTCTATATTTATTTTTCAAAGATGTTTTCCGTCTTTAGGTTAAGGGTAATGTTATAGTTACGCCCGTTTTTTAATTTTGTTGTACACCAACCAACCTATTAAGTCTTTCATTTAGTTTATAGTACATATATTTGTAAATATTTATTTTTGTTGTTTCGAGGAGATTGATGATAATGATGATTATAGTAAACGTGATGTGATCATTTAACGAGCTAAATATATTTATATATATATGAAACACATATTTAGTTTGTGCTATGAATAATAACGCATGCCCGATAAATACATATACTATATACATATTTTGTTATATCTACATATTAATCATCATACATACAAAAACATATGTGATGCTGTTGTATACGTTGTACAGAACTGATCCAATAATAAACGGAGGTGCATAAAAAACGCAGCTTTGTGCACTTTGATCGCACACCACACCTAAACACACACCTACTATTTTCCATTTTAGTATAGATAAAGCGAATTTAAATAAAAATGAAAAGCAAAAACAATAAAATGAGGTTTTTTTCTGTTTTTTTTGGTTTGATTTGGAGTTTTCTTTTGTTGCGCGTAGCACAATGTCTATTGTGTTTGGCTCTTAAAACCGTTGAATGTTTTGCAAGTCTTCGAACTGCTGGAGTCTATGTAAATTATCCCACCATTGTTTGAGCCGATGACGTAGTATGAGTGCAAACCACGGTGTCAATGGTGCACTAAATTTTGATATGGCATCGTCGATCTCCTCCCGCTTCAAATACCTCACCTCGCTAACCTCATTCTCATTCGGTTTGAGCGTCACATCCTTTTGTAGGAAGAGTATATAATCAATTTCATGCTCGCCCCAAACACCGTCCCCAGTATTGGCATAATGGATGCGCGTTAGATAATTAAAATTGTCTGGATGTATCTCATCCGTTGGTATTCCCAATTCGTAGTTAAGGCGACGCTGGGCAGCTAATCGGATGCCCAGTGCATTTGGCTCCTGTCGTTCCTGCTCAATGTCGTGCAGTGGATGGCTGCAGCAGGCGTTCGTATACGTATCTGGAAATGTTATCTGAAATTGCGAATTGTCAATAAATCTCATTGTGTTTTTTACTCAGCAATCACACCTTGTGCACCGAGCGCCGTTGAACGAGCATTTCGCCATTGGTGTTGAATAGAAAAACACTGAATGCTCGATGTAGCTTAACGGCACCCGTCTCAGGATGCACCCGATGACAGTCGGCCTTGGTAGCAGCACCAATGGCCTTGTCGTTCTCGTCGACCAAAATGCATTGCTCCTTGAGGGCATGAGCCTGCAGGGGATCGTGTATTGCATCGTATGCTGTCGCCTGTTTTCGTTGGCCGATTGATGTTGTGGAGCAGCTGCGCAGCAACTGAAGGCGTGGCCAGAGATTCAAGCGCGACGTCAACATTTTTGGTATTTAAGTTGAGGTGTTAATGACTAGCTTCAAGTAATGCCTAAACAAATATAAAACAAAGTGAAAACGTCGTAATCGGAGATTCAAGTGTGGCGTTGCCAACTGACATGTAGATGCGACTTATGCAACACTGGTTTTTGGAACAGCTGTTAGTTAGATGCAGCCAGCCCTGAATAAAGCGATACACATTTGTTCATAATCAGTTTTTTCGCTGCGTCCATAGCTGAAAATTGTAAATAGTCGAGTAGTTACTCAAGTAATTACCAACACATATAACGAGCAATGGTAAGCTAGCTGTTTATCATATGAGCAAAAGCGAAATTAAATTTTTACAACACTTCCGCAGATACGATTCATACTCATACAAAATCGAGCAGGAAAAACTCGCCTGGCCAAATGGTATATGAACTTTGATGACGACGAAAAACAGAAACTAATCGAAGAAGTGCACGCCGTGGTCACAGTGCGCGATGCCAAGCACACCAACTTTGTAGAGGTAACTAACGATACTCAAAAATATCCCAAAACAGATATAAAGTAAAAGTTCCCTCTCCTCCCTCACTACAGTTTCGAAATTTCAAAATTGTATATAGACGCTATGCGGGCCTCTACTTCTGCATCTGCGTGGATGTCAATGACAATAATTTGTGCTATCTGGAAGCCATTCATAATTTTGTGGAGGTGCTAAACGAGTACTTCCATAATGTTTGCGAGCTGGATCTCGTTTTTAACTTCTACAAAGTCTACAGTGTTGTGGATGAGATGTTCTTGGCTGGCGAGATACGTGAGACATCACAGACGAAAGTGCTCAAACAGTTGCTAACATTGAATTCGTTGGAATAAAGTGAGAGGGGAGATAAGAGACAGTTTCAAGTTTTCCCTCAACATTTAATATATGCATTCCCATTGGCCGCTTCTCGAATCTTTCACATTTAATATTATTATTTACTATTTATATTCATATACGCCTATGCAAGCGGAAACTCTCAAAATGTTATTAATGACGTGTTTAGAATCAAATAATATATAAATGTATAATAAGAGATTATATTCAGATGCAAGTATTAAATTGACATTCCAATAAGCTTCGCTGAATGCTCATAAATTTTTTGACAATCATATGTATGTATATTTGTAGGTGGGTTACCGCCCACCAAAACAGCGGATGCAGATAGCAGGGCATTGATATTGGAATTGCAGCCCTGTTTGTTGCCTTGTTCAACACTACTGCTCATAACTGACGACACTCTACCACACTAATGCCACTTCGTCATTTTTTCAGTCGCCATTGTTCTCGTTCTCGGCTGTCGAATTTGTGGAAATTATCGAATTTCCCTTAAGATCATTGCAATAAATACAATATAAGAAAGAAACACAAAACATTATAAACAGTATATCGTGCGCTCTATTTGTGCTGAACAGTGAAGTAACAAGAGGCAATTAAATATCACAACCAGCGAAATCGACTATTTGTTCGTGGCAAAAAAAAAACAACTTTGAACAAAAGCAAAAGCCTAAAGGAAAAATGTCATCTATGAATCCAGAATAGTAAGTCGTCACATGCAATAATTGCGCGTAATTGAGAAACAAAAAATAATAGTAATAAAAAAGAATTTGCACCCTTCGCGTTCCATAACCAGCACTGCTAATATTTTTTTTTCTTTTCTGCGACGTCATTTTTGCGACGTCCACGACGACTAACTCGCCAGCCCCACACTCCCTTTAAACAAGTATTTTGGATATTTTACTGTGACTGAAGCTCACTGGCATTGACCAACAAAAGAAAAAACATTCGATTTAATGAAAGCATTGAACTAGAAACACAAATTAAAACTATTTAATAATATATACTATATGTATATAATAATTGCTCTAGACTTTGTACATAAGAATTCGTTAAATTAGAGAAATCATTCATAACTGATTAAGTTGTTTGCTTAAATTCCACTTAGTTAGCCCTTGCCTTTGGCCTCAGTCGCAGTCTTAGTCTCAGTTTGAGTTTCAGTTTTAGTTCCGTTGCGCTGCAATGCTGATTCGTGGGGCGGATGAGTCACCTGCGGCCCAGCGTCTCCTACCCCCTCTGGCGTGTACATTTTGTTGTTGTTTGACTACTTTACGTATATGTAGTCGTTGTGGTGTGTTTTGATGTTCTCTGCTGCTGCTGCTTCTGCTACGTAATCAAATTCACATCTATGTTGAGTGTTATGTTTTATTCCAAAATGAAATCAACTTTAATAGCGGGACGTGTCCCTTTCGGCTTGCATGTAATTAATATGCATCTGCTTTAGGAGGTGGCCCTATGCTACCCCCCTAAGTGTTTGGTCCCTTAGTGATTTTAGCTTTTATATAATTAAATAATATTTATAATTTCATGATACGTATATTTATTTTCACGAGCTTTCTCAAAAATTTTACATTTTGAATTGAATTAGAATTTAATATTGAAGTTTTGAATTTCATAGATAATACACTTGTAAATATTGAAACTGTTCCTGATTCGTGCTATCACTACACATGGTTCTTTGATGCGTGGTGTTAAGCTGATTACACCTATACATTTAATGTAGAAATTTTTCTCAAATGAATGTAGTCATTAATTTGTATGCGATAAGATAAGCAAATATGACGCGTATTTGAACACCCCCGATATATTTTAAGGCCTTCAGTAACTCTCTCTCTCTTGTTTCGGCTTTGTAGCGATTATCTTTTCAAACTGCTGTTGATCGGCGACTCTGGCGTTGGAAAGTCATGTTTGCTACTGCGATTTGCCGACGACACATATACAGAGAGCTATATCAGCACAATTGGTGTGGACTTCGTAAGTATATGCATATAAGACAAAAAATAGACTTAACTAGACTGATTTTTTCTATTGCAGAAAATTAGAACCATAGAACTGGATGGTAAAACGATTAAATTGCAAATTGTAAGTTTAATCAACAAAATCATAGGTTTCACACTTACTAATTCGCCTATTTGTATTTTATGTAGTGGGATACTGCTGGCCAGGAGCGTTTCCGTACCATCACCTCATCATACTATCGTGGTGCGCATGGCATCATTGTTGTTTACGATTGCACGGACCAGGAGTCTTTCAACAATGTTAAGCAGTGGCTTGAGGAAATCGAGCGATATGCATGCGAAAATGTTAACAAGTTGCTGGTGGGCAACAAGAGCGATTTGACCACCAAGAAGGTTGTCGATCATACAATAGCTGCGGTGAGAAAAGATAAAACATAAACTCAAATTTTATATAATTAGAATTTCATGAATTTTAATCAAATTTCTTTCTTTAATTGCAGGAGTACGCAAATCAATTAGGCATTCCATTCCTTGAAACTTCGGCGAAGAGTGCCACTAATGTGGAACAGGCATTCATGACGATGGCGGCGGAGATCAAGAATCGTGTTGGGCCGCCATCGAGCGCCACCGATAACGCTAGCAAAGTGAAAATCGATCAGGGACGCCCAGTGGAAAACAACAGATCTGGTTGCTGCTAAATAACTCTGATTGTGAATCATTATTTTATTATACAATTAAACAAAATTTAAATATAATAAATTAAAACGAATCAACAAAAAGAAAAGGCAACAAACAAACACACATACACAACAGTAATAAATCAAGAAAAGCATAATTATAAAAAAACACAAACAACCAGAAATCTAATTATATAATAACAATAATGATGCGTATTGAAGAGTATGAGAGAAGACACAACCCATTTGTATGTTGCGACAGCTCGCAAAACCAGTTCAAGTTTATATCTGAACAAACACACACACACAATTTAATCATAATACATGCATACACACAGAAACAGAGAGAAGAGCAAAACACACAGGATACTGATATGTAATACTTACCTACCTATCCTCTGGCTATCCTTCAGTTTTCAATAGTTCTGTTCATATAAGTAGTGCAAAGCAAAACAATGGTGTAGTAATTAACCTAATCTAAATCTAATCTAACATTAAGAGTTACTTACCACGGCAGCGCGAAACGATACCGATACCGATAGCGATACAGAAACCAATACCGATTACTATTAATACTTATACGCATAAAACATAAAACAAAAATCAAAAACACAAATAAAAACCAAACAAAAACTGTGTTTCTTATAGCCTGGCATCGAACCAAAACCGAAGCGTTCCGAATTCTACAAGTAGCTGTGTCTATCGCTATATATATTTAATATATATAACATATTTCAAATCATCTTAATTTTGTTCAAAGAGATTTGCTCGCCACTTGAAATTATTATGTAAAAAAAAGAACACTTATTTTAGATTTAACAAAAAATAATGTGTGTTTTTGCATTCAGCGTTAATGAGAGAGCGCGTAGGATTTGTTTTAGGCACATAAATAGTGTAATTTTGATGGAAATTGATGAGAAGTTTAATAAAAATTTAAAGAATATATTTTTTTGCCCTGAACAATTAACAAAATTTTGCAACAAATTGACGTTGACAGTATTATAAACAATAAGTTTGGTTTCAAAAACGGATTTTTCTAGCGTTTATTGACTTCTTCTGAGGTACTTCAGTCTTAACAACAAAATTTCATCTATAAACTATGACTATGGACTAATACATATTTAAGCTTGAATCAAACTCAGTATTTGTGCTTGTAGAATTCAACTAAATACTATAAAGTTTTTGGTTTTTTTTTTGCTTGTTTTAAATATTAGTTTTTTGAATGTGGCTCAGATTCGGCTAGAGGGTCGCTCCTGCAGACAGGCAGTGGTCACAGTTGCTGCAGTGGTGCCAATTATGGCAGCGCCCAGCACTCCACGCTCTCGCTCGCCCAGTCCAATGGATGTGGAGAGACTGTTGCTGCGCCAATTGGAGGAGGAGGTATTGCGCTCGGTGCCCGATGATGTGGATATGGAGTTGATTAGAAAGGTAGCCTCGCGGCGCAGAGTGCGACGTGCCCGCTGCGTATTTCCTGTGCCCAGCACAGTTGCGCCCTCCTCTGGATCGGTGTCCTGCCGGCGAATTGCCTGTCGCGTACTGCGTCCAGCCAAAGTGGGATAGTGAAGATGATGATGATGGCGATGATGATGATGCGGATGCTGCCCCAAGCAACTAAGCAGCAGACGCCAAAAGCCGCTACGAAACTTTGACGACATCAGGTTGTAGAGTATCGGATTCATGGCCGAGTTAAGGTACAGCATGAAACGCGAGAAATATAACAGATTGTAATAGCCAGCAATGCCCAAGCGTTCCACATCCTCTGCGCTGGCAGTGATTACCCACAGTGTGAAGGCGCGAAAGGGCAGCAGGCAGACGAAGAAGCTAGAGACGACTGCCACAAGCATGAAGATCACCTGTTTGCGATGCTTTCGCATTCCATTGCTCTGCTGATGACTGTTGCCTTTGGTGGTAAATGTTGTTGTTGTTGTTGTTGCTGCTGCAGGTGCTGCTGTTGTTGTTGCTGCAGTTGTTGTTGCTGCAGTTGTTGCTGTTGTTGCCGCTTGCTGTGGCTTCGGCGAGGTGGGTCTGTGGAATGCACTATTGGGACGCAGCAGCTTGTAGGCAATGGCCGCATACAGGAGCACCAGTATGCCAAAGGGCAGAAAAAAGAAGAGCGTTATGGTGCCCACAAAATAGAAGATAGGCCAAAAGCCATCGGCTGCCGTGGTGCAACTGGGGGCATCTGTTCCATCGCCATAGGGTTCCACGCTATAGCTGGATATGGCAATGATGGGACTGCAAGAGTTTTAGGTATAAGTTTAGAAATGTGTGAATTATACTTATTATTGCTTTCGTTGCTGTTCGTCTGCAAAGTTTGAGCCATAAATATAAAAAAAAGAAAAGAAGAGCAATTTTTACAAACTATTCGGCAGCAATACATAAATAAGTTGCCAATTTTAAGTACCACTCGACTTAATCAAAGGGCCATAACGGAAACGGAAACGGCCAAGTCTGCTACTATGCTATATATATATATATACAAACATGAAATTGCTACAATTGAAACTTTTTAGAAAAAAAGGAAAAAACGAACAATAAAATTTTAATAAATGATTTAAGCTTTTACTATACATATTTACAATTGTTTATGAAAATCAGAAAACGATTAGGCGCTTTGGCTCAAGTCACGTCTTCAATTGTAATACAAAAATGTTTATTTACTTACAAATTCGGCGCCTCTTAAGTTTTAGAAGATAAGTACATATATGTTTTTAGGAGTATAGAGTATATATATATATATATGTAAGTTTATATAAATATGTATGCATGTGTGTGTGTGTGTTTGCTTACATGCGAATTGTGCATTGTTTATTTTATTTGTGCCGCCGCAAAGTAGGCAACACTTTTTCTTCTAATGGTCGCCTCATGTAATGGCAGCCATTTTGGAATGGACCCCTAAAATGGACGGCAAGCGGGCAAGAGAAAGAGTAAATCAAACTGAAACTATGTATTTCAATACACCTAAATCATGTTTATCCGCCGTCTTGATGGGCTCCCAAATCGGTTGCCCAAACGCATATTAAGCCATTTCCATTTTGGCCATGTTTTACATGCGCCAAACGTTTAATGGCCACCCGTAGCACCACCCCGCCCCACCATCTCTATCATGTTTGTTGTTGTTGGTTTTGCTTGTAGCTGTTGCTTTAGTTGTAGTTGTAGTGTTAGTCATAGTTGTTGTAGTGCTTTGGCTGTCGTTGCTGTTATTTATCTTTGGCACATTCATTCGAGTTTAATAGCCCGAAAAATTGATTGTTTTTTGTGCGGAAATGTCCAAGGAGCTGCTGCTGCTGGAGTAGAAGCTGACGCTGTCAATGACTGTCAACGGGTGAATGGAATCGATTATGCTCACAAAAAAGCGCTCAAAACGCAATTTGTACCAAGGATCAGCTGCCAGTCAACGACACTTTTTCACATTCCAAGCCAACTGAAGCGAAAGTGTAAACGGGTTTCAGTCGATTTTTCATGATTTCTCATTCTCCTCCCCAAAGGACTCTATTTTTGCCTGGCATTGTAGCCAATGAAGAGACCCGTCTCCTCTTCCGGCATTCGTTTGCTTCAGGCAAGATTTACAGCTTCCTTGTGGTTTCCGCCCAATGCTGCCTCATCGAAACTGATTTGTTGCTTGGGCCGGCGCAGATTTTTGCTTGCGAGCAGCTTGCTATCGCTCTGACGCCTCTGCTTTTGCCTCATCGTAGAGTTGTGCAGCATGGCCATCGCCTCCAGATCGCTGCCACATGGCAGATGCAGTTCAATCTTCAAGCGTGTGCGGCTAATCTCCTCGCTGCTGCGTCGGTTGGAGCAGCGCGACAAAATGCTCGAATTGGTGCCAGCTGTCGTCGCATTGGATGAGTTTGTGTTGGTACCGATGCCCGTGGAGCCAGTGCCACTGCGTCCGCGGGAGTCTCTCGCTCCCGCTGCTGCGTTACGGCTGCTGCGTCCCAGCGTGAGCAGCTTAAGCAGCCACCGGCCCGCATCGTGGCAGAGTCGAGCGAAACCCTTGCGAAACTTGGTGGACATCAGATTGTAGAGTATGGGATTCATGGCCGAGTTGAGGTACAGCATAATGCGACAGAAGTAAAGCAGACTATAATATTGCACCAGGCCAATGTCATGCAACGTCTGCTCCGTGCTCAATATGATCCAGAGCGTGAGCACCCGAAATGGCAACAGGCAGACAAAGAAGGAGAGCACAACGGCTCCCAGCATGAGGACCACCTGCTTTCGAGCCTTCAGACTCAGCTCCGGCTTGGTTGGACGAGCGCGCAGCATGGGGCCTTCGTTGGAGATTAGATTCCGTGCAATGATGCCATAGAGCACGACCAACATTAGAAATGGCAGCACGAAGAATACGGAGATGGTCATCAGAAAGAAACCAACGGTGGATACGCCAATCGCCTGCGTCAGGCAAACTGGCACCGATGTCCCATCAATATACTCAACCAGCTTGTACTCTGCCACCCACAGTATGGGGCTATAAGAGAGTGGGAGAGAGAAAGAGAGAGAGAGAGAGAGATGTTTTTGGGGAAAGAGAGAAGAATCAAACAGGACTCATTATCATATTGTAGGCTGTTTTCTGACTAAGAGTCTATCGATGAATATGCAAAAGGCGAGCTTAGAGAAAAAGCCAGAAAGAGAAAGAGAGAGTGAGAGAGACACATATGGAAACATAGAGACAGATAGAGAAAGAGAGAGAGAAAGAGAAAGCGAACAGATTTTGCAAAGAAGGTCGCAGGAATATTATTGTGAGTTGTCCAAAGTATAAATGCATAATATTAGCATAAAAACAAATTTGTACTTGCATCAATTTGCTACGTTTTTAATAAAGTCGAATTTATATTATATTTATATGATCGGAAAAGATGTTTCCTTAAATTGTGTCTTTATACTTTAATTTTCAACACGTGACGTAACAAGAGGACATTTCCTATGTAAACACGATTAGCAGATGGGAAGGTAGACGTAGAGTTTTGCCACTTGGATGAGTCTGAATTATGTGGAACTGCCTCTTCACTGGCCGGAGGGCGTTTACATGCGGCCTTGTGGCAGCGTCTTGGGTAGCGTAATTAATAGCCAAATAGCGTCGAAAGGAAAACGCCTACCAGCCAGCCACCCAACCAATGTCTCCTCATAACCCCCCGCTGTGGGTAAAATGTTCTGTTTATTTCATTGTTATGGGCACACCAAGATTTACAATATTAAAAAGGGTCGCTGACCGTCCTAAGGACGCACAATAAGAAAGTGTCAATGAAATGAAAATGCGCAATGATAGCGGACATTTCTGCTTATTAAAGATGACAGTCCGCTGATAATGACAGCTGGACAAAAGTTGAGGCAGGCTGTGCTGGACAACCGTCAACCGTCCAGCGGACAACCGACAACCGACAACCCACATCCGACATCCGACAAAATACACCATGAAGAAGAAACCAAATACCGTGCTCAGTGGATGCTGAATAAATGTGGAAAGAATGTGTGCGTTATTGAGATTGAGATTGAGATGGGTTGTGGGGTAGTCGAAACACTAACTGCCAATGTTTAGCATGTTAATGGAGCAGTCGATGCCAAACAAAGGTCAAAAACAAACACCAAAATAAACGAAAACTTTTCCTCGGCATGCCGAAGCTGAAATACACTTGCAGAAACATTTCAAACAATGAACTATAACTTTAAGATGTCTGAGCTACCATGGAACATAGACAACGTACTATTCCAATGCAGTTAAGAAAATTTTGAAAATTGAAATTATCAAAAATAAAATTAGCTACGCATATAACATAATTTTTATGCTAATAATTAATCTGTCAACTATTATGAACTCATTTACATAGGTAAAACTTTAAATAATGATAACTAAATATTTCATGTAAATTAGCAGAACTTAAGAAGCGATAGACAAAATTTAATAAAATTTATTTTAATTTATTCACCATAATTTGTTTATTTTTAATATATGTAATAAAGTCTCATTTTATTTATAATGAATTAACATAAAATAATCTTTCTGATGATTGCCTCCTATTATAAGAGAAAATTAAAAGACCTCTGCAAGGGTATGGAAAGCGGACAGAGGAAATGTGAAAATGAAAAAACAAAATACAAATCATTAAAAATGGCCCCGATTGACACTTATAATTAATGAGAAAAAAATTATTGCTTGACTGAATAGATACAAGCCAAAAATGTAAATGAAATTAGAATAATGCCTTATCGTCCATGTATAATAATAATAGTAAAGAGAGAGAGAGAAAGAAATATAAAGAGAGAGAGAGAGAGAGAGAGAGAGACAAAGAGATCACCAAAGCATGCACAAGAGAATAATATATAAATGTAGCTATAAAATCATAGTTCTTAAACAATAAACAATAGTGCATTAAATTTATTTACGAGTGCATCAACTACAAAGACAGACAATAAACGGAAAGTTCATTGTACGGCCAAAACAAAGAAAGAGACAGATAGATAGATAGATAGATAATGAGGAAGTGCGAGAGAGGGGTGCGGGTTGGACTTACCTCGTAAAGAGCGCAGCAATGCCCCAGGCCAAAACACAGATGAGAATCGCACGAGCCTTGGTGCAGACATAGCCAGCCTTTAATGGCTCACAGATGGCATAGTAACGCTCGAATGAGATGGCCAAAATGGTTAAAACGCTGGCATGGGCCACAGTCAGCTCGACAAATGGCACCGCCTTGCCTGCAATGGAATATGTTAATTAAGTTGGCCAAAAAACAAACAAGCAAACAAACAAACAGATGTCTGATGGAAACTCACACATCTCGTGGCCAAGCACCCAGGTCTCTGGACGTGTGTTGACCTCGACCAGGACGGTGGGCGTGCAGACGAGCAGCACCAGCAAATCGGCAATGCTGAGATTGGTAAGGAAAATGTTTGTGGAATTGCGCATATCTTTCGTTTTGACTATTACAATGGGCACCTGAGAATAAAGTGGTAAAGAACAATAAAGATGACTGATCGATTTGCGCTATAAGATATATATACGTATATATGTTTAAGCTAAGCTTAGTCGGAACTGAAATTACTTCAGTTAAAGCAAAGGATATTTTACAAAAAGCCTATTTATTCAGGGATTAGTCTCGAGATTAGGATAGATTGTCTTCTGCAAAGACGTGTAGTTTCCTAGGCTGGGAAGAAGTGGTAAACCGATTCCACTTCTACTTCAGCTAGGAAACTTCTAGAGGAATCCTTGAGTCACAATTTATTTAAATTCTTAACTGAAGTCTGAGACCTACGGATTTATAAAGAAGATAATGCTCAAGGACTTACCATTACATTGCCGATGACGCCGAGCAGCATGATGATTATGCAGAAGAACATGGCGGTTGTGCGTATATACGACGGAATCTGTGGCAGCATCTGTTCCACATCCTCGTCGGCGTGGGCGACAACGCTGGTGCTTGCATTGGAATTGTGGGTGAAGGTGTTGTTGCTGCTGTTGAAATCAGTGTTGTTGTTGTTGGTGTTGTCGCCGTTGTCGTAGGCTGGAATACTATTAGTTGTGTTGTACGCGCCATGGCCGCTACTAGCAGCGCCACGGGATAACCCAGCGTGCTGCGTCGACGACTCTGTTGCACCAACATTATCTTGAGGTGTTGTCGGAGTCTCTAATGTTGCTATTGTTGTTGTTGTTGTTGGGAGCAGCAGGAGCGGCAGCAGCAGCAACAAATGTTGTAGCAGCCGCGGCTGCTGCCCGCGCCTGGCCACAGCTTGTGACGCACCAGCGACGCCGAGGCTGCCGCTCAACCTTGTCGTCGTCCTGCGTCAAGGGTCGTCAACCGGATTGTTAGGAATTATATTCGCCACATTTGGCACATTATCGCCCAGGGAATCTCGATGGCGATTAAGTGCAAACGGAAGCAATTCACCGTTTTTCGGGCCACCCGCTGCTCGTTGCCTGGAGCGGGAGCAGGTGAGGGAGCGGGTGCGGGTGGTAAACGTGCCGCTGTCGTAATTGCCCGGCCCTTAAATACGTGCTAATGAAATTAAGTTGCCCAACGGCTTCTTAAAATTTACGATATCGCTAACAGCTCCCGTTCCAGTTACTGCTCAGCCAGGTCCTGTCTTTGCTCGCAGCGACATTAAACAAATCAATCAGTTGGGCTTTGTGGTTGTCCTTTCTATTATTGCTGTTATCCGCGCCAGCAGCCAATTGGATTACGCCCCGTCTGAAGTAGCAAAAGTGTCTGGGATTAGCATTTAAGTAGCAGCAGCCTCCGGCTGTGGCCGGATTTCACCGGACATTGACCAACCCCAGACAGCAGAGAACAGGAGAGGGAAAGAGAGGGGGCACAGTCTGAGATTGGCTAACTAACTAGCTAACTAACGATAATGAATGGAAAGTTCATTAGGCCCTGTCATTTACATAACATTAAAACATTCGACCAATGCGATTAACAGCATCCACCCCCTCCTTCCCACCCCCCCCCCCCCTCCAGTAAGTAAATATAAACAGAATCCATCCACACACACTTGACATCGGTTGACGCAACTCTGGCGGTGCTTTTAATTACTTGCAGGGTTGTCATGTCTTATCGACAATTAGAAATTATGTTGAGTCTTAGATTAAACTTATTGGAATTAAAATAAGTGTTTCAACAGTGTAGCTAATTAATTAATTAATTAATTAAAATTATTCTAAGTTTTTAGAGATATTCATTTTTAAAATCATGCAACATTTCATTAAAATTATTTTAGATATATTTAAAGACTTTAAATACAATTAAAATTAAAATATAGTCTATAATCTATGGGTTTTCAAAGTGTTGCAAATTAGATAACAATATTGAATTTGTAGTCAATTATATTTTGACATATTTTATTTATTTGTTTTTAAATCATAAACGTTATTAAATGTAATAATTCCCATGTACCCATTTTTTAATTTTAATAACTATGCCTACAAGTTTTTAAAAAACTCTGCGAAAAAAATATTATATCTCAAATTTGTATTTTAATAATGCTCAGTTGTGGGCAATTTTGTTTTTGCAATCGTATATTTTTCGGGCAAAAGTATTTATATTAAATTTCTTGTTCACATTTTCTTTTTCAATTTCGGGAACGTGTCAGCCCTGGTCTCAATTTCTGCCCAACTGGCGATTATCACTGGAGACTGACCATCATCAGCCAAATGGCTTTATTAAATCTCCATTTTCGCACAAGTCCTGTGATGCTTAATTGTATTATGCACAGACACCGACACAAATAAGTAAATATAAACACACAAACACACACACACACACACAGAGAGAGACTCGGAGAACCTGGCAGTAACAAGGACATCCGATTGTGGGGATGCTTTCCTTGCAGCGTCATTTTGATTAATTTGATAAATTCATTATGTGCACACCATATTGGTTATGTTCTGCTGCTGCTGCTGCTTCCGTTTGTCTTTGAGTCCTGGACAAGCTGTGGCACTTTTAGCCATCAACTGTTGTCCGGAGTTTGGGTTCAATGTACCCAAAGTGACATAACAAGCCAGTTTGTGCCACATTTGGCTTAAAAATGCGACTTTAATGATGTTGACAATGTTGACAATGGCCAACAGACGGATGGTCAGACTGACTCAGGGCCCAAAGAGTGTAGCACAATAAAGCCAAATTGGCCAGTGTGGCTATTGGCCATTATGTTTTCGCATAATTGTTTAAAAACTTTGTCAACTAGAAAGACTAATGAAGCGCTCGCAATTTGAAGTTAGTTTCCAGAAGTTGTTGTGGAGAAGAGGAGGGAAGGGGCTATCAATATGGACATCTATAACTACTCAAACTGAAAACACATGCCATCACTCAGACTCAGACTCAGTTACAGTTTAAGTTTCATAAAAAGCAAATTTGCTACACTGCGAGAAAAAGTATTGTATTTTCTACAAAAATGCAAATTTCTTAGATTAAAATTACAAACATGGAATTAATTGGTAATTATTTTATTTACGTTGATTTGAGCTTTAATTTTCAAGTATTTGAAAATTTAGTTTAAGTGGTATTTAAACGATCTGCAAAATGTATTTCTCTCAGTATAGAATCAGTACAGTTTCGACCGCAAAAACAGGCATTAAGGCCGGCTGCTTGTAAATCTCAAACGGTTTATGGTTACCAGCAAATCCCAACTGCTTACATGCCGAGCGTGTTGATGTTGAGTGTGTCTAGCGGCACTTTGATGGATAACTTGTGGCCTGCCCAAATCACGAGGGGGGTTCGGTGGGGTTCCAAAACACACACCCACACACACAGAGACGCTGGCATGCAAAAGTATTTGGATGTAATTTAGCTGAGATTTGAATAAGGTTCAAAGCTGTTGATGATAATGGAAATGGAGCTCTTTTGGCCTTCTTGTGGAAATACGTATATATATCCCATATAAGGCTGTATACAATGCGATTGTGCATATGGATATGGGTGAGTGTTTGGATGTATGTGTGTTTGTGAGTGTAACGTTTTTTATGGTATTTAAGATTGAAGGAAATTTATAGCTGACACCCTAATAAAATTAACATTGAAATGGCAATTTGAGGCAGCAATAAGCATCAGCAACAGCAGCAGCCAACTGAAGAAAGTTGTCACACACACAACACACACACACACATTCATAAAATTATATAGAATATATACTAGGCACACGCGCATATCTAATCAATTTATCGTTCAATAATGTTTCAAGTTACTGGGATTTCATAGCACTTTGACAAATCGCAGAGCTGGCTAAAAAGAGGCACAAAAAAAACTAAAACAATAAAAAAAATAAAGCACATAAAAAATAAATATAACAATAAATTAAAGACATGCAGCTACAAATTGATTTTAAGCCAAGACTTTAATGAGCAGAGTATTATCTTTATCCCCCCTTTGCTTGGCCCCATTCGATTATTCGATTGTAGTTTTTTTTTTTTTTTTGGTTTTGCTTGGGGTGCCGTACGCTAAATAAATTGAAATGACTTGGTAATTGTATTTGTGACTCTGGCTAAATTAATCTAACTAGTTCGCATGCCAGGACAGCGCTCATGTGGAACCACAACAACAACAACAACAACAACAGCAGAACAAAGCGCCGTAAAACCAAAAGCTTGTTTTTCAATCGTTGCCACCAAAGTGGCTGTTGTTGTTGTTGTTGTTGTTGTGGTGGTGGTGGTGCTGCCCTTGGCTTATGGGTTAGAAAATTGCTTTTATAAAAACCTCAAATTGACATATCCCACGGCCAACGTCCTGGTAATTGCCCGATGAATGGCAATTAGTTAGATAGCTGCCTTAGGAACTATTTTGGAGTATTTCCCAGTGTTTTTCCTGCGGCACTGATTTCTTGTCTATTGATTGGGCTTATAGCTTTATGGCTGTGACATTGATTGTAATTCATGAACCCAACAAAATATGCGTCCTCATCATCATCTGGCCAGCCATTTTTCTTATGCTCTGCTATTTTCAATTACATTTTCATGCCGCAAATTCCAGCAGTGAACGCAGTTTACCCAGCATCCTTTGATGATGTTGCCCGGATATGCGTTTGTAAGTCAAGGATATTTCACAGGATCACAGCTGGGACGACAGCTCCTACTGCCACTTGCGTTTATTTATGTATATTCTCTGTTCAGAAAAAGAGGGCCAGCTGCAGGCTGCTCATTCCCTGACCAATCCCAGGAGTGAGTGCGACTGCTACCACTCCTCCACCCCAGCTCTGTGCCTCTGTTTGGCCGTTAGAATTACATTTACTGCCACTGTTTGGCTGTTTGTTCAACTCTCAAGCAATGCCATTGTTATTGTGGCCAGCGAGGTGGGTTCGAGCAGTATCTAAACACCAGATTAGCTTAAGGCCAACTTTTATTGTTCATTTTGTTTTTGCATATGTTCTTAAGCTTTCCAAACAACAGCAACACTTTTGACCATGAGCTTTAACTCATTACTCGATAAGGCTATCAAAAAATGGAAGACTTTGTGAAATCATCTCGTTTATATCTATTCATACAGACATTAAGACATGTGTATATATAAATACACACACAGATCTTTGTATGTGTGCACATTTTGTGGTTGGTCGTTCAACTAATGTGCTTGGCCCTCTCGCTTTAACAGTCAGCGACAATTTGACCCGCCTTTGTGCTTTTTAACGCGTTAGTTCACTTAAAGTTGCGCATCCGCCGCGTTTGCCGCTAAGAGAGATGAATGAAATGAAATCGTGTATCCTTTTTTTTTCTTTTGGCTTATAGCCATGTCGCATTGTTAGTATTTAGCGTGACTTGGCATTGATAAGGCATTGGCCCACTCTCCCTCTCTGGCTGTGTGTGTGTGTGTGTGTGCCGCAGGCAGGCATTTTATCGCTGCTGTCCGCGGCAGAAATGCGGGGAAAGGGCGCATTGTTGAAAGATGCGACCATCGCTTCGGGCTGGGCCGGGAAACTCGGCAGCTGTCTGCTGGCTAGCTGGGAACATATATGTTTGTTTATTTGTTTGCTATGTGAATTCAAACACTCACACACACACACAGATATACAGATAGACAACCATATAGTGGAGATAGCATTCGCTATTGTTTTACGATTGCGTGGAAATTGAAAACAGACAAAAACAACACCAAAAAAAAAAACCAACTCTGGAGAGAAAAAAGTCAACATCAGTTAAGGGGAGGTTGGCTCATAGAACACCCAACGCTAAAGACACTTTAATTGCTTCGATATGAAAATCCGAAAATACGTGTTGGCCACATATGCAACCACATAAACACACCCACACACACACATACGTAACGTTTAGATATGGCCATGTTCGTGCATTACTAATGTGCCTTTCACATTTGCCCGACCTTCAAAGTTATCAAATTTCTCGCACAGAGAGCCAGATTCGCAATCTATATGCATACACCCTGATCCGCAATTCATGTGGGAAATGCAATAAGCTTCGACATGTCAACACTCCCATGCCGCCCATCCCCTTACCACCCATCAAAGTGCCCCCTTTGACACGCATATTTATGTTGGGGAGATGCGAGTGCATTTGGGGGCTGTGGCCCTTGACTTCTTTGTCATTTCCGGCGCGCGCACAAATTGAAAAATGGCGCTGGCCGCACTTCCGTTCGCATTATTGAGCAGCGCATCGTTAAGTTGGACAACCGCAAACACAAGTGGCAGCAGTTAACAATAATCTTGGAGGGGACATTCCTTGTGGCAAGCTACGGTTGCACTTCGCTTGTCATTTCATTTAATTTGTTACCGCGACAAAGACGAGGGGTTGGGGAGGGGGAGGGGGCGACAAGTGCACGCCCATTAAGCGCTGTTGGGGCGTGGTCAAGTGCGCGTTGCTGACGTCAGCGCCACAGCCACTTGCCGCTGCCACTGCTGCTGCTGTTGATAATTTAAGTGGCAGAAACAGCAAAAAGAAAAAAAATGTACCAAATAAGTGTAATCCAGTCAAGAGAGCATGTTGACCAGATACCCTGTACCAAAGGCCATAGAGATTAGCTAAATTTCTAGTCTTGGACTTTCAACCAATATAAATGCCAAAACTATTATTTGTCATATTTTACTTACCTTTTTTTTGCTGACTTATAAAAAATAATTGCTTCATATTAAAATAGGATTTTAATCAATTTTAGGGAAAGGAAATTTAAATAAACTTGATAATTTGATGCAGATCTACAAAATGTCATTTATTTTTTTTGAGTCTAAGATTTCGTACAACTAGAAAATCTTTCTCTTACAGGGTATAATAGCTGACTTCAGTTAAAGTTAAGGACTGACACTTATGGCTTACTTACAACTTGGCCCCCAACTTTGGCTGGAGCCACTCTTGACTTTTCCGCTGATAGAGTGTGAATTTGAGTGCCATTGGAGATTGAAAATTGAACGGTAAGTTGAGCTACAGTCTTGGGCAAAAAGACAAAGACTAGTTGCAGATGGAGCATCAACATATTGGACATGTTGAACATGTTGGAATCCATCCAAGTTTCTTGTCATTGTTGCCATTTTATTAGCTGCAATTTAATTGCATTGGTTTACTAGTTGACCACTTTCACTTTTTGGAGCATGCCAAATAGGATTTTATGAGTTCAGTGACCCACCAAACGCACCACCCCGCACCGCTGTGGCAATATGCAAAATTGAACTTTTTTGTAATGACCGCAGGACAGAACTGAAAATGGCTGAGTACGGGAATGTGAACGGGATTTGGCCACATTTTTATGGCCTTTTGTTGACCACGCACACACTTTCCAAGTACTTCATGAAAATGCTATTATTTATTATGGAATAAAAATATTTATCAGTAAATTAAACACTTTGTGTTTCACACAAAATACAAATTTACAAATTTCTCATCTCAGTCAAGCCCCTCTCGAACGCCTCAGCCAGATTACATCATAAAACTTTAAGAGGTGCCCAAGTCACTAATACCACAGGCAGCGGCTGCTATATATAAACACCCGTTCCAAAATCAAGATGATCAATTTCAAAAGTGTCCAGTCCCAGTCCAGTCCAGTTTCAGTCCAGTCCAGTTTCAGTTCAGTCCAATCACTTTCACTCCATACTTACGCCTTAATAATCCCCAGACTTAATCATGCTACTTGTCATGCATAAAAATGCGACAAGATCTAAAACTCAAAGTATTCTCTCGATGAACTCATAAATATAAATATAAATGTATTTAATAAAAACGAAATAAAATTCAGTTCTTATTGTCGCACAATGCATGGGCTTATATTGGCGGAGGGGGAGAAAGTGTATGAATGCTTCGGCTTAATCGAAAAAAAATAATTTCACAAAATTATATTTGGGTGTTCTTCCTGCTTTTGTTACCAATGCAAAAATAAAAACCAGAAAAACGCGTTAATATGTCCAAAAAGGAAATGGCATTTCACAAAAATATTACGAGCAGTCGGAAGTGTATGTTGGTGGGAGGGGTTGGGGGGGGGGGGAATAATTTAATTTGGCGGTGCGAGGGGCAGCTTGCTGTTTTATAAATTAAACGGGCATCTGTTCGCAATTAGAATTGCAAATGTTTTGCCATTTCGACGCTGGCCAGGATGGGAAGCGGGCCAAAAGCAGGCATGCAAACAAAAGCAAAACAGAACGTGTGTCAAAAATAGCTACAGTTAGAATTTCGTAAAAGGCTGGCAAATAAAAGACGCCCCCTCAAAGGGGGGGCGTGGCTGGTAGCTGGCGTCAGAGTGCGACACAAGTGGCTGAGCAGTGGGCTCTCTCAAGGATTGCGTAGGCTGCACATTTCTTTTCTTCCTTCCAGAAACAATTTGAACGTAATGACGAAGAAAGTTGTTACTTAGCTTGTGGCTCATTTGTCAGCGATTGCTCACAAACAGGACGAGACCTTGTCGGCTCTGTCGGGGATTATAATCCAAAAGTGCCCTCCACAAATAACCATGCATAAATTTTTCAAGCATGGCGTGAAAAACTGTTTGAGTGTTTACTTTCAGATATTTGCTTGTGCATTTGTTTCTTATTCATTCTCAATTTAAATCCCTTCTCCATTTTGGGCAAAATTATGCAAAAATATCTCTCAATATTTGTAGAAATATCGAATTTACACGACTCATTTAATATCCGTATATAAAATCGATATCAAGTGGTTTGACCTCCTTTCATATATAACATTTATGATTTACCCCGTTCTCATCAATTGGAACCTTTTAGAGTTAATTATCAACCACCCAACCAGCTGAGTAAAGGAAATTTCCCACAACAGGAAATTATTAAAAAATTTGTGTTTATTTTGGTAGTCTTATTGTTGATTGACTTTTGATTGCTGTGGCAGGCGCTCAAGAGCCAAAATCAATAAACATATGAAAATATGCTATACATATAGTATGCCTGATTATAATCATCGAGAGATATACTCATTTCTATATATACATTTATTTATAGCAGGTACAATAGGAGCTAATGACGGAAATTGCTCTTACCAAAATTAGATAAATTGGAATATTTCTAGCACATAATTGCTTAGACAGCTGCCGATATACATAATTAGGTGTATATGGATACCTATAAATAATTTTAATGAATTCTGAAGAGTTGAATCTTAATTAGATTAGATTTCGCAACAGTCTTGCCAGACAGATGCCAAAGGCTTTCGCGTCCATCTGACTGTCGCAACAGCAGTTACAAATCGCACAGATTTCACTTGATAAATAGCAATCATATTTCAAATAGACTGAACCAGGACAGAGTCAGCTTTTATCCCTGTCTAGATTCCTTCACATTTCCAGCTGCAATTCATCAGTTGGAAGATGTAAGAGTTGCGAAGCGAATTGTGAGTCTGGGCACAAACTTAATAACTCATTTGTTTGCACTCATCTAGCTGCATTCAAATGGCCAATAAGGTCTATCATAAAAACCGCACACACACACACACACACACACACATTTACTACCACAAACACACAAACGTATTTAGCTATGCGTAAAAAACAGTTGGAACGGCCTTGCCCGGCAGCAAACATTTGACTTCTAATTAAGAGGCAAAAGGCCAAAAACAAAAACAACAACAACAACAATGAGAAGAAGCACAAGATGAGCATAAGCTCAAGTGGCAAACACAGAAATACCTTCACACACGCCCCAAATGGATGGAGCGCGGCGATGATTAAGTGCCAACGTCGCTTTCCACACCGGAGCAACAAAAGAACCCCAGCAGAACTACTCCGCCACTTTGTGCACTCAGAAAAAAAAATGTGTCACATAATTCAGATTAATTTTTTTTTAGAAACAAATTGCTTTTGGGTTTTTTGAAAAACCAATTTTCCAGAAAAAATTTCTATAAATAAAATAAACTTATTATTTTTAGGTGCTTTATTCATAAGCTAAAAGCCGATTGTTTTTTTCTAATTATTTATTTTTTTTATTTTTATTTTTCACAAAAAGATTTTGTAGAAAACATTTATGTCATTTTAATTGGGAATATCTTAGGTATTCTTAGGTTTTTTATTCTGAGTGTGTGACTAATAAAGATGTGCGGTTCTGTGGGTGTGGGTGCGATTGTAGACGTTGTAGACGTGAGTGTTGCAAGACCGCCCTGCGACTTGGCCTTCATTCGTTATGCGTGTGCTAATCAAATTGGGTCTAGTCCGTGTCTGCGCCTTTGTCTATTCACACATTGTGCCCCCGGGAGTGGGTTTTGTAGTAGGGCTTGTTTATCAGCCGTCTGCGCCTAATGTGTAAGTATGCCAAAAGTGATTGCATAATTATGCAAATTCCCACACCCATCCCGTCCCCCTTTCAGCACAATATACGTCTAATGAATTACTCAGACAGAGTCCCGGCTGGCGGCGAAGATATCGCAGCACACAGATGGGTTGGTCACAAGGGGAGAACTCCTTGGCTGAGTCAAGCGGCGTCTCTGACGATTCGAGTGTAAACAAACGCCAAGTGGCATCTACCAAAAGTTGATTATATAATAATTTGTTATTGCCATCGGGGTCAATCGTTACGTTCTGGGCTCAATCGAATTGGAAGCAAAACGTCAAAATAAGTCAAAACAGTTGTGTCGAACAATTAACACCCCCTAACAAAGTATTCCCAACCCTTCGATCAAAGATCGATAATTGGGCTAACAGTAAATTAGGCGCTCGCTGGCTGGGAAAAATTCAAAAGTACCCCCAATGCCTTTCATCAGCTCGTATCGTCATCAGGCACTCATAAAAAAAACACACACACATAGATATATATATATATATATATATATGTAGGTGATCACTTTATTGTTGTTTGTTTAGCCAGCTATAAAAGAACACACAACGCCAAAAGTTCTATCGAAAACTAAGCCATAAAAATTATTTAGCACGTCAAAAAAAAAAAGTCGAGCTAAATGTAAGGTAAATAAATATATAATATGGAAAACAAAAGTTTAACGAGTGTTAGCGGTATTTATTATGGGGTTAAGCAAACGAATGCAATGGACCTACATATTTCCACGCCTTATGACGCCCCTAATGGGCCCTAAGAAAACCCACGGCGCTCCTTTTATTTGCATAGCCCGGTGACAGTTGAGTTTAATTATATATATTTTTTTTAAAGAAATTTACAATGAAAATGTTGTGACTTATTGTTTCAACTTTTGCTTTCGTGACTCAATAACAATAATACAAAACAAAAACAATGATACACAAAAAAATTTCTTATTCAGGCAACGTCCAAGCGATCGGCCCCAAAAATCCAAAAAATCCGAAATAAAAGCACATAACAGAAACACAGATATTCGAAAGGTCTCACACATGTCTGGCAATTCAAATGGACAACTGACTAAACGGATCCCCCCAACCTTGCGTCCCCCCAGTCCAAATGTTTGTTGTCTTTTGCCATCTTTCTTTCTTGCTTTTTCCAGCGCGTAATTAGGCAAATCACTAGGCATAAAAAGTGAGACGGGGCAAAATAAAAAAAAAACAAAATAGAGATAAATTCGCTACATGAAAGAGCAACGCATAAATCAGCATTTATATAAACGAAGACATTTGATGTGGAACTGGGACTTTTGTCTATATCTCTGATAGACATCACATACTACACTGCAAATAAAAAAAAAATACTCCAACCAACTTGCAGTGCATGCCAAGCCAAATGCTTAACAAAAAAAAAAAGGCTACGCGGCGTATAAGCAATAAATTTTCATATTTCATATGGCGTACGCCTTTCCTATACATTTTATTTCGTTTGCATATTCACGAGTGACGTCGCAAAAGTATTTTGGCCTGTCCCAAAATAAAAGGCTCATAAACAATAAATGACCACGTTTCTGTGTTTGTTGTAAACAAAGGCCCGAAAAGCGTTAACAGATGTTGCATTTAAGCACTGCCTTTTAATGAGCTTGTTATACGAATGCCAATGACGGTGTCGATTTGTTCTTTAGCAAGCAAAACTTTTGGCTTATAAATAACTGTGTTTATTAATGTTTAGTAAATAATACACACTTTTTTCGGCTTTTGCCAAGTCAATGCCAAGGTGACATAGCGAGCCCATATGCCCAAAATGCTCGACAGGATTCGAATGAATTTTCAAACCAGAAAAATCTATTTTATATTAATAATTGTCTGCTCTTTTTTATTATGAAAACTAACTAAAATGTATAGTTAGTTGAAATACAATTGAAAGTTCCTTAAAATAAATTATATTTTAAATATTTCTGAGCTAAAAGTTAAAATGCTCTTTAAGCCCGGAAAGCTCGAAAACAAGAATGAAAGTAAATACTCGATTTAATTTAACCAAAGGGGAATGATTAAATATTACGAACTTCTGCTGTTATATATTATACAAATTAGTTGATATATTTATTTGAAAAGCAAATGGAAATTCGTAAAATTAAATTGTATTTTAAAAAATTCTGAGATAAAGGTCGGAATTCATTTTAATATTGTTACAACTCAGAAAAACTCGTTTGAGATTAAGCGGCTGAATTAATTTAAAACAAGATGAAAACGATTGCATACTAAATTTTAATTAATCTATATATTTAATTAAAAAATAAATTTGTTATAATAACTTCTGATTCAAATTGGTTTTTGTATTTGAAAACGGCTTTAAATTAATTAATTTATTTTTTGGCTTCCAACAATGTGCAACCCACACAATAAAATTCCTAAAACTTTAAAATGAGCTGAGGACAAACTAAAGTAAACTTTAATTAAAATGCCAATTTGATAATAGTCAGTGGTTTTTTTTTTCCTTCCTTACATATAGGACAAAGCAGCATGGTATATCTAATATATATAAATCATATCAATATGTAAAACATGTAATTTATAGCACACAATGGGGAGGGTATCAATATGTTGCATATTACATGTTAAGTTAATAGCAATTACTGAGGAGGGTATCAGAAATGTGAAGTATGTCACAAGGTCTGATAAGGTGGTCGGTCGAGGAGAGGCAGATTTGAAAAACAGGCTGCCACAGTTTTCAAGTGCAACAAATGGCAACTAAAATAACAACTACTTCAAGCTGTGAGTCGAGAGAGGATGATGACTGAGCGATTCGCGAATGGGAATGGGAATCGCACTCGGAGCCGCATTCAGCATTAATTTGTCAATGTTTGTGTTTATGTCTTGAAATCAATATTATCAACGGATTCAACACACAGCATTAATAATGATGCTTAAGCACTTTACTCTAAAAACGCGTTAGCCACGATTCCCAGCAATAGGTATATTTAGATATATAGATGGCATGAGGAGGGCAGGGAAAAGTGATTAAAACACGTATATATGCAAATTCCACGTTGAGCCGTGAGTTTAATGAGTTGTGTATCAACAAAAGTGACAGCCTCCGAAAGAGGTGCGCTTGAATAATATGTTAAAGGCTAGGCTATAAAATCGAACAATTGGCAGTATATATTTATTTATATTTTTTTTTTATATTTGTTTATATTTTATATCTATTGTTGTTGAAGACTTATCAGCAGTTTATCAGTGAAAATGCACACAGAATTAAATGAAAAACTTACCTTAACTTTTGGTAGTATGCGTTGTTTATTGGAATTAATATGATTTTTGTTTTTTGGTTTTTTTTCGTCACGTGTGGTTTTTTTTTAGACTGCATGTGACATGTGCATTAATTTTTCATGTCAAACTACACGGCAACACTTAACGAAATAATGTTAAACATTTTTTGTATGCTTTGCGTGTAATTAAAAAACATTAACATGACAACAACAACTAAGTGCAACCGCAGCCGCAACAGCAACAGCCGCGCTGACATTAATGCCAGCCACAGCCGCAATGAGATAAAAACAATCATACAAACAGACACGCACTCACATATACACACTCACACGAACACACACACGCACTTGCTTAAGAAAAAGCCAAATTGTTCGAAGGAAAGGCGACAATGCAGCTGTCACAGCCACTGACCGTTGTTTGTTGTCTGCTGTCTTTTATCTGTTTGCTATTGTCAATCATACGCTGATGTACCGTTAAGCTAAATGCACGAGATGCCGCCAAGAACGCGCCAATGATTCAATTACAAATTTGATTTCTTTTCAAGTGATCCAGTCAACCGCTCGACGGCAAGTTTTCCAAAAGACTAAAAACACAAAAATTTCCTAGCAAACAATTTTCATACGCGCCACTAAAATTGCCGGCTAGCGGCCAACTGTGCGTTCGGTTGAAAACCAAAAGCTTACGACGAAAAGCTTTTATTGCACTAGCCAGCGTCTGAGAGCTTTCGGCTATTCATGACAATTTGGCGCGTAAAGCACTCGTCGGGGCTTTTGTGAATGGCGCACAACAAAAACATTGCGCTAATTGAGCATGACAAAAGCGGTAGGCTAAGGCGGCTGCGGGGTGTGTTAACTGTGCTTCAACAAAACGTGCGTAAAAGCTGATTTGGCGCGCTTACAATACAGGGTGATGATGATGACTAATGTGAATGTTGAATTTTGCGCTAATCTATGGCTTCTGACATGTAATCAATCATTAATGCGAATTAAGCTACCATTCCAACTTGCATTTATGCTCATATATATATATATATATATATATATATATATAAACATAATATATATATATATCTAAATACATATATTTATAAAATAAATTGTCCTGAATAAAATTAAAATTTGTTTTAATTTTAGCACATTTTATTAAAAGTAACTAAATAATTATATAAACTTTCAATTAAATTATAAATCTAATCTATGATCATAAACCGGATTAATTTTGTTCAATTCAATGGATATAAGCATTTATAATTTTGAATAATAATAATCACTTCACATTTGATAAATTGAACGAATTCAAAAACTTATCACTTCAAGAGTCGAGTTTTTTTTATGCCATTTATCATGTCAACATAGCGATTCATTTACATTTATGCATATTTCTCACCAACTGTCTGATTTATAGCTAGGGAAATTAAATGTATTTCTTATAATAAAGAAAGGTGTTTATCGAATAGTAAATAGTAGCAGAGAAAATAAGAATTTAAAATAATAATCATATCTGCATATTTGCTCAATTGAACGAACTTTAACGCTTATCTTTATCGAGTCAATTTTGATCTTGTTAACAAATCGATTCATTTACATTTATGTAAATATTTCATTTATAGCAGCGACAATTAGAGCCGACAGCATATTTGAATTGGCCATAAAGTCTCGTTCGCTGAAAAATAATATAATTTACTAAGCGCAATAGCCAGTCGTAATACAGACAATTTAAAAGATAACTTTAATAAAATGCTGGCGCTAAGTATTAAGCGCATATTCATATTCATATTTCTATAAATATCAAATCAATTCACGTTAAGTTAGAGCATTTAAATTTTATCGCTTCGATTGACAATCTAATTATTATTTAATTGCACCAAACAATTGTTCAATCACTTGAATCCGAATACGGGGCACAAGCTGACGACAACTTCACTTCCGCAATGGCCCAAAAAAAAAACCCGCAAAATATACATATATATTTGTATATAGATTAATATTTATGGATTCTTGCAAGTAATCTGATCAAATTCAAAACAATGCTGACGGTCATGGCGCCAATATTTCTGTGCAACAATACAAAGCTAATACCCGAATCCCATATTGATAGCGTGTCTATAAAAAATATACTGTCATTGTCATTGTCATTGTTCAACATGACGTATGCGCAATATATGGAACTAATCAACAATGCGAATTTGGCGTGAATAAAGCGCGCACAGCTGCAAAGCAATCAGCTAATACGGCGTACAATTAACACCATCAAAATGTGTGTTGAAATTAAAAAAAACATGAAATGAGTAAATAATTATTATATTACCTGATTTTGAATTTAATATATGTTGTTTATAATTTGGATTACTGTTGAATGTTTGCTCAGGGAACATACCAGCCACTCATTCCAAACAAACTTGTATATGCCTCATCATCACAGACTTCTATGTCACAAATTTGCCACAATAAAAACAAAAAAGAAATCACATTAAATCGGGCTCGTGTGTAAAACAACAAAAAATTTAAAACGTAACAAATACGTCATACTTTCTTTGGGAAACTGGATTTGGACAAACAAACACACACATACAGTCACAGAAATTCTGGAACGTGACCAGGCTGCGCACGGGCCAAGAGCTTCCGATCTGGCTTATTTTTATGATCATTAAACGAACCCGGTTTTTTTTTTTGTTGCTGGCTGTACAGTGATATTGGTTAAAATCGTTTAACTTGGAAATTAATTGGTTCACAATTTAATATCTGGAAACTAGAATTTAAATTCGAGTGGGATTCGATTTTATTATGTTTATTTAATTCATAAATGTGTGTAGCAATTACAAGTATTTCCACCTGCTTAGTCAATAAATTAACAAATTGTGGGCTTTGACTTATGTAAACTTGTATTTTAATTGATTTTGCATTTTAATAGCTTTAAATCGATAAACTTATAAGCATATTAATATTCAAATCATTACAGTGAACCACTCATCAAAAGATTTGATAAAAACGGATTGGATCCAATTAAAATCTATGCAAATTTAAAGCGGCTTTTTATTGATAGACACATGTCTGGGTTCTATAAAGTAGATATTAAGTTTTAGGCATACATATGTAAAAGCCATTATTTGTGATTGATTGTGACAAGAATGGAATTAACAATACTTAAATAATAGATCGATTTATATAAGGTCAACTAGTGTGAGAATTAAATATGATTATGAATTTGTGAAATTTTTTGTAAACACTTTACGATCTCTCATACATAAATGAATGGAAGTGAATGACAAGCAGATACGATCTACAAATTGTAGGTAGCGTATATGATAATTCCCCCAGACTAGACACGCTCGCGCGTAATTCCATTTTAGTATCGTATTTTTTTTCATTCAGCGTTCGACAGCACGTCAAGAATTTTGTAATTGGCTATGAGCAATTCCTTTTAACACACAACTAAGATTTCAGTTTGAGCGTCGCTTTGTTACGGTTCTTTTACTTTTTTTTTCTGCAGATGCGTCATGTTATTGTCTGCCGAGGGATTTCCACACCAACTAACAATCAACGGCTAGTCAGCGAGGCATGAGTGTGTGAGTGTGTATGTGTGAGTGTGTTCGTTAAAAGTGCTGCGTTTAGCACTGCCTTAGCGATTGCCATTGGCAGGAATTTCATTTCATTTCCTACGTCATTGAACTCGGCAAAACTAACTAACTAACTACTGCCAAAAAGGCTATAGAAAAACATAAAACAAAACGTTTTGATAAACTCGATCTGCGAAAGGCAAATGCAGGTGCTTTATGAGCAGGAACTGGTTTTAGTTTTTTATTTCGAGCTGCGCCAACTGCGACGAACAAGAGCGACGACGTCGACGCGACCGATTAACGCTGGCGCAGCTGCCGGCGTCGCTGCCAATGATCGTCCCATTCTGTGGTATATAAATGTAAGTCGTATGCTGGGATTCTGATTAGTCTGTGAGCGTCGCTTACGAGTTCCAAAGTCAATTTTTTTTGGAGTTGCCTGTGCTTTCAAACCGTGAATCGCAAGTGAAGACAAGTTGTGCAAAATCCAAAAAAATTAAAAAAAAATTAAAGAATATTAAAACAAGAAAACATAATTAAATACAAGTAAACGAGTATTTAAGATTTTCAAAAGAATTAAATAAGTTGGAAAATAGAAAGCGCGCTAAAAGTAATAAAATTAAAGAAAAACGGAAAACATATTCAAAAATCAATTTGACAAACTCTCAATTATTCAACAATTAAAAGTACGTATACAGAATGTTTAAATTAAAATTAAATTTTAAATAAATAAATAACCAAGAATTTCCCTACTGTAATTAAAAAAAATCGTATTTTTAAAGCAATATTTATGT
The DNA here is from genome assembly GCA_035042365.1 of Drosophila dives. Taxonomy (NCBI): domain Eukaryota; kingdom Metazoa; phylum Arthropoda; class Insecta; order Diptera; family Drosophilidae; genus Drosophila; species Drosophila dives. The sequence continues at coordinate 4,997,313 of JAWNLJ010000442.1, forward strand.
TAAAGACTAATTTTCCGAATATTTAAAACTAACTAACAATGAAAACAACAAGCTGAAAACTTTTGATGAATTGAAGTGCAAAGTATTTTAGTTTTATATTCATAAATTTCAAAAAGTTTAATTTAATGCAATAAATTACTATCAACTTTCCCATCCGTGATTTGTATATATTAAATTTTGATAATATGTTTTTAGCCCCTATTGTGCAATACGCATATAATTATTTTCAGAACCCGTAACTTACCCTTACGAAACTTGTTTGTTGCATAATCAAAATGCCAAAATTATGCGAAATCAATTACGTTAAATAAAAATCAAGGAAATGCTTTTAATACAAAAATTAAATGAAAGTTGATTGACAACTGACAGGTTTGTGCTTAAAGAATTTATGTCAATTACAAAAATGTAAATAAAATAAAAGGCGCGGCCAAAGGATATTTGCTCAATGCTGGCACTTTAAGCACTTTAAGGTTAAAGCGACAACCCTCATTTGTCATAAAAATTAGTAGCTAGCCAAATCATGAAAACTAATAAAAAACAAAGACAAGAAAAATTGCAAAATTTAAGTAACAAATTTGAAAGCAAAATAAGTGGTTCTTGTTGTGGGTTCTTGATTGTTTCTTGATGCAACAACTCTTGGCACAAGCTTCTAAATTCTGCAAAAAAAAAGTCAGCGCTAAGCAATTAGATTACCATCATGATTTATGTTATAACATTTAATTTTACTAATTATCAGCCAAAGTCTCGCTAAGATAATAAATTGTTAGCGATAATAAATTTGATTTGGCGGGGTTTGCTGTCAAATTTGTGAATTGAGTCATTTGTCGATTTTACCTATTAGTTATGAGAAATATTTCTTACTTATGCATTAATTAGCTCAATGACTGATGAATGGATATAGATACTATATTTCATATTTGTACTTTGCATAATGGTTCCAACTTGCATTGAGTTCAACTTGTCAGTTTCAGTTTTAAACGATTTTTCTGTGGAAAAACGCAGTTGCTGTGTACTTTTGTAATTCAGACACATCTCCACCTCTCTCTCCCTCTCCCACTCACCCTCTCTCTCTCTCTCTCTCTCTCTCTCTCTCTCTCTCTCTCTCTCTCTCTCTCTCTTTGAGTTGACATTCAATTTGACTCACAATCGGAAATTCCGAAAGCCTGCGGTTATATTGTGTAGATCCCCCAAGCAGACCTAATGTGTTGCACCCTGCAAGGCCTTCAATTGGACACTTTTTACTCAATTAAGCAAATCAAGAGTAGCAACAACAAGAACATAAACCACAACAATATGATTTTGATTATGATTGTGGATCGAGTCTCACGTTGATTCGACAGTCCAGATACCACCTGTTATTTTTTTTTTTGTAAATCGCAAATTTAATTAGACACACCATAGAAAACGGAAACAGATTCCAGACCCAGACATTTAACATTTGCTGCCCAACTGACCTCAATCAATGTTGTTGATCTACAAAATAGTTGCTTGGTCATTGGCAGCAAACACTTAACACTCCAAGACCACAACAAACAAAAAAAAAAATAAATAAAAATAAAAAAACAACAGTTAACAATTATGTAAATTACAAATTACACGGCGCACCGATAATTATGGAACGATTTTCCAAAAGCCACAAAAATCGCTGCAACACAATCTAACTCTGACGCCAACCTTGAAGGCGGAAAACTGTAAGCACCACAATAAAGCTACAAAATGCGATTTGATTTTGTAAATGTTATTCAATGAAGCCAGCCAGTAAGAGCCGCCTTGATTGCTGGACACTGCACTGCACCGAGGAGAACTGAGCAGAGCAGAGCAGAGCAGAGTTGAGTGGAACTGAGTCGAGCTGTGTTTGTTAATAGTGTTTTGGCTTAGATTTCACCTCATCAACAGAAGCAGCGATGCGATGCGGTACATTAAATCGATGATGTGAAAAGCCATGTGCAACAAACTAATACACAACAAAGCTAAGAACTCTGGGCCATAAGAATGCATGCGCTCTGCTACGGTAACAATAACAATTGGCAGAGATGCCACCATAAAGATACAATTGGCTCTTTGATTCGATGCAACGCATGCGCATTGTATGCAGATGCTTATAACACACAAGTATATATACATATGTGTGTTTGTGTGTGTGTGTGCATAACATTATTCATTTGATTTGCTCAAGTGTGTGCCAGCGTGCCCAGCTAATTGGGCCCACACGGCGCATACGTAATGCGCGCGCTTGGGAAAATCTCGGCGCATTGAATTTGGTTGTTGGCTTTTCGCCACTTTACGTATATGTAATGCATACATTGGATCCATACATAAAGGTGGACTTTACTCGCTGGCTTAAACTATCGAAAAATCTGTGCCAAGCAGGTAATTTGACTTTGGCCAGAGCCCAGTATAAAATCATGCCAAAAATCTTTTAGCTTAATAAAATAAAATAAATAAAAATATATTAAAAAAAAAAAAAGTGGCACAATTCAGTTGACGAACTTGTTTTGCCACCCGGAACGCCTTTTAATTGATCGCGTTTTCTTTCCACTTCGGATATCAATAACATATGTTTAATGCATAGAACAAGCCACAAAGTCGCCACAAGTTAAGGTCTTATTCTTCCTTAAGGCGGAACCAGAATGGGCCGGACTTCAATGAAATTCAGCAACATATTTAATTAAAATAAAATATTCCACAAGACTACCGGTAGTTAATTCAAGCGCTTTTAATGAGAGTTATGCATATATAAAGTTTTTAATTTAAATTTTAAATGAATCCAGACTAAGAACAATTACCCGACAAGTAATTGTCTTTAACGTTAACGAATGTCTTTCAACCATTTTGACTTAAGTAACTATTTGATGATTGCGTTGACATTGCAACCAATGCGGCAGATTGTTGAGTTGGTTAGCCGCAAAGTGAGAAAACCAGAAGTTGGCGGCTTAACGACATTTACTTGAATTTTTAATTGCGTTAAAGTATTTAAGTGCAGCTTATAACCTCCAACTTACCAATAACTTTGTCTTACCACATACTAACACTTGATTTATTTTATAATAAATTGTTTCAACATATTTTCCTGATGTGGCATATAGCTCTTGTTTATTTGTGTTGCATTCACACCTATTCTGAAAGGCAAACTAACTTTATAAATTACTTGTTCACAAAAATATAATCATAACTGGACATTTTGAAATTAATTGCTTGATAAAAAAGAAACCTGTAATATAATAATAAATAAACATTTTAAATAAATATATTGTAAAAATTATCATGAATATGGATTAAGTGGACCTAATTTAATTTATTCCAATCACATTTCAGTAGCTTATTTCTGAATCTATTTAGTTTGCAATTAGGAATAACACTGTGTTCTACTTTTCCAGTTTGTGTACTTCCTTACAAATTATTTGGGATATCAGCTGCTAATTTATAATGAATAAATGTATAAATATGACAGACTATATCGGCTCCTAAACTGTCACCATTATCATTATTCCAACACTTAGTATAAATATTATAATCGGTTTAAATCGACACTTCAAATGGTTTAATGGCAATGAATGGAATCCATAATATGTACAGCTAACAATTATTTATTATTTATTATTGTTTTACCAGTTTAGTGGGCATGTAATAATTTACATAGTTGATCTCAAAAATGTTTATTATTTTATTAAATGCCTAAATAGTACCTGTCACTTGAAATTAATTTATATTTGTATTGCATTTGCATAGTTGATCACAAGCAGAACTCGTTCACTTTGAAACATGTTTCCAAACACTCGAATAACCTTTGGGTTTTTCTTTTTGTGTGTTTCCTTCAAGATGGGTTCGATGCCGCAGCTATCGATAGTCAAGGGTCAGCAACATGATTTTGTGCCGCGTCCACTGCATCGCATCTTCGAGGAGCAGCAGCTGCGACATGCCGACAAAGTGGCGCTCATCTATCAGGGACAGGGCCTGGCAACCAGCCAGAGCAGCTATCGGCAGATGAATGAGCGTGCGAATCGTGCGGCACGTCTCCTGGTGGAGGAGACGCATGGACGCTTCTTGCAGCCCAACAGTGATGGTGAATTTATTGTGGCCGTTTGCATGCAACCATCGGAGGCGCTGGTCACAACATTGCTGGCAATTTGGAAGGCGGGCGGCGCCTATTTGCCCATTGATCCCAGTTTCCCAGCGAATCGTGTGCATCACATTCTCCTTGAGGCACGACCGATTTTGGTCTTGCGCGATGACGATATCGATGCCCAGAAATTCCAGGGCACACCCACACTATCGCTAACCGAACTGTATGCCAAGTCGCTGCAGTTGAGCGGTGTCAATTTGCTCTCCGAGGAGATGCTGCGCGGTGGCAACGATCACATCGCCATCGTTCTTTATACCTCGGGCAGCACCGGTGTCCCCAAGGGTGTGCGCCTACCACACGAGAATATCCTGAATCGCCTGCAGTGGCAATGGACGACATTCCCATACACGTCCAGTGAACGGGTGGGTGTGTTCAAGACAGCGCTTACCTTTGTGGACTCGATTGCCGAGCTTTGGGGTCCGCTGATGTGCGGTTTGGCCATTCTGGTGGTGCCCAAGGCGGTCACCAAGGATCCACAGCGTCTTGTCGCGCTGCTCGAAAAGTACAAGATTAGGCGTCTGGTGCTAGTGCCCACTTTGCTCCGTTCCCTGCTCATGTATCTGAAGATGGAGGGCGGCGGTGCGGCCCAGAAGTTGCTCTACAATCTGCAGATCTGGGTCTGTTCAGGTGAGCCACTGGCCGTGCCGCTAGCCAGCAGCTTCTTCGACTACTTTGATGAGGGCGTGCATCATCTGTACAATTTCTACGGCTCCACAGAGGTCATGGGCGATGTCACCTACTTTGCCTGCGAGAGCAAGAAACAGCTCAGCATGTACGACAATGTGCCCATAGGTAAGTGAAAAGATTATCTTAAAGATCGCATTAATCTAAATTAGAGAATAATCCGTAAAAACAGAATATCATAAAAACATCTTGATTATATATTTTGATTAATATTCAGCAATTCTTTAAAGTATTACATCATTTTTTAAACAGACTTCATAAATCTAGCTTAAGGTTAAATAGATAAATATATAGTTAAATGGAGTCTGTTGACTCTATGCTATAATATATAATATATATATAAGTATATATAGCATATATATATATATATATATATATAAATGTTGTTTCTGATCAATATTTAGCCTAAGGCGTATTTTGTTTTATACTGAAGCATACAAAAATATTGAAATATATTTTTTCTAGGAATACCTGTTTCCAATACTGTCATCTATCTGTTGGATGCCGATTATCGTCCCGTCAAGAACGGTGAGATTGGTGAGGTTTTTGCCTCGGGCTTGAATCTTGCTGCTGGCTATGTTAATGGACGTGATCCCGAACGTTTCTTGGAGAATCCACTGGCCGTGGAGAAGAGTAAGCTGACGCATAATTAAATGTCACCTCCAATTCTCAATACTGATGCATTCACAGAATATGCACGACTCTATCGCACTGGTGACTATGGTTCCTTGAAGAATGGCAACATTATGTACGAGGGTCGCACGGATTCTCAGGTGAAGATTCGCGGTCACCGTGTGGATCTGTCGGAGGTGGAGAAGAATGTGGCCGAGTTGCCGCTGGTGGAGAAGGCCATTGTGCTCTGCTATCAGGCTGGTCACGTGGATCAGGCCATTCTTGCCTTTGTCAAGCTGCGCGACGATGCTCCGATGGTGACCGAGATGCAGATGGAGGGCCGGCTCAAGGATAAGTTGGCTGACTACATGACGCCGCAGGTCATCATATTGGAGCACGTGCCGCTGCTGGTCAACGGCAAGGTCGATCGACAGGCGCTGCTCAAAACCTACGAAACGGCCAATAACAACGAAGGTGATTCCAGCATTGTGCTCGACTTTGACTACAGTCAGGTGCCCGAGGAGCTCAAGCTGACGGCCCGTGATCTCTTCGAGACAGTGGGCGGTGTCATTGGTCGCTCCACACGTGCCACCCTTGCGCCACACAGCAACTTCTATGAGCTGGGCGGCAATTCCTTGAACTCAATCTTCACCGTTACTCTGTTGCGGGAGAAAGGCTACAACATTGGCATCTCCGAGTTCATAGCGGCCAAGAATCTCGGTGAGATCATCGAAAGGATGTCGGCTAATCGTGATTCAGTGCAGGTGGAGGAGGAGACTCTGAATGCATGCCCCCATCTCAAAATGGAGGCAGAGCCACTGCGTCTGGAGCATCGTCAGGATGTGATTGAGTAAGTATATAGTAAGGGAAACATGGGTATTCCAGGCACTGCTGAGACTTTAATTATTCTGAATCAAATATTGGATTCAACAACCAATAATTCTTTTTTTAATATTCATTAGAATTTTAATTATATATTTTTGAGTGGTTTTATGATTTTCCAAAAATAATATGTTAAAAACTTCTGTTTTTTTATAATTAATTATTATTATTATGTTTTTAGTTTATTGATTTATAAAGCTCAATTTACTTAATTTTGAAAAGTTTTGAACTAATGTTAAAATACTTCAATCAGTACAGTTAATCGTTCTTCCCAAAATTATTCTGAACTATGCATACATTTTTTAAAAGTTTTTAGATAACATATTTTAACATTTTGTTATTCTCAGCATCATTGTGTCCAGTTTCTACAATAAAGCCGACTTGGAGCAGTGGCTGAAGCCGGGTGTGCTGCGCACCGATTACAGCGATATACTCAATGTAAGTACCCAAAATCCTACCAATGCCATGTGGCCTATGCTTATCATCACTTATCCTGCCACAGGACATTTGGGACGTGTTGGTGGAGCGTGAATTGAGCTTTGTGATATACGATCGTAATACGGAGCGTATTATTGGCACCGCTCTGAACTTTGATGCGCTCAATGAGCCCGAGGTGGACATCAAATCCAAGCTGCTGATCGTCTTTGAATTTCTCGAATTCTGCGAGGGTCCCATACGGTAAGAACGCCCCACCAAAGATATGATGACCAAATGATACATTCTAACTAACATCGTGTGTGAATTTACAGTGATAACTATTTGCCGAAGGGTCTAAATCAAATACTCCACTCGTTTATGATGGGCACCGCCGAGAAGCTGAATCCCCGCGAGAACATTGCATGCATGCACTACATGGAGCATGAAGTGCTTCGAGTGGCACGCGAGAAGAAATTCGCCGGGATTTTCACCACCAACACCAGCCCACTTACCCAGCAGCTGGCCGATATCTACCACTACAAGACGCTCCTCAACTACCAGGTTAACGAGTACGTCAGCTCCGACGGCAGCCAACCCTTCCGGGATGCGCCCGATGAGCAGCGCGCCATCGTCCACTGGAAGGAGGTGGGAGGCAAATAGACCTGCAGAAGAACTGCTCCCACACCTGAATCTACCCGTTTCGAATTTAATAAGTAGCATGTATCACATAGATGTAACCTCTAGTATTATACCATAGGCATTGTCTAATGAAATTTCATCAGTTTATGTTGACTAGTTGTAAGCTTTCAATGCAATTAAAAAAAAAAAACAATCAAACGAACAATTTACTTTAATGAAATTATTTTGTCATTTGACTTGATTCGTCGAATGTAAGAGAGCTAAAAATGGGCGTGGATTGCTAAGTAATACCCTGTCAAATGCTTTGACAGATTTTGCTATTTATATTCGTATGTTTTCTCTGCATACATTTACCCATCTTTCCCCACTACGGATACTGGGCACATATAATCATTAGTGCCGCATATTATTGATAATTGGTGTAATAATATCCAGCTGACTTTTCCATTGAGGTAAACGATGTAAACATTAAAGCCATAAATATGGTTGATTTATTCTAGAGTCTATTACACATTTCTCAAGATTAAATTAACTTTTTGCTGCTGTTGCTTTTGCCAATCGATTTTCTTTTAGTTTTTTTTACATACATTCATAATATTTATAATATTTTTTTTTTATTGTTTTTGCTTGTTTTCTGTTTTCTGTTTGTAATATAAGTAGTGAGCGTTAATAGTGGCTCAAAATAAGTGTTATTATGTTTCTTTCTAAATTAATTATACATTTTTTTACTTGAAAACTAATTTTATAATGCTAAGTATGCATAGATATAAATGTATCTATCTGCATATAAATGTGCACATACCTATATATGTGTGTTGTGTCTGGTTGTGTATGTGTGAGTGTGTGAATGTCTCTATGATCAATTGCAATTGCCGTTCTCTGGGTGCCTCTCCATAATTTCCTCTATGGGTCTCCAGTCAAGCGTGGTTCTAATCAGACATGCAAGTGTATGTGTGTGTGTGTGTATGTGTTGTGTGAGTGTGTTGTGGCATGATTACTAAACGTTTTAAGCTCTAGCATATATACTACATTCATATATATATATATATATATATTCTAAAAACTGTACAGCTACTAATTAATGTTAATTGTTTTATAGTTGATTTATTTCAAGCATTTGCATGTTGAAAGCGGAAAATTGGGTGTGGGTTGGAGGGGATGAGGGGTAACGGGATTTAATAGCCTAATTAGCGGATAGCAAATAGCTGACCATGCAGAAACAAACGACGACCACAACGACGACGATGAACAAACAAGCCCAGAAGCCACACATATACGGGATACGCAGAGCACACAAAGCAGGTCGCTCCTCATGGAGCCACCTATTTGCGCACAATGCGTATGACCCTTGTGGACTATGAGGCGGCGCTCTGATCCATCAGATTATAGTTCTGGAATGTCTTCCATTCGCCGGTGTTGTAGTCCAGGCGGATGTGTGACTCCACCAGGCACAACGCTGTATTTCCATCCTCCTGTTGCACTTTTTCCTGTTGACAAAATTTATATTATTAACAACTGCAATCTGTGCGTTTGTCTACGTCTCAAAACTCACCTCTGTTTCGCCGAGTTTGATGACCAATACGTTTTCTGTATTAGGTCGGGGATTCTCGCGCAGGCCGGCCATAAAGCCCAGTATGAGCGCCTTGTCTGGTCGCGAGACACGGTTCGCCTTGCGGAACATCTCATGCGCCTTGTGCACGTGCTCGTTCTGGAGATAAGATTAATGATTTGTATATAATATCTGCAACACAGAAAGTAACCCGCACTACACTTACCGAAAGCGATAGTCCTCGACGCTGTGGCGCCTGTTGCGTCTGCTGCTGCTGTTGTGCCGCTGGCGCTGTCGTCTGCTGTTGCTGGGTGACCTGCACCTGGACGGTGCGTGAAATGGCGGCGGCATTATTATTCTGTAACAGCTGCTGGCCGGCGGCGCTTGCCGAGGTGACCAAACGCTGTTGCAGGGCCGGCTTATGCTGCACCAGTATCTGTTGCTGCTGCTGGCGCGGTTGCGACGCCGTCGCAGCCGACTGTGTGATGATCGTACGTTGCGTGCTGCTCGGCGCCGCCTGCACCTGCACCAGCTGCGGCTGTTGTCCCGGACGCTGGATTAGCGTCAAGCCCTGCGGCAGCGAGGTCAATCCACCGCTTACGTTCGCTATCACGGGACGTATTATCGTTTGCTGTGTTGACTGCAAAAAAGTAATTTAATGTAATCAATTCATTTCATTTAAAGGTCGAATTTAATGCATATAACACACAATTACGATTCCTCACCCTTAATACTACTGAAGTGAGCAGTTTGCAGACAATTAAAATCATTGCCACACTCAACTCGACTGAATTTACTGAGTGACTGATTTGTTCTTTTTATACTATTCCAAAACTCATTGCTGTTTGGGATGCTTGAAATATTTGATCGATTTTATGTCCTGTTGTGCACTCAACTCAAACTGATTGACATGTATGGATTGATGAGTTAAGAAAGACGCACAACTTATATGACAAGGGTTACCCTAACCATACAAAGGACTGAGTATATTGTTCTTATTGGAGAATGAATAAAAAATAAAACAATTACTAGAACAATTAGTTTAAATACGATTCTAATATTCTTATCTCATGTCTGCATGTCTTTAATAATAAAAAAGGGAAGCAAATTAATGAAAGAATACTTCAACAATATATTAAAATATTCTTTGATTCATAAGAAAAAAATATAATAGTGGTGCTATTATTTTTTTTTGCTACACTTATATAAAATCCTGATTCAAAAGATATATTTATAACGGAATGTGGTTGAAATTCAGACAAGTGTCGCATTTTTGCTAGGGTATTTAATATATATATAATCTTCCCATCCTCAACCCAACTGATTATATAGCAAAGCCCCAAGTCTACTTACGTTGCCGATGACACTTGTTGGAGTCTGTTGCTGCACGATTACATGCTGTCCGCCAATGGGATTGGTTGGTATCAGCGAGGGCATCATCTGCTTGACAGCACCCTGGGCACCCTGCTGATGCTGTTGCTGTGGCTGTTGTAGCTGTATGGTGTGGGGTTGAATACTCGTCGATGGCGTCGTCTTAACCAGACTGGGCGGACCGGCCGCTGTTGTGGTCATAAGCGTGGCGCCTGTGGTGAGTGTCGGTAAGCCGCCAACATTGCTGATGGGTATCTGGTACATTTCGCCGCCAATGTTACGCAAAATGACACTCTTCTGGGTTAGTATGATGGTCTTGTTTTTGCCCGTCGACGGCGACACATTTAATGTGCCGCCTGCAATGTTGCCACCCGGTTGCATCAACACCTGCGACAACTTTGGCTGCTGCGTTGCAGTCGTATTCGCGACGATCGTGTGCTGTGGATGTTGTTGCTGCAACTGAGCCTGCATATGCTGCTGCTGGGCAGCCTGTGAAGCGGGCTGAATGGTCACCGGTCGATTGGGCAACTGCACATTTTGTATGTTGAGCGTTTGATGGCCGGCAGCAACAGCTGCCGTTGTCGCGACCAGTGGAGGTGGATTTGTAGACACCACTGTGTTGGCCTGTGGATGCTGGCGCAGCGGCGTCATCACCACACCCGATGTGCCAGTCGTCTTTAGCAGTATCTTAGTGGGCGTCTGTACGCTGTTGACACCGCCTCCAGCGGCTGTCTGGTAAAGCGTTGCGGTTGTCTGCGGCACCGTACGTGTTTGTGAAAGGGAGGTCAACGTTGGTAACGTGGGCTGCTGTTGTTGCTGTTGCGGCTGTGGTGCAGCCAGGATGTACTGCGTAGTTTGTGGCTGTGATGGGGATGCAATTAACTGTTGCTGCTGCTGATGTTGTTGTTGTTGCTGCTGTTGTTGCTGTTGCTGTTGTTGAGCTGCTGCTGTTGCCGCTGCACTAGATGTGGCTGCTCCTGACTGTGACTGCTGTTGCTGTTGCTGTTGGGTTCGTTTCGCTGGCTGTATAATGGTCTGCGAAATGATGACCGGACCACTGTTCGTTGCCGTCTTGAGCTGACTAAGCGGCATCGACTTAATTGCCTGCGATGGTATTGTGGTCGTCGTTGCGCTGGCCGTGCTGCTGCAACTCGCTGCAACGAGCGCTCTCTGTAAACGATATTATAGAATTAGATTCAATTTAAGAGAGAAATACACAGCAGTTTCTTCAAAAGTGCTCCTTGTCTTGCACTTTTGTAAGCTGCACAGAGTATAATAAGAAATGGTTCTACTTACCGCACGCTGCGTGCTGGGCGATGAGGCCAGTATGACTGGTGTGGAGCTGTTTATCAAGATGGGTTGCTGTTGCTGCTGTTGTTGTTGTTGTTGCAGCTGTGCTGCTGCTGCCTGACTGCTGCAGCTTGTACCCGCTGCTGCTGCGGCTGCCGCCTTTGCCTTGGCCGACGTAATCTTAACGGATATGTTGTTAGGCAGATTTGCCAACGGATTGGCCGCATTTCGCAGCTGTTGCTGCGTCAATAGGGTGGTTGTGGTGGTCGTGTTGTTGCTGGTGCTTGAGCTGCTGGTGCTTGCGCCGCTGGATGAAGCTGCTACACGCAGCAACGGTTTAATGTCAAGCTTTTCCATTTTGATGGTGGTGTTGCCCACAGTTGTTGTGGCCGTTGCCGTCGGTGTGGACGTTGTGGCCATAATTGTATTGTTAGTCGCTGCATTGTTGTTATTGACATGACGCTTCTGTTGCTGCGGTGCGGCGCGGATAAGTAAATGCGGTGCACGCTGAGCCGGCTGCTGTTGGATGATGATGCGCTGCTGTGGCGTGGATGTGACCTGCTGATGCGTTGCAGCTGACTGAGCGATGCGTACAGGCGTCGTTTGCGATGTGGGCTCGATCTTCTCCAGCTTTATGTTCGCTGGCACAATGATCTCCTCGCTCTTGATCTCAATCTCCTGCTTGATGCGTTTCGGCGTATGATGATAACTGTTGTTGTTATTGTTGTTGGTGTTGTTGTTGTTGTTATTTATCTTGGATTTGGGTGTCTTTGCCTTAGTCTCCGCCTTGATGGTCACCTGGCGTGTGGGCGTGACGGCAGCTGTTGCAGGCGTCGCAGTGGTGAACTGTAGCGTGGCTGCGGCATATTCCGGCGTCTCTGGTGTTTCGGGCAACAACGATTTGCTGGCCAATTCGTCGGGTGTTTTAAAGTCATCGTCCTGCTGCTCCTCTAAGCTGCCGCTGCTTTGGTTAAGCTGTGGCTCCAATTTAATCTCAAAACTGTTGTTGGCCGAAGATGTGGGAGTGGTCGGCATCTCTCCATCACCACCAGCAGCATTGGCCACCTCCGCATCTGCGGGCGGACTGTCGCCGGTGCCGTTGTTGTTGCTGTTGTTGGTGGTGGAGGCAGCTGCCGCTGCTGCAGCTGCTGCTGCTGCCTGTTGCTTTTGCTCCTGCTTCTTTTGTTGTTCCTCCAACTGCTGTTCGCGCTTGCGCTTCTTCGCTGCCGCATAGCCTAGCGGCTGCTCTGTGAATTCGAGTAACTTAATACCGCCATCCTTGCGGCCAGCGGGCGTACGACTGAGATTGGGACGCTGCGCATTGCCGGGCACATTGGGTGAGCGAAAGCCGGTGGTGGGCATACGGGACGGGATGCCCTTAAGCGGCGTGGTGTCTGTCATTTTACGTGGCATGCCACGCGAGCGTAGCGGTATTGTTGGCGCCGATGTCTTTTTTAGCGAGGACTGCGCATCCGCTGATTTGTGGAGCAGCTCGGTGCGCAGCTGGGCGCTCTTCGGTTTGCGCTTCAGGGTGAAATGCTTCACTGCCGCCGGCTGTTGGCCAACCTGTTGCACAAGAGAATAACTATGGAGTGAGGCGCTTTGAATTTTGTGGCAGGGCCCTGTCTACTTACCACCGAGATCAATGCGTTTTTATTTAGATACTGACACTCGAGAGGCAACATGCCCAGATCCGAGTGTTTGGTGACCAATTTGCGCAAATCGTTGACCATGTCAGTAAAAATGGGTCGTGTGTCCTCGTAATCGGAGATTTCTGTATTCAGCGAACTGGTTGCTGGAAATGTTTTCATTGTCTCCGCCAGCATGGACACCCACAGTTCCGAATCCAAACCAGCAACCTCGATGACTTCCTCCAATTCGCTTTTCCACTGCAAAATCAGAATTAAATTCAGTATAGACATAAAAGAATAAAATTGTTTCTGGAAATGTTAACATATAACAGTTAGTAAACAGTTGGAATTACAGCAATGTTTTGATTTTACCATGCCCAATTGTAATTGTAATTTATCAAAACATTCCTGCACGGAGTAAAACAGGTTTTCGTCAATTGTTGACATCATGAGGCGCATTAACAGCTTACTGTTAGCAGTTAACAGTATCCACGCACAAAACACACAAACATACACAATGTAATTGCTGTTTATTTTTATTTGCGTTTATTAATGACGACACATGTGTATATGCGTGCATGTGTGTTTGCATGTATTCAACAGATTTGTCTTGACCACCCGCTTAACGCCCACAAGCTGTGTACACACACATGCACAAAAAACACCAGCACTAAACTCACACACACACGCACACAAGTCGTTCGCGCAGAAGTGGCGGGAAATATTTCTTAATTCATTAGCGAGCACAAAAAACAGAATCCGTTTAACACTTGTATGCTACCATAAAATTGTAATTTTCTTTACAATAAATGCTGATTACCAGATGTGTATTTATTACGAATGGTTATTATTAACGAAAACCTGGCGTTTATTCACCAACGTAGCATGCATGCATGTGTGTGCATGCATTCGTGTGTGTGTGTGTGTGTGTCTATATTCGTGTACGTGTACGTACGTGTGCACATTTTAATGTTGGTGTGAGTGTACATGCTAGTGTACTTTTTTCTTTCATATTGTATTTTACACCAACAAGATTTGTAGATTTACCTCTTCGACCATACGTCGGGGAATATGCAGAAAACTAAGCAGCAATTTCAGTTTGACCTGTGTCTGCAGATCTGGAAAGCACTCTTTGATGTTCCGCAAAACTTCTTTGTTTAATTGCGAGCATATTGAGCCGTTTATCCACGAATCGTTTGAGGTGCCCAGTTTATTATGCAGCCACAATGATGTGTCGCTGTCCCTTACGTTCGCCATTTTTACGCTTGCACCCACGTACACACACGGTGCATATATAACTTGGCACGTCTAACGTTTAACCACTTTTGTGCAGCACGAAATTCACTTAAAATCCGATTTAAATTTAATTTTCGAAGACAAAACACACGAAAAACCCGTGGAAAATTGTAATAGGAAGCTACGACTGAAAAAAGTGTTGCCACATATCCAATATAAGTGTATACCCCGATACGTTGCACCTAATCTGAATACTGCAACACTGGTTGATACCTTACGTTAAACTAACGATGTATCGATATATTGTGCAGCCCTGCACAATAGGCATGAAATATTTCTTAATCGTGCGCAGGTGATTGAATTGGATTTATTTTAAATATAATTTATAAATTAATATTAATTATAATTGGGTTTCAAATGCGAACGATAACTTGAGATTTTCTAATTCAACTCGGATAATCAAATAATTTAAAGCACGTAAGCGTTTCTGAATTATAAGCTGCAGTTATATTTTGTGCCGATCAGCTGTGTTTTGTTGTTTTTAGTTTTTAATAACAATCAAGATCATTTTTGATTTAGTCATTTTGCAATGGAAATTCTAAATGAAAGTGCTCAAAAATCAGTAAAGAAGTCCGGCATGTCAACCAGTGGCAAACTGTTGATCGGTGTGACTGGAGGCATTGGAATTGGCCTCTCCATTGTTTGTGCCTCGTTTGTGGCGCCTGCTTTTCGTAAATTCTGTCTGCCTTTTGTACCGGCAACAACGGAACAGATACAAAACGTGCTCCATTTCCTGCCCCGTAATGCCACCGGAAAGCTGCTGGACATTGGCTCCGGCGACGGACGCATAGTTGTAGGTAAGTTCCAAATACGCCCATTGAACGTCAGATATTCAACTTATGTAATCTCGTCTAGCGGCGGCCAAGCATGTAAGCGAACTGAAGACGGACGGCGTGGAGTTGAATACCTGGCTCGTATTCTACTCACGATTGGCTGCACTGCGTCATGGCGTTAGCAAGCAATCGAGCTTCTTTCGCCGTGATCTGTGGAAATTTAAAATCAAGGATTACAATTATGTGGTCATATTTGGTGTAGAACAAATGATGCAGGATCTGGAGCACAAGCTGATTGCCGAGTGTCCGCACAATGCCAAAATCATAGCATGCCGCTTCCCACTGCCACAGCTACAACACTCACGCATCATCGAGGATGGCGTGAACACAGTTTGGTTCTACGATCTCAGCAAACAAAAAAGCGACACGGCACTCAATAAAAGTCTATAGATTATTTGATAAGTCCAGTTTTTTTCTTTTTATTTGCTTCAGTGCTTGTGGGGCAAAAGAAACTGTAACATTAAGTTAAATGCTAGAAAATGGGACACAGTCGACATACACATTGATTGAGTGTACCTAGAACTAAGATTGGTCCCAACTAGGGACAAGTCGTATAAGGAATCTTCACAATAATACATACATTAAAAAATATTTAAAAAACTTCGGTTATAAAGAACGAATAATGCAATGAGACGAATATACACGAATAGGAAACCAGATGTCGAAGCAAGGAAAAAGCAGCCCAGGCAGTGATCAATTGTGTGGCAGCCATTTCAGAGGAACTGCAGCATTTGTTCTGCCTGCTAGAAGCGACGACCCAAATAAATGCACTTACTGCCCTCATCGCGATAGATGTCAACGAAGCCAATCTTTGTGTAGAAATTCACTTGCTCCCGATCCTCTTGAGGCACACATGCGTGCACCCCGAAACAGCCACTGGCGCGCAGTGCCGCCAGCAATACGGTCAATAGTCGCTTGGCTATGCCATTGTCATGCTGTTCTGCCTCCCGCAACGTGGCGGCGCTTATCACAGCCGGAAAGGTGCCGTACACCTCGGTGGGACAGACGACCTCGTCGACATGCGTGTGGAAACGCTCCACAAAACTTGAGACCAGTTTGTGCGACTTTGTGCTGTCGTCCAGCAGAGTCTTGGGATATTTCTCGCGCAGCTCCGTTAGCCAGCATAATTCCATGTTGCGTTTAAATAAGTTAATATCCAAAGCTGCGCAGGCATAGCCAACAATGGAGTTAGTTTTGTCATAGGCAACCAAACAGAGTTCCGGATGGAGGGTTAAGTGACCACCAACCAAAGCGTCCGCCACAATGTCGGCAAATTGGGCGGGCAGTAGGATCTCATCGCCATCCGGTTCACTTTGCCATTGCATGTAGGTGCGTGTGCAGATTGTGTTGATTTCTTTCTCATCCTGATGCTGATATGGTCTCAGTAGGTAATAGTTTGCCGTCGGCTGTTCTGGCAACTTGTAAACGAACAAATCATTGGCCGAGTCAACGGGCATCAGGCGCTGCAAATCGGCAGTGAGGCCACCGCGAAACACCCATGGCTCCTGATCGCCGGACATGAAGGCCTCCTTCCAGCCCTTGCTAAACCCTGCAATAAACCAAAACCTTATTAAATTGAGTCAATCAAACTCGGAAAGGATAAAAGTTGAGACTTACACGTGTAGCTGCCCTCCGTGAACGAGGACATATTTTGGGGAAATTTCGCCATAGACAGCCACTTGATGTAGCAATTGAGCAGCGACAATGCACCCGATATATCCCACACATACGAGTACAAGTTGTGGCATATCTCCTTGTTCTCGCAGAAGGTAATCTTCACCAGCAATTCCTGCACGCCGCTGCAAAGCTCCGAGAAGATTTCGCTACGCTGCATCCACTCGCTCACCTCCGGCTTAATAGACTTGCTGGCTTCGCTGCTACTGCAACTGCTGCGATCCTGGAGCAGCACATTTGCGTTGACTTTAAGCCATTGGAACTCGCTGAGCAGCTTCAGGCCACGACTGCCATGCTCAAACGGTAAGTAAAATAAATCACATAGCAGGTTCAAATCATCTAAAGTTATCTTATTACAAATTGCAGTGGTTCTGAAAACACCAAAGAGACCATCATCAATGAGGGTTTGTTGAAGTTGGATACAATACTTACCCGGCGGCCAATTGTCCTTCATCGACTTCGTCCTGCATTTCCGCAGTGGATTCCGGTGATGCTGATGAACTTTCCACATGCATACTCTGAAATTGGAAATTAATTTAAAATAATTGTATTAATTGATTATACTGGTTTTTATATAGATTACATTCGCATCGTTGCCCGATTCCTCCATGACAACATCATCGGCAACCAGTTTGATGGCTTCCTTGGGGGAAATCTGCGAGTTAATGCTACTGCACTCCATAGGCTCATTGATACCGGCACCACTCAATGGACTGAGACTCAAGTTTTCATCCAACATTGTGTCCACGTTTAAATTTGCCACCTGCTCGCGCTTATCATCAATAAGAATGTCGTCGGATGTGGGCGTGAGATTAATTTTTGTGGGTTCATTGAGAGCCTCCGCCTTAGTAGCCGGTTCGAAGATCTCGCAGCTCAGCTTGATGGTTTCCTCAACGCTCTTGGTCTCCATGACGGGAACTGGCATAATGGATATGGGTATCTTCTTTGGCAACTCAATGTTGGATGCAACAGTTGTGGGTATATGATTTATAATATCTTCGTTGGTCACAACTTTCGTCGGTGAAACTAAAGAGTTCATCACTGGATTGGAAATGGGCGTCATTGTGGAGCTAACTGTGCTACAGACATCGGCCAGTGCCTGCAACTGGGTGGTGTTCACCTCGGGCACCGTGCGCGTGTTCGTCGACGTTGTTGTCGTCGTCGTCAGACTCATGCACGTGTTGAGGGACGGTATTATCGGAATAATCGGCATAACCATTTCAACTTGCGGCTGCGGCTTTGTAATCGGTCCCCACGCCTCCTTCTCAACAGAGAACTCTGGCAGCCACTCGGAAATTGCATTTCTATAAACAAAGATTTTTAATTTCAAATTTGAAGATGTTGAAATTGATTCTTACTTGAGAGCTAGTCTTGGATGATAGACGTTCTTGGACAGACAGTCCACAGGCAGATCGTCTTCGTTTTCAGTCTCCAATTTGATATCGGCGCTCAACGAGCTGTTCATCTTCGAATCCAGGTTGCAGCGTGACCAGAAGGCGAGTGTGTGCACAGCAATGAAATTGCCATAGAACTCACAGTTCGGATTGGTCATAACACCACGCAGATGGGGTATCAGTTCCGGTGATCGACCCGAATATGGGCCAAGGAATACACGCTTTTGATCATAATCATTGGCATGCAGATTATCCCAAATGACAGGCGGACGCCGCAGTATCTCAGTGATTTCCCGTATCGACTCAATTGTTATCGTCTTCGATATGACTTTGTCACCCGTCCAGAGAATATCAATCACATTGTTCAGCTTGGAGCCAAGGGTGTTCAAGTACTCCGAATCCACGACAGTTGGGACAGCACGTGTGCCGCAATACTGCGTTGGGCAGAAGAGGAACTTGGGACTGCCCAAGTGAGTGAAAATCTCATTGGTTACAGAGACATGAGCATTGGCGAATGTCTGGAACACTTCCTTGTCGACCTTGGACAATTCCGATTCAATGTCGTCAAAGAGAAGCGCATACGCCTCGCAGCCAAACTGTGATACTTGGTCCAATTTACGTTTCAACGTTGCAATCTCCTTCTGGCTGCTGTAGGTCATATCGAGACCCGGTGACAGAGCATAGTAGAAAACAATGCCAGCCTCCTTGGCGGATGAAATTAGACCTGCAATATGTTCGATTTTAATAGACGATCCGAAAGAGAATTGCATTCAGAATTGAAATACTTGATAGATGATCGGCCTCTTCGACCGTGTATAGCTCCCGCCAGTATGCGCGGTGCTTGTAGTCATCTTTGGGCGCATACATATATGAGTCCATGCCCATTTTTTTTAGTTTGCGAAACAAATCTTTTCGCTGTTCGGTTGTCCAAGGCCGGCCGTAGAATCCCTCAATGACGCCGCAAATAAAATTACGTTGCTGATCTTGGCTTGCATGCTCCAAAGTGTTACATTTTTCTCCCATGTCGCCGTCTTCCATTTTCACAGGAATCAGGATAAATGATAATAATTTCCGAACGCAAACGCTGCTGCGGCCAAATGCTCAAGTCGCCTCTTATCAGTGTGACCGAATTTTCGCACATGCAAAATTTAAGAAAAAAAAACAAGTGTGGCATCGATAAGTATCGATGTATGTAAATGAACCTTTAAGTAACGTATAATATTTATCCCTGGATAACCAATAAATTATTGGAGATTAACAGTCTTGGGTATATGCATTACATAGTATGTAATGGGTTAGGCTAAATGGTTCTTAGCGTGTAAGATCGACTTGAACTGGATCAAACTCGGATTGTATCCGACATCTGAATATAATTAAGACCAAAGATTAGAGCAGGCGTATCAAAAACCTAAATTCGCAAAGAGTAATTCACAGCCTTCTGTTCCGAAAGGACGTACAGTTGTAAATTAAAGTTTTCAGAACACATTCCTCGAGTTTCGAGGACTTTTTTCCATTTTGGGCAAATTTTCGGCTAATTGCCAAGATCAATGTTAGTCAATCTTCGCTATGGGTATTTTGCCAAAATCAAGATCGACTATCTTGGAAAATACCCGAAGCTTACTAAATGGTACGAGGATGCTAAGAAGGTGACTCCAGGCTGGAATGAAACCGGAAAGGATCTGACTGAACGACGGTTCTGCTGAAAAATTTAATCAATGAATGAAGCATTAAGATAAATAATACAATGTTATAAATTATTCAAATTAGTTTTCTGATCTACTCATTAGTAAACAATGATTTTCATCAATTACTATTTTAATTTTTAATTTGAAATTCGATAAGATACGGCCAATTGGTTCTCGGTTGTTGCGGTTATCCGATTGGCAGCTTATAAGTATCGAGCAGCATCGATATGTATGCAAAGTGTATATTTGTTTCTGTGGTATTTTCGTATGCTGGTCGCACTGCTTGTTAGTGTTTTTATTTTGTTTTAATTTTGGCTTAGGATTTTAAAGTTTTTAATTTAAGTGAAACCAAATGCAACCTTTTATCGTCATACGCAATTACCGGGAAGATGACGAATTTAAATGCCAGGAACTTATGAGGGACTACATCATGTCATTCTCATCCAGGTCGTTCTTTGCGGTCTGCTTTCGAGAGGTAGGCATGCCAAATATCTAAGCCCGACGTCTGCGTGTCTTATCTATTTACGAGCGTGGGTGCATCTGTGGTATTAGAAAGTAAGCCTCACCCTTCGGCCTGATCAAGTGTATGTTGTGCATCTGCATTATAGATAACGCTTCAGTTTATTGTCATCACTTGGGCCATATTCTTCATATTTCTGGGTGTGCCGCTTCTCTTCTGCGTCCTCACAATACCTGGCTGTCTGTTTTTCCTCTTCACCAGCACCTACTTCTCCTTCTATGCCAAGGCAACGGAGCTGATGAGGGTAAATAACTAGCACAATTGTTGCCCAGAACTTACACAATCATGATATGTAATATCTTTCGTTCAAATAGTTGAAGCCATCCCAATCTTTGGTTGCCGAGTGCTATGAACCGTTCATCTTTCGTTGTGCACCAAACGAGGCTAGTTACCAGATCTTTGTCGATAATACTCCCTTCGATGAGACCTATAAGAACAAGTTTCGTCGTCGAATTGTGGCCACCATAAGTGCGAAGAATCATCATGCTGTCTACAATGCAGCCTGGATTTATCGCTTTGCCATTGCAAAGAACTATCCGTTCCAGAAGATAATGGAGCCAATGATTAATTTGCTCTCGAAGAATTGCGTCAATGCCGGCTATGCCTCGCTGGAGTGCACCATATCCGAGTGGCAAGAGAACGAGCGTGACTTCTACGACGATATCGGTTTTGTTACACGCCAAATCTATCACAAGCAAATCATTGGCAGCAGTCTGACGGTAATGAAGACCCAATTAACATACGCTCTGCGCACAGATGACACGCTCCAAAAGCAAAACTAGCCCATTCCAATAATCACCACACTCCTTCGCATAGAGAATCTCGGGAAAACACACAAAAAAAAAGATATCTGAAATTTAGCGCAATATTTATATATGTTTGTTTGTTTGTTTTTCGTCGGTACATTCCAGTCACGCGATTTCTGCCATGAATATATATATATATATATATATACAAGATACTTAAATATGTATATACATATATATTTATATATATAAAAAGTAAATCAAGAGGCATTATGTATTTAAAAAAAGAAACTTTTTATATTGCTTCGGTTTGTCCTGCTTTATTATATCTTGTTTATTCTTTGACATATTCTATTTAAATAAATAAAATATATATATTAATAAATAAAACTTGCAAAGTGCTTAGCGCGTATGTATATATTTAATGCCACACACACACACACACATAGACACACAAACAGACTACTAACTCTGTTGCTTGCTGAATTTGTTGTAAGTAGGTACATTTATTTCTCATTCTTTGATGCATTTCTCATTGGATTAGCCGCTGTAGTTTTATAAAAAGCTTTCATGCAAGATAATACCTTGACTGGCCAAAGTTTTTTAACTAATTGCGATTTGTATACATTTTCATTCCCTTACCCTTGCAGAGTCACTTTATCATAGACAGGCTCGTCGGTTGGGATTAATTAGTTTAAAGTCGAGTCTAACAATATCCGGACTTTTATAGCAGACTTATTAAATGCTTATGTGTAGTAGCCCTCTGCCAGGGTATTTAAGCTTCGGCATGCCGAGGCTTAGTATTTTAGCTTGTTTTTTATTGTTTTTTTTTTTTTTTTTTTTTTTTTTGGTTTTCTTATAGAATTTAAATAGTTATCAGCGCAACTAATGCTTAAAAAAATAAACTGGAGCTGCCAGTGGCGCAGTCCACACTTCAAATGTAACTATTATCTTTTTTTTACTGGTTTTGTTTTCAGTTTTTTTTTGTTTGTTTTTGTTCCAACTATATATTTAAAGCGTGTTTCAAAAAACTGGCTGTGAAATTAGCATAGTTTTTCTTCTGTTTTTTTTCTTCTTTTGTTTTATGTTTTGTTATTATTGCTGCCATTGTTTAATAGTGAAGAACCTTCAAAAGTATAGGTATTTGTATTCAATTTGGTTTCGTCGCAAGCAGCCGCTGTGGATAAGAGCGGTGCACCATTTAAAAGAGCTTCACGCGTCGCTTCAGCTCGTTGCGTCTCCACTGGGGCAGCCGGTAGAATTCCGATCGGACGCACTGCAAAATGTGCTCGAACTCGATGTCTGACAAATGACGCTGCACACAAAAAATAATCAGGAATAATAAGAATATGAATACTTTATAAGGTTTGTAAATCGAAGATCAGCACTTGCCTCCAGGTTGCAGCGATCAACGTCCGATGGCAGACGATAGTTCGTTATAAGCAATATGTGATACGGATAGATTTTGGCCGGTTCGTGCACCAGCATCGAGTGCGCCATATTTGGCAGACTGCGTCGTATAAGTCCAGCCTGCGGATAATGATAAGACAAAGCGCCCGAATATGTGCTCGAGGCGGGCAAATCTCCGCCCATCAAAGCGCGCCTATCGCCCTCAGTAATTGAGTCAACCGAAGCTGAAAAAAGAACAAAAGAAACGATCTAAGTAAAGTAGCTGGTTTGTGGGGCAAAGTATTTAAAGCTTACCCTCTGATTTGCCGCAGCTCAGGTCTGTGCTGTGCGTTTTGTCGCCCAGGCCTCCATAAGAAAAGTCCTGTTTCGGATGTAGATATGGAAATCAAATTAGTTAAGAATCGCAGTCAACGGAAAGCATGCCAAAACCGTAAAAAAAAAACTACGTGCTCGACTAATAAAAAAAACAAGTGTTAAGCTTAGGCATTCCAGAAATGGAAAATAAAAGAAAGTGAAACAAACAACAACCAAAGCATTTCTTACAGTGGCACCATGCATCGTGGCGGCGGCTGATGTTGTGGAACTGAATGTGTGAGAGCGTGGAGCCAAGCCGTATCCGGGTTTGGGTACATGACGCAATGCGCTCACCACTGAGCCGAGAGTTGTATGATGTGTGTAGTATGTATGTTGGATGACGTTTGATGTTGATAATTAGTAGATTTGTTAGTGTGGATGCGTGTGTTATTAGGGCGTGTGTGTATGTGTGTGTGGTAACAAACAGCATAGGCAAACACACATAAATAAGTACGTAGTTTGTGTAGCAAATAGAATCAGCAGACCAACCAGTTGAGATGTTAACAAATATGTTAGACCCAAGAAAAAACCAACAGCCAGCAGCCGGAGCAACATTAGCATCAGCAGCAGGAGCAGCATAACAATGGATGAGAGAAAGAGACAAATGTGTTTTTTTTGGAGTGAGCAACAGATGGGAAGACAAGGTACTTAATGAGATATAGCTAGTGGGAACAGTAATGTTTAGTATTAGCCACAAGACAAGTGATCATCAAACAGGCGACAAGAGGCAACAGAGTCAACAGAGTTTGTGTCAGTCAGCACTTACGGAGCTGTAGCCGTTGCGTATGTAAGGCGGCAAGGTGGTCGTTTTGAATCCGTATCCGGGCTTGGGCGGCGAGCGATAGGAATGTATGGCTATAAACGTAATTGGTCTAGATATAATACATATTGACGTAACGCAATAAGCGTGACGCGCTCCTGCGAGTAGGTTTTTATAAACTAACTCAAGCACATTCATTAATGATTACCATTGTAGCTGGGCGCATTGCCCAGCGATTTGCCCAGGGAGCCGCGATAGCTGGTGGATCGATCAAACATCTCATCCTCATAGAAGGGCTTCTGGTGATCCAAATGGCGAGATGGCGATGCGCCAATGGGCGATTCGTATCTGTTGATAAAGATTGCAAATCGCTTTAACCAATGGAGATTTATGGGAGTTGAGGTATAGTACCTTAACTTGTAGATCGGCTCCTTAGATGCTGAGGGGGTACGCGATGCATTACGTGGATCCAGATTGTTTTGCTTCCATTTTCTGTACTTGGCATGCTCCTTCAGATCCTTGGCAATCACCGAACCAATGCCCGAATTAAGCTTCTCCAGCTGCTCAGCCTCACGATGCAGGCGCCTGTTTAAGTAAAATTTAGGTTCGAAATGCGTAAGAAACTAGACTAGGAGACTTTAGGAAACTTACGTCTGCTCCTCGCCATTCTTGACCTTTCCGTTGGCACGCTTGCCATTTTCGATGTCCTCGTCATCATCGGAGACTGGAACACCCTTGTAGGTGTCGCTGTAGCGTCGCCGCCGCTCGGGATCCGTATAGGGATAAGGCGGTGCCGGAAAATCATCTCTTTCGATCTTGGGCTGTTCGCCTGGTGGCGGCTTCTTGGCCGCCGGATAATGCGACAGCTCAATGGGTTCCTCGTTGTTCATGCCGGGACTCTTGGGACGGGGTGTCTCCGATCGTATGGCATCCACCAGCACCTTCATGGCGCTGCGCGTACGGGAATGTGGCCGCGATGGCGGACGACTTCCTGCGACGGAACCCGCATTGCTTGTTGTCGCATAGGAGGCGGGCCGATGAAAATGCGGCGACAATGGCGTCTTGTCATAGGGATCAATTGGCTTGCGCAGATAGTGGGGCGCATCTGTCAGATAGCTATAGGTATAGATGCGCGATATATCCTCGCCAATCGGTCTGCCATATTCGCGCAGTATCAGCCCCGGACTGACAGTGCGATAGTGCTGTGGAATATAGCCAAAATATTAGTATTCCCAATAGAATTAATTGCTTATTGGTTACGGCATGCGGTGCATTTGGTTTTAGTTTAAGCTTTCGTTTAAATAATAAATAAATAAAAAAAAATAGTGCAGTGATCGCTCAACTATTAGAT
Organism: Drosophila dives; assembly: GCA_035042365.1. Classification (NCBI taxonomy): domain Eukaryota; kingdom Metazoa; phylum Arthropoda; class Insecta; order Diptera; family Drosophilidae; genus Drosophila; species Drosophila dives. Next base: position 5,022,534 of record JAWNLJ010000442.1, read on the forward strand.
TGCTTCATTATTTGATTTAAAGTGCCAGATTATTTAAGAAATTAAAATAAAATTAACAAAATAAATCAATTTAAAAAGTACCTAAAATTAGCATAATTCTTAATTGCTAAGGCCAAAAGAGTGAAAACAAAATATTTCTGATCACTTGTTAATTGTAGCTGTTCGAATTAGCGAGCGACCACTGCAGTTGAAATTATAAAACAAACCTTGCGGCTAGAGGAATAAAGTGAACCATTTAAACTCGGTGTTCTGGAACGGATGTACTGCAAAACGAACGAAATAATAATTCAAAGGGCAAGCTCAAAATAAGTTGTACAAAAAGAAACAGAATAAAAACACAACAAACTTAAAACAAATCATAATAAAAATCAAAAGAAATTTCGCAATGTGCAAAGAGGCAAATCAAGATGTGTGTTTAGTGTGTTTGTGGGTGTGTAGTGTGTGTGTGTTTTAACTGAGCATTGAGATTAGTAGCAGGAGCAGGTGTAAGTCTGCCTGGCCTGATCTGTGCCACATACCATGTCGCTGAGCGCACTGGAGCTCATGCGGTCGCATTCGGTATCTGTGAAATTGCCATTGGATGCGCCTCCGGTTACCGATGTGGTAGTGCCTGGTCTGCCACCAACACCACCGCCGCCATTGAGTATGATGCCAGACTCGGAGGGACCGGGACCGCAGCGTGGATGCCATATGGCGCTGCCCTGCAGGTACATTTCCTCGCCATCGCCAAACGGATCGCCGCACTTGGTGCAGCGTGCGCACGTCGGATGGAAATGGTGGTTGTCGCCGGCCTGGAGCACCTTACCGCTGATGAACCGATTGCAGTAGGCGCACTTAACGCCAAAACTCTTCTGGTAGCACTTCTCGCAATACGGCACCGCATCCTTGCCCATGTACTCGCCGTTGAGCACCGCATTGCATGACTTGCAACAGAAACACCACACGTGCCATTGCCGATCCAAGGCGACTAGCGCCTGGCCCTCCTTCAGCAGCTCACCGCAACCGGCGCAATCGTTCGGATCGTAATCCTCCTTCAAATGCGCCTTATGCGACAGCACCCCGCTCGTCACATTTTGATGCGCAGTTGCCCGTGTGGGACTCTCCGCTGGCGGAACGGGCGACGTGACTGCCCCTTGGCGTGCCGGTGAGGCTGGTGCTGTGCCGCCGGAGACGCAATGCTCGCAGAGCACCTCCTTCCCGGTGTTGGTCACCTTGCTGCCGGACTTAAAGGGCTGTTGGCATTTGCTGCATGTGAAGCATTTCTGGTGGTACGTCTTGCCCATGGTGCTAACCACCTCGCCCTCCACATACTGCTGGCAAGTGGCACACTTCGTGCCATACAGACGCTGATAGTCCGGTATGCAATAGTAGGAGCCATCCTTTGTAAAGAAACCGCCTTGAGCCAGCGACTTCTTGCACTGGCAGCACTGAAAGCACGCCTTGTGGAAATGATTGTCGGCCACGCGCAGCACCTCCCCGGAGCATTTCTTTGTGCATTTCGCACAATAGATTTTTTGTTTACCTGCGAACAGACAAAGAAAAACAAAAGAGAGATCACGTTAGTTAAATACGTGTTGAGTGTTTGTTAATCGATCAAATACGGCGTATCGATATCGATGCACAGCAATATCGATTAATACCGCGAAATTAATTTCTTATTTGAACTGTTTTTTTTAACAGTGAATTTTTTTAATATAAAAGAGGGACCAAATTAGTTAAATGTTGGCTAAGCGATTAAATACGGCTTATCGATGCACAACCTTATCGAATACAATTGCGCTAAATTCATTTTATTTTTGAAAAGACAAAGTGTTTTGCACTACTTCAGTCATTCATTCATTATTTCAAACGCAGCAATGTTTACGTATACGCCACACTGGCGCTGATGTCATATGCATGTGATCCGATAATATAATAATGATAGAACCTTGTGCCATTTTGTTAGTAAGTAATCGTCTGAGCGCGGTTTTAATACCTAGCTCAATAATCCAGTTGTGTGGTGTGTTTTTTATTCAGATTTCTCAAATATCTTGCAGCATTATGTATTTATCTAAGTTTGTGTATTTTTATCTAATGTGACAGTCAGTCTGTTTAAAAGTTATATAGATATACACATATATAGGTATATATATTCCTAAGAAGTCTAGGCCCATTTTGATATCTCAACATGAGTCATGCATGACAGGCAAGCAATTAATCTTATCATTGATAAGGCCAAGGGCAGAACACATTTGCCAAAAATATATATGTCCACTCTTTGTAGAAGTAGCACTACGAGTGGCTTTACTATTATCAAGAATATGTGCACAACTGTGCAACAACAGGAAAAGTAGGTTCGCTCTATATGTAATTGTATATTTTTTCTCACTGTTTGAGCAATTGTCTTATATATTATATGTAGAAGCACTTTAACAGATAACACAGGTAAGTAAAGGGTGTAAAGATAACAGCTAAAAAAAGGCAATCACGTAAGTCGAACAGAATGATCGATAAGTGATAAGAAAGAGAGACAGAGACGAGAAAGAGCACAATATATCGAGTGACATAAATAAAGAGCTTAGACGATATTGCAAGAATTGCTTCGCTATAAAAATGAAGGAAATGACATATGGAAATAATATAGAAAGAAGCCAGACAAGATAATGCATTATCTAAAACAAATCTATTAGGCAATCCAGCAAATAATAAAAGTTAAGAGTAACTTAAAAGTCTATGCAAAAATAAGGGGAATTTAGATATATCTGTGTATAAGGAAGAAATAAAGATATATTCTCGGTCCTAAAGCATTATAAAAATACTGAGTGTCAAGATAAGAGAGATAATAAAATGTTTGTTTATGCTATTTGTTAATGATAATGATCTGTATATTTATTATTATAGCGTGCAAAACGATTAGAAATGGTATGTATTTTCTTTTAAGTCCAATTATCGATACCAGAACTACGCCCAATTATTAAAGTGGCTTGAAATTATCATTTGATGTTTTCTTTCGTAACGCTTTCACCTGCCTTTAGAAATAATCAAACATAATAAATAGAATGGTATTATGACAAAATCACAAAATGCGCTACAAAAAGCTTTTTACCGAACTAACCAACTAAAATAGGGGACTCTGTGGGGGGCTAGCAAAGGAGGATAGGAAGGGGAGAGGAGGGAGGGGTCTATGGCAAACAGGTCGACATTATTCTGTAGAATAAAACGAAACAAATTGCCGGCCATGACGGAGGTGTTGATCTTTTCAAAAGGCCGCTTTATGCCGGGCCCAAAAAAATAGCCGCCGGTCTCGACGAGGCCGATTGTTTTAAAAGATAACAACAAAAACAACAATAGCGGAGCAAACAATATATATTTATATTTATTTTTTTCTTCTTTTTTTATAAATGCATATAGCAGAACTTTCAGCCAAAAAAAATACTACGAAACTTTTTCACTGGAAATACATATATATATATTTTTTTCAGGTATGCTTATTATTTGTAATTCTTTTTTTTTTAAATAATCTTTTCGTTTTTGGTTGTTGACTTTTATTCAATTAATTTTTTTTTGTTTTCTTTTGTGCAGCTGTTTTGGATTTTTGTACTTTTTTCGTTTGTGTTCAAAATAAAAATTGGATTTATTGATAAGCAAGAGAAGAGAAACCGCAATAAAATTGTTAACTATACTCGCATTAAAATGGTGACGTATGTCCAAACAGAATGAGACCACAAGTTATCACACACACACACCACACACATTTGTATACGTGAGTGTTTCGTTTCAATTAATCTTTTTTTTATTCATGCTTCCCCGTTGTTTATTATGCAATCACAGACATTTTTCAACGTTTCGCTTATTGAATTTAGCATTTTGTTTATTATTGACTTTTGCCCCTCTCCTCAGTTTCCAACCCTCTCGTATCTGTTAGCTGTTTTGTGTTAATTACGTGGCTACAACTCTAAACAGTTTGCAATTTTATGCGAAAGATCATCACAGATGGGGCCTCGCCTCCAGGCACAGATCCAGACCCGGTTCCAATTAGCAATGAAATAAGAAAATAAAAAAAAAATTGAGCGCGCATTTTATTATAATTACGGCCGCCACACCGAATGATGTCATCCTAGTCGTCATCGTCGTCGCCAGAGAGTTAAAGAGCAAACAGTAAAAAACCGAGTTGTCTCCGAGTTCAAGTAAATTTGAGTTGAGACAAACACGTATTGAAATAAAAAAACCTCACAAACTGGTTTTTTACTCAAAAGAATAATATTCAAAATACGTATTCGAATTTGCATTTGAGCAAACATACAAATAAAAGCAATAAAAAAATGCGTACCATGGTACGGGAAAGGGGGCAAGTCCAAGGTTAAATATGCTGAGTTGTTGTTCTCTCTCTCTCTCTCTCTCTGGCGGGAGGTCAACTGCAGGCCAAATATTTAATTAATTCCAACCGCGCCCCACAAAAAGTCAGCATTCCTAACCTCCAAAAGGCACAGCCAATCGGAAAATCGAAACGGAAAATGTATGTGCGAAAACAAGAAAAAGAAAAACTGTTCGCTGAATGAAGAGGCCAATGTCAACCACAACAGAGGCAAATCATTATTTTTTTATTTTATTTTTTTGCATCTTCTGTCAGTTGAATGTGCGTCAAATCCTTGACAGTCTGTGACTGCGACAGGATAATGTCGAGGACAATGCAGGTCAAGGCAGTAGAGACAGCATTCAAATAATAATATTATATATAAGATGAGGCAGACACCCAAACAAAATGTTGAAAACATACATTTCTCGCTCAAAGCCCACACACACACTTCAACTGGCTCAGCTAATGTGTGTTCGCATTTGTATTTATGGTGTGTTTAAGAGCGCTAAAATAATCAGGTATATATGAATATATACATATATATATATATATATAGACATACATAAATGCCACATACAAATACCTATGCATGTCTATATTTCCCGAAATTACTCATCAAATTCAAATTGCTTTGCAAGTGTTTTTATGCTATATATGCTCAACCTGACGTATACGTAATGGTTTTTTTTAGAGTTAACGATGTACCCTGTAAACAACTTGCGTACTTTGAGGTATGTCAAAACTATCATCAGCTTAAATATATCAATATATTAAATATTATTAATAATTTTCTGAATGTTGCAAAAATATGAGCATCTACAAAGAGAATTAAGATGTGATTTTTAAACAAAATTTACAAGCTGATAAAAGTGTTTTGGTATTTGGCAATTTTAAAAATGTATCATCTAGCTCAAGGAATTTAAATTGTTGTCTTCACTATATAGAATTATTCAAGCACAGAAAATATATACGTAAAAATATATATTACAAACAAACACAGAAAATTTATGCAATTTATTTATTTGCTTGAATTTGAAATTTTCTATTTATAGACAAACACGAAAATGTTTGGTTTCAGAGTTCCCTGTATTCATTGAACTTTCGCCTGAAGAGCTTATAAGCTGATTATATTGCAAATACGTTTCACTTTTTGTGATTTTTTTATTTTATAATTTTTAAGATTTGCGATCCACGTAAACATCAATCATTTTCTGTGTGTATGTGTTCAGGGTACTTTTTAGTCATAATCTCTTCACAACTGGCATTTTGATTTGCGTTGCGTCTAAAGTTGAAAGTGTTTCCTGTATGCTTATTAGACGAAAAGTGAAAAGAAAAGCGCAGCGAAGTACGTGAATACGAGTGGATGACGCTGATGACGCTGCCGTCTACAAAAATAGCATATTCAATTAGTCGAACGGACGTCGAGACGTCTCCGGTCATCCCAGTCCCAGTCCCACTCCCAGAGCGGGAGCCGCTTTCTTTCTACGAGGCGGCAAGTGCTCTGACCTATATAACCCGTTCCCGTACACATACCCATACCCATACCAGTGGCCGTAGCCCCCGTCTCCCAGGGGGTGATCAGGGAGGAAATGAAATGCAGGCGAATGCACGACAAGCGATGAGCGAGCAAGCAAAAAGCGACGTTAACAAATCAACGACGACGACCAAATAAATGAGCAAAGTGCCCCAAAGTGCATGTGTATATTGGTGGGTGGGGAGGGGGTGTTACTGCCCCTTTCGTTTTCATTTGTGTGTGCAATACAAACGAAAAAGGAAACTAAGAAAAAACCACAACTAGTAAAACGAAAACTAAAAACCAAAAAAACCAACCGAAAATTAAAAAAAAACAAAACCACAACCAAAAGTGAGGCCCAAATGGAAGTCAATGCGCTCGTCATGAATTCATGTTGTTCAGCAGATGTATTTGTTTTTTTATGTTGCTTGTTGTGGTTGTCGCTGTTTTCGTTGTTGTTGTTTTTGATGTTATGTTGCTCTGGCTATTGTTAAGCCTTTTGCGTAGAGATCGTTGAACGAACAATGAGCAGCACTGCACATTATTATTATTATGGACTTGTCTCCATTTAAGGTGCGGAGGGGTGCCCGGATGGGGAGGCAAATGGTAAGGGAAGGGGAATATGTTGAAGAGGGTGCCCCCAGTCAATTAGGCATTTTGAGCACGCACACACAACTACAAGTGTTTTACTGTGCTCTGTGGAAGAGTGAGGAGCGCACATGCATGAACTTAATTACGGCTACAGACAATAACCGGACGAAGAGCCAAGTGTAATTAATCACTGACAATTGCTGAAGAAACCAAGAAGCCAAGAAGCAACAGCAGCAACAGCAGTTGTAGAAAAAGGGCAATGCAACTAAAGTGTTAACTCGATATAAGTAATGCTCTCTGAGGCCATGCAAATAACAATTGTAATAAATCAACATCTTATAAAGGTTCACACAAGAATGCATTTTTAAAAAATATCATAATTTTTTCTTCTTTTTGTAGATCTATGGTAATTTCTCTTTTTAGTTTTAGTTCGTTTCAATATAAATTTTGATTAATTTTATTAATAAGAGATCGATTTTGCTTTGTATATAACAAACAGATAATTTGCAATTTCTTCTACAAGCGAATGTCAAATTTGTTGTATTCTACTCGCAATTAAATTAACAAATCAGAAATTTCCAAATAGCGAGTAGTCACTGTAAGGGCAAGCGGCTAGAATTACTCATAGGAATGCTCAGCTGGGGCTGCTGATGCATTTGGTTCCCAGCTCAACAGCGAACGGTAAATTTACAGGTCTAATGAATGCCGACGCCCTAACGGTAACGTGTGTAATTGCAGTGTTGCCCATGCAGTTTTGAGTTTGGTGTTTAAATGCGGTCAGGTAATCTCCGATACTTCGTTTCTTTCTATCCAATACTGGCTACATTTTTTGGGGCGCTGTCGTCGAGTAAGGCGAAAGGTAAAAAAAAACTTGTTCTTACAACAATACTGACGTCATCGCAGCTGAGAACCAAAATGGGGAGTGGACGACGTCGACCGCCAATCATATGTCTGCGCTTGTGTGTGTGTACATGCGTGTGCCTGTGTGTGTGGCAGAGTTCGCCTCTCAGATGACAAGCAGCTGGTCAATATTGATTAGCAAATGCATATATATGCAGATAGGGATACACTGACAACCACAGTTACGACACCAAAGACAACCATTGCAGGCACTACTATTTTGCTTATGGCGGTGCCATAATTCGCTACTAATGCGATAATACCATTAAAACTAATACTATACATGTGCACACACACACTCAAGCTAACACTCAGCTAAATATGAGAGCACACACAACACGCATACAGGAATGACGGGCAGAGATAGTCAAAGAGAGAGCCGACGAGAGAGAGCGCAAGAAAGAAAGAGAGGCGCTGGGCCACCCTCTTTCAGTTGGCGTTGGTCGTGGCCTTTTGCCTTTGCGCAATTTCATGCGCTCACCGCACACAAGCACACATACACGACATACAAGCACAGTGTCGGCATAGTGTATAACACAACTACATTCAGACTTACCCATAGCGTGAGCTACTGCTATGCTCTTCACACAAGCGCCTGCAAAATGGGGGAGGGTAACACACACGGATAGAAAAGACAACAACTACAGGCGCACAGGTCACCACTACTTATTATGCCTTCACCTCACTTCACTCACTTCACTTTACTAACACACACATTCACTGCTTCACTAACAATTTTTTTTTCTTCTGCTTAGATTTTTTTCTATTTGTATCTTTCTTGTATGCATTCGCAATTCACGTGTATTTTGGGTATATCAATTGTAGGTGGCAGAATTGGATTATTGTGTTTTTTGTATGTGTATATGTGTTTAACGCGAACTCTTTGCGTATTCGGCTTTTTTGCATTTACAAATGGTAAAATGTGATCGAAAAATTAGCAACAATTAAAGTGAAATTTTTGTGGGTATTTTTGAACTTCTTGCAACGGCTGCTTAACAAATTTGTATTCCAATTTGAAGCTACCACAAAATAAAAAACACCGCGCACCAACAAACAGCACCGACAAGCGACGACGATGGCAGCAACAAAACGACTATCTTTGAAACGAGCCGCACTGAGAGAATATCTCAGATACAAATAGCGATGTGTTTACGAAACTATCGATTACATTGATGAATCCATCGATATGAAAAGCGGGCATTCTGAATAAAAACTTGCTTTCTCATAAGTTTTATTTTGTTTTTAATGCGTTTTGCGTGTACATTTGCACAATAAGCTTTCTTAGACATTAGAATAATAATAATAATATAATAATAATAATAACATTACTAACAAAACTATTACAATTAGAATAAAATTCATAATTCATATTCCACCCACATTGGTGCATTTCACAAGTTTAAAATTTAATAGTACATCGAGATTTTGCATAGTTTAAAAGTACATACATACTTAGTTAATTATAAGAATCATATACATATATAATTTACTGCGTTTTTTACTCTGTTTTTGTTTGTTGTATTTTGTTTTTTCAATTTCCATTCGCCCTACGGCAATGAATTGACTTAAAAGATTCTTGTTTTTTTTTCGATTTTTGATTCGTTTTTCTTTTTTGTAATTTAATCTACTACTGTATAATATTGAATTATGATTTCCATAATGTTGACAATGCCTCGTTGCTTGCCCCAAACGGCATGCGAATAAATTTGACTAAAATCCACTAGCGTTAATGTGGAAACGGATTTGAAATATGTATGTATGTATTTATAAGTATTTTAAATTTTTGTATTTTAGTATTCCGCTGCATAACCTTTAGTTTTGCCTGCAACTTCAACTTATTAACTGCTATGCGTAAATACATAAATATATCTCTCTCTCTATATATAAATATATATATTAGTTTTTTAATCAATATTTTCCAATTAGCTAACCGCATGTGCATAGGAGCTGCTACTGCATTCAAATCAACCGTTTTCAACTGTTGCCTGCTACCATATTAAAATATATATACATATATATATATATATATTGTTTTAACCAATCAATCCATTTTCAATTCATTAACCAAAGCGAAATCGCATTGAGAAGACCTTTGACTTGCCCTATTGTGCTCTCCGCTACTCCTCATCCGAGTCACCATCGCTCGAATAATGAGTAATTTGCGGACGACGCACAAACGGCGCTGTTATCACTTGTCTGAAATAGTAAATCAATAAATGAAATGAAATAAATATATGAATTGAATAAGGTGTGTTTTTTATATGAATCAATTAAGCTGCACTTACGCAATGCGTCTGTAATGATTCAGCCACTCTTCTAGCATTTGTGCAACAAGCAGCGGACGTTTGGATAACTTCTGCTGCGCTACCAGCAGCCCACCATCGGTGACACATACGTCCAGCCATTGACGCATCATGGTCTCCTCATTGCCCACCTGGTAGCAAGTAAAATACTTATTGGATTTCGAAATGAGAATTGTTATTGAAACTGACCTCCGACTGCGATAGAAAGTGTATGGGTAGGAGCTTAAGCTCGCAGTCCATTAGCGGTAGATAGGTGACATCCTCGGCATCGTCGCGACGCCCATCGATGCGAGAGAATGGTTCCATAGGCACCAGAGCGCTAAAGTGTCCCCTAGTGTAACCCAGCGCAATAGGTGATTTTGTACAAAAGTTTTGTTCCCAGAATAATGGTAAATAGACGCCTAAAAAAGGTAAATAATTATAGTGAATATAATCTGAATCTAAAGAGATCAGAAACCCACCTTCAAAACGGGCATAGCCAATGTCTTCGCCACGAAAGCTCTTAACGTATTTGACGCCATAGACAATGATTGGTCGTCGTAGGATGTGGGCTAGGGCAAAGATGTGTAACTGTTCCAGGGAAGAGCCCGGCTGACTGGCCAACGATAGCAGCGTGCTCCAGTCTTCCTCCCACTGTGATTCTTCCAGTGTAAAGTGTAGCATGGACGCCTGCAGCATTTCATACTCCTTCCAGCGCGTAAAGAAACTACAAAAATAAAAAGGATTAGGAAATGGCAAATTGATGGAGAATATATTATAATGATTCCACTTACACATGACCGCACTGGTGCAGGGTGTCAGCAAGTGCGCGCCTTAGTATGTTGTCGCGATCGAAAACACCCCAGGTAGCCTGCATAGCCGAGTCTAGCAGGCAATCACCGGCACTGCGATTCCACAGCACCAGTAAACGCGAGCTGAGACGTGCGGTTATCTCCAGCGACCAGTTCAGGGCCGGTGGCGGCATCTCAAGTTGTTTCTGTGCATCGCGATCGAGGAGTTCATCGTACAGCTGCTCCTGTATGGGTATCGGCAACTCCTCGATTTCCGAGGGCAGCGCAAAGGTAGCATGTTTCTGCACATAGTGACAGGGGAGGCCGGATTTTCGGATACGTAGCGTATTCGAAAAATGTCGACGGATATCTGCTGCTAGATCGGGCGCCACATACGACGGCACACGCTTAATGCCCGGCCCGGAGCCGGAGATCTGTGCCAAAAGCATAGGCAACATTTCCTCGCGATGAAAACGTATTGCCAAATGGATCAGCGTATGCCCAACATCGAAGGCCGAATTACGATTTAGCGCTGCAATTTCATTACTGGTCAACGAACGGGCAGGATTCCCGCCGCACGATAAATAAGCCTCGACCGCACTGTAATTGTTCTCGACAACGCCCAGGCAGGCGTTCAGCCATTGCCAGTCGACTTGCCGCCTGATCTGACGTTGACGACGCTCCTGTCGCTCCTGCAGCGTATCACAGTTGTTGATGGTTTCCGAAGAACCTGTTTGCAAAAAGTGTAATTATTTATATTAATAAACAAATGATAACGTGGCTTTGATCTACCTAGTTGGTAAATATGCTTCTTGTTGAACGAGTTGTTGACACTGACAGTGTCAGTGTTCTGCTGCTGCTCCTCTTGCATGTTCAACTGTTTGTTGCTGCCCGATATGCTGGCACAGGCATGCAAATCTCCCTGCGATCCTGAACCGCTAATTTCACGCGTCTTGCCACACATAGAGCATTTGAGACTCTTTGGCCAGTTTTCGTACGTGCACGACTGTGAAGGTAAGAAAAGCGACTAAACAAATTAGTTGTACAAATTAAAATAGTAGTATAAATATAAAAAATATTTCTCATCGCAGTCATAACTCGATCACTTCATAAATGCCCGTTAATTTTCCATTGGTAAAAATAATCTTTTAATTAGTAAGTTAAATGTGAGATAAATCTCAATATGATGTATACCATATAATATATTAGGCTGTTTACTTTCAGTCAACGTTGAAAATAGCCATTCTAGGTTTTCAGTTTTGATTCTTGCTAAACTGCAGATGAATATTTGACTTGTCAATAAAATGTAAAGTATAATTATAATTTAAGCTTTAATATTAATAAATTAATTAGTCAATTATAAAGACAATGCTGCGACGGCTTTGCTATTACGAATACTAAATGGCTTTTGGATTGTTTGTGACCTTTTTATGATTTAAATATGTCTCATTATATTAAATAACTCGAAGTTCTCTCCTTCAATACCCTATAAATAAAAATATTCCCTGCAAAGGTTAGTCACACTCACATTGCAAGCCCATTTGGCCACATAGCAGTGTTTCTGCTGCGAGTTTTGTTGTTGCTGTTGAGGCTGCAGCTGTTGCTGCTGGCTGGTGAGTTGCTGCTGTTGTTGTTGCTGCTGCTGCAGCTGCTGTTGCGTCTGTTGGCTATGAGATGTGTTTGCCAAGTTATTGAGATGCGTGGAATTGCTGCAGATCTGCTGATCCATGCTCGAACTGAGGTTGTGTCTATTTGAATTCGAGGCTGCTGCGCCAATCAACTGCCTTCCGCTGCTTATGTTCTCAGACGCCGCCGAATCAATGATGGATCCACCACGTGCATTTAACTCCGTGTCGGAGCCGCTGATGCGCAACGCTTGCAGTGCGTCACCAGCCCGATCCACACAACCGGTGGTATCCCTGTCCGCAGCTGTGGCAGACGACTCTGTTGCTGCACCGCCACGTTTCGTGCAGCATTGAACGCAACGCAGACTGCGTGGCCAATTGAGATAGGTGCACACCTTACATGGCCATTTCTCGCTGTCAGCTACATTGCTGTGCCTGGCCTGTTGCTGCTGCTGTGGTTGCGGTTGCGGCTGCTGCTGCTGCTGTTGGCGAGCAAAGCACGTGGATGTTGGTTCGCAGACGGGCAGACCAGCTGCCGCTCCCTCCGTAATAAAGTTTTCGTGTGTGGTCTGCGCTGGACTGAGCCTACAAATAGATAAAGAGATTGATGTCGTTAGATCTGTGAGAGCTCAATTTGTTGGTTCGCTTACCGAAATATATCCTCGTTCAGCAGCGGCTTGGACGCCTGGCACATTGTGCATTTGAGGGAGGATGGATAGTTTTCATAGGTGCATATTTCACATTTCCATTTCTGCGCCTTGTCACTGGTATCGCACATCTTTTGCGCGATAACAAAGTGGCTCTAGATCGGACTACACTCGGACCGCTTTAGACTTGGCTCAGCTTTCCTTTCCTTTTCCGTCCCTTGCTCCTGTTTGCGCCTTTTGTCACAGAACGTTCGACTTGAACTGTATTTATTTATGATTTTTTTTAATGTCAGTAAATAAACAAATAAAGAAACATATAAATTAGATGTGTATATCAATAAGTAATCAAAAACATTTGCAATGCGATTTAATTGAGCTTAAATTGTGGCCTTGACCCCAAACAAAATGTGGAGAGACTTGCGTTATGTGAGTATATTAACAGTTTCGCTTAAATGCGCTTTAATATGCACACACTACGCATAAGCGTATTTTAATTTCGACTAAAAATGTCTAACTAGACAAATATGAAAATTTAATACTAGAGAACGCATCAAAATAGAAATCGTTGAAAATAAATGAATAAATAAAAATAACACCGTTACTTGGCTTCGATTGAAAATAAATGTATAGCGTGTCGCGTGCTAAATGACAGCGAGGGTATTTCATCTTCGGCCCGTTCCGAAGATAACTGTGCTTTCTTCTTTTCCACTGTCGTCACAGGCAGCCTTCGGGCACTGCGCTGCCTGGCTGCAATTTTTTGTAGCACGAGTGTGGGCAAGAGGGGGATGATGGTGATGGATATGAGGGTTGGGGTTGCGATGTAAATAGTTTCGCGCTAGTTTATTTTTTTTCTTTCTTTTTTCATACTGTCTCTTCTTCTGCCTTATTGATGGTACCTGGCGCAAATAATACAAGGCCAATTCAGGGGGACTACTCGATTTATATATATTTATGTATATATATAACGCGAGACAATAAGTTGAGCGAAAATTGTTGTCAGCCACGAGTGGCGCTCATACCGTGGGAATATTGACTCAAAAAATAGATTCAAATGTAGTCGCAAGGAAAAAACAATTACAATTACAAAACAAAGACGAGAAAAACTTTCACTCGTTGTTGGGGCTATTTTTTTTGTTGGTTTTTTAGGAAACAAAACAAAATATTGGTGCACTTGCCCTTGCTGGACTGTGGCAGAGAGCACTGTTGATTGATTTGCACACACTAACACAGCACAATTTGGAAATTTTTGAATTTTAATTAAACGTCGTAGCGTAGTTGTTATGTTACATATTAATTAAACGTCGAATTTTTTTTTATTTATCGTCACATCACCTATCAGCTGCTGCTGCTTACAAAACGTACCACGACTTATCGATAACGCCCCGATTAATAATCAACTGCAACACTACTGTTTCGCACAACAAAAATGGCGGGATTTCTGCTGCGTACCGCTTGTGTATTTGTTTATTCGAGTAAATAAATCAAACGTTTCAATGTGAATTATTAAGCAAAATGTTTAAAAGAACTCAATCAAAAGCACGCAGAGTGCCTGCCATTTCAACAAAGCGAAAACTTAAAGATTTACACAGTGCGAACAATGGAATCGACGACGTCAACTGCGCAATTGCAGAGGCAGAAACAACAACAAAAAGTTCGCTTAAATCACAATTGACATTTCGCATTAGAAAGTTTTTTGTACGTATTAAGCGCATTAAGCAAGAAGAAATTATCGATGCGCCAAAGGTTCACAATCAACAAAATCAATTTAGCGATAAGGAATCCAGAACATTTCGCAAAAGAAAGTTAGTTGAGCGCGTTAAGCGAATTAAAAAACCAGATACAATTGTTGCGCCAAAGGTGCAAAATACAAAAAATCATTCAGTAAGCAGAATATGCTCAACCAATCTATCATGTAGAAATGATCCAAACTCAGCCACAGACAACAATTTTGGCGATAAGGAATCGCAAACATTTCGCATCAGAAAGTTTGTTGTGCTCCTTAAACGCATTAAACTACAAGAACATGTTGATGCTGTAAAGGTGCAAAGCACATCTCGCCAAATATTGGGAGCTGCTCCAAGTGCCGCTACGGCAAGCATAGCTTGCGACAATGTTGGCGATATTAGCTCATTTGAGCCCATTCGCAATTCCACCATATGCAAAGGGTCCACCGAGCAGGCTAAAGGTATGATTTTGTTTTTATAAAAATTACTATTATTTTTGAGCAAGTTGTATTTGTATTTTAGATCGGGATGATGTTGCGAAGATCGTTACTAATGACAAACAGAATAATGATGTGGCATCAAAGCAACGAGCCCCTCGCTTTTTTCACCGAGACCAGCCTCCGTCTCGATCCCGTTCCTCGGTTGCGCGGAATATGTACGACTTTCTGTCGCAGTCCCAAATCGAAGACAACGAGCCTAAAGATCCCGCTGCTGATATCATTAAACAATTGGTCAAGGATGGTAAAGCCTGTGTAATGATACGTCGTAAGGGCAAGGTACGTGCGCGTGCAGTTAGGAAAAAAGTTCGCCCAATGGGTCGAAGAAAGCAATGTTCGTTGCGGAGCATAGCAGAAAGTGAAGAGCAACTCATTATCAATGTCGAAGCAGATGTACCACCCTTCATTGAGCAGCCTTTGTCGCCCATCTATGAGCCACAAATTGATTCCAGTGACGATGATGAAAATAAGTTCGACGAGCCGGCACATCTCAAGACGCCGGTAAAGGTGAATGCCGAACAGCCACAAAAGCGAACTCTGCCCGAGGGCGCCTACAGCCCTTTGGCGCGCTCAATGCTCCTTAATCAAACGAAGAACAAGCAAATTGGGCAGGACTCGCTTGGCAGACGGCGCGATTTGCTGGACATGGCTAAGAAATTTATCAGCACACCAATGAATCGGAAAAGTAATACGCCATTAACATCGACATTTTCACCAAACGATTTGAATAGTCCCAGAGCTAATCATTCTTCGCCATGGCGCGTCGCCGACGAGGTGCGCATGCCAAATACATTTGCATTTGGTTTTAACACATCCCAGCTGCCATCGTACTCCAGTGACTTTATAAGAAGTCGCCCACACATCTATGTACCAGATGCACTCGAGCCAGAGCCTGAGCCTGACCGCGAACCCCAACCGATTAAGGAGACTACTATATCGGATGCGAACGAGCAAAGTCCCAGTTTATCTTTCAATGATTCCAATGGTGAAAATATGCCGCCAGCAAAGAAGGCAATCGCTGAGCCTCCCCTGACATCAATTATACCAAGCGAGGGCCAAGAAAATGAAAATTTGGAGCTATTACCGAA
Source organism: Drosophila dives (assembly GCA_035042365.1). Classification (NCBI taxonomy): domain Eukaryota; kingdom Metazoa; phylum Arthropoda; class Insecta; order Diptera; family Drosophilidae; genus Drosophila; species Drosophila dives. The sequence continues at coordinate 5,038,528 of JAWNLJ010000442.1, forward strand.
TCCTCGACGTACTCTACAACATCGTAGTCCCTTGAAGGATATCAATATACTGGATGTGGTTATATTGCCTTCATGGAAGAAAAATGTCGAACATCCGAAGACTCCCCCAAAAGAATCGACATTCAGAAATCAAGTTCATTTCGAGCATATCATTGAGAAAAGCAGTCCAAGAAAATTAAGCACGCAACCGGCACAGCTGCCACAACAGCAAACTGAAAATCTCTTTGGTTTCGAGGACTTCATTGACGATGATAATGAGCAACTTACCAGCAGGCATGGTGTCAACCAAGATGTCACGCTGCACGAGAAGCTGCAGCGACTAAAAGATCTGCGACCAGCCGAAAAAGAATTGCCACAAGTCTCCAAGGTACCCATGCGCCACGACTATGATAATCTAGAGGCACACCAGCCCAGGCAGCTCAACATCAAAGAGATGCTTTGCTCCACCATGATTGGTACGACGGCACCTTACCGTCCCAGTACAGATGAGTCGGTGGCGTTATTCAAAGACGAACCGGATACCACATTTGATGAAAAGGTAAGTTCCAAGTGATGTTCCACCTGACTCTTTCCAATTTTTGCGCTGGACACACATTGACGTTTTTTACCCGCTTGGATCGTCATAGTTTAACCATTGCGCCAAATTAAGTGTAGATCGAAAAAGTTATTGCTTTCGATTGAGCCAACAGGGCCGCAAAGATTCAAGCTCATCTTTGTACGGTAGTAAGCAGCTCGCACATGTCACAAGTCACCCATCACAATTATTTATGTTAGATCTAACCTAATCAACACCCATTTGATCCTCTTGCAGACACCACGACACACCTATGTTCGGCAACGGCCGAAGAAAAAGCGCAAAAAACGCGTGCACGTTCTGTTAATCGACAGCGATGAATCAGATAGCGAGGACAACGAGCAGGACTCCAATGATAAGATACCGCCACAGAAGCGGCCACGTAAGGATCCGGTGCATGAAGCTAGGCTAAACCAGTTTATCACCAGCTTTAATCAAGAGTGTGCAGAGGTGGAAAAGTTTCCGCTAATCATTGAATAGCCATACGCCAAAACGCTGGCGTTTATTTCATATATTTTCTTTCTTTATTTTTTTGTGGGTAACAATTAAGATCTGAGTATTAATTTAAGGATAAGATTCGATTGAATACAGAATTAATCTCGAATATGTATTCGTTGTATTTCGATTTAATTTACTTATACATTTATCACATATTCATATATACGATGTAAAATTTATATTGAGAAATTAATATAAATCTTATGTACTAAAACAAATCGATCATGATAATAACTAGGTCGTCCCCAGTTAATATAATTTTGTTTGCAATCTTTCCACTTTGTTTTTTAAAATAAAAAATATGAACACTGAATCAGAAAAATTTATTCACATGTTAATAGCTATAATAACATAAAAATATTTTTCTAAGAATGTGCATTAAAATGTATAACTTGCTTAACTATGGTTATCGCATTTGACGTGTAAATTTGTTGTAAATAATTTGCATGTCTTAAGCTAATTTTAGTGGTATGTACATATATATGCATTTGTCAAAAGAAAAACTTCAACAATATTAAACATTCTGTTGCAATCTATGTTGCATTAATAGTCTTTGGATTTTAATATTGAACACTTTTTACAGGGTATTAAGTTTCCGATATTTCTTAGCTTTATTCGCCGTTTTAGACAGGTGGCAGCTCTTGTTAAACAGCTGTGGCTGAAATAGTGGCAACACCGCGGCGCAAGCAAACAATCTTAATACTAATTTTAAATCGAAATCTTGCAATGGAGCCGTCCTATGCGCCCTTAAGTGAGTCCTGTGCCAAGGCGCTGGGCGACAAAGCCTACGACAAGCGGAAAATTGCCTCCCAGGAAATTGAGAAGTAAATACGCCCATCTTCGTCTCCTCTGAAAGTTGCCGATAATTTTTTTTTTATATATTTGCTTGCAGAATGGTCATTGAGTTTAATAATAAAAATAATACTGTGCAAATCCGAAAGCTAATCGAGGTGCTCTCCAACGACTATGCCACATCTCGTGACTCAAATCGCCGAAAGGGTGCACTCATCGGCCTCGCTGCTACGGGATTAGGGCTGGGAAAGGTAAGCAAAAAATACATTATTTCTATTAGTCATCGAAACACGTACATTCATAATTGTGGGAGTTATTTTTATGTGTTTACTTAGGATTCGGATAAATATGTGAATGAGCTGATAACACCCATTATGAATTGCCTGTCGGATCAGGTTGTTAGCGTCCGTTACTTCGCCTGCGAATCTTTATACAATGTTGTCAAGGTGGCGAGATCGGCGATTATACCCTACTTTCCAGAATTGTTTGCTGCTCTCTCGCGTCTGGTTACCGACTCCGATCAAATGGTGAAGGATGGCAGCGAGCTGCTCGATCGTCTGCTAAAGGTTTGTATCCGTCCCATTCCCATCTCTGATCTATAAAAAATTATATTTTTATTCTGCAGGACATTGTCACTGAATCTTGTGAGACATTCAATCTTGAGGCATTTATTCCATTGCTCCGTGAGCGAATGTACGTTAAGGACCCATTTGCGCGACAATATGTCATCTCGTGGATATCATTGTTGAATGCGGTGCCGGACATTAATTTGGTCAAATATCTGACCGAAATTTTGGACGGCCTATTTGTGATGCTCGAGGATAAGACGGTGGAGATACAGCGGATGTGCGAGAATACAATCAGTCAGTTTCTAAAGTCGATACGCAACGATTCGTCGTCGGTGCGAATGGAAGACACCATTAATATATTGATCACTCACGCCCAGTCGCTAAACGAGCTGATCAAATCAATTGCCATCTCCTGGATAAGAGAGTTTGTTCAAATCTTTGGCCCAGATGTCCTGCCACATGCGAGTGGCATATTTACAGCCATTCTGCCATGCCTAGAATACAACGTGGAGTCCAAGCGCAGTGAGTGATTGGTTATAAATTATTAATAACTTAACTTTATTTTCATTAAAACCAGGCATTAAGGAGTGCGCAGTGTTCGTGAATAACTCGATGATGCAGCTTGTCTCATCTAAGGAACTAAAATCACAGAATATGTCCAAAATTGATTTGCGTTCCATAATGGAGGTGCTGTCCCAGTATCTCACGCACAACTCGATGCACACAAAGATTGCCGTGCTCAAGTGGATCCATCATCTATTCATCAATTTCCCCAACGAGATGTCTGTCCACGCCAGCAGTTTGAACAACAATCTATTATCAACACTCTCCGATAATTCCGATGAGGTGGTGCTAAAATGTCTATGCGTACTCGCAGAGATTTTAAGCTCGCAGGATAAAAAGGGTAAGAATTATATCGCTTATAATTATTAATTTTGGATGTTTTCTTATTCCAAACAAAATTTAAAAGATGTTTAAAAAAATAAATATTTTTAAAATCGATTACTTAAAACTTATAATCGAATAAGGCCGTTTTTTTATAAAAAAAATTTTTATTTGATTTTCTTAATTTTACAATTTGTGTTTAATCCTGTAGATCTGGATGACTTTAACAAGACGCATTATCGCAAGTTTTTGTTGAGCTTGCTGAATCTGTTCAGCGAGGAAAAGCTTATTTTAGAGAATAGAGCTAGTCTCATAATAAGGTAAAATTCTTATAGCATTCATTTTACATCATACTTAATTAATATATTCAAATTCTTTTATTTGTTAGAAAACTTTGTAGTCTGCTTAATGCTGAGTACATCTATCGCACCTTTGCCGCAATCATTGCAGAGGAAGTGCCTAATCTGAAGTTCGCCTCGACTCTTGTTCGGCTCCTCAATATTATATTGGTCACCTCAACGGAGCTTGTTGAACTGCGAACCAGCTTGCGTGATATATCCAATGAGAAGTCCGCTGATCTATTCCAATGCCTTTACAAAAGTTGGGTGCACTGCCCAGTGTCCACACTGACGCTCTGCCTGCTGGCCCAGTGCTATCAACATGTCTCCGAATTGGTCATCCTATTGTAAGTGGTGCAATTTTAGGTTTTACTTAATATGTAGTAATGAAAACCCCTATTTTTCATCTAGCGCTGATGTAGAGATCACTCTTGAATTACTTGGCGAATTGGATAAGCTGGTGCAGCTCATTGAATCGCCCATATTTGCTGCACTGCGTCTGACCCTAGTGTCCAAATCAAACAATTGCGCTGATGCACAGTATTTGGCTCATGCCTTGTTTGGAATTCTCATGCTGTTGCCCCAAACGGAGGCATTTAATACGCTGCGAAATCGCCTGCAATGTGTGCCCAACTATTGGGGCCAGTTACCCACGTGAGACCACTTCAACTACTAAATTTAAAGGCTTATAACTTATGTTATGTTTTTTTTAGAGATGAGCGCAATTCCCTGGAGTACAAAAGCGGCATTGATTTTGCAGCGCTGCGAGAACATTTTATTGAGCAGCAAAAGACTCATCGAGTTCAACGCAAAATTCAGCGACCACGCAGTGTTATCACGCCGGATAGTACATAATGTATATATATAACATTGTATTCGAATTCCAGTATGTTTTGTCTGTGATGAGGCAAATCATTTTTAGGCATAAAATTAAATTACCAATACAAAATATAATTGTCTATGTGCGTGTGCATCTCATATATTTGTAAATATATATTACCTTAAAAGAGAATAATTTTAATTTGTCACAAAATGTATTTTTTCTAGGCATATATCCGTCTGTTTACTGCAGTAGAAAATCTATTACAATTTGAAATTATTGATTCTTTCTGTTGTTTTTCTCACCGATTTTATTTTATTAAGATTGTATTGATTTGTTGTTTATAATAAATCGCTTTTGTTATTGCTTGTCTGCACTTGTATGTATAAATATATAGAAAATTTAACAATATCTTTGCGATTTTCGATGTATGTGCTTGTACATTTACATATCACATATTTCCATCTAGATATTTTATTTTTTTAGTGCACCCATGCGGCTGGCATCCTGACTGGGATATGCCATTTGACCGGGTGGCGGGGGAATCACATCGAGATTCGCACCTGAGGTAGTTGTACCATTTGGTACCGAGCCCGTTGCAGCGCCTAGGCCGCTGTAAGGTGCTGCGTAGGTTGGTTGGGCATACATTTGATAGGCGGATACGGGCACCAGATTACTGGGCAACTGATGCAGTTTCATGCCCGCTGGCATCACATTGATTTGCTCCTGTCGCAGATTGAAATAATCATTCGGCTTTGCGCTGGGCGGCGGAATCCCCGCCACATCAAAGCGTCGATCCGTTTTAGCGGCAGTTCCCTGCTTTGCCTGCGAATGTGCCCACTTGATGCTGACTTTACGGCCATGGATGACCAGTTTGTTGAAGGTGCGCTCGGCGGCTAGTTCGGCAGCGCTTCGTTTTGTGTACTGAACAAAGGAGCATTGCTGGCGGGGAACCAGCGCAATCGAACGTATCTCGCCGTATTGATAGAACTGATCCCGTATCTCCGGCTCGGTGATGTCTTCGGGCAGATTGCCCACGTACAATGTGGTGATATTGCGATCCTCAGGCGGCTCCAATGTCGGTAACGAGGCAGCCCGCTTCATGATCTTCTCAGCTACCGGATCGTTGCGTCCATAGTAGCGATCCTTGATGTTCTGCTCGCACAGAGGATCATCGGGCTCGTTGGGCTTGTCGTGGCGATATGGACATTCCTCGCCACGCTTGCACTCACCCTTCACCCAGAAGGAGCAGATGTGCGGACGATTCCGTTTGTAGTATGGTGCTGTGCGCGCCAATTTCGATAGCATCTCGTTAGCCGCTAGAGAGCGACCAACGGCCCCAGCTGCCTCGGTACCATCCCCATCGGCAAGCTGGGCATCAATGTTCTGAATGTAGTACTCTTTGTTAACATCACTTTGGGGCATATTATCGGCCACTTTGAGGGCGGCATCGCGCACTTGGATGGGTAGACCAAACTCCAGGTCGAGCAAGCACGTTTGACACACGTTCTTAAGGCGGGCGCATGTCTGACAGACTTCCGTCTTTTTGAAACGCATCCTTGCTCCGGGACACCAGCGGAATATTGTAAATGGCCTTGTGCAAATTTTACATTCCTTTCCGAAACGCTCCTTAATCATGCGCACATACGGATTGTCGCCAAGGCACGTCTGGCAGAGTATTGGAAATTCGGCATCCTCCCAATTCTGACGATTGTACGTATTGGTCGTCTTTGACATCGACATGGCTTCGTCAAAGAAAAAGTATTATTTACGGCAGTAGAAAAAACCACAATACACGCACAACGTAGAAAATTTGTGTCGACTGGTTCGGAATAAGTTCAATTGAATGACTGAGTCGATATTTTGTATGAGTTAGTGATGGTTGAACAACTTAGTCGATATGTTATTAGGATAAAATAATACATTAAATTGCCTAATAACATGCGATTTTCAAAGAAACAAGGTATTAATACTAGTATAGTGTTTGTATTTCATTTTTAAAAGCCTTCTGAGGTTATTGTACTTGCTTTGTAAAAGCCATCACTACTATTGCGATAGTCATTCGATCGATACATCGTCTTTAGAACCGATTCCGTTTCCATTGATCTTAACCAAGTGGCAACGCTCAATGAGAGCAAACGTTTGGTTACAAAATACACATAAACAATATTAATAATCATAATATTAATAATCATAATAAACAATATACAAGAACTATGGCAACAAATGTAAAGCGCTACAGGCGCGCATCGAAGTCCTCCGATGACGAGGAGAAGGAGGATAGCTATGTGCCCTATGTGCCGGTCAAGGAGCGCAAAAAGCAGCACATGATGAAACTGGGCCGCATTGTTCAGTTGGCAACGGAACAAACACAGCCTAAATCCTCCAGTGAGAATGAGAACGATGACGATACGCAAGGTGCACAGGATGCCGAGACCTGGGGCCGCAAGTACAACATTAGTCTGCTCGACCAGCACACGGAGCTGAAGAAAATTGCCGAAGCCAAAAAATTGAGCGCCGTGGAGAAACAGTTACGCGAGGAGGAGAAGATAATGGAAAGCATTGCACAGCAAAAGGCGCTGATGGGCGTTGCCGAATTGGCAAAGGGCATACAGTACGAGGAACCGATTAAGACCTCGTGGCGGCCGCCACGTCACATTCTGGCCATGTCGGAAGAGGAACGACAGAAGATACGCAAAGAGCTAAGAATTCTGGTTGAAGGCGAGAATCCCAGTCCGCCCATACAAAGTTTCCGTGAGATGAAATTCCACAAGGCCATAATGAATGGCCTCGCTGCGAAGGGCATTAAAAAGCCAACGCCGATTCAAGTGCAAGGGTTGCCGACTGTGCTATCTGGTCGAGATCTGATTGGAATTGCCTTCACTGGCTCTGGCAAGACCTTGGTCTTTGTGCTGCCCATTGTGATGTTTGCATTGGAGCAGGAATTCCGTTTGCCCTTCGAGCGCAATGAGGGACCATATGGTCTTATCGTTTGCCCATCGCGGGAGTTGGCCAAGCAGACGCACGACATCATTCAGCACTATAGCAAGCATCTGCAGATGTGCGGTATGCCTGAGATACGCTCCTGCCTGGCCATGGGTGGACTGCCTGTCAGCGAGGCCCTCGATGTCATCTCTCGCGGCGTGCACATTGTTGTTGCCACTCCTGGTCGACTCATGGATATGCTTGATAAAAAGATCTTGACTTTGGATATATGTCGATATCTGTGCATGGACGAGGCGGATCGCATGATAGACATGGGATTCGAGGAGGATGTGCGCACCATATTCTCTTTCTTTAAGGGTCAGCGACAGACGCTTCTCTTCTCTGCCACAATGCCCAAGAAGATTCAGAATTTTGCACGCTCGGCACTTGTCAAACCGGTTACAATCAATGTGGGACGCGCCGGTGCCGCCTCAATGAATGTTATCCAGCAGGTGGAGTATGTGAAGCAAGAGGCCAAGGTTGTCTACCTGCTTGATATCCTGCAGAAGACGGCGCCACCTGTGCTCATTTTTGCCGAGAAGAAACAGGATGTTGACTGCATACACGAGTATCTCTTGCTCAAAGGTGTCGAAGCGGTGGCCATACACGGTGGCAAGGATCAAGAGGAACGTTCTCGGGCCGTCGAGGCGTATCGTATGAGCAAAAAGGATGTACTGGTGGCCACAGATGTTGCGTCGAAGGGTCTTGATTTTCCCAATGTGCAGCATGTGATTAACTATGACATGCCCGATGATATTGAGAACTATGTGCATCGCATTGGTCGTACGGGTCGATCCAATACCAAGGGACTGGCCACCACAATGATCAACAAGATAACGGAGCAGTCTGTGCTGCTCGATCTTAAGCATCTACTGCTTGAGGCCAAACAGGAGGTGCCCGATTTCCTTGATGAACTGGCACCTGAAGCAGAGCACCAGCATCTGGATCTAGGCGATTCACATGGCTGCAGTTATTGCGGCGGATTGGGCCATCGCATCACCGAATGCCCCAAGCTCGAGGCGGTGCAAAGCAAACAGGCATCCAACATTGGCAGGCGCGACTATCTGTCCAACACGGCTGCCGATTACTAGGTTTATTTTTAGACTTAGACAATATCTAAACGAAAGCTGAACATTTTATATAAAGTGATCGCTCCACAATGTTTCAGCGGTAATTGTAGTTTGTGAATAATTAATAACTTTAGTTGTAAGTATGAACAATTATTTAAAACTAAGGTTCCTGATTGCTTCTTATAAAATTTAAGTTTAATGACTTTTACATAGACTCCACAATCATTTTATATATATATATTTTAAAATGCTTATAAATAGAAGCTTATTAAATAAAATATAATAATTTATTAGATTGAAAAGATTCCCTTTAAGCTCTAGCATTTAAAAGATGTTTATATTTTTTTAAAAATATACATTTAAGTTTCAATTGTCCAGCATTCGCTGTAAATAATAAAATCTACAATTATAGCTGGAAATTCCAAGCTTTATGTAAATCGATGACTTTTGCACTTCCTTTCTGAAATGCGTTTTTCATTTGTTTACCATTCTGTTTACCGTTTTGTTTGCAAAAGGTATTTTTTTGCTTATCAGTCGAACTGACTCTTATCTTTCATCTGTGTGGAGCATCTCAGACGAGCTGAGCCAGAGAGAGACAGACATAGAAAGAGAGTGATTTTGAGTCGAGTTTGAGCGGGCTTTTATAAAGGCGGCGACAATCGTCGAGTTTCGTTCAGTGTCTCAAGCTGCGTTGTCGCGAACACTAAACAACGGCTACCTGGAATTCAACTTGTCTCAGTCACTCCTAAAGCCTGGAATCGGTCAGTTCATAGTTATCACAGAAGCGTAAGTTTTTATATAATTTGCATACTCTTCTCAATCTGGGTGTGTGTGTGTGTCAATAGTGCAGTTTTAAGTGACGCAAACTTATGCGCCAAAAGTGTTCTCTGTTTACAATTGAAACCAATCAAGTTTAAAGTACTTATAAATTGAATATCTAATTAGCTCACTGATAACCTTTATAAAGTTCGCAATTCACCTTGTCAATTCGTAGAATTGCTCAATTTTATAATTTGTTTATATGTATTTAATATATGTTATGTTATCGATAGTGTGCGATTCCATTTAATTGAATCTGCTTATCACTTTGTTTTGAACCTAGCTTATCTTGGGTTAAAACGTATTTAAAATTGCGAAATGCATATATATGTTATTAGGTCTGTCTTTACATAAATTCTCAGAAAAGTGTTGTCATTAACATATAATTATAAAATATATATAGCCTGTTTTGAATCTAAAAAATTTAAAATAGAATATGCTTATGATTGTTAACAATTGTTTTTTTTTATTTAAGAATGGTGTTCAGTTTACTTAACTCGAATTTACATTACAAACAAGACAAATTTTTCTTCATAATTTTTGTATGGTTCTCATTTTTACAAGTCTTTTAAACTCGATTGTGAAAATGCTTACTCGTTTGTAGAATTATTATGAATTTTTAGGGGTTTTTTTCTAGTAAATTTCTTATGTATAAAAAAAAATAATAATTTTAAAAAATTAAAAACACGTACCTATATAATTTAAGCACTGCTCTTTAGAATTATAAAATACATTTTTCATACTTAAAATTAAACACACTTGATTTACACACAAACCAGCTTCAAAATGTGTACTCCGATAAAAGGAAGTATTATTGCTTACTAATGTTGTTGATCTTTTCGTTAACATATTTATAATTAGGTATTTAAAAGAGAAGTAGTTTTCATCTCGTTATTTAAATATATTTGAGTGGATATTTATTTATGCATTAACAAGTTTTTAAGCACCATTCTTAATGGGCTTTTAAACGAGAATTCTTCTCTAATGTGTGTCTTTATTTATTCTGCCCGCTGTAGTATCTAATAATTAAGATGAATGATCTCTGTACTCGGGTGACGTATTGTCGACTTTTATGCGTTGGCTATTGTGTTATATTGTCGATTGGCAGATATTTGAAATTCAAAGCACATTGCTTGTCGTGTGTACATCGAGACTTGAAACTAAATAACAAGTCGAACTTGAAAATGGCACACAAGCAAACCCGAATGAAAAATGGCACATTAACAATGTGAATGTTGTCGCTTATCATAAATCATAAATATGTAGTTTCATTTATTTTATAATGTTTTCGACCTAGTTAAAGATGAAAAAAAACTATGGAAAAAACACGTAAAAGGGCTTGCCTTCGCCGTTATTTCTTTAATCGTGATGTCACATCAGACGCGACATGTCTTAACGCTTCAAAACTAATTACTTAAAAAATTTATAAATTAGTTAAAACAATAATAAAAAACAAAACAACGCGTGTGACGCATTTACAGCTTCAATGACTGTTATAAAAGAAAGCCTATTTGTTGTTTGTTTTTAATGTTTCAGTATCATAAAATATTTTTTTGAGGCAACTTAAAGTTTCATGATTAGTTGTGGTTTATTAATCTATTACAGTTTAGTCGGATTTATTTTTAAATAAAGATAAGTAAGTTAGCATATTTGATTTGAAAGTGAAGAAACATTTACAACAATTTGACGAATGATCGTAGAAAATATACTTATAGAAGTATACATCATCTTAGTGTATTTATTCTATATTTTCGATGATGGAATAAATTATACTTTGCCAAAGAAAAATAATACTAACTGTTCTGTATATTTAAGGAATTACTTTTAATTTTTTAATTGCTATAATTGTACTCAAGCTCTGTTTTAAATAGTCGACAAATGAAATAAGCTGTAATTTTGCATGTTAATCATTTACTGGACATACTTAATTAAGTAAATGTAACAAAATAAAGAAAATATATTATACATAATATTATATGCATAATATATACTATATTTAAATCGTTTTATACTCTATTTAATTTATTTATTCTACTAACTTGTTGAATCATTTTCTTTATCTCTCTCTGTTTTTGTGTTTCTTTCTCTTTGGCAGTTGCGCTCTCCCAGCGGGCAATCATCTCTGTTTGAGTTGCAAAGATAAAAACAAAGCCGAATAACACATAATAATAATAATAGAAGCAATTCACAAGCTGTTCACACGCACAGTTTATCACAACAATAAACAAAAGTGACGCTGTTTGCTCAGTTCCAGATATTATTGCAACCCCCTCACTACTCCACTTCTCCGCCGCAGCCGCCGTTGACGTCTCGTCGCAATATGGCAAGGCGAGGAGCTGCCAGTCATCTGGCAGTCATCTGCAGGTAATGCAAGCGAGCAGTTCGCACAGCTAGCAAGCTCCCAAAAGAAGTCTAAATTAAATTCGATAATTAGTGCAAAAATAAATACACAAATTACTCATACGCCGCATTCTCATCAAATACACAAATTAATCATCGTAATACTTGTAAGTATTTCTATCCATCTATTCCATTTCCGGGCTGCGAAAGCTCTCAATATAATTAAACATGTGATAAAATTGGGTTGGTTCCCATATTTTAGTGACCTTTTATGGTCATGACTCATGACAAATAGGTCGACCACAAACACAATTCAGTTCAGTTCAGTTTTCTGTAGACTGCTGCCTGTATAAGGCGTTAATTTTCATTGTCGCACTCGTTGTTAATGAAGCTACTTGAAAACATAAATAAACAAAGAAAACAAAACAGTCGAGACACATTTATTGAGACTCATTATTTGGTTTGCAGCTTGCTGGTGTTTATCGCAATCTCGACAAGTTTGTGTTCGGCTGCCACATATCAGAGTCGTCCCGCGTTCCCTGCCCAAACCGGTCCAGTTCAGCCCTCCATTGGTGGCAACAGCAAACAGCCAGCCAGACGCATCATGCATCCAGCTTTTGCAAATGCCGGCCGCTCTGCCGGCCTGGAGATTTGGCGCATCGAGGTAAGTGTATAATTGTGTTCCCGCAAAAGATTACACCTGAAATTTCACATTGCCCTAATTGCCTGTCATGTGAACACTCAGAGAAAACACTACTTACTTTGTCTTAAATCTTAAGACAACTTTTTTTTTTTATAAATACTGGTTTTGGCCACACTTTCTTAAATGAAAGTCTGATTTGAATTTCAAAACAGCTAAATTCTTGAAAACAGAACTTGTTTTTTTGTTGTAGATATTTTGGACTTAATTGAAGTATTTAACAGTTATATTACATTAAGAAAAATAACACAATCGATAATTCAACTTTCTTGAAATGCGTAAAAATTGAAGCACAATACTATTGGAAGCGTTTATAAAATTTACCACGATTTTCTCTCAGTGTACAGATGTACTCGATGTGTATAATTATTTAGCTGCATGCTTACATCGTTTGGGGGAAAGTTCGACACCCACGCACGAATGCGTTGCTCATCCAGCGGCGCCCAATGTGGCACTCTCTGGTGGCACTCGCATTTGGCATGCAAAGTACTCTATTTGAGTAGATATTCACATAGATATTTATATATATATATATAGGCTATAAAGGAATTGTTGGCTTATGCCTGACGATATTTTCTAGTCGCTGAACTCACGCAATATGCTCAACAGATGTTTTGCTAATTTAGCGAATCACTACTGTGGTTGTGTACAGTAAACAAAAGCATGTTTTCAGCAGGTCGTTAATTAGCTCGGAAATATTAACTAAATTTATTTGCAAGGCATTTTTCTATTTGTTTTCTTTTTTGTTTGACTTTGTTTATTGAGAATTTCTGGCTTTTGGCGCTTGCTCAAACAGAATATTAAAAAAATATAAACTTAAAATTGTTGTTTATTTCTTTTTATCTAGAATTTCGAACCGGTTCCATATCCCAAAAATAACTATGGCAAATTCTTCACGGGCGATTCCTTTATTATTTTGAATGTAAGTAATAAATAATAATATTTATATAAATTTTTATTTTTTATGCATTATAAATTTATAAAAGTAATTATTTTTAATTTTCTTAGTAATGATAATAAATACACATATTTCGTTTTTAGTTAAATATTAATTTATTACCATATGTTGCACTCGAGGTTAACCAGATTGGCTGGAAAGTCGAGTACATCAGATTATTTAATATAGCCTCACATCCGTTATGCAATCTGGAAATTAAAAATATTATTCATCCAAACACATTAATATAAATAAATAAACAATCTGAGTCAGATTTAATTTATAAATAAGTTATATTTTTAAACAAAATTGAAGATTATATAATATTGTATATTACCCTTAATCTATTCACAGACCAAAGAAAACCCAAAGAACAAAGAACTCTCGTGGGATGTCCATTTCTGGCTGGGATCCGATACCTCCAACGATGAGGCTGGTGCTGCAGCTATTTTGACTGTACAATTGGATGATATCCTCAATGGCGGTCCCGTCCAGCATCGTGAGGTGCAGGATCACGAGTCCCAGCTCTTCCTGGGCTACTTCAAGAATGGTAAACAAAACCACAACGAAGCTAATCCTGTCTTTAATCATGCATTTCCAACTATTCAGGTGTGCGTTATGAGCAGGGTGGTGTTGGAAGTGGTTTCAAGCATGTGGAGACGAATGCACAGGGCGAGAAGCGTCTGTTCCAGGTCAAGGGCAAGCGTAATGTGCGCGTCCGCCAGGTTAATCTATCCGTCTCATCGATGAACAAGGGTGACTGCTTCATACTGGATGCCGGCAACGATATCTACGTCTATGTGGGCTCCCAGGCCAAGCGTGTGGAGAAACTGAAGGCGATTAGTGCTGCCAATCAGATTAGGGATCAGGATCACAATGGACGTGCTCGTGTGCAGATCATCGATGAGTTCGGCACCGAATTGGATAAGCAGCAGTTCTTCGATGTGCTTGGCTCTGGATCACCCGATCAGGTGCCCGAGGAGTCCACGGCCGATGAGGATGGTGCCTTTGAGCGCACCGATGCCGCCGCCGTCACACTCTACAAAGTTTCCGATGCCAGTGGCAAACTCCAAGTGGACACCATTGCCCAGAAGCCGCTGCGCCAGGCAATGCTTGATACTCACGATTGCTTCATCCTGGACACCGGCTCCGGCATCTTTGTATGGGTGGGTCGTGGTGCCACACAAAAGGAGAAATCAGATGCTATGGCCAAGGCACAGGAGTTCCTGCGCACCAAGAAATATCCGGCCTGGACGCAGATCCATCGCATTGTCGAGGGTTCCGAATCTGCGCCCTTCAAGCAGTACTTCGACACCTGGCGCGATGTGGGCATGTCCCACACACGTCTCGTTCGCTCCGCCCTGAACTTCGGCTCCGATGAGTCTCTTGATAAGGATGAAATCGATGCCGTCGTTGAGAAATTGAAGAAGAGTGGCGGTCGCGCCATTGGCTTTATGCCCGATCATGGCCAGAATAGCATTGGCGAGATCACCCAATATGTAAGCATCCCCGGCACCAATGACGTCCGGCGCAACGTCGTTCCCTTCGAGGAGCAACTGCCGCTGCTGGGCTTTGGCTCGTACGTGCTTAGCTATAACTATGAGGCCAACAATGGCGATAAGGGCGTCATTGTCTATGTTTGGCAGGGAGCCAAGGCCAACGCTGCTGTCAGGGAGCGCGCCTTCGAGGAGGGCATGGCTCTCGCCGAGGAGCAGAACGCGATCCTAGTGCACACCTTGCAGGGATACGAACCCCGTCACTTCTACAAAATATTCAAGGGTAATCTCTTGACATCGTACTCACCACTCCCGATCTCTTCCCAACTATTCCGGATTCGCGGCACTGTCGAGAGTGATATCCATGCAAGTGAAGTGCCCACAGATAGTTCCTCTTTGGCTTCCGGTGATGCCTTTGCCTTGGCAATGGCCAAGACACACAAGGTGTACATCTGGCATGGTCTGGGTGCCTCCGCCTTCGAGAAGGAGGCAGCCAAGGAGCGCTTCGCCCACTACTGGGATGATGCCGAAATGGAGATTGTGGATGAGGGTGCCGAACCCGACGATTTCTGGGAGGAGCTCAACGGTGAGGGCCAGTACGATCGCAGTCTGGATGATCAGACAGCACCACTGCTTGAGCCACGCCTCTTCCACTGCCGTTTGACCAGGGCTGGGCGCGCCAAGGTCGAAGAGGTCAGCGAATACCAGCAGGAGGATCTCGACACGGATGATGTGATGCTTCTCGATGCCGGCGATGAGCTTTACATGTGGGTTGGCTCAGGCGCCACAGCCGATGAGAACAGCAAGATTCTGGATATGGCCAAGGTGAGATTGATTATTTTTAGCTGACTGGTAGTAAAAATATATAAAATATAAAATATATTAATTTATAAAATATATTAATTTATAAAATATATTTTTCATTCGCAGCGCTATATTAAATCGGAGCCCACAGCTCGCACGATGGATACCTTGAGCATTGTGCGTGTGTCCCAGGGTAATGAGCCAAGGGTATTCAAGCGTATGTTCCCCAGCTGGGAGGACAACTACTGGGAGGTAAGTAGATCGCAATTCACATTTAATGATCATTCCATACTAAATATTCATCACCTGGCTTATTAATCTGGCTTCCGCTGGCTGATTCAATGCATGATCCAAAACACTTTACTGCTTTTGTGAGTGAGTATTTGAGCTCCAACTAAATATTCACATTATTCACCGCTTAATTAACTTGCAACACACTCAATAGATTTATTTTTTTAATTTATACCATATTAATTAATTATTTTAATGGCACTCTTAGAATCTGCCTTCCTATGAGGACATCAAACGCCAGGTTCTGGATGCTAACAACGAGGTCTAAAACTCTCAGTTGGAATACTCAGCAAAGTTGACCAAAAATTTTAATTCGCTTTTGCCGTTCAAAATAATACAAATGAAATTAATAATTAAATATATTGTATTTAAATTGTAATTTTGTATTAAATGGAAATGTTTTTTTCACTCAAATTATATTTTTTTTGTGTTAATAATTTCGAATAGAAGATTTTAAAGTAACGGGGCCAACGGATTAAATTTAATGATTTTTTAAATTTTAAAATAAATAATCGTAGGGAAAATTTTTAGTATCAATAATTTTTATTAAGGTAATCTAATTGTCGATAATTGAATTAATAATTAATTAAATTGAAGTTCGTTTGAGCTACTGTCGGTGCCCCACGTGATTTCCTCGATCCAATCCAAATATGAGGAAACACGTGTATAGACACTTGGATAGCTGCTGCGACAGAAGACGCCAAAGGAGGTGATTCCAATAAGATGATAATGGATATGTCGTCGACGACGTCCCCGCAAATTCAACTGAAGCGGACCACCCGAGTCACCCTGGCAGGTGTCGCGACTCAGATTTAAATCTTGTGCGCATATCTGACTATCTATGATTCCACTTGGAGTCTCTTCGAACTCGGGCAGTTCCTTGTTGCACTCTCTGTTGGGCACTATGGTTGCATTCAAATGGGTCAAGCGATAAGTCATACCCCTGCCGAAGCTCGTCGATCCATAGCCCATGGCGAAGACAATCGATGTGTGCATCTCCCCATGGGCCCACAGACGAATGGGTCTAACAAACTCTGTTAGACTAAAAGGAATTTTATTAAATAAATAATAAATTTTGTATTTAATATATGTATAACTTTTATGATTGCTCCAAAATTATAATAGTATTTCTCGAAACGTTAAATTAGATCCGATTATAATCTGATTTTAATTTTTATAGCTCTGTTTTTTTTAGCAGCCTAACTTTATAGATATTTCCCTAAATTACATTTGATCAAGTTAAATTTGTATTTGGTAAAATCATACAATTTTTAAGTACTTACATTACATTTCCGTCAAGTTTAAGAAGCGCTATATCATTATAGTATAAATCATTTCTGTAGTCGGGATGCTCGAATATGCATCGGATTCCAAAGTTCTGAGGCTTCACAGTTATCTCATCGATCAATAGATTCAGTCCACCTATGCGCACCCATTTTGGCACCTCACTAAAAAAATATAAATAGGTTGGGGTCACAGGCAATCAGAGAACCCTCGATCTCGTACAGCGGCCTCCTCGTCTGGTGAAATCAAGATACTCACCCATCCAGCTGTGTGCAATGGGCCGCAGTTAGTATAAAATTTTCACTAATCAGGCTGCCGCCACATTTGTAGTTGATTGGCTCCGAGTTCGTCTGAAAGCCGATCGCTGCCTATTAAAAATTAAATGTGCCCTGTTCATTTAAGCTATAAACAATATATGCTGATTGTTTCATTTTTATCAGCTCTCTGAATTTTGTATACCATATGGGGGTATTCGCCGGGTCGGGCGAGAACGCGTCCATCGAGATCGACGTCATCGGCATCCGCTTTTACGGCGGTATCGTTGGCAAATATGCGTTCAACATACTCCGAATACTCTATGTATATAACAAAAAATAAGAAGTAGAGAGAGAGAGAAAGAGAGAGAGAAATATATATATATAGAGAGAGAGAAACTCACTGTGCTCACAAAGACGTTTATGCCTTTTGTTGTGATTCTTGATGCGTTGACCATTCGGAGGTGGTGGAAATGGTTGACCTGGTCTAAAAGCTGTCGTTGAGTGCCTTCGCCTTGAATTTGGTATCGGCAAATTACCCTCGCTGATCAAGTGAAAGTTACGTATCTGATACTTTGTGGATTCCGTCTCAGTTCCTGGAAAAGAGATTTCCTGATCCCTAGGAAATACAATTGCCTGATTGTTTGGCTCTCCTTTTGCATATATCAAGCAGAATAACACAGTTGATAACAGCACCAAAAAGCAGCGCATTTTATTTTTTGAGTATTCACATTGAGTGTCAAAACGGGACTGAAGCATTTTAAATCTCTTTGGTCTATCAAACTGAGTCTAGCTTTCGCCTTATCATTATTTATTGTCACAGCAGAAATTCACAAGAAAATTTATTATTATTTATTGTTTGTTTAGATGTGTATTCCCAGGGTTTGAGGATTGACGACAGTTGCGGTGATTGGCGCATGGATCTGTGTGGTTCCACCAAATTGACCCTCATATTGAGCAATAATCGCACGCTGAATGGACTCCAGTTCCTGGTCATTGCTGTACTTTAGCACAGATACAGTGGGATCATTGCCAGGCGCAGGAGCAGCATAAGCCAGGGCCAACAAAGCGAACAGCAAAATCAACTGCATGTAAAAAAATGTGATTATTTTTGTATAAATTTCACAACAATAAAAGTTTTTTTTTTTTACTTACGCAAACCGTCTTCATTCTGTCAGATTCTTTTGGCAAAACTAAAACTCGAGCGCAAATCGTCGACTGCTTTTATAGCCAGCAAAAGTTATAATTTTGTTCATAATCAAATTATAATTTGCAACTATTAACTTGAACAACTTGAAAACCAAACGAGTTTACAAATTCATTTGTTTAACATAAACCCGAAAACCAGACTCAAAATCAAGCGCAGATTATTACAATAATATCAAATTTAGCTTGCCCGATATAAATATAGTTTTTTTTAAAGCAAACATAAAAAAAATAACTATAAATTGGCCAGTTTTTTTTCGATTAAAGCGTATTTTAATTTACATTTGACTACTCTTTGTGTGAAAGCGAAAACTTTGAACTGGTTTTTTATATGTAAATTAAAAAAGTATCTGGGCTACTAGTCGCTGAATTACAAAAAGGTTTTAATTGCTGCCATTAAAAATACATCAATCATAATTCCCTTTCAATTCCCTTTCATCTGTTTCCTTTGCTCTGCTTCCTTACCAAAAAACTTGTTGTGCTACCCTTAACCCATTTCAAATGACTAAGAGGCTGTGTTGAATTTGTGAAATACTATGTCAAAGGAATATAGGTAGAAGGTATATATATTTTTGATCAGGAACATTAGAAAAGATATGTGTGTATTTGTCTTTAGACAAATAGAATTTAATTTTTGAATAAAAGTTCTCCTATGTCAAGTTTGTAATATTTTAAAGATAAATCTTCTTGTTTTGCGAAAATTTATACGTATCGAACAATTGCAATAAATAGCACAACCTAAAAAGTGTAGGCTTTGAATACAGCTAATCTTTACAAATTTCATAAGTATCCACTTAAATTATTTTTTTTTATATATATATCTAAAGGGATATTGAAGTGAGACATGCGATTGATCACTTTAGTTCAGGCTTTTAAATATATATTTGGCATTGAAACTGAAAGCTGTATTTTATACGATTTATAATATATTTATTGATGAGTTCAGGGTATTTCGTAGTCAAGCTGTCTCGACTATAGAATTTTTGCTGATCAGGGTAATAAAAGTAAGAATCTCAAAACAAGTTTTATAATCTGATTATGACATAAAGCCAGTAATTGGCCAACAAATTTATTTTAAATTCACCGACTGTTAGATCTGCTTCTTGCTTATAAAATATTCCATCTTCTTTTAATAACTTTACATATTTTTTTTATAAAATTAAAAAAGAAAATAAAAGTAAATTTAATTGAAACTTTCGTTACATTTTGGTATACTTTTGATGAAAGAAATAATTAAATATAAATGAAAAGTTTTATGTATTCACTTTAGTAATTTATTTATAATTTTAAGTCCCTGTAAATTCAATAATTTTTTTCAGTGCTCAAATTAGGATAAAAAACAAGCTACACAAAAAGTTTTGCATAATTTTAGGCTCAAGTTGTAAATAATTTAAGCCACTGGTAAAAAAAGAGTAATTTAAGATAATAATTTAAATACATAAAGCATTCAAAATATATTTGTAAATATGAATATTTTTACTATAAAAATTTTCCATTCAGTTTAGCTTTATGAAACTTTACATATAACACACACATTTAATATCAAATAAATTAAGGCAATAATTGCGTATTTAGTAATATTTCGTAAATTCCCAAAATGCAAATTAAATCTGTGGTTGTCGGCAACTTTTCTTAATTAAATCCAGAAAATGTACAATGCAGACATAACTTGGCATTCCAACGGAGGCCAAGTTGCGACAAAACCACATATTTGGTGACTAAATTGGACAGCCAAATTGTAATTTGAATATATTTACACATTTTCCAGATTATCAAAGTTGTATTTGTTTTTTTTTTTACGAAAGTATAGAGCTACCAATGTATATGATCCAATTAAAAAATCATTGGTGTTTTAATTGAAACATGCAGCAGTGAGATAGCATCTGGTTGCCCAACACAGATCATGATAATGAAATGGATGCACATTTGCATGCTGCATGCGCTGCATCTGCGGGATGCAATCTTCAATATAAATATCGGACAACGCTGCAATTGGAAGACACAGAAAGAGCTCAGCAGCTGCACAGCAAACACAACTCAAATATCTAAAAACCTTTCGGTGTGGAAACCACAAAACCCAAGCACAAAATGCGCGCTTTTCTGGTAAGTACCAAAAAAAAAAAACTTGATCCTCTCCAGAAATATAATCATCTTCTTCACAGATGATTTGCTTGTTTGCCGTCGCCCGAGGACAGTATGATTATACGCCGCAAACTAGTGGTGGTTTTCTTGGAACCGAGCAGAGTGGCTCTGCTCAGTTGTCGGAGCCCATACTTACTCCCAGTGAGTTCAACAAGGAGTTCTACTCGTACAGCGCCCCGGAGCAGGAGTTCGACAATGGCCCGGTCAGTGAACAGCTCTCGAATAGCCTGAGGAAAAATCTGCGTGTGCTGTTTATCAAGGGTCCGGAGAACACCGGTCTGGAGCAGGCCGCTCTACAGTTGGCCTCATCCGCCTCCGATGATCGCACTGCCATCTATGTGCTGAACAAGCAGGCGGATGTGGGTGACTTGGCCAACAAATTGAACCAAATTAAGCAGCAGGCCAACAATAAGCCCGAGGTGCACTTCGTCAAATATCGCACTCCCAGCGATGCGGATAATGCACAGCGTGTCATCCAGGCTCAGTACGATTCACTGCCCGGTCGCTCCACCAACCACAATGCCGGCTCCTCGGCACCAGTTTTGGACTTTGCCACAAAGAGCGGAGGCTCTGCCACAAACGACTTATCATCAGCTAGCGCGTACTTACCACCCAACCGAAGGTTTTAGCTGTAAGAAAACTGCACACACTAACTGTAAATAGTGTTAACAAATAAAATTAGTTTCTAAAAAAATTTACTGAGTTTATTTTGCTAGCCAAAAGTATGCAAGAAAATTGATTGGTTTTCGAATTGCTGCAGCTGCGACAACTATTTTGGACGCGACTGTAGCCAGAGCTAAACGGTGATAACTAAATATAAATTTGATTAAATCGAATTAATTGAGTGTTTCTGAGTGGTTTATGGTGGGTATTAAAAGGATTGTCGCAAATAACAGATAAATGCATGTTTTTTGTTGTTTTTTAAATCAAAAATAAGCCGAAAATTAAGTGGTTTTTTTAAATTTGATCTTATAACCTATAAAAACCTATAGCAATAAAATCGTATCTCCATCAAATACATTCATTCACATGCCGTATGAGTAATATTTAACTACAGCCTTAATTGATAATTATCTTTGGGCAACCACTATCATAAAAAAGGTTATTACAATAATTAACATAATCCCGCTTGGCGAAGGCAATGACAGCTCTCGAGATCTCCGGCATTTGCTCTGTTATGGTTTATATTTCGAAAGCTAACGACATTAAAGATTGTGTAAACCCAAAATTAAGACAAGCCCAGCCAGAAATGCCAGAGACAACACATAAGCAACATGGACACATAAATTGCTTTCTTTGGATAACCAAAATGGTTTGTTTGCATCTTTTTTTTTTTTTTTTATCATTATTAGGTTTAACTAATTTATGCGCATTGGGCTTTTGGGAATACGCAACCGGTTGAGGAACTGCTCCGGACTACTTAACGAGTTACTAATTTAGCGGTTTCAGGTTTTTAGGTTTTCGGTTTGTTATTCGAACTCATCGAAATGCATAAGAAATGACTTTCTTTTGGAACTGAGGGAGCATTTGATCGAGCGATATGTCACATTAATAAATGATATTTCGCATTAATTCCGTAGAGGCGTTGCGATTATAACATAATTTGAATACCTAGTTGGGCACGTTATATAACAGTCTGCCAGCGAGATGCATCTCTAAGGTTGTTTCCGTGATTTGGCAACAACACACAGTGGCACAGTAGGTAGGCCGATGCCTGGCGACAATATATTCGATAATTTAATTCCGGCGCCCAGTTTCTTGAGATGAGTCGAACTATCTTATAAAAACATAGTCAACGGGCAGTTAGGGCATCAGTTGAGTTCAACCTGTGAGAGAAGTCAACAGCGCTTAACCAAAATGAAACCGTTTGCAATTCTTGTGGTAAGACGGAAAGAAGCCTGCATCAATCCTGGAGCTATACTAAAATCCATTTCTCTTTCCACTTGCAGTGCTTGTCGTGCGCCGTGCTCGCCGCAGCTGTCCCACAGGGCTACAAGTATCAGCAGAATCAGCCAATCATCCAGGGTGGAAATCTGCGCCCCCAGGTACCGCTCTCGACCAATGGAATATACAATGCGCCGCAGCAGGCACCAATTCAGAGCTACCCGCAACCCGTTGAGGCACCGATTGCCTACCAACAGCCACTGCAGCAGCAGTTTGTTCCAGCACCTCAGCCCCAGCAGCAATATGTCCAGCCTTATCAGCAGCCCCAGCAGCGTCCCTCAATTGTTACCAAGGATATCTATATTCATTCTGCACCCGAAGATACCGAGGAACTCAGCTCCTCACCCCAATTGGATAACACCCCCATTCGCAAAAATTATCGGATTGTGTTCATCAAGGCGCCGACACAGAATCTGAGGCACACCGCTGCTGCTCTGAAGCGCGCCCAGGCTACCAATGAGGAGAAGACCGTCATCTATGTGCTGTCCAAGAAACCCGACATCAACGAAATCCAACAGCATCTGCAACTCTCCCAAACCGAGCCCAAGGTCCACAAGCCCGAGGTTTACTTCATTAAGTATAAGACGACGGAGGAGGCTCAGCGTGCTCAGCAGGAGATTCAGGCCCAGTATGATGCTTTGGGTGGTGCCACTCACATCTCGGATGAGGGCGTTGCTCCCATTAGCAGTTTCTCGGGTGGCTCCCTCAACTTGGGCAACATTGTACCACAACATATTCAGCAGCAGGGTCAGTCTCAGAGTTTCAGTCAGAATGTGGGATCCTTTAACCAAGGCATCCAGCAGAGCTCCTTTGGATCACAGATCGGTCACCAGGGTGGTCTGAATGGAGGACTCCAGAGTGGTCTGGGCGGAGGACTGGGCGGAGGACTGGGCGGAGGTCTGGGCGCTAATCTAGTCGGAAGTCTGGGCCGAAGTGTCCAAACCTCATCGGTATCAACCTCTTCCAACTTTGGTGCCGTTGTGCCATCAAAGAGCTATGTTCCAGCCAAGACTAAGTAAGAAGTCTGACATAATTATGCACTAACATATCATTCATTGAGTTCCAAGAATCGGCATTTAATTTAGTATATTTTAATTTATTGTACAAGCCATAATCAATTCAAAATAATTAAAAATGTTATTCTCAAAAAAAATTTAAGAATTGTTTCACTCGTTTCTGGATATTACAAATATTTTTAATATATATTTATAATTAATACACACACATATATAAATGGTTACGTATATATATATATATATATATATATTCTTCTTTCTTTTTAACTTTCAGCCCAGCATTGACTTAATTTAAGTAGTCAAAAGCTAATAAATATTTTAATAGCATTTATATTCCCAAAATATTTATAATTGAAACTAGCTTCCATCTTTTGACAAGTAATGAACGTAATTACATATTTATTGCCAATTAACCAATCAATCTTATGTTTCATTTTTCAAATTAATTGCTTAAATTAACTTTAATAATTGCTCAATTAGATACATGCCAATAAGCAGTTTACAATTAGTAAAAACAGCTTAAAAAACCATTTAAAACCAAGCATTGCTAATATTGGTAAATCAAATAATGCTTTAAGCCAAATTTCCCATTTCGAACTTTCATTAACTTATAGCAGAAATGAGTATTAACCTATACCTTTAAGTATATAGTTTATATATAGTTTATACAAATTGGCTTATTCTTTTTCAATATGACATGTTGTTTATTATTATATTAACTTTTCAAAATGAGTTGGAATTCAATAAGATTATTCATAAATATTGATTGAATATTGTCGTCATTTCTGTGTACAAAAGATCTCATATAAAAAATCAGTTACACATATATTAACTATTGTAATCCGTAGAGCTTAAATATTTTTTTTTTTTATTGAAATCTGTTTCTTTTATAATAATTTATGACGGAGCCTATAAAAACTGATCAAGCCACTTATTTGATGCATTCACAATCGTGTTCCGTCACAAGATTATTATGCATAATATTATGCAAGACGAATCAGTTGCTAATCGCTGTGACCGGTTTGCCTCATGTGGCAACTTCGAGGCACGATTTTTTTTTTTTGTTTTTCATCTGATTTTTTTGTTTTGATGATCGCCTTTGTGTAATTAATGTGTTAATTGGAAAAGTTGTGAAAGATGCGTTTGAAGGTCGTAGAAAGGGAAATCGTGCGGGTGGTTTGGGAAATAACATGTTTATTTAGCTATACATATATATATATATTTACAACATTTCATTTACTTATGCCTAAAAAATAACAACAATAATTCTTGCGATTTCAGTCAGTCGATTCTTTTCATGCACGCAAATTGGCGGGCAAATATTTGCTGGGAATGGCGTTCGTAAGGCTGCCAAGGCTACCAAGGCCACCAATAGCACCTATGGCATTGCCTCCATTTAAGCTAGCTCCATTTCCACGCTGATTGTCTAACGAACCAATCACTGATGTGACCGGAGCTATGCCTTCATCGGAGACCTGTGTGGTGCCACCAAGCTGATCGTATTGTGCTAAAAGTTGAATTAATTTGAGCAGAATTTAAATATTATTAATATAATTAATATTTATCAAAAAAGCTGAACATTAATGTTTTTATGTATAAATTGATATTTAAATATTTTAAGCATATCTCTAAAGAAGATCTTTCGAGGCAACTAAAGAAGGAGGAATAATTTCTGAGCGGATTGCTATTTATAAATTAAATAATTAATTTTGAAGTGTTGCAATAATATTTATAATATTAGTATTAGTCTTTTGACTATTAACTTTTAGTAACAAGTATTTTTGTAGTCAGTACTAGTAATGATTTTGTGACTAATACTTTAAATTCTAACTTTTTTTATTAAGATGAAGATTTGTTAAATTGAAAACCCAAAGGTTAACTGGTGATTGAATGACTAAGCCAGACAGGTTGACCTCTAACACTAAATGGCTGGGCAAAATCTCCAACTTAAGTGGTAATAAACGTGTTGACAAATTCGACAAACCAAGGTCTTGGCCATAACTATGCATATTATTCGTTCCGTGAGGTATTTATTGGCTCTTACCTTGTATGGTGCGCTGCGCATGAGCCGCTTCCTCCTGCGTCTTGTACTTGATGAAGAAGACCTCCGGTTTGCTGATGGGTGCCTTGGGTGCCTCCTCGATGGCCGCTTGCAGATCAAGTGGATCTGGCTTCTTGGTCAGCACATAGATGATGGTCTTCTCCTCGACGGGCGCCTGTTGGACACGTAGCGCTGCCTTGCTCACACTGGGAGTGGGTGCCTTGATGAACACAATGCGATAATGTTTGCGTGGTGGCCCAACTGGCACAGCGGGCTGTGGATAACGATCCTCTGGCTCCTCTGCTGGCGGCACATGCACATAGATATCCTTGGAGACAGCTGGAGCTTGGCCATGATTATATGTTTGCGGTTGATTGTAGGCAAAGTTGGAAATCTGCTGCGGCCGCTGGAAGATCTGTTGTTGTTGTTGTTGTGGTTGTTGGTTAAAAATCTGCTCGAGCTTGGGTGCCTGCAGAGCTTGCTGCACAATACGCTGCTCATCGAGGCTGGCTGGCTGCTGCTGGAAGCCAGATATGCCAGAAGATATGAGTGGAATGCCGGGCAGCTTCAGATTGCCACCGTTCTGGTAATTATAACCTTGTGGCGCCGCCAACGCCAAGCCAAACAGGCACGTAACCTAACAAGAAATTACAGGGTATTTTTTAGACATTACACAACTGGCAAGTGAGGAAAAAACAGCTTACAATAAACGCGCGCATTTCTTTTTGATAAGTACGAAATGTGACTAGTAAAAGATACAAGATACAAGATACAAGATACACGCAGCACCGGTTCGCTTGACAAACAGAAATCAACTAAATGCTAATCAGTGCCCGGACGAGACTTATAAGGCGCAGACTTGGATATGACGATCACCAAAAAAGCTGATGCTGCAAAAGCAGATGATGATGATGATAATGATGATGATGATTAGGAGACACACGAGTTCAAATGAAAATGAAACTGAAAACAAAAATAACAAACGCACGAAGATTTAGGGCCGAAAGCAATGCGCCGGCAAACCCGATTTATTTATATACCCTTTGTAAATAGATAAACATAAGCTATATTAATTGTGCATATTTTTTAAAAATTATTTATTGTTTTTAGCATCCATTGCAGTTGATAACTCTATTAAAATCAATAATCAAACGAGCAAGAAATTAAATGTTGATTAGAAGATATATTCATGAATATCGATATGTGATTATTATTTTAAGTTTTTAAGAGTTTTGTATAAATATCTATTTTGTCAAATGGCTTCCGCAGATAAGCAGAATTAAAAAAAATATGTTTACATATAAAGCTAATAATTAAATAGGGAGCTCAACTTAAGACTTTTTTATTTGCAATACATAAATATAAATAGTATAATTATATTTTCAGGCAGCTTATAGGGCAACTTCTAGTCAATCACTCTCGACTCAAGCACTCAGGCTTATATTTCTGTTTGAACAACCTTGAGGTGATGTGTGTAGTGGTTAGACACTCAGACTCTTAACACTCTTCACACACGCACATACGCACACACGCACACTCGCAAACACTCAGCCAGAAAATGCCTGCGTCATCTGTGCAGACAATTATTTGGGACTTAACGTTATTTTGCCACCAGGTCGCCGGAAGTCATATGTGAATTAGCATATCTATTGTTTGGGGGGAAGCAACAATTTCACTGAGGAG
This sequence comes from Drosophila dives, assembly GCA_035042365.1. Classification (NCBI taxonomy): domain Eukaryota; kingdom Metazoa; phylum Arthropoda; class Insecta; order Diptera; family Drosophilidae; genus Drosophila; species Drosophila dives. The sequence continues at coordinate 5,066,016 of JAWNLJ010000442.1, forward strand.
ATATGTATTGGGATCTTGAGTTAAGTTAAGCTGAGTTGTGACCCGCATCGCGGTGGTATTTATAATTGGCGTGTCTTTTCGGCAATAATTAAACATAACTTGCACAAATCTGCGCAAAATTGTCATTAGTGACGCGCCAAATTCCACAGCCTTTGGCCATTTTGATAAATCACTTTTGATGGCCATAATGGCCTGACCCAGTTAGAGCAGCCCCTAGTTCAATTTTGCAGACATCTTGCAATTTTAATTGGACCATACACGGCTAAACCATAGGGTCAGATTACATAATGCACCGGGGGCCATGTGCTTTGGTGTTTGTTTGATATTATCATTATTTGTTTACTTTTCAAAGCAGCCGATGAATACATCCGTTGTTTATGTAATTTGCTGCTGAATATAAAAAAATATTTGAAGTACAACAAAACATATAATTTCACTGAGTCTCAATTTAACCTTTTTCCATCGCCTATCAATTTGTATAATGAACGGTTACTTTATTATTAAATTATTTATTAAACTGCTCGGAGATTTGTTCAAAGAAAATACCAAGTTTTTTATTATATTCATAAACATTTTTAATTTAAATTTAATATTATTTTATGATATGTCAGAATATGAAATATGATCAAATTACTAATTTCAAATAAATTCAATGTTATACAAAGCTTATACTAGTAATTTGAGAAACGCCGTTGAGCTTATCATTTATTCTTAATATTTGTATGTTTTTAATAACCAATAAATAAATTTAGATATTTTTTGTTGTTGTAGAAAAAATCAATCAATGTCCATCAGTGACTATGAAAATTTGGGTCAAACCTATTGTGCGGAGATGGGCAGATGAATGATGACGTTGATGTTTTGGATGTACGAGTAAAGATTAATCAAAATTCAACGAATGTTAACCAAATCATTTCGAATTTATTGTAAATTATATTTTTATATTATTTTTATATATCTTTAATTTCACGCAACGCCGATTGTTATATAAGCAATTCGAGAGGTAGGCGTTACAATGGCAGCAGCACTTCCCGGTTTATGTAATTCACCGTTCTTTTGTATACCGTAATCTGCGTGTTTTTTTTTCGTCTATATCATTATGCAATGCTATTAACGGCATATTATCGGATTATTGTTTCATAAAATATAAATTTGAATGCAAACACCCGCAGAGTCATAAGTGCGATGGAATTATTTTAATTTCACATCTGCAAAATTCACCATTTTCACTTTTGAGACGATGGCGTGCATAAGAGATTAACATGGTCAAGGCTCTTGGCGCTAATATTAAATATTTACCAAAAAAAAGTTAAACATATAAAAAGGCAAATTAAATCATTATAGTATTATCCGTAAAATTAATAGTTATATATATATAAAGTATCAAACGCTTAAAATGTTGCCGAAAGGTATTTAAAAATGATGACTTATTAAATACCTTATTTGGATTATAATAATCTTAAGTATTGCATAATGTGATTTAATAATGAGAAATTAATCAAAAGCCAAAAACTGTTTTCTCCATTTATATCAGATGTTTACCAGACGGTGATAAATGAGAAAAAAAGAGCTTAAAGTTTTCATTGTCAACGTTTTGGTTTCGATATCGAATAACGGTTGATGGCTAAGCTTTTACACGAGCCGAAAAGCTTTGCAAGAGATTAAATGGTTTCAATGATTTTCTGTTGAAAGAAACTGATATCCAAATTGTTATTTTTTATATATTTATATTTATTTAAATTATCTATTATTTTTAATATTATTTTGAGTCTCTTTAAATATGTTGATTTTCCCAGAAGTTGAGCATGTCAAGAGCAATGTGATTGTGCAATCGCAGCCATTTCAACTTCAGCTTATGGTCTTGGCCCCGACCCTTGGGTCTTGGCTCTTGGTGCCCGTTAATGAAGAGCGTATAGCGTTTCATGCTCATTATGTTGGGTTACCATAAGCTGTACCCCAACCCTTAGCACTACCACTGTTAGCACGAGTTGGTCTTAAGTAAACGGCTCATTACACCGACCGCAAATAGCTGAAAGGGCGTCACGTTTAAGCCAAACAATTGCCGCAGAGTCTCGTACACAATTTGTATTGACAAAGGTTTTTTGTGGAAATAATCAAAAGTGAATTAATCTTGGGCAGCTTGGACAAACAGTTGTTGGACATCCATTGTAGATATGATAAATGGCCAACATTGCAGCTGGCAGTGAAGAAGCGATCAGCTCTCACCGCACACGGACAAAACATGCAAATTTTCGGACACTCGACGGGTCATTAATAAGCCAGAAACAACATTCAACTGAAGCTTAAGAGATGAAAATGTGAAGGCAATTTCTTGGTTGTAACTCATACTAAAATTGATTAGGTGTTTATGCAATTCTTCTTTTAATAACATTTAATCGATGCGTGTTGAGGCATGCCCCAAAGGGCCAACAACCAGATAATGCCAGCTGAGAGAGGTTGAAGATCTTTGCTTTGTTTGTTTATGAAGCTTGGCCTGCTGCGAACAATTAAGCATTACACTTAGAAAAATTTTAAAAAATAATATATATTTGTTACAAAAATTAATTTGCCTTATTATCTAATCCGATGATTGTTTTTTAAATCTTTTTATATAATTTTTAAATTAATTTTTATGAAATTAATTTCGCAAGTTTAAAAATAAGCTTAATCAAAAATAAATATATGATATTTAAAAGAGAGTTTATATTTAACTAAAAATGTGTTATTTTGATTTGGTGTTAAATAAAATAAAGTAGGGCATATTTTTCTGCTGAGTGTACAACAAAGTAGCCAAAAATGACCGAAAGCCAAAAACCTTTGCCAGCTTGGAGGAATCAGGCTAATTGGCCATGTATTTCAGGCAACTACAAGCAAGTCGACGCATTTAATGAGAGTTTTTGAAAACCAAAAGCGATGACGAAGGCAATGATGATTTTGATGGACAACTGGGCGACTCACTGACTCACTGACTTACTGACTTACTGACTGATTGACTGATTGACTGACTGACAAAGCGCAGACCCACAGCATGGCAGATGCGAGACGAAAGCAGAGTGAAACAGAAATAATGAACATGCAACAACAAAAAAATAGCCAAAATACAAAATACAAAAAAAAAAAAGTAAAAATTAAAACTATTTTTTTTTTTTTTTTGCTATGTGGCTTCTCTGTTTCGGTGTGGATCATTGCTGAACTTCACTTATTAAGTTGTCGAATGCTGCCACCAGTATATAAGCCTGACGAAGATCACCAAAGTCATACAGTTCACAGCGAACAGCCAAGTAACCCAAACCAATTAGTCTCAAGTCAAGCTCAGCCAAGTTCAGAGATGCGTGGTTTCATTGTAAGGATGAGATGAGAAGCTATTAATACTAACTCTAAGATTAATCAATAATCTTCAATTCTTCCATCACAGGTTTTGTGTTTAGCCGCCGTGGCATTCGCTGCTCCTCAGGGCTACAACTACAACAATCCTGGCGCATCGGCTGTTGGTGGATTCAGCACAGCCAGCGCTAGTGGCGCCTCCTTCTTCCAGGGCGGTCAGCAGCAGCATGCGGTGGCACAGCAGCAGCAGCAGCACTTCCAGCAGCCGGCCTTCAACCAGCAACAGTCGCAGTCCGTTGGCCACAACTATCAGCAGCAGGCGCATGTGGAACAGCAGCAGCAACAGCAACCAATTGTCTCCAAGCGGTTCTTCATTCACTCCGCTCCGGAGGATGCTGATGAGCAGCTCAATGAGCGACACATCACTGTCGGTGTGCCCAAGCGCAACTACAATGTGGTGTTCATCAAGTCGCCACAGCGCTCGAACAAGAAGACCTCCATCAAGATCAGCCCTGCTGTCAACGAGGATAAGACCGTCATCTATGTGCTGAGCAAGAAGACCGATAGCTCCGATGTGCATGCCGAGGTTGTTGAACAGGCCAGCTCCACCAGCAAGCCCGAGGTCTTCTTCATCAAGTACAAGACCAACGAGGAGGCCCAGCATGCCCAGCAACAGATCCAGGCACAATACGACTCCCTCGGCGGCTCCAGCCAGCTCACCGATGAGGGTGTCGCTCCCGTTACCTCTGTCATTGGTGCTCTTGGTGGTGGTGATGCTGCCACCGCTGTCGGCGGCACTGGCTTTGGCTCCTCTGCCGGTAATGCGATCTCCCACCAGGGCGTGTCTACCGGTGCCACCTCTGGACACACAGGCAATGCTTACCTGCCACCCGGTTTCTAATCAGTTGAGTTTAACTGTATGAATCGGAATACCTCATTTCTAAATAATTTTTTGTTAATAAATTTGATATGTTTTTAAAAATAAATTTTGCTTTTTTTTTTACTCCAATTGGGAAAAAACATCAACGAATATTTAATAATAAAATAAATAAACTTTTTTGTTTATTTCGTATATTTAATTTATAATTGATTCATTTCGGAGATTTGCCATTTGCCATTTGCCGCATCTTCAGCTCAGGCATATTAATTAAGACGTCAAGTTGCTGTTTGAGGTCAGGGATAGATCATCCCAGATGAGATCTTAAAACCTTCAGTGAAAGTTTGCAAAAATGGTTTTACTTTTTCAGTCGTATGTATAAAAAAAATACTATAAATAAAAATGGAAAGAAGATTAAATGCCTTTTTTTTAGTGATGAAGTTGGAAGTAGAAAAAAAATTCGCAAAGTGCCTTTAATTAAAAGTTATTATATCACTCAAAATACTCTTAACTTAATACACAAATTTTGCATATATTTTTTTTATAAATATTTAAGTTTCTTAATTAATTTTTTCTGTTGTATGTATTTGATATGTTTGTAAGTGTGTCCCAAAATTTTTCTAAAAACAAAAGTTTTGTTGTTCCAAGTTCTTAAGACAAAATCATATCAGTTTCTATTTTCCGTATTCCGAATTCACTTCTTAAATTTAGGCTAATTTTAGCTTCAGGTCTTGCCAAAATGCATGATAATATTGCAATACCTAACTTAAAGGTACAACCAAAAAAGTAAGTACGTAAAAATAACAAAATGTGATTGAAAGATAAATTCAAGTTTTGCGTGTTTTTTGTACTTTATTTTTTTTGTGGCAACTGCGAAAGAGATGAGTACATTGATTAGGCTTTGATTGTGCACAGTGCGAAGCATTTATGAAAAGTTATATAAAAATTAAATTTTTGTATTTAACAGTTAATGCCGACAATATGAAATTTGAAAGCATTCGCTTTAGGGCAATCGGAAAGGCGGGTTGAGTGGGTTGAGGGGAAGGTCGCCACTGTCGACCAATTAGTGTCAGCCATGATAATTTATGATGTCAACATTTCAACGAGAAGGGTCCTGGCAATCACAGTTATTAGCTGTAAATAAGTCAAGAGTCACCGCAACCAATGTCAACAATGTACAATTAATTACAGAAAAGCGCCAATTAAAATGCGAGGCCGATATTAATAAAAGGCCGCAACTGCAGACGGATTCCCCATAAGGTGCTTCATCAATTGGCTGGCCAAGTCATGTCACGTCTATTCCAATTGCAAGAGGATTGTCTGCGCCTGATGGGCCACAACATGGACAGTTCCGGCGATGGATTTAAACATTTGAGCCTGAAGCATATTGCGTCGCTGGTCTTTGTGATATCGGCTGTGTATCCGTTGCTTTATTATGTCATTTATAATCGGGATGATATGGAGCTGGTTACGGCCGGTCTCAGTGTAGTCTTCACCAACTTGCTGACTGTCACCAAGATTTCGACGTTTCTTGTCTACAAGCAAAACTTTTGGCAAATGCTGCACAGCTTCAGGCAACTCTATTTGAAATGTAAATTTCGATTAATTTATGCGCCAACTTTTGACTAATGTTTTTAATCAAGAAAAAAACGAAAAATATATGTTCAACTCTCAACGACAGCCCAGCAAAAGGTGGCAGCCAAAGATGGAGCTGATGTTGCCTATGTGGTGCTGGCCAACAAATTGGCCACAAAGCTCAGCCGGGCTTATACCATTTCCTGCGGCTTCACTGGTCTTTACTTTATGCTCGGACCCATCGTCAAGATTATCAGCAGCCATTGGCGTGGTGTGGCCTACACCAGAGACCTGCCAATGCCCATGAAGTAAGCATACTTTTTTCAGCTACTTTAGTTAGTTTAAAAAATTAGAAACAGCTTGTCGAATCTCTAACTAAAACTGTTTCAACAATTGAGAAAACACTGGCTAAATTTGATTTTGTTTTATAATCAACATTATAATTTTAATTGTTGTTAAAATTATTTTAGTTACTTCTAGCTTAAATAGAAAACAGAATTAATTTGATAACTTAATTTGAATAGAAATATATTATATTTTTGATATTTTGATATTTTTTGCAATAATCAGAATTCAGCTTTAGACAAAAGTAGCCTTATCAGCCAGAGAGTTTCCCATAGACCCTTTAAGATTGCCTATTAATTCTCAGCAGAAGTCGATGTTTTTATCGGAAAAATAGTTATTAAATTACTCTGTAAAATTAGTAAAAATAAAATTCATCAAATTGTCTCTCGGTGCTCATACCAACTTTATAGAATTACCAAAAGTTGAACTTTATTTAACATTTTTAATTTAATTTTTTTTAAATCGAATTTCGCCTTTTTTTCCTTACAGATTTCCCTTCAATTATGTCAACACTCCTGGCTATGAGATTGGCTATATTTATACGATGTTTGTCACGATTTTTGTGGTCCTCCATGCATCGGCAGTTGACGGACTCTTTATATCGTTTGCCATTAATCTGCGAGCGCATTTCCAGACGCTGCAGCAGGAAATTCGTGAGTTGACCTTTGACCAGGCGGGTCATCAGCAACTGGTCAAGGCGGTGGATTACCATGTGCACATACTCGACTTGTCCAAGCGGCTTAAGGTCATGTACACTCCAATTGTATTTGGACAGTTCTTTATTACCTCACTTCAGGTGGGCGTCATCATCTATCAGATTGTAACGGTTTGTATTTATATAGTGTATATATTTATCTGAATAGTTTTAACATTTTTTTTTGTATCCAATTGTAGCACATGGATTCAATTATGGCGCTGCTTGTTAATTGCTCATTTTTATTTTCCATAATGTTGCAACTGCTTATCTACTGCTATGGAGGCGAGATCATCAAAATTGAGGCAGGCAAAAGCCTTGCTCCCATTTGGAGTTCACTTATCCATTTATGTATTTATCATTTTAGAGTCTGCAGGTTGGCATTGCTGTCCAATCATCCAACTGGTATTTGGCAGCACCCAAGCAGCGACGTTCTCTGGTCTTCATAATGCATCGTTCCCAGCGGGAGATGCTCATCAAGGCTGGCTTCTATGAAGCTTCACTGGCCAATTTTCTAGCGGTAATTGATTTATTGATTAATGTATAATTATTTTCAACTTTGTATTGATCTCTTTTTCAGATCTGTCGTGCTGCCATGTCGCTAATTACACTTATTCAGTCTATTGAGTAAAATCATCTTTCAACTAGAAAAAAAAATAGTTTAATAATTATTTTCACTTTTTATTAGGAATATAGTTTGTGGTTTAGTATTGAATAATCGTTTTGCTTTCGTATAGAATTCCTATTTATTGCAATATAATACTTATAATATAATTTGAGGTTTTGTCGTGAGATGTAACCAATCGAGTTACATATATAGTTAAAGTATATAGTAATATACTAGGTAATCAAGCTATTTTTCAGCAGTATTTTCTATATAATATATATTTTATTTTTAGAAAATATTTAACTATTATAGACATTTTTATTAGCCTGGATTTTGCTAAAGTGTGTGTATAAATGGAATAAGAAAGAAGTAACAAACAGAAAAAACAGCTCCAATTGCAAAAAAAAAATTTAAAAAAAAATCAACTTAATTTTTTCAAGTGCAAGTGTAGGTTAAAAGTATCAATTACATATATATATATATATATATTGATAAGATGGGGCAATAAACAAAATCGTAAAATTGGAAAGCAAAAATTAACCGCAAGCAAATTGATTCGCTGATTTCCCGTTGGAAAAATGAGCTATAAAATGGAAAACCGCCTCAGCAAATCTGTCACTTGGTAATCAGCTTAAGCTGGGACAGCAATCTGTGATCTTTCTTTGCGGTACAAAATGAGCAACAGTAAGTCTAACGCTGGACATAATCCGGTGTACCGTTAATTAAACCCTTTTGGCATTTGTGCAGAGCTGACGCTGGGTCTGCTGCAGCTGCCCGTGGGTGGAGATGTGGCAGCGAATGTGCAACAAGCGGTGGAGGGTATTACATTGCTGAAGGCTGCCAATCCGCAGCTACAGTTGGCCATTTTGCCGGAGAGTTTCAATGGGCCGTATGGCATCGAGCACTTTGCCCAGCACGCAGAGAGTATACCGGATGGGCCCACATGCCAGGAGCTGTCAAGACTAGCCCAACGGCTGGGCATCTACATCATTGGGGGCAGCATAATTGAGCGGGTTGCGGGGGATAAGCTCTACAATACTTGCACAGTATGGTCGCCCAGTGGCCAGCTAATTGGCAGACATCGCAAGGTAAGTGCCTCGATAATAATTAAGTAGCTCGTCGCCCCGTGACCCCGACTGACCCCGCCCGACTGGGCGAGCAGATTCATCTTTTCAGCGTGGACATTGAGCCGGCACAGGGCGGTGGTGTACAGTTTGACGAGGGAGCTGCCTTAACGGCGGGCAGTGAGCTGACAGTGGTGCAAATTGGCCCACACAAAGTCGGCATTTGTATCTGCCACGACCTGCGTTTCGAGGAACTGGCGCGCATCTATCGCAACATGGGTAAGTCGCCCCTAGTCCCAGTTGCACAAGCTCTTAATACCCTCAGAGGGACACAGCATGTCTCTGATATCCAAACCTTGACCTGAACACTGAACTGATTTAATATTCTTTGTGTTTTGCTGTGAAGCAAATCTCTCAGTTGCTGCAACTAGTTCCAGATATTTCTGTCCCAAAGATTACTTTCCCTGATTGGTTATTATAGAATAATTTTGATTGCTGCTTTTAATAAATAAGGCTGTGTCCGTCACTCCCAACTAACCCACTTCCCAACTTATTTTCTTCTACTTCCCAGGCTGCTCCATGTTGGTTGCTCCGGCAGCCTTCTGCATCTGTCAGGGTCCCATGCACTGGGAGCTGTTGCAACGTGCCCGTGCGACAGACAATCAGCTGTTTGTGGTCACCTGTGCACCTGCCCGCAATAATATGTCCGGCTATGTGGCCTACGGCCACTCCATGATTGTCGATCCCTGGGCACGTGTGCAGCGAGAGGCGGGCGAAGGACAACAGCTTATAGTGGAGCAGATTGGTAAGTTGGCTTGTGTTGAGCAACTATTCAACAGATGTTGATATAAATTTGCTCTGCTCATCGACAGATTTTGATATGGTGGACGATGTGCGTCGCCAGATTCCCATCTATAAGCAGCGACGCACCGATGTCTATGCCAAAGCTAAAACTTCAGATTGAAACTGGGCTGCGACTGCAAAACGAAAAAAAAAATCTTAATTAAAGCGCAACTAGTGCAAATGATTGACTAGCTGATACCCTGTTCTTTTGTAGTAATACATTTCTAGTAAATTATAATATCAATTTTTATCAGCTATAAATAAACTAATCAAGTAGAAAGAATATATTTTTGTATACCCTGCACAGTCAATGGATTAATTACAGGGTATTATTATATTGAGTGAGCAGCGGGAGAGCAATTCACTGATACGACTTGAGTATTCTTATCAAAGCTTGAGCAACGGCGGATGCCAGCCGACAGAGCTGCGACAGAGGCCGTCCCTGCCTCAGTGGATTCCAGTGTGCGATTGGAGCTCATCAAGAGCAAAGGCTAAAAATTGATATTGTGTAATAATTGTTGTCAACAAATATGTTGACTGCTCTGCTGGTTGGAGTGCTGTGTCTCTGGGCAGTGCCTGTACTGGAGGCACAAGTGGCGTACGATCGTAACCTGTCCAAGCTGCGGATCGATGAACTTGGCAATCTGGCCATGCTAATGGAGCAATCCATCAATGCCGAGAAATATGCCTGCGAAAGCTACTTTGATCATGTCTGCAGTCGGAATCGTCCGCTCTTTTCCGTAATGGGTAGGTACAAAGATAAGAATACACCCGGAAACAATTGTTTCACTTAAGTCAAGTAAAATCGAAAAATATCTCAAAACTTTGTGTTTATTCAATAATAAATAGAATTTATTCTTGCTTAAAAAAATCAATAGAAATAAAGTCAAATTTTTTCGATGTGCGAATTGTTGGGTTTCTAAATTGAAGCTGTCAAAGTTTTTGTTTTCTATTGAGACTTATGATTTTAATATATATTTATAAACAAATCATAAGAATAAGATTTCTTTTTTTAATTTAAGTATTTGTGCTTCACTTATCCCATAATATTTGAACATACTCGAATTAAGGGCTTCAGATAAATCCATTTAAAAATCGAAACTGATTATGTGATCCCGATTTGTATTTTGCGTCTATTTTTCGAGATACTGATTAAGATTATTGTCTACCTACTCCACAGGTCACATGCCGCCATCGAGCGATCTCATCGAGCTGCTGACCAAGCTACAAAACGATCCCGATCAGTTTGAGGCGAAACAGAAGCTGATCGATTTTTTTATCTCATGCAATACAAGAAAGTCTCTGATGGATTGCTATCGGGAGACATTTGAGTATTTTAAGCCACTGTTTGGCTACATCATCACCAAGGATCTGGTGGAAGCCAGCTCGCATGAGCTGCAAGATTTTCGCGAAATTCTTCACAGGTTCCTAAGGCGGATTAAATTAATATTTAAAAACGATGCATCCAAAGCGGTGCAGCCGATGTGGGACAAATTGTCGACCTACCGGGAGAAGTTCAGCTCTCCGGGTATATATTTCTATGCGGGTGATCTGAATAGGGAGTATGCTGCCCTAAGGATTTATCGGGAGAGCTATGAACATAATTTGCGCAATCTGGAGCAGCATCGCAAGCGAAACTCCACCTATGAGCTGGGCGTGCAGCGCACCATGCTCGATTGGAGCTTGTATCTGTATCAGAGCCGGAATAAGCCCATGTCTTACTACTATGCCACCTTTACTGTCCATCTCTATATGACCATGTTCAACATCACCGAGCGTCATCGAGATTTTACCCGATTTCGGGAGGAAGTGGAGTGCCTCAAATTGCCTCAGTATGTCAATGTGCTAGATGAGGCCAGAATGCTGGCGGTGATCTACTTAAAGAGCTTCCGAAACACCTGGCTCGAGTACAGTGAATGGATAAAATCATCCACCAAGCATCAAGAGATTTACGAACAGGAAAACGAGATTCTAGGACAACACCATTTGGACAACAGGCGCCTCTTCTTCACACTTTATGCCCAGAACTTTTGTGAATTTGGCAAGGAACTGGCTGAACATGTTTTCTATTTGGGCCTCAAGGAGAATGTCGACTTTTTCAATACGTACTCTTGCGGTTTTCAAACGAACATTGCCAAAAATTGTGTTTGAATCTAATAATATATATATATATATATATATTTATTATATATATATATCTAGTTTTTACCTAGCATCTAGCATAAAATACTGATTATCTGTCATACTTCAATTTGTTCTGTGTTTTTTGTGCTCTGGAATTTTGATTCTTGTGAATGTTCACAATAGCCAGAACTAGCGGGATATATCCGAAGGATCAACAAGACTGGTCCTTCAGATTCTGTCTTGAATATACGAAATATAGTTTAATATAAAGCTGACTGCCAAAACAAGGATATTTCACAGATTATTGCTGCGAAAGATAGAATTATTTATTTGCATTTATTTCTCGCTGCCAACACCACCAATTGCATGAAGCCACCTACCCCTGGACCAAGAGACCTCACATCCCGGATAGTATAGTGTCCGTTACATCAGGACACCGGAACCGGGCATCCGGGTTTTTCAAATCTCGAAATAATCGAAATTATTTAGCTCATCTTAATAGTATGATTAATAAATGTCCATTTTCCAAAAGATGGGTTTATATTAAAGATTTAATAGTTCACCCTATTAATATGCCAATGTACTCTTGTTTTTAACCTAAAAGTATGCTTTTTATTTAAGCATGATGAAAAATTAATTTATATTTCTAATTTCGATCAATTTACTTATTTTTAATCATTTTACTTAAGTCTTAAATATCTGCAAATATTTTTTTTATGTTTGTACCCCATTGTTCAGATTATCAGCAGCATTTGTCGTGACTATGAAACATATATATATAAATACATATATACATATATATATATATGTTTGTATTTGAACAGTTATTCATCAACTCAGGTGCAGCTGGGTAATTAAAGTGTGTTGGTTTAGCGGTATATTATAACACATGGACTGAATTATGGCACTGTAAAAGAGCAGTTATATTTTTCCAAGTGCTACAAATGTTTATCTACAGCGATGCAAACTATTAGAAAAATAAAAAATATTTGAATAACAGAAATTTATTCTGAAATCTAAATACGTTCCAAAAAATGTATAATTACTTTTAGCTGTTTTCTTAAAATTATTTCGAAACAATTTTAAAAAAAAACTTCAAAACGATTTAAATTTCTTATCAATTTCTACTATTTATACTTATTATAAAATAACTATAAACTACATTTCTAGAAAATATATACGAAATACATTAACTTAGATCTATTGATTTAATAAATTAAATTAGTTAAATATATTTCACAGCGGCCGCATAAGTTTTAGGACAATTCTCTTTCATATACTTGCCATAGGCTGTATTGGAGCCAATGAGAACACCGAAGGACAATTTATTCCATAAATGAACCAAATACGAATCTTTAGTCTTTTCGATTGTGTCCTTCAAGTGCTGCGGCTCCGTGAAGTGGGTCCACAATTGCCAGGGTATTGCATAAAAAGCCGTTGAATTAAAGATTTGAAGTCCCTGACAGGCTTTGCTACCAGCCTGCATGGCCTGAATGTGCCCCATGCCGCATATTCGTTTCGCCACTCGTGTTACCAGCTCGGGTCCATTTCTTGTATACCCGTTAGCATTGTAGTTCTGCTGGTAGTCCTGCAGAAGTAGCTCTGCAATCTCGTGGCCCTTGCCACTGTGCTCCAGACCGATGACAGCATTGCCCAACTGTTGACTGTTTTCTGTACCCAGAAAATTCACTGGCAGCTTCTCTAGGCTGCGCAGGACGACTACATCCATGTCCAGATAAATACCGCCAAAGCGATAGAGACTTATCAAACGGAATAGATCTGAAGTGTGTTCCATTGGAAAGCTGAGTGAGTAGAAACTTCAATTAAGCATCTTTAATAATTAACAATTTAAATAATTCTTCTTACTGTGACTTGAGAAATTCATCTTTCTTGATCCAATCCCCGACTGGAGTTCCTGCGGCATAAGTCGACTGGTTCAACTGCCGCAGATGGATATTCTCATAGCTCTTGATGGCATCGATGAGCGATCTCTCCACACCGCTCGGAGCACGATAGGAGGGACAAGTAAACAGGACAAACACATCAAAATTTGGATTATGCAAGGCAGCCGATTCGATGGCACAGGATTGCCGGGCCGTCAAATTGATTGCTTGCAGATCAGCATCAGGACGATTGAATTTCGTCTCATGGAAGAATATTGTGCGTCCTGGCGTTGGCAGTGTGTCCGATCTTAGAATATCCTCCAATAAGCCCGTCTTTGCATTTATATCCTTGCTATAACTGTTAACCGGCTGCTTGTGGCTTCGATATAAAAACTAGATCAAAATAATCACCAACGGAGCTGATATTATCAGCCGACTTCCTCGAGTCAAAGATCGCATGACGATCACCTCCCAGTTGTGTCAACCGACTGACTGACAACTTGGTAAGTATTAAGTAAGGCCGTCACAAGTGTGACAAATCTTTTGTTTAAAGAATAAGCAATAAAAAACAAAACATAAAAAACAGCAACGAATAGCAGCAGATAATTTTTAATTAGTTTAAGCAAATAATAAAGAACGCACAAAAAAAATAATGAAAAAAAATAAATAATTTAAGTTGTATCTTTTGATAAGTATGGGGTAAATCTACGTCACTTTGTGGATGCACTTTGGCCCAAACTTGTTGGCAATGGGTTGAGCAGTAAGCGGCTCAACCACTAATGGAGAGCCTCCATCCCATTAGACGACGCGATGCATTTAATCCTTTTGGCAGCTGGTTTGTGGTTGCTTCTGCATTTCGATTGCCAAAGTTTCTCCATTTTTTGCTGCTGCTCCTTCTGCTACTGCTCCCACTTCTGCTCCTGCTCCTGCTCCTTTAACTGTTGCTCCTGCTGCCTTTTCTTGTCGAAACTTATGCACCTTGTCAAAGTAATCCCAAACCTGCTTTCGGCGATAAAGTTTGGCCAAATCGCTGCAGCTTTTGCCGAGGCCATCCAAAGCCGACAAGTCGGCGCCGTGCGTAACCAGAAGCTTGATAAGCTCCAGGCTGGCTTCCATGACCACTGTCAACGCGAATGCAAATGGAAGCCCGGTCAAAATGAAATATTTGTTATGAGCAACAAGCAGCCAGTTTTGGCTTAAGGTTCACCTGCTCGCATCAGCAGCGTCCAGTCGCAGACATCTTTTGCCTCCACATTGGCGCCCGATTCGAGGGCAAACTTCACCATTTCAAGTTGATTGGCATCCACGGCACAGTGAGCGGGAGTCATTCCATTGCAATCCCTTGCCTCCAGCAGCGCCTTCTTGTTCAGCAGAATGCGGGCCGAGGGCAGATGGCCACAGTAAAAGGCCAGCTGTAATTTCAATGTGAGTTGATTGAATCCACCAATTCCACCCATTCCACTCACATGCAGTGGTGTTCTTCCATTCTGTGGATTGCCCAGATGCACACTGCAGCCGGCGGAGAGCAGCACATCGATTATGCACATCTCGCCCTGAATAATGGCATTGGCCAACGGTAAATAGCCATTAGGACCGGGATAGTCGACCAAACTAGGACGGCGACGCAGCATGCGCTTCACCAGAAACTGCTGCGATTTGCGAATCGCGCGATGCAAACAGTTTGTCGATGGCAACGGAGCCTCGGTGCATGCCTGAAGGAAGAACAGTTACTTTTATGATTTAAAACTTTTATTAAATCGATGAAAATTACTCTCTGCTATAAACATTTTTATATATTTTTATGTAGTAAAAGAAAAACAATTTTAAAATAAATAAAAATTAAATTAAATTAAATTAAAAAAAATCTTTTTAATCTCATAAATAAAAATGATATTTATTTGTGGATCTACAGTTTTAGTAATTTCTATAAGAATAAAAACACTTTTTTCAGGAACAGAAAAACTAAAAAGTATTAATAAAAATTGCATAAATTTTCTTATATAATATTTCTACTTTTAAAATAATTATTAAAATAAACAATTAATATTTGTTCACTGATAGTTTCATTCAATTAAAAGAAAATTCAACTCAAGAAAAACAATTAGACAGAAATTATTTCTAGAAAAATCATAAATTTTCAAATTTTTTTTTTTTTGATATTTTTTGTACTGACTGCACAAATTGAAAGTCTACTGAAACCGGTAAGAATATTTCGCTCGATAAAAACCATGATTTATATGTTGTCATTATAGTAATCAACATTTTACAATGATATCCGTTGAGGTGGCCAGCGTCTCGTAGTGGGTGGCATCCTTGTGTTGCTGCAACGCCTTGATGCGCAGTCGATGGCCAAAGTTCTCCTCCAGCTGGCTAATGATCTGGGAATTGCTGCTGCTGCTCCAGAGCACCTGCTGCCAGCCATGACGTCGGTGGTATTTTTCAATGCTGTAAACTGTGGCATCCTCCAACGGAGTCCAGTCCAAGCAGACGCTATTTACGGTCTGCTTCAAAATGCGCCCCTCAAAATTTGGCCAGGGGGGCAGATGGGAATCCGTTGAATCCGATGGAATCACTGGCGATTGGTTTGCAATTTTATTGCCAAAGTGCTCTTCCTTCTGCTGTTGCTGCTGATTGTTGTTTATATTTTCGGACATGCTGCTAACCGTATATACACATTTGGCCAATTTGCCAGCTTTATTGGTTTTGGCCACATGCCGACTGAGCCGATTGAGCCGGCTGAGCTTTGATTCCTATTCTCAATCCCATTTCCCACAGCAGCGTTGCTAACAACAGCGATGACAACAAAACCAACAACAGCAATTTTGCAAATGGCTTTGTCAACTTGCCACCTTCCCTTCCACTCCCCGCCTGTCCTTGTATTTTTTTTTTTTTTTGTTAAATCAATAAATTGTTGCAACATTGCTGCCTGCTGCCTGTTGGCTTTTGATTGCCTTGTCGCTGTCCATTGCAGGATGACTCTTTTGTATAGCCAGGCAGTATTTTCTGTAGCTGCAGGGAGCAGGAGCACTGCGAGGATGAACGTAGATTTTTTTCATGTCCGGAAACTGAAACTGAAACTATTTTGTATATTATATCTATACGTATCTCTTTCCTGCTATCTCTCTCTCTCTTTCTCTTTGTGTGCGTGTGTGTGTGTGTGTGTGTGTGTGTGTGTGTGTGTGTGCGTGTGTGTGTGTGTGGCAGCTTACTTACTTAACGACCCTTTGACACACTCTGCAAGTTTGTGGCTCGGCTTGTGTGGAGAGAAAAAGAGTTAAGGTCTACACGGAAACAAAAAGGTCATATTTAAATTAAATTTAACTTTAAATTATATCAAATCCATAGCTCCACTGAAATGAGATTGACTTTCCTATAAAGGGCTAAAATATCATAAACAAGTTACTTGAGCTAAGCTCAAAATAAATTATATAAGTTACATTTTTGCGTTTGGAATTCCACAGATGATTTTTAATGACTTTCTCTTAAGCCCTAACTATATATAAGTCAGTTAGTTAGGATTGTTTATAATTTCAAGTTTATTGCACCTACTTCTTATAATTTTTCTATCGTATTATAAATAAATTGTCAAATAAATTAAATTATACAATAGTAGAAACATATCAAAAAGAAAGTACAAATTTAAAATTTTTGTGCATTGTTACAATATTTAAGTTTTTGAACACATTTGACTTTACTTGATAAGAACCAATATAGAAGTCTACCTAAACAGTTGGTTCTCAGAGAATATATATATGATTATTTCAGTTTATCGATAACAATCGTCGTTTCGCGATTTCCGATAGCAAGACATGTTATAATTGTGAGGGCAGAGACTATTGGCCAACTGTAAAATTAGATATTAATGCATTCATACTTGTGTTATTCTTTCCATGTAAATCCCTAGTGGGTTCTTTGGGTGCTCTTTGGGTGCTCTTTGGGCGCTTATCTGTCGCGCGCATTGTGCCAACTCATCGACCACTACAAAATTACAGACTTCAAGCGTGATGGGGTTTGGGGCAGTTATCGTACTTGTAGCTGCGATGACATGCCAAATACAAAAGCTATCGCACAGAGCCTGACAAACGCACACTCACACACCCGCACACCCACACCCACACACACACACACACGCATGCTAAAAAAAAATTATCATTTGTCAAAATCACAACATGAAACCATTTTAAATTAAGCCACTCCACCGTGTAAAACACACTCACACCCTAACCCCTCCCCACGTCCACCACCCACCACCACCCACTTACACACCCCATCCCACCTCCAGCTCTAGTTTGGCTTGTGCATTTGCCTGAAAAGCGACATTGTCTGCGGGTGAAGTGAAGTTTAGTTGTCATCTTCGTTGGCGTCGGCTGCTCTTCACTCCTGAATTCACATTGATTGACGACCGCAACCGAAGCAGTTCTCTTCCCAATTCCAGATCTGGAATGTGAGCGGACAGTCTGCATTAAATATCATCTCATGGCTGTCACAGCTGACAGTGGAGTGATGGTAAATTAACTTTATCATTCAGCGTGCTCATTGCAATTGCAATCAACGAAATCAATTTGCGCCCTAAGTGGGATTGCTCCATTGCTTTTACCATTGGATTGTTGGCGTGGATTTCAAAAGCCAACAATTCTCGACTCCAAAACAATGAAAACGTTTGCAACCAGAAAATGGGCATATAATAATCGTGATGAAAGCAAATCAAAACCAGTCACGCTGAATGATAAGGCGAATACAAAAGTATTTCATATTTTCAATTTCCACTAAGCAATTTCTCTGCGGCAGTTTTAACTTCGAAGTCTTTATGCTAAATTAAAGTACGTGGCATCATCTTGATTCTCAAAATAGAATGTGGCATACTTTTGGGATTACGATTTACAAAAGTTTAGCATATATAAGAAATTAAAAATAAATCAGTTAATTTCTGTATGCAAATATTAAACTTAATTGAAAAAATTAAGCTAATCATGCGATTTAGCGTATTTAAATCCAATTAAAATTGCAATTTGATTAATTTAGTCTGCATTAAATCGCTTATTTTTCTGATGTTGAATGAGAAGCACAAAATTGTATTTCTCATCACTGCAATCGATTTAGGAACTTTGTTGAGAGCATTACCGCATCGGTGATTAAATTGAATATATTTATGTATTTATATTCCGCTGAGTACCTGGGGTAGAGCATCCCAAGTGTATGCCGCATGCCGCATCAGCATCCCAATCAGCAGAGGACTCGAGCAGCAAGTCAGCAGCAAGTCCCCAGCAGTCATTAAAGCATCCAACAAAGCCGAAAACGGCTGGCACGCGCCAAATGTGGCCAATTTGTTTGACGGCCTGACATGAGAAGAGGGCCCGCCAAAGGCAATGCCAAAAACAATCATAACAAAACCAATAGACGCGAAAATGGCCTAAGCAAATTCCAGCAGATCGAGGGTACTGCAAAGAGGGAAGGATAAGGAATAAGGAAGGAAGACCCACAAAGCAGGTGGCATAAAATGTAATGGGTTTGATTTTAATCTAAATAATGGGCTATGCGCCGCATGCTGACGTACATGGCTTAATTAAATAATTTATATAAATTACCTATACGCCTCTTACACACACACACACAAGCAGACACCAACACAGGCACCTACACACACACACATGAGCTGCTATAAAGTGTGTAGGCTCAAAGCGCGCGCGCGTTCTCCCCAAAATGAGGCTTGTGTGTGCGTATGTGTGAGGCAGGTGTTGCCACATTGTGTTAAAGTTTTCTTACATTTATTTATTTGGGGGTAAACACAAACGTCAGTCAGTTTTATCAGTGCTCTGTGTACGCGCCAAAACTTCCTGTTCGTGTGTACGAAAATTTACAAGCGGAACATAAGCATAAAAAAATGTGTAAAATCACCAGAAACAAGAAGAGGAAGAGGAGGAAGAGACAGGCAGACACATATAGGACATATAAAAATTAGCAAGCGCCGGTTCCTGTTTCCGAGCCGCATAAAGCCATTTGTTAATCAGACAACAACTTCCAGCTCGTAGCCAGGCAGTTGACACACATGCACACACACATGCACACATACACACATACGCGCAGGCATAGCTTACACATGAGTATCTCAGATTACAGATATACAGCTTTACAGTTTAACATTTATCTTATTGAAAAGTCGCATCGCATCGCTGCTCTATCAGCTTTTTTTTTTTTTTTGGCTGGCACAAGCAAAGCTTTCGAGCTTTCTGTTTTGTTGGGGTCAACTGTCAAAACTGACAAACTGAAATTGAGAGCCACTCGACTTGGCGCGCTCTCTCTCTCTCTCTTGTACTCTCGTTTACTTCCTTGTTTGTGTCGGCTAGCTAGCTTTGTCACTCGCCCATTCCACTCACTGCCACCCACCTCGAGCACGTTTGCTCGCTCTCGCTCTCACTCTCTCTCTGGCTGGCTTATGCTCTTTGCATGTTTTCGGTACAATTTGTAGACAGGATAACAGTTTTTGGTTGTTGATTTCTTATTGTTGTTGTTGTTGTAGTTGTAGTTGTAGTTTCGCAACACGCTTTTATGTTTCGGTATGTATACATTGTGCATGCCAGTGGCAAGTACGACGAATTCGTGTGTTGTTGTTGCGCCGCGAGAAATTCTCAGCAAAAGTGACGAAAGTTGCAAATATATATTTGCATATATACATATAAATATCAAAACGTATATATATTAAATAAGTTTGTTGTCTGTAGTGCTTACGGTGCCTTCAACGGTTGTAGGTAAGCAGCTAAAGCTATAAGCCGTATTCCGTAGTCCGTTGCTCGTAATCCGTATCCTGTAGCCCGTAGCCCGTTGCTCGTAGCTCGTAACTCCGTAGCGACCCATCAATAATCAAGTGCACAATTTTTCTCAAACATGTCAAACGTGTCCATGAAATGCGAGGCATTAAAAACAATGTAACAATTCCGTTAGATGCCACTCTCAACTCGACTCCCCTTGCCGCCCGCCCACTCATTACCCAGCGGAGGCAATTCACTTGTGGCCAAGTACGTGACATTCATCTCAAGCAGAAATAGACCAGGTACTGGACGAAAAGTGCGGCGGTGCGGCGAAAAGGGCTGTCTGTGGATGTAATAAGCAATTTGTGGCACAACAAAAAAAAAAAAAAACAGCAAAATATAAAAAGAATAAGTAGAAACGCGCAGTAAGAAAATATAATTGATTGGTATATAAAGAAGAGCCAAAGACTTCAACACACACACACGCACACACACACACAGCCACAGACAAGTACAGTGGTCACTCGCTATTTGGAACTTTCTCAAATAAAGATTTGGTATTTGTACTTTTTCAGAATACAGAATAACTGTTACTTTCTGCTGCTAAAAATAGTTTCTTTTTTTTGAAGTTTTGCTTTTTAATTTAATTGTTTTCTTGTTTTTGTATTTTTTTTGTCTTATTTTCTTGTTTTTGAAATTTATGAAAACTTTTAAATATTTAATAATTACTATTTTGAGAAATAGTCTCTTCTTTATACAATACAAAATAAAATTAATTAGTAAGATTCATATTAATTTCCAAATTTTAAAAAAAGTAACTTAAACACTTTTCAAAATTCCCATATTAAAAACAGATACAAATAAAATGGAGTAAAATTTTAGTTTGTTCCAGAAGAAGAAATATTTTTGTTTTTTTGATTTTTTTATACTTTTCGTATAGTGACTAACCACTGTACCACTGTAAGCCATCGATTTGAGCCAGTGGTGAAATGTTAAGAAACTATAATTGATGAAGTGTCCAACAATAGAGTCCGGCATTTGCTGGAATTATATCACGCTAATTAGAATTCTTTTTGCTGGCCAAAGCCAAAGAGACAGCATCGAATTTAAGTTATCTGATGCTGCTGCTGCTTCATCTTCTTCTTCTTGCTATGCCCCTAAAGGCAATTGGTGCACTTGTCAATGGCTAAATGCTGACCACAGAGACACGCCGAGGCGGCTCAATGTTGAAGGAAGCAGGCAGCGTACATGGCAAGAACTTTGCAATTTCCTACTTTCAAGCTGTGCGCTTCCGCTTGTGCCACAAAAGTTGTGGCTGCCGCTTTGTCTACCACTCTAACACTATGTCTTTGTGTGTGTGTGTGTGTGTGTGCGTATGTTCGTATGCATGTGAGTTAATGGCAAGTGACAGGCGAACAATGGAAAAAGGCAAAAGCCTCGCCTCACATAACTCGTTACCAGATAAACGCCATATGTTTTCGGGCCTTATCAGTGGTGTTTTTTTTTTTTTTTTCGTTTTCTTTTCCTTTTTTTTGGGGCGTACTAGAATCACAACAACAAATCAATAACGCATAATGTGGCCATATGTAGTACTTAGTCACAAAGAAATTACTCTCAATTTGGGGCGCAGGCGCGCTGCGCCGCTAAGTAGGCAACGCTTTTTCAATTTCAAAGTCAAAAAGTCAAGCAAACGTGCAAAACGACAGAGAAAGAGAGAGTGTGTGTGTGTGAGAGAGAGAGCGAAAGCAAGAGGGACAGAGAGCCGCATGTATGAATATTATGTAATAGACATAGAATAATAGACGAACATTCACAGCCAGCTAAATATATTATTAGTTAAAAAGCTAAAACCTATTATGTACATACGCACACTCACACATATGCTCGCTTATATATATATATATACATATATTTATATATGTGTCTGCATGCGTATTTGTATAGCAGCCAGCGGCTGTTATCTATGCGCCTTGAGCACTTTTGTTTTGCTAAATGTTCTCTCTTTTTGTTTGTTGTTTTTGCAATGTGTTAGAGCGGCACAGCTAGTCGCACACTCACTCAAAACATTGAGCGGCGTAATATTTTTTTGCATGAGGCATACGAAAGCTTTGGCAAGCATTGAGCGTTGAGCTGAGTGCTTTCATTGAGTTATTGTTGTAATTTAGGCGCCGTTGAGGCTGCGACGCCGCTGTTGGCGCCTACGCTGGCGCCTCAGCCGCATACAGCTGCTACAGCGGGCGACAGCGGCGGCGCCGCAACGACACGACTTTTCCATGTAGGGAACTCGGCAGTGCGACACAGAAGAGTGCGAACATAGCATGAAGTAAGAAGCGCCGAATAAAATACTATAGCGAAAGTAAAGTGCACCCACAAAGCAAAAGTATTAAATAAAATACCAGCACATACGCCTATACATACATGTGTGTGCGTGTGTCTATGTGTGTCTGAGTGCGTGTATATATTATATACATGGAGTTCACACTCTAATCAAATAAAATAAAATAAAATATAAAAAAAAAACAAAAGGCGCACACACTCACACACACAGAGAGACAGAGTCATTCACAGACAGTATTTGCAATGCACTGCAAAAAAAAAAAATGAGAGGCAGCAGTAGTAAAACAGAAACAACAACAAAACTAATTGAATTATAAACAATTAAATTTTGTTGCAAAGGGGCAAACGAGTTAAATTCAACGTTGCCGATGGCAAAAGGCGACGGCGGCTTTATGTAATCGGTGGCCCAAAAAGTGTCAAAGTTCTTAAATATCGGATTAAATCAGTTAGCAGTTTTTGTGTGTTACGTAAAAAATGATGTTAGCTGTACGCACGAATGTGTGTCTCTGTGTGTGTTTGTGGCCCACTGCCCCCTCCGTCAATTCTCTCCTCCCCCCGCCAACCCTCTCCACGATCCACAAAATCGAAATGGGCACTTACGTGCACGCTCGCATAAAAGAAACCCTAATAAAGAAATATCGATAAAAACAACAAAACACGAAACGCACACAAAAAAAAAAGAGAAGAAAATAAAAAAAATAAAAGAAAACACAACACAACACACACAGCACACACACTCGGCAGTCAATAGGCATGTGTGTGTGTGTGTGTGTGTTTTTGTGTTTGTGACTATGTTTAAATTAGTTGCAATGTCAATAGGTTCTTATGTTATCGACGGGGTCAATGGTTATTGAGCTAACCCAACTAGGCAAACTCATTAAAATCAATTTGTTATCTTTGCCCCTTGCCGTACTTTATCTATCTTTGTACAGTGCTCATTGGCAAGTTGAAACCACTGTTGTTTTTAATTTGCTAATGGGTTTCCAAAACAAGCAATAATCTAAGTATGATTGTAATCAAATACTTTTCACATTTAATGTGTTCTCTTTTAGAGTTTTAGCGGTTTATGGAAAAATTACGATTTTAGTCACAACTTATTTGGTTTTATAAAAATCATTTCTATTACTTATAAATAAAATAACAATTACAACCTCAGCTTATGTGAATTATGTCAATTTACAAAAATCAGTCATTTATTTATAAATTCAGTAATAAATAATCATATATTTATTTATGACTAATTATTACTCAGTTTCTTTCAATTTATTATAAGCAAACCACTATTTATAAATTTAATTTGTAATGCAAAGATATGATTAACAAATTGTTAATGCTTAAAATGCAATTACATTCATTTAACTGGTTATTTTGTTATATGTCTAAAAATAATCAGTTATGATTAAAATTGTCATTAATTTGTAATGATGTTTGTCGACAATTTTCCAGACAGTTTCAAAAGATACTCAAGAAGCGACTTAAACGCAAAAGTTTTGCATTCGCAAAAAAAAAAACGCTGATTTTTCTATCTGTTAATTAAACACACATTTTTTTTCAACTTTTTAAGCAATTAAATTGTTTGTTTTTATCTATATTTACATTGCAGAAACTCTATCTGTCTGATGCTCGCTCTTCTTAGTGGATTTCTATAAAACAAAAATAAAATAAAATAAAAACACAAACAACTTTTAAAACTTTGCTTCAACTACAACAACAACAACAGCAACAACAGCTGAAAAGACTACAAACAGCATTAACAACAACTGTTAGCAGCCACAACAAAAATACACACACACACACACAAATCACACTCACACACACACACACACACAGGAACACACATACTTCAGCGTATTCGCAGCGGCAAATCTCAACGGAATATTCAGTGAAGAACCAGGTAAGTTTCATGCCCAGCTGGCCAGGCTATGCGAAAGTATGCGAAAGTATCTTAAAGTATCAAAAAGTATCTGCAAGTATGCGACAAGTATGCTCGAAACTCTCGCCAACTCGCAACTTGGCAAATTCACGTCAAATGCTTGCATAAACTTTGCGTATTTTCACGCGTGAACTGGCCAGACAAACCCGTCCACCCCTCCCCCCCCGCAGCCCTTAATCCACTCCAGAGGGAATGCAGATTCATATAATGAAATGCTTTGATTTTGATTTGCATCGATTTGGAAAGTGGTGCGTAGGCCACAAAGGTTGCTGCTTCACCGTTTGACTTTGTGTGAAAGGATTACGCATCGTATACTTGATATTTACTGTGCTTACACCACCCTTGTCTCCCCCTCGCCCTTAAGGCCCACCTATGATCCCAAGAGGTGCTCGCCTAGAAACAACCCAGGCTCGTCAAATGAAGCACAACTCAACTTGGCTTATTTGCGTGTTTATTGGCTTTAGCTTTAGCTTTTCTCCCTTTTTTTTTACCATTTTTCCATTTTTGTTATTTTTTCTTTTATTTTTGGTATCACAAAAACAACTTCAAACGTAATTGGATAGCCACAGCGACGGCAAACGGTGAAAGGAATGTGAATTCCTTTTGCTTTGGCTGGCTGACTGTGTCCGCAGTGGGGCACACCTTGAGAGGTATCGGGGGAGGGGATGGGGGGCTGGAAACAGCAGCTGGCCCATCAAATTCTAAACACGAAACCCATAAATTTGCGTCTTTTATTTACATACATTATAGGGTCCGGCTCGGAAGCACTTTTAGCCAGGTATATATCAAAGAAAGAAAACCCTTTCTGTGCCAAAGTTTCAACAATGTTGGCAGCATTTTCCTTCAACGAATTAAAGTCTATTTTCCAAGCACTTTCAAAGTTTTTATCCAAAGAGTCCTCGACATGTAAATTTCCCTTTTGCCTGCATAGTTTTTTTTTTTTATTTATTTAAATAAATGTTCTTTTAAACTTTGCCACGCACAAAAGTTGTTTTTAAATATTTAGTTTAGTAACTTTATTTCAATAGAGGCAAAGTAGTTTCTTACAAAAGTTTTCTTTATATTTTTAAATCGATTGTTAATATATATATTTTTTTAATATGTGGAAAATATTTCAGAAAAATATTTAGTTTAATATATTTTTACGACAAAAGAGGCGGCAAAGGTTCTTACATAAGTTTTTTTCTTTTTTCCTAATTTTTGTTTATTGCCTATTTATAACAAAAGAGTAGTATTAGTTTTTTACATAATTAAAATATTGTTTTAAATATTTTATATAAATAGTTGGTTGACTAGTTTGTTAACTGTAATTAAAAAACAAGAATAGGTAGCAAAAAACTTATATTTTTATAATTGTATTACAAATATTTTCTGCCTTTGATTTTATAATGCGCAGCTAGATTCAAGTTTTTCGATGCTGATAACAAATAAACATATTAAATTAAAAAAAAAAAACTATAAGCTTTAAATAAATTATGTTCTTTTATCAAATTAATATCTTAGTCAGTCAATTATTTACGCTTTGATAAACCTTTCAAATCCAGGGTATGTTTAAAGTGAATTTGGTAAACGAAAAATGTGTTTTATTTTATTTTTTTATTTTGCTTCGAGTGGGTAAACTTTGAGTGTGGGTTTTGTGTGTTTGGGTGTTCATCCAATAAACAATTCTGCTGACTCGTGGCCGCAGGACACATGAAAAGCTGAAAATTCTTTGCAGCACCAGCTTAATTCATTAGTCTGGGCCCAGGCACAAGCACAGGAAACGCTGGACAGAGAGAAAGGGAGGGAGAGGGGGATATCATCCTGACTGCTGTACGTCCTGAACATCCTGCCCGATCCGGCAGTCTGTCAGTCCCGTCTAACTGTATATCCGACTGTCTCCTTGCCTGGCAGGCGTATGCTTTTTATGTCAAACTAATTTGGCTGCTCGTTTAGCTGGTGTTGTTTTAATTTGTTGCAGCTTTCTGCCCCCCGTGCCTAGCCCCGCGCCCAGTGTCTCATTGCCACGCCCCACTGTGCCTGTGCCTGTGCCAGTGCCACGCCCCGGCTTAAGTTCGTTAGCCCAATTTGGGCAAATATTAATACATGGTTATAAAGCCGCTGGAACTAGATGATGAAAATGCAAATGGGAATGGCAATAAGCCCAAGGAGCTCGCCTCCCGCCCCAACACTGCTCCTTGCTAAATTCACTAAATTGAAAATTTTCTACTTCTTTATTTTTATATTTTTATTCGTTCGCTTTGCCCACATTCATTAGGGCATTATTGTGCCTGTGCTCCTCAGACAATATTAGATTATGTGCAGCACAGCAGCTGCGTGGTAATTCCAGAAATGTTCCTCCACCCAGAACGCACACACACAAATTTTTTTTTTATGTACACTCTGAGAAAGGCTGAACATTCTTTTCTATGTTTAAATTTTATATGATTTCTGTCAACATTCCCATATGAAACTAAATTGTTTTCAGTGATACAAAAAAAAAATTCTTTGTTTATCAATTTTGTTAAAGCAAAAAATTGATTACTGCAAACCAAATCAATTTTGTTATCTTTTCGAAATAAAATTTATTTCATTTGAGTGACAAAAAAAAAGCTTAAACACGTTTTAAGTAAGCTAATTCAGTTAATGAGTATTTTGTGCTCAGCGATAATAAAGTAGCCAACATTGAATTTTTACTACTAATTTAATCAATCCGAGTTAAATTTCCATTTTAATAATGGTTGTTTTTTTTCGAGTGCATAAACAGTTAGAGAACTGAGAGCGAACGGTAAACTGCGACCTGTCAAGAAGTTTGCTGCTTCTTTTGGCCAGTCGCCGAGGCGGCCAAGCAGCAGCGGCATTTAAGCGAATCGGCTTAAAGTATCAGACCCCGGCACAGGTGACAGGCCAACTTGGCCAACAGCGTACACTATGCGTATTGCCAGGAAACGCCAGGCGTAAAGGGGCGGGGCGACTGTGTCCTTTTCCCTTGGGCATTGTCCTGTTTGAGCACAATTTAATTTGCTGTCTTTTTTGTGTGTCTATTTTTTTTTCACTTTGCTATTTTTATTCATATATATTTTTTATATGTGGCTTTTCTTCATTGCAGGGAGTTGGGAGAGCCACAGCAAGTGCATTTTGCTAGCCAGTGTTGCCACACCCACCCACGACAACAACAACAACAACACACACACACACAAAGAAAGCCAGTGCCGAAAAAAAAACAACAGCAAAAAACAGGAGAAAAAAATACTAGTAACACAAAATGGCGGCGTTCATTGCGAAACAGATGGTTGGAAACCAATTAAGTGCCGTTAAAGGTAAGTAAAAGTCACTCAAGATACATTTACCCTTGCAAAGTATCTTATGATTATGCTCATGCATATATGTATATATATGTATATACTGGATATACCCATAAGTAGATGTACGGTATTTTTGGTATATGCGATCGATAAACATACATAATTCATTTTCAAGCTGCTGCACAGCCAACCAAGAAAACTGCCACACATGAAAGTGGCTAACGCTTTTAGCCACCATCCACCGCCCACCTCCCTTGCCACTGGTAGTTGCTGCTGTTGTTGTTGTTGTTATTGTTTAATCGCAGGCTGTGCAATCGCTTGGAAAATCATTGAATGCTTTCAAAAAAACTTGGCTACGTTCGCTAGAATATTTTATTTAAAACGCTTATCAACTTGCAGCATGCGACATGCCACACAACGAGTCCTCCTCCACATAGCCTACGACATTATATATCTATGTATCTAGGCGTATGTATGTATGTATATATATATATATATATATAGGCAGCACTCAGTCAATTTGCAAGCGCTGAGCAGCAGAAGCGATTTCTCCCTTTTTGGTGAGAGATTCACTGAAATTGAAGCTTGAGCTGAATTCATTCTTATCAAGCGTTGAAATTCTGCACGAATGCGTCGGGAAGTGGTTCTCAACAAATTGATACAGTTAATTGCGTAGATTGATGCTAAATTTACAGCACTCGGCAGTCGGCAGTCGGCAGTCGGCACTCGGCATTGACTTGAACCACTTACCAGAAAGAGAATCAACGGCCAGCTCAATCATTAGGCAAAGAGCCCAACCCCATTTACCCACCTACCAACTGGCAACTGGCAACTGCCAACTGCCACCTGCCACAGTCACTTGCCACTTGCCAAAGTGCTTGTCTCGCTGTCGACTGAGGCTCGATTTGGGCTCAGGTTTTGGCATTGGGCCTTGGGCCATCAAAATCAGTGGCATTGATAGACTGGCCAAAAACATGAAAATGCTATTAGCATTTGGGTCATAAAAATCGAGAAACCACATCGAAATACTATATATATATATATATATATATATATATATATATGTGTCACTTATAATGCACACATATGGAACACTCACACCTATGTCAAAGTCAATTACCTCAAATACAAAACTGCAGATACTTCAATCAAAGTACGACATAAAAATGCGGCAAAAAACATATAAAAAAAAGAATACGTTAGAAATAAAAATAAAAAACAAATGGCAAAGTCGTAAAAAGTACTATATAAAAAATATCGAACTATGTAAAACACATTGGAAACATTGTTTAGGAATTTAACTTAACATTTGCACAACTGTGACACATTTTTAACTCAGTTAAACACGAGTTGTGGCAGTGTGGCATGGTGGCAAGAAAACACATTTCTTGCATCTTATGTGTGCGACTTGGGAGCACAATATGGGGGGATTGGGTATGGCTGGGAACATTACGATTACGATTGGGATTGGGATTGGGATTGGGGCTGGGGTTGGGTAAGTTAGCTAATGCGTTTCCATTGTCGTGAGCTGTGAGCTCAGAAACGTTGAATTTATTTGAGCTGCTGTCGTGTTAGCCTTTATTACTATTGCCTGTCTTATGCGGGAATAAGTTATATGGATTTGCGCCACCACTTGTCGGGGGTCCCAGTAATAAATGTTCCAAACGTGCAGACAGTCGGCGCAGAGTAAAAGCCATAAATAATCATTTCGAATTTGCCAATTATCCTTAAACATTTATCGTTGAAACTATTGCCAAACTTAAACATAATTTAATATTTACAAAGCCATAAATTATAATTTCTGCTTCAATATTTAATGTTAAATTTCGACCAACAAAATGTTGCTTAAATTCCACAAATTTCAAATCTAAATTGGCATAAATTATAAATTCAACCATTCAAATATACTCAAAGATTAACAGTTATAATTTGATAAACATAAATTTACCCAAACTAAAACTCTTTAAAGTAATAATTTATAATTACGATTAAGTGTCTCTATCAACTAAATAAATAATTTTTATATTCGTTAATAACTTTGATTAAATTTAATAATTATTTTTCTTCTTTTTCAGGTAAGCGTTTTGTTTGTGAAACTAAGCAGAATTTCCATTAAGTGCGTAAGTTGCATTTACATCTCAAACGAATTTCACGCAATAAGCTAACAATTTTTAAAAATAAGTTTAATTATCGACCAGCATACATGCAAGAATATATATTTATGATATATATACAACTTATATAACGAACATTATTATATATATATATATCTGGCACAAATTCCGTTTAGTTATAATTTTAGCGCTTGTGTTTCAGTTTTGAATGGAGATACCAAAATTATGTTGATTGGCCAAAAAGCATGTACAATGAAACAATTTGAAAAATAATTAGAAATTTTTATACGACTGCATAAAATAGACTCGTTCAAAATTGAAATTGACTATTAAAATTCAACAAACAATAAATATTATTTAATTAATTCGTAAGCCTAGTGTTGCACTAACAAAACACTTTGTTTTTGAAACAACTTTTAATCCACACACACCTACAAACACACGTATACACGTACAATACACACACACAGATGCATAAATAAAAAAATATCGTTTTGCTATGGCTCAAAGCAGATCCATGTGACCCACTTGAACTCCCATTAGCTAGTATCCCATCCATATTCCATTTAATAACTACGTATTCTTATATAACATTTACTACTTGTATTGTATTCTCTTTAAGCTTAAGTGCACACACAAATCATATAAAGCCCCTATTACAAGAAAAAAAAAAATAAATAATAAAGAAAAAAAACAGAAAAAGAAAACGAAAATATAAAATAAATATAAAATGTGCATATTTGTACGCTCCTCCTACTCGACAACCTTCACAGCCGAACTTTACCTCATTGTAAAACACACACTAAACACACACAAGAGCTTGACAAACACACCAAAAAAAAATACAAAAAAAAAAAGAATAAAAAGCATAAGAAAAAAGACTCCAAAAAAATGCTCATAACACACAGCAAACACCTCGAAACGATACCCAAGTGCACAGCAATCCTTAGAATTTTCATGCACTCCACGACACACACACACGCACACATATACAACAACAAACAACAATGCCTACAATTTTCACGCCCTCAACGCCCAGCAACAATGAGAACACAGCTGCCATTGCCGTTATAAGATATACTTATGTAAAAAGAAAGAAAGAAAGAAAAAAAAAAACACAATTCAATTTCTTCTATTCCAACTACCCTCGGAAGAGGATATATTTTTCTCATTTTCATTTTACATTACTTCTTCTTTTATTTTTCTTTATAACAATTCTTCTTATTTCGTAAACGTATGAATGCCACGCCCAGTCACGCCAACGGTTCTCACGCCCACATTGTAAGAGACACTTAAAAAAAAAAGATTGAAAGTTGAGCTGCGAACAGACAATTATTCATGCATAAAAAATTATTATATATATTTGTTAAAATTGTGCTTTAGCAATTTCACATTTAAAAAAAAAACACGACCTTAAACAAAAACTCAGAAACACACACACACCCAAATCTACACACACAAATAACTATTTACCAACTATTTTCTTTATACTTACTAAAATACATTTTCAACTTATTCAATTTCTCTCTCTCTCTGATATATATTTACTCAACTGCCAAGCTATCCACTTATATAATCGCATTCTCACCCGAATCGTCTAACGCATTATCCATAAAGCGTATCAACTAACTAACTAAAACTACTTTCTATATAATACCGTTAAGAGTGGAGTATTAATGGAAAACTTTACCTTTACTCTCCCCCCTCCGACCACACACGCTAAACAGATGCTGCAGGCGGCGGTAATTTCTCCAAACAAAAAACCAAAAAAAAAAAAAAACCAAAAAACAAAAACAAATTTACCTAATTACAATTACTATATAATATATAAATATATATATATAATCCCGTTTCTTTGCATTTCAAATCGTACTCCTAATCTTTTGTATGAACACACAAAATGCATTTTTGATTCGATACTTGCCAAATTCCAAATTAGAGCGACCCCACATATGATATCAGCATCCCCAAATCGTGTACAGTTTGTACTCAATATATAATATGATATATATATATATATATATACATATAATTGGGCTTTATTGCCTTTTAGTTCTTACCTAAAAACAGCAACAACAAATTCATAATTATTTACTATTTAATATTTTACTTGCTGCACCACCAACCCCACCAACCCACCCCTCTCAAAAGTAAAAATATAATTCAAAAAAGTCTGCCATAGTTGCACAGAAAATCGCGCTTTCACTTAATTAATGCATACACGAAGTATTTCGAACAAAAACTTTTGCTGCCATCCAAAATCAATTTGAATATGCTTAAACTGCAAAAAAAAAAAATAATTGAAAAAAAACTAATAGATACATTTTCCTTGTTGCTCATCATGAAGTTGATAATGAAGTTGCGCGAACGAACTATTTTAATTTTAATTTTATTTGTAGTTTTCAGTTGAATCTGTTGCAGCGATAAAATCCCTTTTGCATTTTTTCCGCTAATTGGGAAAACTTTTTCATTACTATATATGATTTTTTTTCTTATTCATCCACATCACAATGTACTATATACTGAAATATAATTAACAATTTGGAGAACTGTGAAAAAGTTTGCATTGAGTTTTTTGTTTTATCTACTAACCATTACAAAAAAAAAAGAAAAGCAAAATATTAACCACAATTTCCTAAATGATTTTGCATTAAAAATGTTTGTTTTGTATCTTTGAGCGTTACTTATTTCGATCTATTTATTGGTTTTCTGTTTTGTTATCAAAATGCTTCTCTATATCAACTTTTACTTCTACTTCTTCTCTAACTACTTCTACTACTATTACTACTACTACTACTACTATAACTACAACTACAACTACAACTACAACAACAACAATTAAAAAATTAAAAAAAAACTACAACAACTTTTCGTACTCTACTCTACCAACAACCATATATGGAACCATACTAACTACAATAAAAACAACTTACATCTTCTACTACCTATTCTACTATATAACTACTCTCTAACTACAACTACAACAACAACAAATTCTACAACTATATATACAACGTATTTACAATGAGGTAAAGTATAAGTAAATATTATTGCTATGTATATAAACACAACTGCCTCTATCTATAAATCCATATATCTTACTAACTATCCATCTACTATATGTATACTAAAATACTACAAAATCCCCAAAAAATAAAACCCTTTTGGCCCCCAACACTTAAGTTTAGCTAAGCCTGTCAATAACACAAATGCTGAATATGTAAAAAAAAAAAAAAACCCCCCCCGTTGTAGGTCCTTTAACATATAGCTGTGCCCATCTAAATTCTTCTCACTATTCCACATACTCTCTAGTCTCGATTCTCTAGTATTTTGTATACTCAATTCGCATTTTGATGAGCAAACAGATTCTGACATATGCGACACATGCCACAAACAGGCAAGACAACGCTCCACATACACATGACAGATACAAATGCAAAAAAATAAAACAGATACAAAAACAACAAATACAACAACAGCCACAGCTGTCCACAACATGGGTCCAATTGATGTACATACTTATGCCACAATGCAGATGTTGCATGCTTTTGCCAATTCTCAATTGATTGTCGCATGTGCGTCAAAGGAAGGAAACTTGTTGCGGTTAACGTAAAAATTCAATTATCCAGCTTGTTTCCATTGTTATGCTCCAATTTGTAAGACAAATTGTTTTCCAATCGATGCTTAAATATTGAAAAACTTTTCAATTACAACTTGACTAGATTCTTAAGCCAAAACTCGCCCAGTTAACGTGGCTAAGCAAATTGCTTTTAATGAATGTTGAGAAACAATTTCGCTAGAGAAATTCGCAAGTATTAAAATATTAAATGAGTGAATGCAAATATTAATCAAGTACTTAAAGTATTTTATACTTTTACGCTCAGTGGTCTTATGAAAAGTAGAGATAAAAATATAAAAATATTATATATGTAATTTTTGTAGGAAACTAGGAGGTAAAGTGCAGTCCAGAGAATTTGACTTAAGGCACATTTCTCGGTGCACAAATTTTCGATGCAATTAAAATTGTGGAGAGTGCAACTTCAAGTCTTCCATTGCCCTCAACGATTTTGAGGACTTAACAAGCGCAAAACGCACTAATTAATTCAATGTTTTTTGGCTTTCATTTGTAGAAAATGATAACAAGAGTAAAATTAATTGGATCTCACTGAATTTTATACAGATTCTCAAAGATGTTATTCCTAAATGGATGATGTCGGTCAGTTGGAGGCTTAGTGTGATTATAAAGGGAACTAATTTGATTTGTGGGATGCTATAATAAATTTATTCTATGCTAACCAAGTTTATTTTTCAAAGATTTAGTTCAAAGAATATTCTGACTTTAACAGACTTAAATAAAATGCAGATTTTGGGCAGCATTAATGTTATAAGAAAAAAGAAATTCATTTTTAATATGAAATAAGGAGCTCAGTTTTTTTCGAAATGTCTGCATAGAAAATAATTTATCGTGAGATAGAAATATGCTTAGGCCTCGATAAGAAATCAAATTGGTTTACTTCTGCAATATTCAATATTCATATTCAGAAATATGCATAAAATTTACATTAAAGATGGAATAATTATTTATTAAATTTATATTGAAATGAATAGATATTTTTCTATGTCAGTTTTTTAAAAGTTAAATAAACTGACACCAAATATTTATGATTACAATAATTTTCAATAATTATGAATTATAAACAAATTTCTCTTTCTAAAGACTTTAAAGACGTTTCACATTTCACTTAAGCTAAAAACCTACTTTGATTTGGAAACCTCTGCTATAAAGAGGAATGTTTTCAGCCGTATCTTGGCGTTTCATCACGTTCCAAGTGCCGCGTGGCATAACTAATTCTGTGGGCACCAAAGACCACAAAACTAAACGCAAAATGACGCATTAACTTCTGAGAATGTTTCTGTGTGTGTGTGTGTGTATATGGGAAGCTGTTTACTGGGTTGTACGGGTGCTGTGGCAGGTTCCACATAAATGGTGCATATTAAAAATTCTTTAAATATTTTTGCTTCGTTGCGACCGAAAATATTTGCATGCAGTTTATCAGCTGTCAGAGGGGAGGAAAGGGAACGCGAGACTTGGCAGCATTTTTGTCAAATTTCCAGCGCTTGCTGACATGGAGGCACATTCCTGACATTGACATGAACAGCTGTGGGAGGGAGGGGCTAGGTAGGTAGGGACTCACTGCTGCAAGGTGTGAGTGTAGTTGAATGAGTGTGCTGTCGGCTAACAACTAATTGCTGGTGCTAGAGAAAAGAATTGAGTGCAGGCAGCCAGCCAGCAAAATGGCAATGAGATTTACTTGCGTCATTATGTAGAAGAGCCCAGAAGCCAAAACTGAGCAACTGAACAACTGAACAACTGTGCAACTGAGCAACTGAGCAACTAAGCAACTGAGGAAGCTCAGTCAAAGGAAGGAGCATTATCTGAGGCATACTTTGCCACAAGTACAACACACACTGCCAAGAACAGCTTAACACTTGCTCATTTCTAAATATACCCTATGCAGATGAGTTGGTATTTTATTTTCTCTTCTTGAGGCTGGCAACTCATTAAGAAAGACTTAGTCATAAACTATACTATAAATTTCTTGTTGTGTATTAGTAGTCATTATAAGAATTATTGGCAACTATTTCTACATTTTTACTATTGCTGCGTGCATTAGAAATCTAACAGAATGGACTACCATATCATAAGGACAATCGGTAGAAAGATGTAAACTTTTAATAACTTCTTCATTCTCGGCAAGTGTAGCTCATTTTCCGCAAGTGTTACTCCACATCGTCAAAATGTATCTCATTCTCGATGTGCCACAAAAAATTGCTTTTCTTTGCTTGTTCTGCTTACTTATGCATACTTATGCTGCTACAGTTACAGTTAAAGATACAGATACATATACAGATACAGATACATGTATAGCTACACGAGTTAAAGATACACGTCGAAAAGTGTCAAGAGGGTCGGTGTATGTGTGTGTGTGTGTGTGTGTGTGTAAGGGGGCCATAAGTAAATATTCCGGACTCTTTGAGGCTGTCAAAATGTAATTACGCCGGGAATATGGTAGTTGCTATTAGCGACTATGACAATGAAATCATTTGCAACGCGCGAGGGGCGCAACTGATGATGAACTGCTAGCTGAAAAGCTGGGCGGGGCAGGGGTTGGGATGTACTTGGGTTGGGGTTGGGGTTGCAACAGCAAGTGCCGACAAGGCAACGCGCATTTTCAGCTGCTTAAGCCAAGCATCTCTACTTACGCACAAGGATTGCGCTCGCTCGACCGGGTGACCGGGCGACCGCCCACTTCCTGTCATTTGTAGCGTCGTCTCCAACTCTGACCCAGATGCGGATGCAGCCGCTGCCGAGTTACGAACAGAGACGGTGTGCTGTAGTGGGGGGCGGGGCAGCTGTAACAAAGCTCAGCGGTCTTGAACCGGATTAAGCAAGAAAATAATTTGACGTTCGTGCCTTTTTACCAACTCCACACAACAACAACAACAACAACAGCAGCAGTAAAAAAAAAAAAAAGAATTAAGGAAAAAAAAGAGCAAGCAGAAAAAATTACTCACATAGGGAGCGAAAAGGATGATGGGCAACTGGAGCACAAATGGCAGACGCCTCCTTGTCATTTTATATACACATGCTCATAAGTATGTGTGTGCGAGTGTGTGTGTTTGTGTGTGTGTGTGTGTAGCCATACAAATGGAAATGGAACTCTAATGTAGTATTCCCACAGCGTGCGCGTATTAAATCGTATAAATGTCACCAGCCCAGTCATCGAGTCATCCACATACAGATCCACATCCCAGTCATCCCAGCCTATGACAATTACGGCAGAGGTCACCACCCAACACCCAACACCCAACCCCCTTCCCCCGTTTCAACCAACTGACGTGTTGGTATTCAAAATAGCAGTCGAAGCAATAAAACGCAGCTTGCGACTTACTTATCCGGTCTTTGGATCGTATATCAGACTTATGACTGGGGCCCAGCACTTAGCCAAGAACAAAGATGATATATAGCTAACACATAAGCACACATACACACATACACACATTTACAGTTAGGCATCTACAACTACATAACATGGCCCAGCCGCAGGGTTAGGTATTAAGTACCCTCATTATGGCCAAGACACGCAACACAAAAAAGTAAAGCTTTTAACGCAAAATGAGAAAAATAAAGGAGAAAAAAAGGAAAAGGAAAAAAAAGAGTCCTTAGAACAACCAATTTGTATACTCAGAATAGATTCAAAGTGATTTTTTTTTTTCATTTGCCAAGAGTGGGTGAGCGGGTAGGGGGGAAGTGGCGGAGCTGTCAAGAAAATGCTGCATGCAAATTGACGGCTTCCGAGGAGTCTTAAAGGTCCATCGATGGCCAACGGGTTGTCCATTAGAAAATAAATGAAATATGCAAAATAGCCGGCAAAAATGTAGTAAAGGGCATAAAATTGATGAAGACAATTGAGAAAAGATGCTGATAAGGGTGCAAAAGAGGGCTGGTGGAGTGGAGTGGAGGGAGTGGAGAATGGTGCATACACAAGCGGTGTTAATTATGCTGTCATGATAATTATATTACAATAGGCTTGATTAGTTTTTAATTGAGTTGCCCAGAGTTCGGCTCCAAGGCAAACTCCAAACTGACTTTGCCAATATATAGATGGATAAATACATACATACATACATCCCCACATGCATATGTATGTGAAGGTGCTGCATAGTCAGTTGCAGCCACAAATGTAGAGGAGCTAAAAAGCCAAAGGAAGAACAACGGAAAACGGCAAATGGCATAAAAGGAAGTTCACAAAGTTCATAAAGCAAATTACAAAACTCTCATAAAAGCGCAACATTCGCATGGCTGGCCACCAAGAGAGAGTGAGCGGGGGGTGTGAATGAGGGGGGAGGTTGACTTGGCTTTGCATCTCGTTGCGTATGGGGTAGGGGGATGGTGTCGCTTCTAGGCTCTTTGGCAAAATACAATTTGACACCATTTGTTTTTTGTGCGAGTAAAATCAATTTTTATTATAAAATACTTTGGGACTGAGTTAGGAAAAACAATAAATGATCATCGAAACAAATCAAAGCGATGAACGAAAGCTCTAAAAAATAAATAAGTTAATTCACGCTGCTATTCAGCAAATTGATGACTATAAATTCAATTTAATGTGCGTTGTCTTTAGCACCATGCAGCAAAAGCGGCAGCAGCAAAATGTGGTCAACAGCAGCAGCCCCGCTAGCTACCCTTGTTACCCACATTTCGCTCGAAAAAGCGCTCAAGAGCAGCGCATGGGAATTTTACTTGCTGTGCGTTTGCGCCGTTGGGAGGCTGCGTCGACGTCGACAGCGCTGCCCGAGTGCGACAACAAATAATTAGAGCGAGACTGCTAAGGCGGCTGCTGTTGTTATCAGCACGCTAAGGTTTCGAACTGCGCAGACTCCCTCACAGTTAACAGTTAAAAGAGTCAACCCCTGCGCTTAGGTCATCCAAAATCACAACGCGGTCCAGCGACTGCGACAGCGACTGTGACAGCAGCAGATATAGCAGCGACAGCGACAGCGGCTGAGACTGCGACTGCGACTGTGACAGCGACTGCGACTACAGCGAGTTGGGCATAAAAAGGCTGGCAACTGCTGGCAATACTCCTACTCCAGGCTTGCACTCCAGCGACTGAAGTTCGCTCCCTCACCAAGCAAAGTGGCGACGAGAGATTCGCAGCATCTCCGCCTGAAAGTAGACAACAGTTCCGTTCAGTATCAGTTCAGTTCAGTTTCAGTTTCAGTTGTGTGCTGTGCTGTGCTCAGTTCGGGTGCGCTCGTGGACGCGTTCGCACTTCGTATTTTACTGTTACTGCTGGCAATCGATTACAATTTAAGCGTCATGGCAACCACAGCAAGGCACTACAACACACGAACCGACTGCCGAAGACAGTGCAGCTGGCGACGAAGACGAACCAAAAACCGAATCACAAATCGCAGTAGCAGCAGCATTAGCAGCAGCAGCAGCAGCAGCAACAGCAGCAAAAACAACAACAGCACCGTTCACTGTGTCAGTTAGTTGCAGCAGAAGCGACGACTCTGGACTCGAACTCAGAATCGGCATCGGCACGATTCGCCAACGTCAGCGTCAGTGTGTGTGTGAGGCGTTAGCGGTGCGGTGGTCAGTCGTATCGACATCGTCGCAACAGCAGTGGCTGCATTTTAACGTGTGCGTGTCTCCAACAAAAGCCACAACTACGGACAGATAGCATTGGCCTAAAAGCGCCACGAAATTATGAATTTCATTGGTATGGCCTAAAGTTACCAACATAATCGTACTTTCGTACTTACGTACATTTCGATGTTGTGAGCCTTATTTTTAGTTGATTTCGTTTCAATATACATATATATATATTTACATACACATATATATATGTCTATATCTTTCTCTGTCGCTCTCTGTCTATTTCTACAACTGTAACCGATACACTCTCTGCTAAATGTAAGTCACAAAAACAAACTAACTTAACTAAACTTTTCCCTTTATTTTACTATCCTCACAATACACTGCTCAACACAAGAAAAAAAAACTCAAACATATGCTGCGGAAAAGCGGAAAAGCAAAAAAGAAAAACAAACTAAGCGAAAATCAATCAAAAACCGTAAAGGCCTGCCATTTTCCGTATGGGGCACGTGATTGCATGGGGGCACGAGGCGTAAATTTATCGATTTTTAACCAAACAACAAAAAACACAAAAAGGCAGCCAAAGAAAAGAGTAATTCGTAAAAAGTTCAAGGTCTCCGCCAAAAATCCGTAGAAAATTTCTTGTCTGCTTTACAATTTATTATGCATTAAAGCAGCGCCCAAAGTTTTCTTCTTCTTCACGTTTCTTTGTCAACTTTTTCAAGTAGTGTTTTTCTGTGTGTGTGTGTGTGTGTGTGTGTTTGTCACGCAAGCTTGCAAAGGGGCTGCTGTGTGTAGAGTGCATCGCCTGGTCGACAATTGAATGCCTCACTGAATGCAACCGAGTTACGCAAGAGTGTGTGCTGCAATTGCCGCTTCCGATCCAGCTGCATGCCCCCCACCATTTGCAAGCCACGACAATCCACCAGCAGGCTACCAATAAAGTACAAACGCTCCAGGGATAATTGCTGCCGCTGGCCGCTGGCAGGCGTCAGTTGTCGCCGGAGAGCAGCATTTGATGGCTGGCCAAGCCATTGTCTGTAGGAATCGCCTGCCTGACGCTGGCCAAAAATCGCGAGCAGCAGCTCATTGGGATTCGATGAGTTGCTGCACTGCTGGAATTGGGCAAATTGCCGATCCGAGTCGCTGCTGCGCCAGGCGCCCGGCGTTCGGCTACTGCTCCCGGCGGCGATAAAGTTGCGTGCAAAACGCTCGCCAACCAGCAAATAGTTCAGCGGCATGCTGAGATTCAATTTGGGCAACAGGCCAATAACTGTCTCAAAGATTTGCGCATACTGGCGCAATTGCAGCTCTTTGGAACTGGGCGCAGTTCGTTTGTGTTGAAAGCGACGCAACTTTTCCATGTTGCGATAGAAATTCCTTCTGCCCAGGTCCAGTACGCTGTAGTCAGCATCCAGACGCTCGTCTCCATTTACGGTCACATGCATAATGTAATCGAGAAAACCCTGCGAGGCCTGCTCGGAGATCTCGTCAATCCATACGCTACCCGGCAGCTGCTCCTTGTAGGCTCTGCCTATCGCCGCATACATTTCCGTCATATCCTCTCGATTGACGCTTAGTCGGAGCAGCAGATGTGCATAGACATCGCCTGCATAGGTCTCCGCCAGCTGCTGGCAGTCAGTTGTAACGATATCTGCAATGAACCATGAGGCGTATGAGTAATATTCGTAAATATTAAACAGCTTAAACATAAAAGCCATAAACTATCTAATAATATTTACCAAAATCGTGCTTAACATATATATTTATATAAACAATCTCAATATTTTACTTCTTTAAAATTACCATCCCTTACAATATCAGGCTAAAATTATAATTCTAAAACTGACTGAGTTTATCGAATATTGATTCTAGCAATTTTTTATACTCTTGCTAAAAATATTACAAATCAATATACAATTTTTATCATGTCAAAAAAAAACACCGACATTTGCGTGGCGTATGCGTAATCTGTAGGAGCAGTCATTAAGTATACGAACCCATAAGATAATCTATCCAAATCCAATTGAGCAGACGATGCATGTTGGTGTTCTGCAGCAGCTGCATATAATCCACCAGTCGAGGCAACTGCTTGACCACAATTACGTCCGTTGGCCGAAGGCTTTTACCCCCAAGGATCTGCTTGAAGTAGCCATCCCAGTCCAGGTCAGCCGAGGAGACATTACCAAACTGGCTGCTCTTGAAGTTCGCATAGCTGTACTGAACCTCATCGTCGCTGAGCTCTGTCTTGAGAATCTCGCGACGATTGCGCTCCAGACTGAGCACCTCAAGCGAGGCGACGTGTGCCCGACTCTGCTCCACACCAAAGCTCTTCAGGAGATCGCCCATACGTTGCTCAAACTTGCTCACCGTGTGACGTCGCGTCGTATCGGGCTGGAGTGTGACCAGTCGCTTGTTCGACTGCATGGTAATGGTGCTCTCAAAGAAATATGGAGCACCCATCTCATGAAAGTAGCCCAGCAATCCCAGCCAGCTGAGCGTCCGATTGGAGCTTCGTGTCTCGAGAGCTGGCCAACCGCCAGTGCTCCCATATAGCTGCGATAGGCGTAGCGCCTCCACGCCACGACTGATCCGGCAGGACTTGTAGAAGTTCAACAGCTGCTTCTCCATGGCAAGCAGCTGGCCGGGATTAGCAGAGCGGAGCAGTTGCTGCAAACGCTGTTGATCCCGCTGGCGTCGCAACGTTTGGTCCACATTGGAACTGCGTGCACAAACATAACCGTAAAAGTCCTGGCAGGGCGAACGCGTGTTGTCTAACAACTGTTCCAACTCCACACCAAATCGAGTTGCATCATCCAGCGCGCTGCCCCTTGCGGCACATGCAACCGACAACAACAAGATAAACACTTGCCAAAACATCTGGCCACTTTGAGCTCTGAACTCTGAATGCTTTTGCAGCTAGCTGATAGGCTTTCACTTTCCGTGTGACTGTGACTGTGTCCTTGGACAGTTAAAGGTCAGCTTAATGGCAAAAGGTCACTTCAAATGCAAATCACCGGAAATTGCCACAATGCCACTTCCGCAAACACTTTTCGATACTTTGCCGACTTTGCGGACTAAACCGATGCGTCGCGTCGCTTTCAATGCTGCCCCGCAACTAATCGCGTTGCCACCAAACCGACATGATAAGCCTCACATTTCCACTCTCAGTTCTCAGTTGCAATACCGACCTTAAGCTCAGTCTCAGATACTGCCGTTTGTGTTGTCCATTTATTTATTATTTTTTTTTGTTGCCTAATCTATGCCGGCTATGCGTCAAAATGGTCATGACCGATTTTGCTGCCTAATCTATGCCGGCTATGCGTCAAAATGTCAAGCTTAAACCGAAATTTGCAGATTACAAAATATTTAAGTCCAATTATTCCCCTTTATTAAATGCATTTAAAATCGGATTTGAGAATTAAATGGGTTTAAAGAAATCTACAACACAACAAATATTAATTTATTGTCTAATATAATAATTATTATATTATCTTGATTATTTAAAAAAATCGCCATTTCAAAAATTCCTATTTTAAAAGTAAACTTTTTAGATAAAATATTATTGTAATTAAAAAAAAAAAGAAAAGAAAGAAAGTGAAAATGCTATTTTCCGAGCGAACACTGTGAATAAACTTTAGCAATTAAGTGACCCAAACAAATATACACTGTACAGTAAACACTCGCGGTATACAAACAAAGATAAGTCTATACAAAAATAATGCGTAAATGATAAGAGTATTTGTGCCCATTGTTAATATGCCAATCCTTTGAATCTTCTGTACACAGGCGCTGTAGGAGGTGATGGCGGCGATGATGGCGACGATAAGGAAAAGGCAGAGGAGGAGGAGAGAGAGCGTCAGGAGGCCATACGTGAGGCCGAAGACCGGCGCAAGGAGAAGCACAGGAAAATGGAGGAGGAGCGCGAAAAGATGAGACAGGATATACGCGATAAGGTAGGCGGCAATCCACTTTTTGTTCTCTCCTCTTCTCCTGTTTTGTTGTCCTCAAAGATTGTGCGGTGTTATCTGAAAGTGTGTGATTCCCAACTTCCTGCTGCAGTTCAAATTGACTCTAGTAGGGAGTCCTTTTAACGAGCGACTCCCTAACGGAGTCAGATTGAGTTACAAAGGACCAATTCAACAATGCCCAAGTGATTCAAGTGTTATAAATAATGATAAATGCTAAGTGATGATGATGATAATGATGAGTGAGCAGCATACGGTTTTCAATCCTAAAATATATATAACATAAATCTATGTATGTATGGCTCTCTTGTCCGGTGGCACTTTTACAGTACAACATCAAGAAAAAGGAGGAAATTGTCGAGGCAATGCCACAGGAGGAGCCAAATCCGCTGATGCGAAAAAAGAAGACGCCCGAGGAGCTAGCCGCCGAGGCCGAGCAGGAGGAGCTCGACGATTTTACAAGTGAGTTCCAGTTGAAGTTTTGCACCAATCTGTATGTATGTGTATGTTGCTCGTACTCATATATACATTATCTATAACTATTTCTATCTATATGTATGTGTATGTATATACTATCTTCAACTGGTCTTTAATCTATGCTATTATCTGTTTCACCAAGTCAGACGCGACTGTCCATATGTCTAGTGCTATATTTATATGTGTGTCTAACTGTATGAGCTCTTTAGTTAAATATATATATATATTTAATTATGTATTTTTTAAGTTTTGATCAAGCGGCTGTCGACAAAAACAACAATAACAGCAACAACAAAACAAATAAAAACGAATCTTTAAAAAAAAGTACTAAAATACACACAACGCTTGAACGTAATACTCCTAAAATGCTCTCTCTTACTCTCTCAGTGTGTGTGTGTGTGTGTGTGTATTTGTAACGTAATCTTCTCGTGCTCGTGCCTATAACTATGAACTATAAACTACTAACTAAAGCTATCATCTATCTCTCTCCTACTACTACTACTTCTCTATATCTGTACTATGTTTCCTGTGCGTATTTAATGTAAGCTCTAACTAATCGTACCTACTACTACTACTACTACTACTACTACTATCAAGTATATAAGCTAACTCTATATAACTAACTCTGAAATCAAGCTAAAGCAACGAATGAAACAACTTTAAACGCCTATCAAGTGTGCACTCCATTTTCTCATCAACTTTTGCTCATTTAACTCATCTTTTAGTTAGAGATATTTTCATTGGTTTTTCTCTTATTTCAATGGTGTTTACTATACGAATTATGTGTTGTATTCAAAACTGGGTTTGCAAATTGAAATGATTGATTGATGTTAGTGGACGATTGAAAGATTGTCACAATGTATTTAGGTTAAATATTGTATTAGACTAAGGTAAGTGATATAATTCGTATAATCTACTCATTTTGTGTGTGGTAATCTAATTGCAAACTATTTGCATTTTGTATACATCTACTTCACCATTGTCTCTCTATCTCTGTCTCTCTCTATCTCTTTCTCTCTTACTCTCACTCGCTCTCTTTCTCTCTACTTACCTTTCTCTTTCTCTTTCAAACTATCTGTGTAGCTATCTGTAAAGAATCGAATTTATTGTCGTTTAGCCAGATTAAATACAATATTAAATGTTTCCGTAACACACACAACAAAAAACAGTTTTAACACGAGACCAGAAAAACCCAACAAAAAAGATTTATAATCGAATAGTTAGGGGA
Organism: Drosophila dives; assembly: GCA_035042365.1. Classification (NCBI taxonomy): domain Eukaryota; kingdom Metazoa; phylum Arthropoda; class Insecta; order Diptera; family Drosophilidae; genus Drosophila; species Drosophila dives. The sequence goes on from JAWNLJ010000442.1 coordinate 5,110,605, forward strand.
TGCCCGTAATGTTGAGACTCAGATTATAGCTTGGGGTTGCATATTTCAGGAGAAGGTGTAATTTGCTAGCAAATAGTCATAAAAGTTATTAAATTATACTTACATTATTTACAAAAAAAAAAAAATCACGTTTTTCATTTTACAACATCAAACTCACCAACTGCACTAACTAACTAATTAATCTATATAGAACTTTGTATGATTTCGTTAAAAACTAAATATAAAATAAACTAAAAACAACTTTATTTTCAATGGCTTGTGTGCTCAATTACATATGAAAACTAAACACGCATAACAAAATAATATTTTCTAAATAAACTTGCCGAAGAACTTTCCTAACTGTGTTTGCCAACTATGTAATAACAAAAATAAACATAGAAAAATTATCTAAACAACAACAACTCTCGTACATATATACAAAACTTTTTCCCTCTTGCAAATTGTTTACTCTCTGTTTTCTCTTCAATCCATGTGTGGTATATGTATTTTACATAATGCTTGAAAGTCTATGTAAAATATATATATTGCATATGCTGTCTATGTATGTGTATTTCGCTTCAACTTTAACACACACACTTTACATTTACTCTTTATATCACATGCTCAACTATCGCTATCTCGTTTCCACTTACAATTTACAATGACTCTAAATCCACTTTATCTACACTTGTCTATCTGTTAATTACTTTCTAATTACACGTGTACTTTCTGTTAACTGCTATTTACATGGGTACTCCAAAAACTTTAACATTACATTACAGACTTTGATTGAACATTTATTATTGTAACATTTGGAATTATGATTTTGGCAAGATGTGCATTTTGAGTGATGTCCCTTTGATTCCACGCATCAAAAGCAAAAAAAAAAAACAAATACTTATACCTTATTTTTATTTAGAACAACTATATATGGCTTACGTACAGTTAACAGTTGCACTCAAATACTTTACGTTACGTTGCGTTGCGTGACGTGACAATTCGTTGCGTAGCGTTATGTTAGTTAACATGAGCATCCATAAAAATACATATACATACCAGTTGAACATACATAACATTTGTAGTCTACTCTACAAAATATGCTTATTTATTGCTGTTTCCATACTCAATTTCTTTTTACAGAACTGAAAAATCAAATAGAAACGCAAGTAAATGAGCTAAAAACTCAAATAGAGGGAAAATGTGTCATGCAGTGATATGTCAGTCATCAATAAAAAGAAAAATATATATATACATAAATAATAAAATGTAATTCGAAAAATAATAATAACAAGAACAGAGAAAATCCACAAAAAAGAACAAAAAAAAAACATAAAACAAAACATTTATAAAATGCAATTGATTTAAATCACTTCAACTTCAATTTGTTGATATATATAAAGTTACAAAAATATTATGTTCGAATCGTTCTACATAATATTAAAAAAGCATAAGCAAATAATAATCTATTTACCATACGTATAACCCAAACTCATAATTCGGCAGCAATAAATCGAGCAAAACTATAAAACGCCGCAGATTGAGATTATGTGAAGCATATTAAGGATTATATTATGCTATAATATTAACAATAATAACACTAATAGTATAATAGAAATAATAACTACCAAACTATAATAAATGATGCAATTTAAAAGAAAACAAACAAAAAAAATATATATACATATATATATATATATATATACATATATGTATGAAAACAGGACGGTGAAATCCTATTGAATTTTAAAGTAGTTAAAGCATAAACCAAATTATGTATAAACGAAATATAGTAAACGCCTTTAATAATATTCAAATCACTTTTGCTTCGATGATAATGTAATATACTCAATGCCCCAAATATACAATACATAACCGTTGTTTAGTTGATAGCATTACGAAATTACGATATCGACAACGATTCGAATACGAAAACGAATTCAGATTCGGGATCGGCGTCAAAATCGAAGCTAAACAAAAACTAAACAAAAAAAAAATGCGAATGGTGCGACAGAGACAGAGTCAGAAACAGAAACAAAAACATAAACAAAAACAAAAATGGAGGTTGCTGAATCATGTCGAACCGTCGAAATACGTTGCTGAAAATCTTTTTTTGGACTTTAATAACATACACAACATGCATACATACCTACAAATATATACACGAGTATAAAATGAAAGGAATGGACTTACTCGAACTTCTATTGTTGATATATTTCAAAAACAATTCTAATCAATTTTCCATGAAAATTCGCTAAAGCAAAAAATGACTGCAGAAAATGTTAAAATCGTCGTTGGTACTCGAAATGAATATTCCAAAAAAAAAACAAAACAACCCAAAACCAAAACCAAAAAAGTATTCACGATCGTTTATTTCTTAAACTCAAGAGAACTCTTCTTTAACAGCTGTAACATTTTGTTTCTTTCCTGTACAAAAAAAAAACATACTACACACAACAATTGAGACATTCTAAGCTATTTGAGATACTTACTGAACATACTGATTGATGCTTCTGAAAAGTAAGTACCCCACCTACTATATACCTACCTAAACTAAAATCTATATACATTAAACATTACAAAACTTGAGTTTGAGTTTCTATTGCTTAAGTTGACAAAACAAACTATTATCCATGTAGGCAATATATTGTATGACAAAAATCAAAATACAAAACAAATAAAAAACAAAAAAAAAACAAAAAAATTAAAAAAAATCTTAGATATGTATTATATATATATATACACATATGTATATGTAGCCATTTAGCGAAGGACAATAGTTCATAAGAAAAGCTAGGCAGTTCGAGAGCATAATGCTGTGATACATTTAGCATACATTTTTGTCACCGAGAAGCGCACACAATTGCAAGCAAAAACCCTCCAATTACCAACTACCAACACCCCCCAAAAAGCCAACTTGCCCCAATGAACATAACACTTCAAAAATAGTCGCATGCAGAATTAAACAAAAAATTATATACTTGCATACAAAACAAATACGTAATGCCATAAATACATACAATGCCAAGGATTTAAAAGACGGAACCTTTAACAAACAATATATAAATAAATACCACAATACATTATATATATATATATAGACACATATATATAAATACATATCTCTATCTGTTGTCTGCTCCACTTTATAAAAGGGTAGGTATATATAAATATATATATACTACCTACAAAACATATATATACATATACAGTACCAGTGCCACTCCAGATTGTATATATAATACGATGTTTCACCATAATAATAAATACAAAAAAAAAACCCAATTACTCTGGTACAGAATGCAACATTGTATGCATGAATGTACATATACAATACAAAAATATCTATATACATACATACATATGCGAGCCGCTATATATATATATATATATTTAATAAAATATTTAAATTAATTGTACTTGGGTTCGTGTTAAATTGCACTAGAATCGATGCCATTCGTTTGCTTTGCTTATCGATTAAAAATACGGCTCGCATTTAGTATTCGTGTATATTATGCTATTAATATTTCTATATCACTCTTTTCTGTGTACCACTGTACTACCACGGCATGCCCTTTCCAAAGTTGTAGATAAAAAAAAGAAAAACAAAATGAGAAAATAAAAAATAAAATCCGTCTTTACATCCGCCTGTAGTATGCCTTATAGAGATAACCAATAATAAGCCATATCAATATGAAATACTATTTATACATATATTTAAACATAGATTGAACATTTGGAAAGGACATTTTTGTGCCTCGGCTAGTCCGAAGTCAAAATTCTTCTTGTTTATTATAATTTTTCATTTCAATGTTAACTACTAATCAATATACAATATATAAATAAATATATATATAAATAAATACATATGAATAAATGTTTTAATCACACTGCATTCTCTATATCTCTCTCTTTCTCTGGTGTCTTTCTCTCTCTCTCTCTCTCTTCTTTTGATTTGAAACACTCTTTTGAATCTTTAATCTGCGCCACTACTACTACTACTACTACTACTCTGCCTAAAAAATAAAAATATCTGAAAATATTACAACAACAACATCAACATTGCAACAACACGAAAAAACAACAACAACTCAACATCAACAACAACAACAACAACTCTACAAAATCTTCACAACAACTACGACTCGCTGGTCTCTCTCAGACATATGTACTCTCGGTGTTTTCTATGATATACCACTCGTATCATCATCAACAACAACAACAACAACAACTACAACAGCACAAGAAAAACAACAACAACAACAACCAGAACAAGTACAAGAACAACATCAACCTACATCTACTACAGAAGTAACCTCTCTTATGTACTATATATATATATATGATAAAGAAATCTTTTTTTTTAAATATACAACAGAACCAAAACAACCAAAATCAAAAAATAATAATGAAATAACCTCTACACAAAATTTCTATAATATACACCAATATTTCTTAACGTTGTGAACAATTTTTCTCTTCTTTTGTAAATGATCAACTATAAGTTAACAGTCAATATATATATATAACACAAACATACACATACATACTCATATTTAGACTCACATGCATTTAAATAGCCAAAAAAAAAAATATGGTGTTGTAAATGTTTAAAGTGTTATGTACAGATCTAACAAATACCAAAGAAATTAATGTACAATCTACATAGCATACCATAAATAGAGAATACACACAAAAGAAAAAAAAGACAAGAAAAAAAAGAAATAAAGAAAGAAAGTACTCAATAGCTTATATGATATAATATACTACATCAACAGTATCATAATGAACAATCAACATACTAAAAACATACAATATTAAACAGAAAACAAAATAAATACCGAGAAATTTACTTATGTCCCTTTCAATCAGCACTGAACCAATCTTGAACTGTTTCTTCTTGTATCAGCAACAACTATGTAACTAAGTTTCGGGCCACCGCAGCCCCCCTCTCTCTCTCTGTCAATCTAAGAAAGCAATCCAATCCTATAGTGCCCCTCGCTCCATACAAAGTTAGGAACGATTAAACGATTGAATGCCTTAAAGTGGCTCCTATGAAAAGCGCATAGATTCTATTTGAAGAACGCTTAAGTCTTTTCACTAAAAAAAACTTCAAAATGCTACAACTAGAACCTAGCATTATACTATAAACTACAATTACTATTCTACTATTACAACTAATATTTGCCCCAAAACAGATTTTACTAGTTTTACCGAACCCAAGTCTTATGCTCTATCCAATTTTTAGCTATTAGATTCAATGAGTAAAGCGCTTTCTACTTACTACATACTTACATATAGCGAATGTTTGACTAGATTCTATATAGAAAAATATCTCTATTGCGTTCTTTCAAATACATATATATGATATTGAAGTTCACTTGAATTGTTTAAACAAAATACAAAAAAAAAAACATATAAAACAACAACAAAAACATATACAAAATTATACAAAAAAAAAAAACGAAAATACAAAAAACACATATTATTCAATCATAACGAAGATTTTAACGTAATCATAAATGTTGAAAATGTTAAATGGTTCAGATGATTTTTTGTTTTGATGTTTAATATTACATATAGTTATGATAATGTATGTATATGTATATCAGAAAGTTTATAGCAAAAAAAGATTATTATTGAATATTATTAAAAATATATATACATACCTACACATATACACATGTATATACATCACTATATGTGTATATATATGTATATGTGTAACAAAATAGGGAAATGAATTTAAACCAACATAAAAAAAAACCAAATGAAATATGAGAATAATGTTGAAAATTATACCATTCAAGTCATTATTAGATGTGAAAGCAGTTCTATACACAACAAAAACAACAAACAAACAAAAAAAAAAAAAAAGAATACCAAAAACAAAACAAAAATGCAAGAAACATAAGGAAATCGTTAATAGTTGATTAATTATATTGTTACTTTGAACATTTAATTAAAATGAAAAAAAAAAAATAATAATAATAAAAACATGATATATATGTATAAATATATACTTATATGAGAAAACACAAATAATACAATGGGTTTTTCTTCCATTCCTGGGCAAAGCAAGACAATCACCAGGCGTTACGGTTATGATCTTCTCCTCTATCTGTCTCTCTCTCTCTCTCTTTCTCCATATATGTACTACATCTACTACAACAACTGCCAATACACTGCGACTCTATATCTCTCTCTCTCTCTCTGATACTACGTATAGCGAACTTGATTTGGCATGACTGTTAGTCTAAATGTTTTTCCTATCTTCCACAATTTCCGTATATGTGTGTGTCTGTGTCTCTCTATCTCTCTCTCTCTCTTTATCTGCCTATCTATCTATATCTCTTACTGTCTCTCCTTCCTGTTACTTTCCCATTTCCTACCTAACATACCTACTGCCTATGTACTCTACTTATCTCAATGCTAAGCTCAGGTACCGCTGTCTATCGTCTATCTTAACTATTCTACCGCTAAGTATAATACTACTACTACTATTACTACTACTACTCTTAAAAATTGTGTAATGGAATGTGCTGCGTTTTCTACTAAGTATTACTAAGCACATACTCTCGTATACGCATCCGTTCTGCATCTGAGATACTCAGATCACAGATACTCAGGTATTCGCAAAGGTGAGTTATGTGTAGCTAATTGGGGTCTCTTTCCAGACAGATGTGTGATGTGTGTTACGTAAGTAAATTCAGGTGTTAACATTTCCTTTCGATATGCATTTTTCTATTGTGTTGTTAGAAGTCACGTCATAAGTATATTTATCCTGGGACCAGGTAGGTAATATATGTCGTGACCATACCTCATATCACACCACTAAAACAAAGCCAGACAACAAAGTTGCAAAAGCCACAGCCAAATTGACAACAAAAAAAAAATAAATATATATATAAAAACATAAATACCAACTCCCTTAGGGAAAATTTGTCCTGTCCTCCTAGTGAAGGGTGAAGTCAAAACAAAAGCAATCAAAAACTCGAAACAAATTTTACTCTTTCATTTCTCCTTTTTTTCTCCTATGTTTTTACATGTCACTTTTGTAGGCAATTTTACTAAGTTGTAAAAAGTTTTCTGCTTGAATTGTGTGCGTATAAACTGATTTATTCTTGTTTTATACTTTCAGCGAAATTGAAAAAACGCCTCAGTGATGCTTTTAAGAGTTGCCCATTGAGAAACTTGTTTTGAACCCAGCCAAAACCAAAACCAAAATCAAAATCAAATTCAACGATTAAACAAACAAGATGGGGATCCTACATTGATAGTTTCGGTTTCAAACTGCATGCCAGCATACTGAACATATACCAAATGCGAGTATATGTTGAGAAGAGTATGTCTGTCTGCACAACATATACACATAGATGGACTACCTATGTTTAAGAACAACTAAGTAAAGTGCTTCGAATAGCTTTTTTTCCGGAAGCTTTTTGTATGCAATTTTCAGAAACTTTAACGTGCATTATCTGCCAGCTCTGGTTTAGCAGGCTTTCCTATGGTGACTATAACTTTTTGTCTGAATTAGGTTTACATGCGATACATACACAAGAATCGATTATACTTACATATATATATATATGAAATTAGTACAACCCTACGATGTGCCCTTTAAACGCATTAGCAGCTGCACTAAATTTTAATTAGAGCTCCTCTCCTTGAGATGGGATTAAGAAACGTTATAAAAATTGTACATCCTATAATTTCATAATTTTATCAATAGCATTTTTTTCAAATATTTAAAATAGTTATATAGACGCATTTTGTTATAAAAGAAAAAGAAAAAAAAACATAACCGTTTGTTATACATATTCAATTAAAATCCCAATAAACTTTGGTTTAATTACTAAGTACAACGATGAAGGAATATAGCAACTATAGATTATAGCGACTAGAGAATTGAAATAAACAACGACATTAGTTTAAAGCAATTTAGAGTAGACGAAAATCAACGCATACCAAGAAGTCTTTCAATATACAAATGTGTGCCAATGTGCGCTGTTCTTTTTTCGATATTTCGATTTAGATTGTAGACGTTTTAAAGATTTTCGTTACTTGCCAAAAATAATTCATAAGATTTTCAAAGTACCTGAAATTCCAACATGACCCTAGTGGAAGTCTAAAATTAGATTAAGGTTCTTCGAATGTTACAAAACAACAACTGAGTTTCCATTATACATCAATTACATAAAGAAACAGACAAAACAAGAGCTGCTCAACACACTTCCTGACTATGTACTTTGATCATCTTTAATCCTTTCAAGAACATCCACTTATATCGACTAACTTGAACCTTACTATACATAGAATCATTATCATTGAAATGCATTTCAAATAGTTAAGGAGCAGATTCTAGCGAGATTTCAGCACTTCGGCACTCCGAAGTTGATATATCCTTTTCAAAAGCTAAAACTAGTTTCGCCGAGCAGTCGACAAATTCCGTAGAATATAGAGAATATTTTCTTAGTTCATAATTCAAATCAGTTAAGCCATCGCCCAAGTTTTTGAGGGGGATAAAACGTGAAATTTTACATCAATCATTTGATCAACAGCAATCATATCTAAACCTAAACGATTTCGTGTCTTAATTTAAAAAAAATATATATTAAATGATTTTACAAGTAAATGAAAATAATGATAATGAACACGAAAACATACACAAAAGCTAAGCAAAAGTTTCGAAAATGCAAACGTAGTTTTTATCGAAAGCAGCAAAGTAATTTTAGTCTAAGTATATATAATTTACATACCAAATGACCGACTGAAATTATTGTTAAAAGTTTTATGAACTATACTTGCATATATACATATATTGATATGATCAAGTAAATGAATGAAAGAATAAAGAAAAATATATATACAACAAATTCATATGGAAAAAATCAACAAAAACAAAAAAAAAAAAACAAATGTAATGAAAATGGAAAAATATTAAAGTTTCTATACCTTAATCAATCATAAATTTGCGATTCAATATATACATACATATATACATATTACGATAGTTGATCGAAATCTAATTTTTAATGACGGCAAGACCCGAAGAAGAAGAATTAGTTATATAGGGCCATTTACAATTACATTTAAATAAAGCAAATAAATCGAACAATAGTTTTGACATAAGCCGATCGACATCAAATAAATTATAAAGCAATCGAATTATAAACAAAGTGTTATTTACTTTTATAAAATAGCAAACGAGATTTTTGTCAGTTATATCCTGATCAAAACAGATCTATCCAGATGGTCGTGAATAATGTCAAGAATAAGATGCAACCCAAGACTAGTTCCAAAAAGAATTCTAAATAAAAAACCATATATTATAAAAACGAAAACGAAGAACTTCAGCGTTATTATAAAAATAATAAAAACTACAAAAAAAAACAAAACCAAAAAAAAAATACAATTAAAAAACTATCCTAGCGATTATTATACTTAAAAAAAACGATAAATATTCAGGCATTTCAAAGGTGATGCGATTATCATCATTACTTAAGACCCTCGTTCTTAACTACTTATAGGCAAATACATACATACATACATGTATGTATGTCAACTGCATTGTATTGCATTGGATTATATTGTATGGTATTGTATTGTATTGCATTTTAATATGTTGTATTGTATTTACTGTTGGATTGTATTTTAATATATAGAAAGAGTTAATTTCCAATAAAGAGTTTTTAAATGCAACTTTCGCAATTTTTCATTCTCATTCTTTAATGGCAATTTTTCCTTTACCACAAACTAAGTAAGTATTTGGGTTCAATCAAAAGGAAAAATGCAAAACAACAAGAAGTAAAGGGAAAAACAGAGTTCTTAAGAGTTTTTTTTTTGCAACACACACACACACACACACACCCAAATAGAATAAATATTCATTGCAATGGAGTTGTGCGCTTTTATTGGTATTTGGTATTTGGTAAAACTCATCGTTGGCATTTCATGTTGCCTGTCATTATGCGGAGGCCGCATTGTTTAGAGATCAAATACCAAAGTGTTTGGAATTTAAGGAACTGCCTGGCTGCCAGCCTGGTTGCCAGTTGTCTTCTTCTACTTTTGCTGCAATGCTCCGAAGTGGGCAAAGATAAGAATTCGATTGTGGGGGTTGCCAACCTTGTCGTCAAAGAAGAGGCGGTCGGGGCAGGAATGTTGCACGTACTACAAATCAATAACAGAAAATGCGCAACTCTCTATTCCTCACGCTGCCATTCTCACACTCTCGCGAAACCCTCCCCCTCCCCCCCACCAAGCTGTGGCATATTTCGTTTAATTAAAAAAGTTCAGCAATGTTTCTGAACAATTGATTCCTAAATTGACATCGTTGACATTTTAATGCGTTTAGTTCCGCTTGTCACTTAATGTGAGTTTTATCTTCGTCTACCCATTAACATACATATTGGCAGCAGGAAGGCAACTTGGCTTAACAACAATGATTTGACCTTAAATGTTTAACCATTTCTCACGAACCCCTAACTAAATACGAAGGATGTATCTGGGTTCTTGCAAGCCATGCATCTTATGAATAATGCAGCGAAACGCTTTTAATTATACAAACCGAACAGGTACACCCCATAAATAGTGCCAACATACACCCACAACACACACACACACACTCTGCTGTCAGCCAAGTGTAAAGAGTCGTGTTTATTAGCCAAAAACAAACCCCATCTGTATGTGGTCTGGCTAAAGTTCCACTTTAATGTAATAGGAATTACCCCTAATGAAATGCATTGTCAAATGAAATGGTAAAATTGACGACGTCCACTCTTTCCTGAAGTGGCCAACCGCATTAAATCAGCAAACTAACCGCCACTAAATAAACAGAAGCACCCCCCACACACACACACACACACAAATGTACACCCACACACACTCAAATAGCAGACATACTTACACATACGAGAGTACAAGATGATGCGGACGTGGCTGCCTTCTGACCAGGATCTAAAGTTAAAAGCACTTGTAACAAATTGAAATCATTCATCTTACTTTTCGCATTCATTTGCACTCACATGAGAACACTTGCACACCCGCACACCCTCACACCCGCACACTCACTAACGGACACACACTTTTATACACAACATTCCCCTTCCTCCACCGAAACCGATAATGTGGGCATTTCAAATTCGCATGGCCAGCCAATAGCATTAAGAAGTTGGGTTTTTGGGCTTTTTTCTGTGCACACAGGTAATCCCCGCCTGCTGCCATGTGCATATTTATCAGGGAAACTACCACAGACGAGCGACGGACAGACGGACAGTCGGTCAGTCGGACTGTCGCACAGCCGTTAACAGCTCTAAGCGACTCTCTTTTAGCTAATCTGTACCAGTTTATTATTCATGCCCATGACTAAATGTGAATTTCCATTTGAGCAAGGTTTTTGGCTTCAAAAGCACATGTTGCGTAGTCTTCACATAAGATTAGGAAACTTTTGGGAACTTTTCCAAAAAACCAGAAAAATATTTTTGCTTTAGAGTGCTATTACATCCAAAAGTAGGCCTAGTAAATAATGTAGGCAATGAATTAACTAGCATACTTTAAGTTTAATAATATTGAGAAACCGACACAGAATTAGAACAGAGCAGAAAAACTTAAGTTGAATAATACTGAAAAACGGACAAGGAATTATTTAGAAAAACTTAAGTTTAATAACAATAAAAAATGAACAACAATAAACTTAACTTTAAACGTGTTGTAGATTTTACGCAGACCATTAACGGGACTTACACTGATGAACTGATGTTCAAGTTTCTGAAGTTTATATTTCCACCGTGTGCTAAGCAAACTGTTGTGTTTAATTATGGAAACGATCCTGAATTGAACATATGGGAGATTATTATAGCATATATTTTTATAGTTATAATTGCGTTATTATACTATTGGCTGAGATTCTCAAAAGTAAGTCACCATTGTAAGTAATTTTTATATGTATGTATATTAATTAACAATTATGCTACCCCAAGAGGAAACCAGGTAGACCAAATTGACAAATTAAAAATTGTCATTATAATAAAAATAACAAAATAACCATGCATTCGTCATAACTGTTCTGGATATTGTGCGCGTTTATTTGTGTATAAACAGAAAAAAAAGAAATAAAGAATAAACAAGAAATGAACTTCAGTTTTGCGCTCAATCGACTTGTCGGCTGCAGCAGCAGCATGCGGCAAGCACTTTCGAGTGGATGGCTATTAAAACGGGCCAAAACCTGTCAGACTCAAGTAGAAGAGAAATCATTGCTCCATTGAAGCGAAAATTGCATTGATGGGGTGCCAAAGCAAATATGAAGAAGTTTTCATGTCCCTTTTTCAAATCATCGTCTTATACATATTTCTTGTTTATTTATATACACGCTTATACAAACACACACATGCATACACACACATACATACACACACTAATCAGTTTCAGAGAGCAGCAATTTTTCGCACCACTGCCTGATAAGTCTCTATCTCTCTCTCTCTCTCTGTTTGTTTTGAATTGTTATTTCCCACTCACACTGATTCACCACAGCCTGGCAGCAGCTCGTGATCAGAATTGAACTGATCTTTTAAAGCCGCTCTTAGTATAATTCAAGTGCCAGAGGAGGATGCACGTCGGAGCGCTTCATTTCAATCCGTACTAAATATAAAAGTCTGTGTAGATAGATAAACTTAAATCTCGTCATGAAACTCCTGCTGGGTGTTGTATTACTGCAATGCATATTTCAAAGCTACGAACAAGGTGAGCTCATAGATAAGATCATGTACATCTTTGTTAAGTTAAAGCCCGAGTATGTTTAAAGAAAAATATGAAAGCATAAAACAAGAAAGTCGAAAGCAATAACAAGACAACTGGTTATCAGCGGTGAACTCGACCCAGCGAAATCCGAGTAGAATTTTATTACTTGGGTATTTTTCTTTGTTTGATTTTTATTTGTATTGATTTTATTTTTTTATGTTTGCTTCAGAAATATTTGGTCGTTGTACGACGCCAGAGGGGAAAAGTGGTAACTGCATCAGGCTCGTGGAATGCGGCTATCTCTATCAGATGGTCCAGAAGCGGACAATGTCCCCAGCAGAACGCACTCTCCTCCAGAACAGTCAATGCGGCTTTCGCAGTGGCCAGGTGCTGGTAAGTATCTAGCATATATATATATATATATATATATATATATATATATATTTATACAGATACCATTAATGACACCCTTCTGATTTGTCTTCTTTCAGATTTGCTGTGCCAACACTCGCAGCATATCCAGTTTATTACCAAAAGCGCCCAATTGTGGTGATAACTTTGGAGACCGCATCGTAGGCGGTGTGAATACAAAAAAAAAGGAGTTCCCCTGGCTGGCGCTCATCGCATACACCAAACGTAAGCAAAAATCTAATCGCATCTTGATAACTTTTAATATATATATTTATTTTGTTTTTCTTCTTCTTGTTAGCTAACAATGTCATTGGGCACCATTGTGGTGGTTCTTTGATCAACAACCGATATGTTCTGACTGCAGCACATTGCGTTCTTGCAACTCCCAAAAGTTGGCGATTGTCGGGCGTTCGTCTTGGCGAGTGGGACACGACTTCTAATCCGGATTGTACTACGGAGAGAAATGGTCGGAACGATTGCAATGATCCATATGTGGACATGGCAGTTTCTGAGATTCTTACACATCCACAATACTCTGCAACTACTACGGACCAGCATCACGACATTGCACTGCTTCGTCTCCAAAATGAAGTGACTTTCACTGCCTATATATCCCCGGTTTGCCTGCCCATACGCCCGGATCATCAGAATAATATATTCCTGGGCCGGCAAATGATTGTCGCCGGCTGGGGTCGCACCGATACAAATGCGTCATCCACTGTAAAGCAAAAGGCACAACTCGAATCTGTGACTTTGTCGGACTGCACTCGTCGTTATAGCCCCCGACGCACACTTACCGCCAATCAGATCTGCGCTGGTGGAGTCAAGGGAATAGATTCATGCAACGGCGACTCTGGCGGACCGTTAAGTAAGTTTTCAATATATATATTTGATTGTCTTTCGATTGTCAATAATATTTTTCCTTCCACTTTAGTTATGGAGGAATTCAATGAAGGCTATGGCAGCTATTATCTGACCGGCATCGTGTCCTTTGGTCCCACACCCTGTGGTCTTTCTGGCTGGCCGGGAGTTTACACACTTGTCTCTGCATATATTCAATGGATTGAAAACACTATACGCCCATAGAATTTAGCTTAAATTTACTCGTATTTATATCCAATGATTATAAAATCACTCCTTATATAATTGATTTCTGTGTTTAATTACTATACATTTTGATTACTTGCTTAATTGCGCGCGTACATATTTATCGATAGTAAGGTAGTGAGTTATTTTTATCGAATTCAGCAGCGATCAATTTTGCGTTTACTGTGCCTATAACAGTCGATTGAGTTTCGGTGTTGATACTATAACATTACGTAAATTTGCCGCGATATGTTAATTAATGTATTGAACAGCTTCTGCAAATTTGCAATCAAGACAAGTGGCGTTTGCCTGTCAGTCCAGCTCAATATCAGTGCCAGCTTTAATCTCAATCCCGCTTGCAGGTAGGTGATATGTGGTTTGAAACTTTCGAGCCGTTCTCAGTGTGAATTCGACAGGCAACGGGAGCCGTACGTCTGCGCAATTGAAAATTGAAAAATTCGAGAGTATAGTTAAATTTATAAATCGGAATGAAGTTCCTGCTTATCGCAGTTTTGTTGCATAGCACATTCCAAAACGACGCACAAGGTAGGTTAGTGACGGGTGGGGGAAGAGAGACAACAGAAGCTGATAATTAAGATGTGTTTAAAGCAAAGCAAGTCAAAAAAAAAAACAATAAGAATATAACTGGTTATCAGCGTTGAACTTAAGCTAGTCAAATCTATGAATAAGCAATGATTATTAATTAATTTATTGAAATTAAATGACATTGTCATTGCTGCAGTGATCTTTGACAGTTGTACGACGCCAGCGGAGCAAAGCGGAACCTGCATCCCGCTTCGAGAATGCGACTATCTCTTTGAGATGATCAAAAGGATGCCCACAGCTGCTGAGCGTATTCTCCTGCAAAAGAGTCAATGCGGCAAAATAGATGGCCAGGTGCACGTAAGTAAAAGATATATGCAGGTATATCTGTAGACAAAAATAATATTAAACTTGTAGATTTGCTGTGCCATCAATCGAAGTGGAAACAACCACCAGTCTCGTCCCTCATCCGCAATAGATCTGCAGAGCCAACCAGAGCAAACTTTGCTCTCGAGACAGTCCAGCTTGCTGCCTAAAGCTCCCAACTGTGGTGAAAATTTTTCAGATCGAATTCTTGGTGGGGTAAATACCGGCAAAACCGAGTTTCCCTGGCTGGTTCGAATCGAGTACACGAACGGTAAGTGTCAAAGTACGCTCACAGCTGCCTCATAAGTTAATCTAAGATCGTCTGTTCTAGCTGACGATGTCACCAGCCACCGCTGTGCTGGCACCCTGATCAACAATCAATACGTCGTGACTGCGGCACATTGTGTCTCTGACATTCCCAAGAATTTTCAGCTTACCGGAGTACGTCTGGGTGAATGGAATACGACTTCGAATCCAGATTGTACAACGTTACAAAATGGTAGAACTGACTGTAACGATCCGTATGTGGATGTGGCTGTCTCTGAGATTATTCATCATCCCCAATATCCCGGCAGCCGCAATGATCAACTGCACGACATTGCTTTGCTGCGTCTAAAGTCTCCGGTCAAATTTACTCAGATCGTTTCGCCGGTTTGCCTGCCTCTACGACCGGAGCACCAAAATAATATATTCCTTGGCCAGCCATTGATTATCTCCGGCTGGGGTCGCACTGAAAAGGACAGCACATCCAATATTAAGCAGAAGGCGATAGTTAAATCTGTGCCAACAGCAGCGTGCCATGATCGTTTCTTTAGCGAACTAAATCGCACAGTTACTTCGAACCAAATCTGCGCCGGAGGAGAATATGGCATCGATTCGTGCCGCGGTGACTCTGGCGGCCCATTGGGTAACATCATGCTAAGTAGTAAAATCAATTATTTGTATATAATTGTTCCTTTTTTAAAACTAGTTACGCTCGAAACGTATGATGACTTCAGCAATTATTACCTTGCCGGCATTGTTTCGTACGGACTGACACCATGTGGCTTTGCTGGATGGCCGGGAGTGTACACGCTTGTCTCTGCATACATTGATTGGATTGAAGCCACGATTAGAGCATAGAATTGCGGACACATATATATTAACTAATTATTAAAGCATAAATATTTTAAACTTATTTTGAGCTCCCACCTATTTATCGATAAGAAATCGATCGTGGTATTCATATCGATGTATTGTTGGCAGACGCATTTTGCGCCAACAGGAGTCAGACAGTGCGTCAGTGTTACTATTAACTCGATAACACAATCGATTGTCGGGGTAACGATAGTTTATTATTATACTGAACTAACCGGAACACATTGGCAAAAATGTTAAAAAACATATGCGTTACACAGTTCAATTTGCTAAGAAGCGCAACCAGCCTACAGCAGCAAGTTCGGGTAAGTAACACCTGCATATTGAAGCATATATAAAGGTAGCTAAAATCAGTTATTGCCAACAGACCACATTCGTCTTGAAGAGAAAATATGAACCTTTGTTACACAAGACCAATGAGAAACCCCGTCGAATGCGTGCAAAGCATTTCATCTACGAGCTGGTGGAGGATACGTTGGTTAAGAAGCGCCCCAACATGGAGGTGGTGCTCAAGACCTTTGTCGAGGGCGTTGGCGATAAGGGCGATGTCGTCTCTATGAAGCCCAATTTCGTGTACAACAAATTATTGCTGCCCGGTCTGGCGACCTATAAAACACCCGAATCGATTGCCAAGTATTCCAAGACGGACGCCGAAAAGTCGGTAGTGCAACACAGTTCAGCGTATGCTCAACGCACCGTAAATATGCTGGAGTCAATTGTGCTGGCAGTTGTTATGAATAAAGACGAACCTTGGGTGCTGGAGCCGTGGCACATTAAAGCATCTCTGCGGAAGGCAGGCTTTCACTGCAAGGAGCAGTGCATTCGCTTGCCCAAGGAGAGCATAGAGGGACCCGACCTAAAAAAGGAGAACAAGGAATTCTGTTGCACGATAACCATTAACAACTTAGAACAAGCAACGCTCAGGTGTCGCATCCATCACTGGAGTACCGATCCCAGCGAGCGTTTGCCATACGTCCTCGAGCACTGGAAGCTGCCAGCGGAGCCACTGCTCAATGTGGGACAGCCGGAAACAGAATCAACACCGCAGATTGCTTAAGCAAATGTTGTAGTTAATAAAAACTGTTTTTATCTTATAAAACTGCTTTATTTTTTAAATCAACGTGTAATATGCAAAAAACTATAATTCTCACTTCTGCTGAGATATTTAAACCTAAATGATGCAAGTGTTTTTTCTTGTTTGTTATGTTAAAGTTATGTACTTATTGTGGATAGAAAGAAAAAAAGGAATTAGTGCACCGCCTTAAGTTCGACATCAAAGACGAGGGTCGAGTTGGCCGGAATTGTGGGCGGCTGACCGCGTGCCCCATATGCCATGTGCGGGGGGCAAGTAATGCGCCGTTTGCCGCCTACCTTCATGCCAACAACGCCTACATCCCAGCCCTTGATCACCTCACCGGAGCCCAATGCGAACTTGAATCCATTGCCCTTCTGCATGCTGTCGAACGTCTTGTTGTTCGACTTCAATCGTCCAGTGTAATAGACGGAGACGCGTTTGCCCTGTTTAGCTTCCGGTCCGCTGCCAGCACTCACATCCAGGACTTTCACACCACCAGTTATGGCACGCTCACCGCCAGATTGTGGCTGCGGCTTGGGATCTTTTCCCTTGGGCTGCTCTTTCTTTATCTCAGCTACGGCGGGAGCACCTTTTTTATCCTTCTTCGTCTTTTGCTGTCCCTTGTCCTCTTTCTTGACCACACCATTCTGCTCCTTGGCTGGCTTCTTGATTTCATTTAGTTTGGCTTTTTTTGGCTGAGGTGCCGCAACTTCTGCCTCAGAGTCGTCTTCTTCATCTTCATCATCGTCATCATCGTCATCCTCTTCGTCGTCATCGTCGTCTTCCTCACCCTCCTCGTCACCAGATTCGTCCTCATCGAGAAATGAGGAGTATTCAGCAGCCAACTTGCTGTCGTCTTCATCATCTTCGCTGCCCTCCTCAGATTCCGAGTCATTTGTGGCGGCCTTCTTGCCGACACCAGCCTTTTGCAATTCCTTAGCGACTGCCTCATAATCTGTACCATCGTAATCCTCATCGTCCGAATCACCAGCATCGTGCATGTAGCCAATCAACGAAACTGTTGCATTGCCTAAACAAACAAATGGAAAGTTTTTTGTGTAATTAAATTGATATTGAAAATTATGTTTTACAAATTCGATTTACCAGTTGTTTGGAATGCAATCTTGTCGCCGATGCAGAAGTTCAAATCAAGCGGCACTTGATGAATATTTTTTTTTGTGTCCAAAGTGGCTACAATGTACTTGTTTTGGTTGGCCGTCAGATAGAGTTTGGCAGATTCGCCCTCATCAATAGCGGCGCCCGAGAGGTGAAAGGACTGCACAATGGTTTGTGTGTATTTCCGGTTTGGTTTCATATTCAATCCTGCAATAATCAAACGCAATACATTTAGCTTACTTTTACCAATGCACTTATTTAGAATAGAAAAATGAAAAATTCCATTGCACGCCGCATTTGGCGCAAACACGTGGTGCTTAAATTAGAAACTGCTGAATAGACGCTTGCTGAAGGCACTTCGTGTGCTTATTAAATTAACAGCGAACTATTTAAATTTTAGCAATTTATTACTTACCCCACCACATCGACATCTTGAGATTTTTAAATTAATTTCGCACAGCAAGGAAAAAAAAACGTGGATAACAAAAATTGTCTACAATAAACGACCGACGCCGGCTACTCGCAGTGCTGGAAAAGATGTAATGATATTCCGGCGCCAATTTGTGCTAGAGTTGTTGCAAATGCATAGATATATTCATATATCGATATCGACGTTAGCGGTCGATAATAATTTGAAACTAACCATTCGCACACAGTCACCGACATTGTTCGTGCAACACTGGATGGATGCGTCGTTTATTGACTGGCAATAAAAAAACTGTGTTTGTGTATTTGTGACGAAGAAAATCTTGATTTTTGAGAAACGGTGCGCAGAGCCCCGCCTTTGAGTGCAAATTTTATCTGCACTTCCGTTGTCAGAGTTTTAGAGTGATGACAAGTATAGCAACATGACCGAGAAGATAACGCTAGCAGACGCCCTCTCCAATGTGGAAGTGCTCGACGAGATTCCGCTGCCCGACGAGCAGCCCTGCATTGAGGCCCAGCCCTGTTCAATTATCTACAAGGCGAATTTCGATACGAACTTTGAGGATCGCAATGGTTTCGTTACGGGCATTGCAAAATACATTGAGGAGGCGACTACCCATGCAAATCTGGTATGCAAAAAACCTAGAAGCTAGATATTATTAGTGTTTCAGAAATACAGAGAAAATCAAGAAATTGGTATATGCAACATACGGGAAAGAAATTTTTTAGCCCAGGAAAATCAGTTTATCAAAATGAGGAATGTATTATATCCCAATTGGAAAAATGTTATTTATGAATCTTCATCTTAATTCGCAGAACGTCTTGCTGGATGAGGGTCAGAAGCATGCAGTTATGCTTTACACTTGGCGCTGCTGTTCGCGTGCCATTCCACAGCCCAAGTCGAATGAGCAGCCTAATCGTGTCGAGATCTATGAGAAAACTGTGGAAGTATTGGCGCCCGAGGTGAATAAGCTGCTCAACTTTATGTACTTCCAACGCAAAGCAATTGAGGCATTCTCTGGCGAAGTGAAACGGTTGTGTCATGCAGAGAAGCGCAAGGATTTTGTATCGGAAGCGTATCTCTTGACGCTGGGCAAATTCATCAACATGTTTGCCGTGCTCGACGAGCTGAAGAACATGAAGTCGAGTGTGAAGAATGATTATTCGACTTATCGACGGGCGGCACAGTTCCTCAAAGTGATGTCCGATTCACATACGCTGCAGGAGTCACAGAATCTGTCCATGTTCTTGGCCACACAGAACAAGATTCGGGACACCGTCAAGGACACACTGGAGAAGATCGTTGGCTATGAGGATCTGCTGTCGGATGTGGTCAACATCTGTGTCCATATGTTCGAGACCAAGATGTATTTGACGCCCGAGGAGAAACACATGCTTGTCAAAGTCATGGGCTTTGGCCTATTTCTCATGGACAGTGATGGCTGCAACATTAACAAACTGGACCAGAAGAAGAAGATACGTCTGGATCGCATTGATCGCATCTTTAAGAACCTGGAGGTGGTGCCGCTCTTTGGCGACATGCAAATCGCGCCATTTAATTATATAAAGCGCAGCAAGCACTTCGATTCGAGCAAATGGCCGTTGTCTAGCTCGAATGCGATCAGTCCACAAGCGGATCTAATGGTGCATTTGCCACAGATACGCGAGGATCATGTCAAATATATATCCGAGCTGGCACGATACACCAACGAGGTGACCACCACCGTCAAGGAAAATCCGTCGGATGCCGAGAATCGCATTACGGCCGATTTGGCACTGCGCGGCCTTCAGCTGCTATCCGAGTGGACCAGTGTCGTCACGGAGCTCTATTCGTGGAAACTTCTGCATCCCACGGATCATCATCAGAACAAAGATTGCCCAGTGGAAGCCGAGGAATACGAGCGTGCCACTCGCTACAATTATACGTCGGAGGAGAAGTTCGCTTTGATCGAGGTAATTGCGATGATCAAGGGTCTCCAGGTGCTCATGGCACGCATCGAGACAGTATTGTGCGAGGCAATTAGACGCAATATATACTCGGAGCTGCAGGATTTTGTGCAGCTTACGCTACGCGAACCATTGCGCAAGGCATTTAAGAACAAGAAGGATCTTATACGGAGCATAATTATGTCGGTACGTGAAACATCCGCCGATTGGCAGAAGGGCTATGAGCCAACTGATGATCCCGTGTCCAAGGGCAAAAAGGATACAGAAGGCGGATTTCGAATCCAAGTGCCACGCTTAAATGTTGGCCCCTCATCCACCCAGCTATACATGGTGCGAACCATGCTGGAATCTCTGATTGCGGACAAGAGCGGTGGAAAGCGTACTCTGCGCAAGGACATCGACGGAAACTGTCTCATGCAGATTGACACGTTCCACAAAACTTCATTTTATTGGAGCTACTTACTCAATTTGAGCGATACCCTGCAGAAGTGCTGCGATCTGTCACAGCTGTGGTATCGCGAGTTCTATCTGGAAATGACCATGGGACGTAAGGTGAACAAGTGTTTGGTGCGTCATACGCATAACGAGGAGTGCAAGGATCTGATCACCATGGAGAAACGCATACAGTTCCCCATTGAAATGTCAATGCCCTGGATTCTCACCGACCACATACTCCAAACCAAGGAGCCTTCCATGATGGAGTAAGTTCTTACAACATTGACTCTTATCGATTAAGTATTCTAATGGGTTTCTTTATCATATAGGTTTGTCTTGTATCCGTTGGACTTGTACAACGATTCAGCGCACTATGCGTTGACTGTCTTCCGCAAGCAATTCCTTTACGACGAGGTCGAGGCCGAGGTCAATTTATGCTTTGACCAGTTTGTCTACAAACTTAGTGAACAGATTTTTGCCCACTACAAACAGCTGGCGGGAAGGTGAGCTCATCCCTTTTACCCAAATAAAACTTAACTAAAGTTGCTTTCTTTCTTTTTTTTTAATAGCATTTTCTTGGATAAGCGTTTTCGTCTTGAGTGCGAGGTTCTGGGCTTTAATTTTCAATCATATCCACGCAATAATCGCTATGAGACACTGCTGAAACAGCGACATGTTCAGTTATTGGGTAAATATAGACAATTTCCTTTTAATTTATAAAATACGTGTAATGTAATGTTATATTATGCATTCTAGGCCGTTCTATTGATCTGAACAAACTGATTACACAACGCATCAATGCAAATATGCACAAAAGTATCGAATTGGCCATCAGTCGATTTGAGGGCAACGACATCACTGGCATTGTGGTAAGAAATCATAATAGGAAAACCATAAAAATTAACCACAAGTTGAGCTACATTATAATTACAGGAACTTGAGGGTCTTTTGGAGGCTAATCGCATTTGTCACAAAATGCTCACCAAGTATTTGGCTTTAGATAATTTTGATGGCATGGTTAAGGAAGCTAACCATAATGTCCTCGCGCCCTATGGTCGCATCACATTGCACGTCTTTGTCGAATTGAATTATGATTTTCTTGTTAATTACTGCTATAATGCTGCCACAAATCGGTAAACCCATCAGTTGATTTTATTTATTTTAACTATGTAATCATGTGACATTTTTTGCAGCTTTATACGCACCAAGGTCAATTTATCGTCAACACAGCCCATACAGCGTGAGAAGCCGCCGCAGATGTCCCACTATTATCTTTGGGGCTCAAAGCAGCTGAATGCCGCTTACACCACGCAGTATGGTCAATATTCGGGTTTTGTGGGCTCACCACATTTCCATGCCATGTGCCGGCTGCTGGGCTATCAGGGCATCGCTGTCGTCATGGATATAATACTGAAGGACATCGTAAAGCCTCTGATACAAGGCTCTTTGCTGCAGTTTACCAAAACGCTTATGATTGCCATGCCCAAATCCTGCAAACTTCCACGCTGCGAATACGGTTCGCCCGGCGTGCTCAGCTACTATCAGGCGCATCTCACTGACATTGTGCAATATCCGGACACAAAAACGGAACTATTTCAATCGTTCAGAGAGTTTGGCAACTGCATTATCTTTTGCCTGTTGATCGAGCAGGCACTGTCGCAAGAGGAGGTCTGCGACCTGCTGCACGCAGCGCTCTTCCAAAACATATTTCCCCGACCATTCTGCAAAGGTGTGGCCGATTTTACCTTCAATCCAATTTTATTTTAATTTTATATTGCTGTTGCAGAGAATGAGAAGCCGGAGGCTAAACAGAAGCGTCTTGAAGCTCAGTTTGCCAACTTGCAAATAGTGTCGAATGTGGAGAAAATTGGCACTGCTAAGGTAAACACCTGGTTACATCCCTTTTCTTCTTTATCTTCATCTTCTATATACAATGAAATAATTTTCTGATATCTACAGCAAGCAATGATAGCACGTGAGGGAGATCTGTTGACACGCGAGCGCCTCTGCTGCGGCCTGAGCATCTTTGAGGTCATCTTGAATCGCGTCAAGAGCTACTTGGATGATCCCGTGTGGTGTGGTCCACCACCAGCCAATGGTATCATTCATGTGGATGAGTGTTCCGAATTCCATCGATTATGGTCCGCCCTGCAATTTGTTTACTGTATTCCCGTGCGTGGCACAGAGTTCACCATCGAAGAGCTCTTCGGTGAGGGTCTTAACTGGGCTGGTTGCGTCATGATTGTGCTGCTTGGCCAGCAGCGTCGCTTCGAAGCTCTCGACTTTTGCTATCACATTCTGAGAGTGCAGCGAGTCGATGGCAAGGATGAGGATGTCAAGGGCATTGTGAGTAGCCAACTTGAATGCAATGGTTTCGAGAAACATTTCTAAAATTATATTGATTACAGCAATTAAAACGAATGGTCGACCGCATAAGACGCTTTCAAGTATTAAATTCACAAATTTTCTCAATACTTAACAAATATTTAAAGGGCGGCGATGGTGAGGGCTCAAATGTGGAGCATGTACGTTGCTTTCCGCCGCCACAGCATCCATCGGTAATATCCTCATCGTCACACTATCAGGATCCACAAAAGCTGCGGCAAAGCATGAACAATTGAGTTGCATTCATGTTGCATTTAAGCTAATCGTATTAGACACTAATGTTTATATTTAACCAGAATTACAATTTATATTTACACACACACACAATATGCGGGCATCTACAACAGGATTGCGAAAATACAAAAACAGTGTATGTCCTGCCTCAGAATACATTCGATTTTATTATAATTGTTTATTATTTTGGTGAGGTATATATCCTTTACACTATGTATTTTCTATTATACATATATATATTTATAGATTTAACACTAAATTCCATGCTACAATCTATTGCATTCTCTTTATAAACTATTTCAAATATTGTATGTGCAGTGCTGAGTTATTTACTATATTAGAAAAAAAACCAAACACAAAACTATTAATTTTGCTTAATAATGCGAGAATCAAATTAGCCAAAGAATTGAAAAGACGATGGGCAAAAAAAAAATGAAAAGTATTAATAATAAAAAAGAAACAGCCAATTACCCAGCGCGCATATAAAGAAAACTAAATAAATATGCATGTGAAGCCGAATTGACAATACATACTACATTATATACGTATGTAAACACACACACACATACATACACACACACACATACATACACACACACATACATACACACACACATACATACATAATACACAAACTTAATACAATGAACTTTATCGAATAAAATTTTCATACGTATTTCTAACAAACCCTTAAATTTAAAAAATCGGTTTCATTTTGTCAATTGTAATATTTATATTTTTACTATTTTCTCTATATAAATGTTTGTCTTTAATGCACTATAAATAGTGGAATTTCTGAGTTATAGCTAAAATTGGTCCGCTAGCAGCCAGATGACTTGTCCGAGACACCATTGTTTACCGGACAGCTGGCCGGATGTGTATGGAGGATCGTGAAGTTATCGGCATAGTTGCGTGGCAAATTAAATTCGGCACTGTCGGCACCCAAGTAGCAGGCACCATAGGCGCTACTTTTGGTGATTGACACCAGCTTAAGATTGTAATCGATGCTCATCTTGGAGATCTCCGTGGTGAAAGCGTCCTTCATTAGATTCCAACTGCTCCACACGGAACCAACGCAGACCACGTTCAGATCACCTGACTTGACCAAATCCTTGTGCACCTTGGGCAACAGCGCCTTAATCATGCGTGCCAAAAAGACAGCAGCCTCCTGGAAGAGCGACAACGACAGCTTGTCCCCGTTCTCGGCACTCAGAGCCAGTTTCTTACAGAGATTGGCAAAGAAGGGCTTATCGAACTTGGCATAGCAATGTGAAAGCATGTCGTAGCGTGTCTCTATGTGAAAGTGCTCCTTGATGAGAGCCCAGGTGCTTTCGACGGGCACCGGTGACTTCTTTAAGTTATCCATGTCGTCGAAGACCACCTTGACAGCACGATATGATATGTACCAAGCTGAGTGATAAGAAATAACAAACAATTACTCATGGAACTTGCAGAGAATAATAATAGAGATTAGTTGTTCGTCAAGAGCTATCAGCGATTACTAATCGCAAATCCCAAGGTCTTTGTATTGAATTTACAAATTCCAATCAAGTGCTGATAATGACCACGTTGTTAGCTAATACTACATTTGAACATACCGCTGCCCTCATCCCCTAGAAAATTGCCCCAACCACCGCAATTGGCTGTAGTTCCATCTGGATTACGCAGCAGGCAATTGGAGCCAGTGCCAGATATTAACACAATGCCGCCAATGGGTGAGGCTGTGAACATGCTGCCCATAGTATCGCTGGAGACGGCATAGCTCTCGGCCAGATTTGGGAATGTGTTACGCAACTCCTGTTCCAACTCTCGATTGGTAGCCTCCTGTTTAGTATATTTTATTGGGAATATTGGGAATAAATATGTGCCCCAGTCAAGCCTTATAATGCTTACCTGCTCACAGCCGCTCAGGCTGAGACCCAAACTCGCCAATGGTGTGTCCTTGTCTATGTTAGCCTCATTCTTGCAACGCTCCACCATATCAACAATGCGGCGTGCACATTCTGGAATTCCAATGCCCCAGTGGTTTGTGCCCAAGCCAACCGTGTTGCCGACAGATTCGCCGCTCTCATCGCAGATAACCAATCGGGAGTGCGTTGCTCCGCTGCAATATGCATGAAAATACTCTGTAAATGTGTGAAATTTCTGCGGGCTGTTAATTTAATATGCATCCGGTTGGCATTTGATAGGCAAACGAACAAGGGACAATACATATATCTGTGTAAGTTCTATCAATAGTAATTCAATTAAATTAACTCAATTGTGCCCAATTGAAATTAAAGACCTGCTGGCATATTCCGTATTTGGTGATGTTCATTAAAAATAATCAACTTTAGAGAAAGGTACAATAAATGGCGCCTCTTATCATGTTATTTCTATTTTTATACCACACCTCAATTTATTTTATTAACAATACAATTTGAAATTAGCTCGCTTTCCCCTGATCTAACTGGTATGAAGAATGATTTAATGCTAAGCGATAGCATTTAAAGCAACAAATTGGAACATGCTATTTTAACTCATTCAATTTTCGGCACAAGCTAAAAAAAATCAAACAAATTTGTTGCTTGTATGACATATGCATATATGTGTGTGTGTGCATATTCAATTGGCGTTATTATGCACGTTGGTTGGCAGCTTGTTGTACTGCAATCCAATGCTGCACAATTGAGATAAATGCCTGTGCATATGAACAGCAATAAAAAATTGTCGCTTGTTATCTCCCGTGGGTATTATTACTAACTACTATGCTAAACGTGTTTGCATATGGCTCATAAATAAAAGTTTGCCATTACTATTTCGTTATTAAACTGTTTGCGCTTACTAGAATTCAAATATATAACGTGTGTGACGTCAACTCAAACAGCTCAAAGGTGGCAACACTGTGTGTGTCTGTCTAAAAAATACGGCGTTGCCATATCGCGGATACAACCGACTTATATTGCACAATATAATTCTTTAATTGTAGGTAATTGATGTTGGAAAGTGCGTGTCGAAGAGCGAGTGCCAACTCAAGCTAATTAAAACAATAGAAAAACATTAACTTAATTGAAATGAAGCTGCTGACAAATGTGCGTAAGCTGCTGCGGCTACAACAGAGCCAACAACGGGGACTAATCACAACAGCAACAACAACAGCAACACCGAAAACAACTCGGACACATGACGAGGCTGAACCGGCTTTAACCAATGTAGAACTAAATGAGTTGGAGCTGAACTGTGAGATGCGTCATCACAAGAACAATGTGCCACTCATCCGACAACTGGTTCAGGCGTTGCAAAGCACTGGGCAGACCGGGCAGGAGCAGGAACAAACACGCCGACAACTGGCGGAGGAACTGGAACAGCTGCCCAATGCGACACATCCACGTCTGCTTGGCTATGACAATCAACCGCTGGAGATGGCAAATTACAAGCATCGAGTGCTGCCCGAGCAGGGCGTGGCCAAGGAGTTCTCGGAGTTGGCACGTGCTTTGAATCTCTATCGCATGGATCACTTGGGCAACTACACGGGACACAAGAGCTACTATCTGACGGGTCAACTGGCCATGATGGAACAGGCCATCATACAGTATGCACTGCAATCAATAACCAGACAAGGCTTCAAGCTGATCTCCGTGCCGGATATACTGCCGCGGGAGACCATTGAGGCCTGTGGTATGCGCACCGAGGGGGAACGCACCCAAGTCTATAAACTGGACAATGGCGAATGTTTGTCGGGCACATCGGAAATGGCGCTCGCTGGTTTCTTTGCCCAGCGGGAGCTGGCAGAAAAGGAACTTCCAGTAAAGGTGGCCGCCGTGAGTCGTTGCTATCGTGCGGAGACCTCGGGACTACACGAAGAGAAGGGCATTTATCGCGTGCATCAGTTCAACAAGGTGGAAATGTTTGCGATTGCCACACCAGAGAAATCGGAGCAAATTCTCGAGCAATTCAAGAACACGGAAATTGCGCTCTTTAAAGAATTGGGCATAAATTTCCGGCTGCTCGACATGCCGCCCTGTGAGCTTGGAGCCCCGGCGTACCAGAAATATGACATTGAAGCCTGGATGCCGGGTCGCCAGATGTGGGGCGAAATTTCCAGTTGCAGCAACTGCACAGACTACCAGGCCAAGCGACTCAAAATTCAATACAGACGCGACAGCGATGGGAGTCTGGCATATGCTCACACCATCAATGGCACCGCAACTGCGATTCCCCGCCTGCTCATAGCTCTGATTGAGTCATATCAGGCCGCCGGGAATGGGAGTGACTCCATACAGATACCAGAGGTCCTGGTTCCATTCATGAATGGCCAGCGAACCATTTCGAAAAACAAAAAAGTTCCCGAAATAAAGCTGGTAAAATTTATCAAGTCAACTTAGTTATGCTTAGAGATTAAATTAAATTACAACCCAAAAAAAAAACATTTTTACACTTGCGATAATTTTGGCTGATTAAATCTACCAAATTCTAGTTTATCAGCTTAATTTTAGAATTAGCAAAATGGTATGTTAAGCAAAACACGAAGGTTTTGGCGGATTAGATCTACAATAAAATTTCTGGGAAATAATTAAAAAAAAAAAAAAAACTGATAACAGTTCAAATACTTGTTTTTAAGGGAAAACCTAAATTTTAAGCTAACGATACCAAGAAAAACGCAAAATACTCTCTGTAAGAGTATATAAAAATTATAGTT
This sequence comes from Drosophila dives, assembly GCA_035042365.1. NCBI lineage: Eukaryota > Metazoa > Arthropoda > Insecta > Diptera > Drosophilidae > Drosophila > Drosophila dives. The sequence goes on from JAWNLJ010000442.1 coordinate 5,139,155, forward strand.
TGATCTGCTAATTAGCCCGGCTTGAGTTGATCCCATTGATAGGTGATTGTCGAATGCGAATAATAATGACAACAATAATCTGTTTCATTGTTATTCAATTGCGCACTTGATATGTGTATAATATTATTTGTATATATATATATATATACATATATAAATAGTATGGGTTCATATATCAAGAGCAATAATCGACCTTACTTACCCTTCAATGCCGCCAAAATATCTCATCTTAATTGCGGCAATTTTATGACACAGCTTTATTAGTTGAGGGAAGATTAAAAAAAACCTAAAAAAAAAATATATGGCTATAAGTTAATTAATCACAAAGAATTTCAACAGATTGCCAGTCGTAGCTACCTGTTGAATAATACCTCTTCTTGCCAAAAGTACCCTCAAATAAAATTATATTGAGTTTGCTGAACTCCCGCAAAATTCAGTTTATCTAAGCAAAAATTTTGACTATAACAAAAAATTGCATGTGATCAAAGAATGTATAAATTATTTTTTTATTTTTCCAAACTGAATGGTAAACAAACCGCATGCTGGCCATATATATAATACTTATAGTTATTTATTACAGCACAAGCACAAAACAGGCTAACAGGTGAAAGTGGTGGCAACAACCAATGATAATAATAATATACGTTACAACAGTAAAAACAAAACTATTTATGCGCGCTTGAAACGAGTTTGCAACACAAATTCCACTCACAAACTTTGCACGTTGTCTTTTGCCTACTTGTAATTGGGTAAAAATTATTGCAGTGTATGATTTGATTAAAACATTATAAAGCATAATCACCACCCACCATCACTCAAAACTTAAGTACTTAAATTTTTACTATTTGGTTGCACACACACACACACACAAATCATAGATGTATTGCTGGCAAAGTAGAACAAATCAATTGGAATACTTAAAATATTCGCATTGGCAATCCGTTTGTTGATTGTGAGATGATTCTTACCCGCCGACGGTTTTGTTGCTGATACGGTTCACGTCCAAACGCTATGAGGTCCGCGCACAAAATATTTGTTTTGAGATGGCTGCATTGTTATTTAAAGATTGGCTTGCGCCACTGCGGCCAGATCGTGCAGCAATATGAGCAGTGTTGTAAATCCACCACAAAAATGTTTCGATTGTCGATTAACAAGTTTTGATTGCGAGCGGCAATCGCTTAATATTCTGATATAATATATAAAATAAGATTCCAAATCAATTCTCTAACCTTGCTTTGTATCTACAATTCTGTTGAATTTAATAATAATATAACATAAATTGATTTACAGTTTCAAATTTCGATAAATTCTGTTTATTTGTAAAAAGTCGACATATATGCAAAAACAATTACTTTTTGCTCTTGTCCTTATCTTTATCCTTAATTGTGTACTTGTCGTAAGACTTTGTGGGATCATATGGTTCCCATCGGCTGGCTGGGAATATGTGCTTGTTACGTTCATACCAGGAGCGAAGGAGAACTTTGCCCGCATGCGATTCCTCCTTCTCTACGGATGCGTCGCTAATCATTCGCACATCATCGTGGACATCGAATTGAAAGAGTGGGCCCGATTTGCCGCGTGCCTTTGTCACGATGAAGTCGTAGAAAGAGTAGTGATGTGGCAGTATTAGATCCTCCTTCACATACATTAGCTGATCGGCCATAACGGTCTTCAGTTCGATGAACTCTTTGCGTAGCAGTTCCAGGCACTTCTGGAGGAACTGATAGATGGAGTTTCCCTTTTTCATGAGCACATTGCGCCGGTGACCAGAGCCATCCCAGTAACTGAATGTGATTGAGATGTCTTCGTCTTTGAGCTCTGCCTGTTGCATAACCCATTCCTGACGCAGTTGCTCTCGCAGACGATTCTCCTGCTCCTCACGCTCACGATCAGGCAGAAAGGATGTGTCCACATCGGGATTTTTGCATATTTTCTTCTTCTTTAGGGGCACCTCTTCCGTTCGCATTTCGGTCCATTTGACCGGCTGCGGTTTCTGGAAATTAATCTGCTCTTCTTTGTCCTTATCGGCATCTTCATCGTCCTGCTCCTCATCTTCTTCGTCATCTAAATTAAATGATAATGCCTGAATCTGTCGCTTCTGTTTGTTCTTTTCCGCCTGTATGGCTTCCAGGGCTCGTTGTTTCTCACGATCCTTCTCATCCTTCTTTTGAGCCAGCTTCTTTTCACGCTCTCTCACTATGTCCTCCTGTTTGGCCTTCATCTCATCCAGGGTGACCAGACCAATGGTCGACGATTTAAGCTGTTGCTCGACGGCATCGTAGTGTGTTGCAAACTTGTTTTCAATCTTGTCAAGCTTCAGTTCCTCCTCAATTTTCTTTTTGCGGAACTCGATTTCCTGTAGTTGTATTTCACGCTTTTTCATCAGCTGCGCTGCTCGCCCAGCCTCGCTGGCGGCTCCCTTGTAGTGGGCCATGGCTTGTACAGCAAGAAGTATATTTTAATTCCACAAAATAGAGTATTTATTATAAAATTTTAATGCCGCTTGCGTTTTAATCAACTCCAACCAATTGTATTTATTTTCTTTTCTTCTTCTTTTACCACGACAGCTGCTCTTCTTCTTCTTTTAACACAACAGCTGTTTCACATGCTATAATTTTACAGTGAGGTAACGTGCCATTAAATTATTATTTCCTACAAAATGGTGCAAGCATCTAATTTAATGCTTAATTAGTAAAGCAACATAGTTATAATAATAATTCACCAAATTATTGAAGAACACATTTACTTTCAAAGTTTTTTATTTATTTCACTTTTGAACTAGTTCCCATCGACTTCAAAGCAACTAGCTTTTGCCACAGAGCATTTCTGGCGGACTCTTTGAATTTGAAATGTACGCGAGCTTTAACGTCCTTTTAAAGTCATTTAGCGAGCTTTTGTGCGATGTCCAACATAAATAAATTTACTAGATGCCGTTAACTGCTTCAGTTACAGCGAAACTTTCGAACCCATTGGACGCGCGCGGCAAACAAACAAGCGTAAGCAAGTGCAACGAATATTTTTGAAATCGAATTACACTTTATTTAAATCATTTGCAAGTGAACTGTGAAGTTTAATAGACCACGCATTAAGAAATTGTGTACATTATTCAATTATGTAAATGTAAACGTTGTCTCGTGTCTCGAGTTCTTTCTGACTGAGTATGTGATTGTGTGAGTGTGTGTGTCTGTGTGTGTGAGAAGGACATGTATGCGTGTTGTGCTTGTGTGCGTGTTGAAATGCAGAAGTGTTCAACGGTGGGCAAGGACATTACGGACAAAGAGGACCACCACTGGGTGGGTGGGTGTCTGGAAACCGGAAACGGAAGTCCCCAAAATCGAAATGGCATTTAAGATGAACGAAAAACCATTTTAAAAAATATATATATTTCTATATATATAAACGGTTTCCGATGCCAGTCAACACAAATATTTGATTTGCTTTTACAGACACACTCAAGATTTTTTCAGCTTTTGTGGATCATTGATTCTCCACAATCCACTCCACTCCTCCATCTAACATCTATTCCCGACTACTGTTTTTGAGACTAACTCATAAATTGTCGCTCAACGCTTGGCTAATGGATGGTTGTAGTAGGATTTGGAAGAAAGAAGTAACTGTTGCCAAGTCAAGTGCCAATAAAATCATTAACTGTTGCAACACATTAAATTCATGGCTCAAGCTCAGACTTGGTCGTTATTCAAGCAACAATTATTGTCATAAAACTAAACGCCACATTCATTCCTGCATCAATCCGTGACGCAGTCTTCAGTTGATTGCGTTGCAGCTAATTATCGTGGAGTAAGGGAAGGTGTTTACTTGTGCTGGAACCACAAAAGGATACTATTAAAGAAACTTTCTGCTCCGTCGTCTCGTGTGAAGTAATTAATGGCGACAATGGTTTTATCGAGCAATAATTAATTTATCGCTCATTATACACATTGACATATATACGTAAATATGTATGGGTGTGGGTGTGTGTGTGTGTTTGTGTTTATGTGGGCATATTTCAGATCAATTCTCACGGGGAATGCACTTAAAGCGTTGACTGAATCCTTTTGGTTATTGCTTTTAATTTAGGCCGTCAATGGCAGGAGGCAAACTGTGTGCCTTCTGGGCCTTCAAAAACTAAATTAAACAAACTGTACTACCAAAGTTTTATTCTGGGTTAACTTTTTTTCTTAGTTCTTAGTTTGAGTTGTTCTGCATGGCTTTCTCCGCTACTCCTTGGTTTCAGTTCAGCAAGTCCAATTGACAGACGCACTTCGCTTTAGCTTTTGCATATAAAGTTTTATGTTAGCTTCTTGGGCAATGGATTTGCCGGGGGATTATCGTTCAAGTTTTACTGTCAACATTTTTTACGTATTTTACTCTATTTCGTTTATGGCTTACAATTGATGTGTAAATAGTTGAGCATGAAAGGGTTTTCAGTGGTTACCTCCCTCTCCATATCTTCCACCCTCTAGCTCTCTCGCAAAGTGGCTTATAAAACTTTCAATATTGTTCAAGTTGAGGCACTTGAAAACTGTTACCATGTTCCGCGTCGCCTCCCAATCGATAAGTAATCCATATTATTTGTGTTTTGGTTCCTGGCCAGGGCTCTGTAATTAGTATTCTGTAATTAAAGCGACGCATATTATGAGTTCTACTAGGAAATCTAATTCCCCAGCTCATTTGTTAAATGAAGCTTGTTGAGTCAAGTCATTAACTGAGGCTAAATTAAAAAGACAACATTGATTTTTAATTAAAACACAATTTTCATCGCTACCAAGTTGAAAATGAAAATACATTTGTTCCCCTACATTTAATGCCATAAATCAGTTTTCCTGAAAGAAAATAAGAACCAAACATAATTAAATTAAATTTGAAATCAAATTTATTATAGATTGCTTCTGCAATAGCTTTATTCAACAGTCACGCTTCACTTTAACGAACAATGCATAATGTTGTATATTTAAAATGTATATATTATAAATTAAATATATTTTATATATTAAATATACAATTGATGTCATCTGAATTATTTATATTTGAATCAGTCTTCAATAGCAGTTAACCGAATACAATACATTTTTTAATTAAAATAATTGAAGCTTATTTAACAAAAAAAAAGATTCTTACCATAAAAAATGTTAGTTTTATTTATCTAAAAAAAATCGCTATGACAATTTTGCATGTCATTGTGATATTTGTATTATAAAAAACTTTTCAGTTTTTTTTTCTTCCAGCAAAATTCAATAAATTGTTTGTCGGGTTTTGTATAAATGAGTTTTACTTTTTAAGCACTTTTTGCTACCATTATAAATTACCACAATAAAAAATTCTTAAAAAAGGGCAAACAGATTTTTTGGTATTCTGTCGAAAAGCACCGCGGGAACATTTAATATAAATGGCCGCAACGTGCTCCGAGAGTAGGTGGGAATTTTGCAAATATTGCAAATAAAAGGACTATTTCGACTGTTTAATTATAAAGCAATAAAGCCCGCGGCAAAACCATTGATTAAATACCATTTTATGAGTTTTATGAGTAATGCGTTTAAATCGCTGGCCAAACGCTTTTTGGCTGGAAGTGGATTACATGGGACTAGTCGTGTGTCCAGCAGGTTTAGACAACTGTAAAACAGTTTCCTTAGTTGCAAAAACCGCAGAAGCCACAAAAAAAAAAAACATTTTTGATGCTGTCGTAAAATGTCTGGTTTTTGCTTTATCTTTTCTCATTCTGTCTTGTCCTAATTTCGTCGATTGCTCCCTATCTTTTTTTTTCTTTCACTTTTGCCGTTGTTTTGTCGCTCCGCAAAAAGTTTTTGCATTTCGTCGGCCAAAAAAAAAATAACACAATTTAAACTTTTCTATAAACAACACAAAAATAAACATTAAAATGAGCTATTTGCTGTAGCAGCTATTTACATTCACTCTTCTGTTGATTTTCCGAGTTGGCACTTTGCATAAAACTGCTTTCCAATTGGGGTATTTTGATTTTAAAGTAAAGTTTATAATGCAATGAAGGAAATGTCTGCAATTTGAAAAATTGGAAAGGCTCATCTGTAAACAGCCGGATTAAACTCCCATATTGCATTTTGTTGGAATAGCCCAATTTATAGGCGAGAAAGGGTATTTGCAAGGAGATATAAGCTTGTCTAAGCTGGTGTTAAACTATTTATTTATTGGTCTTCCACCGCTATTTGATCAGGTACAGAATAAGATTTTTTCAACCGTGATGCGACAATACTTTTCACGTTCTGCGCAGCCACTTTTCAATTTCATACAAATTGCTTACATTTGAAACACTTTGTCGGTGTCAAACACACACACATAAGTACACACACATCCTTCCCGCACAAATACAGATGTCAGCATTAACACCCGGTTGCACTTTTGCAACAGAAGATTTATGCAGAAATGTCATAAAGCTGACAAGATGACGTATGATTAATTTGTTAGCTGCCATATCGCTGAATGTATATAAATGTATATAGCCTTTCTATTTTTTTTTTGCTCTTGTTGTTGTGGGTACATTTGGACATTTAATTAAATTGGTAAACCCGAGAGAAAACGGAAAACGTCGTCGCTTTATGCTTCCAAACGTTTATTTTTGGGTCGAGACAATGAGGCGCTGGCAAAGCCGACCAGTTAACAGAATTAGTGAGTGTTTGTGTGCTTCATAAATATATTTTAAGTGAAGCTATTCCTGTCAGCTCTATGACAAAAAAAAAAACAACAACAAACATCATCAGATACAACAAAGCATTTTTAAAGTGCAACTAAAAATAAACTGTGGCAAGAATTTGTCATTGAAATTATGTTAGACCCGCACAAAATGCCACAGACGCACTGTGGCAAGCAAATAGCAATTAAACAGAAAGAAATACAAGAACAAAAATAATAGCATGATTAATATAAACCAAGAGTCGGTTGTGTAAGTTGTGCGAGGGTTTGCGTGGTTGTCGGGCGATTTGCTGTGGATGCTTATACGTAATTATTACGTATACGACATGCACTCAATAAATTTTTGCATCTCACAACAATGCGGACAACTAGCGACAGCAACGCAAATTCATTTAGTAAACCATATTAGTGTGTAATGCTCTCGAATACTAAAGCAATATCCTTGCATTTTTTTGCCTCACATGTAACACCAGCCAACAACTCTCATCGCATTGTCCCGTAATACCAATTTCTCTTACCATAACTTTCTGAGCTTTGCTTATATGTAAATATGGTACTCGTATTTGTATATCAACTAGCCAAATAGTACTGCTGCTTATCTCTCTATGGATAATTTTTAGGTTTTTCAAATACTGAATATATCTATTGAATATTAAAATTTAATATGTCTGTTTTTTGAAAGTTCATTTGTTATGCTAGAAACCTGATTTTTTACGAACTGCATCGCCTTCGTAGATCAATTCATTAATTTTAATGTAGTCAAAAATATGGATATTAAGTTGAATTCAGACCTTGATTGTTCAGTTAACTTTAGTTAACTCTTTAACTGAGTATACTATATTTTTTATATATGTTTTAGAGCAGGCTTATGGCTTAAATTTTTTGATGGAAGTAGTTTTTAAAAGTTGCTAAAAGAATATAAAAGAATATATTTAACGAGTTGCTCTTTGTTTACTGATTAAATGAACCCACTAAAAATAAATAACTTATTCTATAAACGCTCTAAGGCAATTTTTAATAACTGCAGCATTGGTTATAAAATGAGAATGATAAGAGAACTGTTTACCTTCAATTCCAAATTGAGAGAATTTATTAAATTTAATAAAGTAATATATTAAATAAATAATAAAGATTGTAAAAGTCACAAAACTTGACTATTTTTTTTTATTTCGTTTACTGAAATTTAATACTTTGATCTATAAATAATTTATGTGACTTTTCTTAAGCCGATTTAATGACAGTTGTATTAAGTAAAAAGGAGAATGAACAGGTGCCGTTTGAACGCAATATAATCATTTGCCGATTTTATGACTATATTTCATGTCTCAATTAGTATTAAATATTGGTCAATCAGTCATTGCTTAGATAGTCAAGTAAATGCCGCTTCAGCAAAAGAGTCAATACAACTGCCTGTCTGAATGAGTAAAAAAAAACTGGCTTCGGATAAAAAGAGGTTCTTGGAAGGGTGCAAAAGGATCTGATAGTGGAGGGTGCTGCTTGCCAATAAGTCAGGCTGTGACACTATCAGATAGGGTTTTATTTCCCTAAATACTAGCAAATAAAATCTGTGCTTTCAAACACAAAAAAACTTTAAATTTTTAAATGGCAAATAAAATCACCAACACCATAAAAAATATTTGTAAAATGTTCTGTTGAAATTGAATAGAAAAATATTTTTGCTTTCAAAATAAGTCAGCCAAATCCAACCAGTTTGAGGGATTACATTTTTGTGCAAGCAGTAAAAAATTATAGTTATAAAACTTTGACATAAAGTTTTTATAATAAGTTAGACAAAGTTCTGTTTCTGCACAATAATTCTAGGTAATATTTATAATAGATTGTAATTATTTGAACAAATTTCATGAGAGACAGAAGTGTTGCATTCTCGTTTCTACCTAAAACCAAACTTTAAATTTCCACAAAGTTAATTTTGGTGTTCGCTGTTGCTTGAAAATGTAAACACTCAATTCTTATTTATAGTGAAAGATCAATTAAATAACTGCATTTACATTTATCTGCACCATCTGACATAAACTATTTAAATTATGAGTGTTTATGAGCCAGTTGCCAGTTTCCAGTATATTTATGTGTATATCAACTTTTTTATGGATGTGCTCGTTTTTATTCCTCATTTCTTGGCATGCATTCATAATGTGGGATTTTACTGGCCAGTTTTTCATATGCATATTATGATTTATTTTAATTGCATGTTTGTAATTGGACTTCGTTGGTTAACTGCAATTGACAAGGGAGTCTAGTTATTGATGCTACTTTTGTTTCCAACCAACACTTGGAGATAACAACTGAGATGATTCGCTATGAATTGAGAGTAGATTGGCATTTCGCATTTGGGTCAGTTGCTCATTGGAGTGCATCACTCAATTAGTATAATATCCTCTGGGCTTATCGGAGTGCCGTTAGCATTGTCTGTGGCTGTGGCTGTATCTGTATCTGTTTCAGCTTCAGCTTCAGTTCTTAATGTAACTTTAACATTTGGGCTTGATTGATGCATTCTGGGCAACCTTACCAGCTGCCAGAACAACCAAACCAACAAACAAAACCCAAAGCGCACAACTTGAATTGCTTTTGTTTTGGGGGCTGCTGTGGGAGTTGATTCTAGCTTGCAACTTGGCTCGGATCGTAAATCATGAATGTAAAAGTAGCGTTACACATAAACCAGGGCATTCCTATATGTACACCTACACACACACACACACACACACACAAATACAAATCGAAGAAGGTGGCTGGCAGCATTTTATGGCATAATTTTTCTTGTTCCGCATCGCAAAGTTTTGCACCTGGCGGCGATTATTTTTTATATTTTTGCACCAACTTTCATTTGGCTGCCTGTCACAGGCAAATCATAAAAGTTCTGAATGCGTTCAATGCTATTTCAATGCTATTTTTTAACTGTACTTTGCTTTTTATCACGCAAGTCATTATTTATATATAACGGAAATATTCATTGGGGTTAACTAATGAAGTGTCAAAAAAAGGTTGCCCCCAAATGTGTGCTACGATTTCTTGGCGCCTTCGTGTGTGCTTACGTGTGACCTTGAGGAACTGTAATCCACCCATGTGTTGTGTATATGTGTGTGTGCGTGTGTGTGTGTTTTAAAATAGCTTAATAAGCGACGGCAAACTTGGCTTGTTGTCGAGGTCCCGCAAACTGTTTGCATTCGCAAAGCGCAGCCACGCCAAACAAACAACAACAAAAAAATGTCTGACAAAATGTGTGTGTGTGGTTGTGTGTGTGGGTGTGTGTGTGTTCTGCTGATGACTATATGAATGATACTCGAATAGCAGCCCAACCAAACCGTCGAGTGTCTCTGCAGCGGCCAAGTGCCAGGCAACTGGCAGTCCACGCCCCACTACTACACTCAGCAAAAATACTTAGCACTAACGAGACTGAACATCGAAGAGTAGATAGTGAAATCCAAAAGATATTTTCTTTATATGTATTTAAAAGTTGCTAAAACTTAAATTAAATTTGATATAAGTTGCTTAAATCAGCAATTAAATATTTTCTAAACAAGCTATTATTATTTGGACTAAGATTATTTGTTTAAATTTATTTAATTAAATTAAGTTTACTTATCCAAGACTGTCATCATTTCATGTAATTTAGATGGAGTGTTAAATTTTTTAAGCTAAAACTAAAGATCTTTTTTAAAGTACAAGAATTTTGTACTTGTTAAAGAATTTATTAAATTCGATGTTAGGCTTTAAAACCAAAAATGATTTTCAACTATTCCCAAAATACCTTAACTTAATCTCTGTTTTGAATGTAGCACGCCATTATTGGAGCGTGCCTCTAATTTCCCCCCGCCATCTACTCCATCGAATCGTCTAACAAACAGCCTTCATTATTTTCCCGCATGTGGAAAGGTTGCTTTTCATCACTGGCGTTGAGTAATTTAATGCCAAATGCTATATCGATCTCATCGCAGACTGCATCTAAATTACAATTATACCCAATTTTCTTGTCTGCGTCAGTGTGTATGTGTGTGAGTGTTTGTGTGTGTGAGTGTGTGTCAGTGTGTGATTTTCCTTGTATTTGCAGTTTTACGGCGACGGCTTTGTTCTGTGAAACAAAGGACAATAGTCCTTGTACGAAAATTCGTCGTAATTGTTTTGTTGCGCTCGTCATCTCTCTCTCACACTCTCTCTTTCTTTTTCTCTCTCTCTCTATCTATTTTTTTCTGACTCCTTTTCGCTCCTTCCAAAGCGCCCTATTTTTCGCCAGTCTCGGTTATTTGTGTGTATGCCCTTTTCAGGACTTTGATTGGGCTTTCCTTTTATTTTTTTTTGTTTTCGCCGGCTTGTCTACTTTCTACTTTATGTTGTTTTCGCTTGCGTATTAATTTTATTCATCTTTCAGCATTTTGCGTCTTGGTTTTGTTTTTGGCCAAAACTGAAGCCATTCTCGACTCTGGAAATGAGCTGCCAGACACATGTATCAAATTTCGTATACTTATAAATATCTAATGAGCTCCTTGCCAGAGGATGGATGTTGAAAGTTGGTGGCTGCAGGTGGTCTTACCTCTGAAATCAGTGATTTAGTTTGGTTGCCAAGGTCCTGAAAGGACCAGTGTAGTATTTTTACATTTCCTTTGACTTGGCCTATTTGCCTTCAAATAGCCTAATGTCAAGTCTCTTTTATTTTTTTCACTATACATTGCCCAGTCCTAGTAAACTTTTTCGTCTGGATTTGTTTGTTCAAGCGTATTTGGTTTGTGTTCCAATATATGTTTACAGAGCGGATTTTCCATCTTGCCTCCCTGTATTTCAATTGTTTGATATTGCTGTTACACGTCGAATTTGGGAGGATTTCCTTATTTGATTCTATACCCTGCAACAGGATATATTATGGACAGGATGATATACTTCTAATTTATACTTCATTTAAGTATTTTCAACTAAGTCTATCTGAACTGAACTGGGCTTGTCTATATAACTTTATAGCAGGTTATAAAAATCTATTATCTGTTAGTTAGAGCCGACTTTAAGCCGACTAATAAATATTAATAATTAGTCAACGACTTCTTTGTCTAACTGGCTCTGCTCTATCAGTTATCATATCATTGAACCAACTGTTTAAAGATCCATTTACCAAATTCACTAAAACCATTTTTATAACGAATATTTTTATAACGAATATTTTTATAACGAATATTTTTATAACGAATATTTTTATAACGATTATTTTTATAACGAATATTTTTATAACGAATATTTTCATAACAAATATTTTTATAACGAATATTTTTATAATGAATATTTTTATAACGAATATTTTTATAACGAATATTTTTATAACGAATATTTTTATAACGAATATTTTTATAATGAATATATTTATAACGAATATTTTTATAACGAATATTTTAATAACGAATATTTTTATAACGATTATTTTTATAATGAATATTTTTATAACGAATATTTTTATAACAAATATTTTTATAACGAATATTTTCATAACAAATATTTTTATAACGAATATTTTTATAACGAATATTTTTATAATGAATATTTTTATAATGAATATTTTTATAACGAATATTGTTATAACGAATATTTTTATAACGATTATTTTTATAACGAATATTTTTATAATGAATATTTTTATAACGATTATTTTTATAACGAATATTTTTATAACGATTATTTTTATAACGAATATTTCTATAACGAATATTTTTATAATGAATATTTTTATAACGAATATTTTTATAACGATTATTTTTATAACGAATATTTTTATTTTTCTTTTTATAACGAATATTTTTAGTTTTATTTTTATTTTTACTTTTATTTTTATTTTTACTTTTATTTTTACTTTTATTTTTACTTTTACTTTTATTTTTACTTTTATTTTTACTTTTATTTTTATTTTTATTTTACTTTTATTTATACGTTTATTTTTACTTTTATTTTTACTCTTATTTTTACTTTTATTATTACTTATATTTTTATTTTTATTTTTACTTTTATTTTTACTTTTATTGATACTTTAATTTTTACTTTTATTTTTACTTTTATTTTTACTTTTATTTTTACTTTTACTTTTACTTTTATTTTTACTCTTATTTTTACTTTTATTTTTACGTATATTTTTATTTTTATTTTTACTTTTATTTTTACTTTTATTTTTACTTTTATTTTTACTTTTATTTTCACTTTTATTTTTTACTTTTACTTTTACTTTTATAACGAATATTTTTATAACGAATATTTTTATAACAATTATTTTTATAACGAATATTTTTATAACGATTATTTTTATAACGAATATTTTTATAACGAATATTTTTATAACGAATATTTTTATAACGAATATTTTTATAACGAATATTTTTATAACGAATATTTTTATAACGAATATTTTTATAACGAATATTTTTATAACGAATATTTTTATAACGATTATTTTTATAACGAATATTTTTATAACGAATATTTTTATAACGAATATTTTTATAACGATTATTTTTATAACGAATATTTTTATAACGAATATTTTTATAACGATTATTTTTATAACGAATATTTTTATAACGAATATTTTTATAACGATTATTTTTATAACGAATATTTTTATAATGAATATTTTTATAACGAATATTTTTATAACGAATATTTTTATAACGATTATTTTTATAACGAATATTTTTATAACGATTATTTTAATAACGAATATTTTTATAACGAATATTTTTATAACGATTATTGTTATAACGAATATTTTTATAACGAATATTTTTATAACGAATATTTTTATAACGATTATTTTTATAACGAATATTTTTATAACGAATATTTTTATAACGAATATTTTTATAACGATTATTTTTATAACGAATATTTTTATAACGAATATTTTTATAACGATTATTTTTATAACGAATATTTTTATAACAAATATTTTTATAACGATTATTTTTATAACGAATATTTTTATAATGAATATTTTTATAACGATTATTTTTATAACGAATATTTTTATAACGAATATTTTTATAACGAATATTTTTATAACGAATATTTTTATAACGAATATTTTCATAACGAATATTTTTATAATGAATATTTTTATAATGAATATTTTTATAACGAATGTTTTTATAACGAATATTTTTATAATGAATATTTTTATAACGAATATTTTTATAACGAATATTTTTATAACGAATATTTTAATAACGAATATTTTTATAACGAATATTTTTATAACGAATATTTTTATTACGACTATTTTTATAACGAATATTTTTATAATGAATATTTTTATAACGAATATTTTTATAATGAATATTTTTATAACGAATATTTTTATAACGATTATTTTTATAATGAATATTTTTATAACGAATATTTTTATAACGAATATTTTTATAATGAATATTTTTATAACGAAAGTATGCTTTTGAGTAGTCTTAAAGTAAGGCATATTAAATATGTATTTATTATGCAATAATAATAATAAAAAAGATGGTAATAATAATAAATAATTGTCTGGCAGTATCTCAAGCTGTTATTTTTTGATAACATTAAAAATGGGTAATAGAGTATTACAACATCGAACAGTCACAATTTGATTTGTTGCCTGTTGTATTTGCATCTGTTGTGTACATTGTCAATATGTGTGTTGCGTGCTCTATCAAAAACCATTCGAATCGTAACGCATATCATGTGGTGTTTATATGAGTGTATGTGTGTGTGTGTGTGCCAAAGGGCATAGGGCAGAATGCCAATCAACACGCATACGCCGAGTGTTGCCGTGATATTTTTACGAGTATGTTGCGTTCCGGTGCTCATAAAGCTCGCACACGCGAAGCGATTTGCAGCTGTTTAGTACATACATATGTGCGATTAAAATAAATACTCATATACAGACATAAATATATTTGATATATATAAATTTATATATATACATAAAGACACTAAACGGGTCTTTAACATGACAATTTACGAGCCTGTCCGTCCACTAAAGAAAAACTTAAGTTTTACTTAGCATAAATATAAATTAAATTGATGCTGGTCTTGGCCATCTACAAAATTCATTTCTTAGCCAAATTTTTGGCCATTGATTTTAGTTATGAAACAAAACATCGATTGATTGGTCAATTTTCAGATATGAAATGCTCCAACAATCAAAATGTGTATGCAAATTTGACTAACTGGAAAATGAATTGCCAATTATTTTGCTGACGCAAATAGAAGGATTCTGCACGGATTGCTGGCTGTTGTTGCAAGTGCCAACCACATACAAAACCAAGTCAACCACGAATCCACAATTGTTGATTTTGCCAGTTTGTGAAATTTTTGGCATTTGATAACATTATATTTCGGAAAATTTTAATTGTGTTTACTTTAAATATTTCATTTTCTAAATTATCTGCCAGCTGGCGAGTGTCGACAGTTGAGTGGCGATCCAATTAGTAATCAATCGACAAAATTCATTGTTTTCCATAAAATTAATTATGCCAAAGTTTGACCATATTTACACTTGTATCTGTGAGGCATTGTGAGAACTTTATCAAATAAGGATTATCTTCAAGTCATAGATTAAATTTTCTTAATTGTTTTCAATCAGTAAGATGCATTAAATTTCTGCAAGCATTTGTCATTTTTCGGGTTTAATAATTTATGAAGTTTTGTACATTTTGACTGATTAAGGAGTTTATTATTAATGAGTTGAATTTGTGAACAGCTCAAATTATGTTTTCTATGCTTTCTATAAGTTTCAAGACATAAATAAATAATAGCATGAAATAACTCAAATTTTCCCTCAGGTAGCTCTTTGTGTCCAATGCAATCAGCTCTTACAGCAGTTTTGGCTTACTATTTTATTTGATTTATTCGTTTTGAATTACTTTTCAGAAATTCAATACAATACAATTGATATTTGTTTTGATGGTTATTAAAAGCTGACTTTACTGTAAGCAATTCAAGAATGACAAAAGAATTGCAAATTGAACATTTAATTTTTGTATTGCATTTATCAATTGGTGAAAATACGTGGAAAACGGTTTTGATGAATTTTCTGTCTCTCATCGAACATCTATGTAAAAATTCATTGGAAATGTGCTTCAGCTTTTTTCGGAAAAAAATTTGACAAATTGATTTTTTTTCACAAGTGGCTTTAAAATCAATTTCTTGGAAATTTAACTCTTTCAACTATTGTACTCGAAACTGGCTGCAGGATATCTCTCATGAAAAATGCTGGCACGTCTAACTTCCTGCGGTAATTTAGTACAATCCCCAATTTGTACACCCTTCAGCATATGGAAAAGTGTTTTATTTCAATTGTTAGAGCCAAACACACCGTAATCCATTGAATTATGGAATTTCATCGTTGATTAGTAGCTCTTTCTGCGAATTCCAGTGAGCGAAAATAAAAATATTTCCCTCTGGCGCCACAGCAAATAAAGCCATAAGAGCAAAAAAAAAAAATAAAAAAATATGAAGAAAAATTAAATAAATAAACAACAAGCGCAGCTGGCAATGTTGATTGTTATTTGCTGTTGTTGTTGTTGCTGCTTGTTGTTTGGTTGCACTTCTGAAATTTGAAATTGAGGAGAGCTACAAAATTGTTCAAGGATAACACAAACTGTGCTGCTTTGCCATTTGCTCTGATAGCTGCCTGTCGCAATTTTATTGGTCCATTTCATCATAATGCTGCGTATGTGTGTGCATGTGTGGGTGTGTGTGTATGATGTGTTCATGTGTGTGTGTGTTGTTTGCTATGGCGCTTTGTATGCTGGAAGCTGCTGCGATGCATTGGGGCATGAAATCTCTATAACCTTTTTTTTGTGTCCCTTGGCTAACGCTTAGTTAAATAACGCTCTGCCTGCCCTTGTCACAGATAGCGTGTATGCGTGCATGTGTGTGTGTGCGTGTGCGTGTGTGTGCCTCAATTGTCTTGTGCCCAAAAGCTATTTGACATTAGACAAATGGCCAAGGCAGAGTCAGCCAGCCAAAAACAAACGGCCAACTAGCAAAATAAACTTTAACACACATAGTTGACTACTCTTGTGCGTGTGCTTCTCCGTATGTGTGTGTGTGGGTGTGGGTGTGTGTTTGTATGTGTGTGCTGGTATGCCAGTTTTCTATGCCAGTCAATGGCGGCATAGAATTTTCAGTGCGACGCTCACTCGGCACAAAAAAGACGACGCCAAGAAAACAAAACTTGGAAACTTAAGCTTTAACAATTGTTGCGAACCAGACTAAAAAAACAACTCATAATATCTCAGTGTATGTGTGTAAGTCTGTGTGTAAGTATGTATGTGTGTATTTGTTTATTTTTTTAACTGTGAGCCCATAGCTGACGTATGTTTAGATTTATTTGCTATTCATTTTTCTTGCACAAAAAGTAAAGTAAAGTATTTACTTGGAAAAACAAACAAACAAAGAATCACTAAATAATTAATTCAATTGGAAAATAACGAATTTTATACATTTGGTGTAATTGAAAAATAATCGAAAACAAAAGAATACGGCGAAAGGCATACATTATTAACAAATAAATAAATAAACAAGCAAAAAAATAATGAAAATCACTAGAATAAATAAAAAGAAAATAAATAATTAATAAATATTTATTCCCTATAAATAAAATCAAAATAAAGAAACTAATTTATTATTCTCTATAAATAAAAAGAAAATAAAGAAGCTAATCTCTATAAATATGAAATAATTTTTTTGACAAAACAGTTATTTTTACCAAAATGTTGTAAAAATATTTTATAGGGCATCTTCAAGCAGATCAAAACAAAAACTTGTCATTTTGGCTGTTTAGTTTTGGTTTATTGTTTGTTGTTACATTTTCGTCTGGCTGCTTTCGCACAATGCTTAATGCTCAGTTGCCGTTACGTTTATAAGTACGTTGGGAGAGAGGGGGAGAAAGAGATAGAAAGGGAAGAGAGATAGTTGGAATTACCCAGCGATGAAGGATCCCGTTGTGTCTCGAGGCGTTGTTAACACGTGGAATATTCACGCATTATTTATGCCACCCGATGCGTGGCGGCTGGTGGTTGCCTCTGCTACGGGTTGGCTCGTGCCTCGTTTAGCATGTTTTGTTTTTAGTTATATATATATATATAAATATGTATATTTTTTCCTTTTCTAGTTTTATTATTGTTGTTGCCTGTGGGGCTATTAATACTTGAAAATGGTCGCCATTGTGAGCTAGGTACGCCGACTAGGACCAAACACTTGGCATTATATGTAGTCAAGTGTTAATACTGTTGGGCATAAGGAGATAAGGCCATACATTTTACTTACCAGTAGCTAGAAATTGCTCCTGGCATCTAATCGACAAAGAATGTCCTGGTGTCTGGTGACGACCAACTGGTAACTGGTAACTGGCAACTGGCAACTAGGAGCTAGCAACTGGCATAATATGGCCAGACACAGCCAGCAGGCAACAGCAACAACATCAACAGCAGCGACAACAGCATTAAGTGGCAGGAGGACACTTGGCCTGGTCTAGGTATCTGTTGTCTGAGACAGCCTAGATAAAGAACACGTTGTCCAAAGCGATGAGCAGCGTGTTAATTGTGCAAGCCACAATTCCAAGCAAACAAAAGGCAAAGCAATAAAGATACCACCAAATGGCGATCAAGTTTTAAAAAAAATACTTTACAAATAGAACACGCACAAAAAGGTTGCTATAAAGATAATCAAAGTGCTTATGATACTCGTCAGGGATATTATTATAATTTAAGGGCAACGATTTAAAAATATCGCACAATGAAATCCTGGAGTTAAAATGTTCAAATAAAATATGTAGATAAATGACGTACGTTATAGAGAAATTCTATATATCAATTTCAAAAACTATTTACTTATTACAAAAGTGATAATTTTCTCATATATAACTTTATTATCTAAGTGGGCGACTTTAGAATAATGTTTATAAAGCATTTGCAAAATATTTTGGTATTTCGTTCTCTTTTTTTTGTTCAAAATTAATTTAAAATCTTAAAAAAAAAACTGTTAAAAAATATTAACTTACTAAGAGACTTTTCTAAAATATTTTTCATTTATTTTAGGTTGCAAAATTTGCATTAGTCTTTTGTAAATTGTTTCTTACTTCATTAATAATCTCTATAGTTATATTTTAGGGTAATCTTTTAAAAACTCAACTGAACTAATTGTTTACCTTAGCTGTAAAACATAAAACAAAAATAGTTTCTTGCTCTGGATTATCCCCCACGAACATTTAAATATATTTTATAAGCCAAGTACTTACCTCATCCTGTTGATTTTAATGCAACTTAAGCTGACAAGCCACGCCCATTGTGTTTAACAAGTGCCCAGAGGCTGCATGTTGACAATTAGTCTTGAAATTAAGTGGGTGGTCAGTACAGTTACCGCTACCGAAACTGCCACTGCCACTACCGCATTTTGTACCTAAAGCCCTGAGGCGTGTTATTGGTGCAATTCCTTTTTGTTTTTTGTTTTTGGCCATTCGTTGTTTGCTTTTAAGCCCGAGCAGAAGACTGGGCGTATTTGAGCCATAAAAGTGTTTATGCTTTTTGGAATTGTCGTATTTTGATGAGGCTGAGAATGAATATTGTGTTAGTTTGGCTTAAGGTCTATTTGGCCATGCCGGCAAGCAGACCAGCAGAATCAGTTATTATGGCATGGAAAGAGAGAGAATAAAAACTAGTAGAATTATTGAGCAGCACATCCTGGGGTCAAATGCCAAAGGCTGATGTCGGTGACTTTGCAGCTTTTATGTTACAACTTCATTAAAACTGCTTTTTATGGGAGCCACAAATCGTAAAAGGGCATCTAAAAGGACGGGAAACGTGGCCTTTTTTGTGTAAAGCCGACAGACTTGTGAAACAAGAGACCCAAAAAAGACCAGCAGCTGGTGAAACAAGGTGTGAAGGAAACTCACCGGACAGCCGACTGGATAAAGGTACTTTTAATTACTTTCTGCATAAATTTGCACTCATTTCCGTTTTTTGTTTTTTTTTTTTGTGTAGGCCAATATGGCAGAATGCCGCCGGCTGCAGCAGATTCTTTTTTTGTATTCGCTGTTAACGTTGTTGTGGGAAACGACAAAAAAAAAATGGTTTTTTTAAGCGGGAGCTGGCCAAGTAAAATTATGGTAAACATTGTCTAAAAAAATTACCTGGCCCCAAAAAAAAAAATAAATAACAAAAAAATAAACCAAAAACTGAACAGCACACGTTTGGGCTTTAAAGTAGTCCAAAACGATATTTGAGTGTCCTTGATCCTTAATACAAGCACGTATTTTTATGCCTCGGTGGCTTTCAAGTTTTTCCCCAGCCAAAAGACAAACCGTCAAACGATTCACTTTATTCGCTTGTGTGACTTTTGTCCCTTGTTAGCTGATTTAACTAACCCACCATCACTCCCCCATCTCTCTCTCTCTAACTCTCTTTCTCTGCCACTCTAATTGCACAAAGAGAAATTTGCAGTTTAATAAACTAGAAATTAAAAAAGTCGAGTATTTTTTGATTATTCAAACGAACTTAAAGTTTTGTTGTTCATTAAATTAGTATTTGTGAACTACAAAATGAGTAGAAAACTTATTTTGTTCTTAGCAGGATCACAGTTTTTTTTTAAAGTAACATTATATAAAAAGTAATTATTTTAATTTAAAAGGGTACAACTTTTTTTTTGCAAGGATTCTACTAAATTTTCAGCTTGGCTTTGATCATAAAAAATAGTTTTGTGCTTCAATTGTTCATGAATAAAAGACAGCAAAAAATGTATATTTCTTTGACATTTATTGTTCGATTTATTGTGCTCACTTTAAGTAAAACACTCTTTTATTAACAGCAGTCAGTTACTTTCTGAATAGTTATACAACTTTTCTCTCTGTGTTTGTCTGATGAAAATTATTGTTTAATTGTGGCATCCTTTCTTTGTTTGTTGGGAGACCACAGGCTTAATGGCAAATAAATCAACTGCGGCGGCACCAAACAATTCCTTCCTGGGTGGTCTGATTGTGCGACCAAAATGATGGACTTTAATGTCATTTTTCGCAATTTATATGACTGGCTGCTTTCCTGGCCCATCCATAACCCGCTTTTGCTTGTGCCTGGTTGGGCGTGACTGTTGGCTAACAAGTGTAAGAGAGACCCTCAAAGTCAGAGATGGAAAAATAACTGCAGTGAACTGAAAATGACAGGTCAACAGCTGGCAGCTGTTTGACTTGGTATGGATTGGGAGCACATGACTTGGCCTGTCCTGACATGGCATTTAATTAACACAACACCCACTTCAGCTGCATAAAGCAAATGTCAATTACACTTAGCGAATGCAAGGTAAAACGCGAGAGTATAAAAAAAAACTATTCAATTCGAATCGACTTGACAAATCCCACCAATTAGCCACCAATTATTTAAGGTAGCAGTAATAGTGTGATAATTGCTCATTAAATGTACACTCAAGAAATCCATGAGTCATGTTGCAAGGTATATGAAACTATTAAGTACTTGCAGCTATTTATTTCTGATTTTTATGAAGCAAAGTAAGCGAGTAATGAGTAGAAAAAGTTTTCTTAAATTAATAGTTCGTTTTAAGTTGAGTTTCCGTTGAGTTTGAAGTGCTTATTTTGCACTTGGGTTTTTCGAGAAAATACGTAAAGTTTTCTGCACCCCTTCATTTGATACATGGCTTAATTTTTAAGTGGCTGGAAATTTTTTATATTTTTTTTTTTTGAGAAAAGTAAAGTTTGAGTAACTTCTCGTAAAGTAAAATTGTTAAATGTGTATATTAAGCAAATTAATAGATTTAAAATGCATTTCACTTTTTGCATCTCTTTTTAATTCTGTTAATCAGAAAAAAGCTCAATTTATAATAAGTTTTAAAGATGAGGAAAAAGGAGTTTTGAAGGGCTGCTGTTCTGGTTCTTATTGCATATATAGAATATAGTTTTCATAAGATTTCAAAAATGGTATATGTTAACAAACTTCTTCAAAGAAATTTATTCGTGTTTTAAATTACTCCAATATTTATTTTAAATTGTTAAAATGAATACATTAAATTTAGAAAATAACAGAAAAAAAAATGAAATTGATTCTGCTACAGAGTATTAATTCAATTATCCAAATACTAATTGAAATCCGTCACTTTATTTGAGCAGCTTATTCAATTTTATGTCCTATCATCATCACTTGCTCGCAGAGTGATTTACAAAATAAGTTAATTTATCTCCGCTCAACAGAAGACAGCTGCCAGTGGCAAACAATTATTTCAGTTAACTAGCTCATCAATGTTTACCTTATCAGACTTAGCCGGCTTCCCAGTTGCCCAACTCGCAACCCAAATAGGGGCAGTCATTTATCACGAGACTATCTGTTCGTCGCATTGTCAGATAAGAATTAAGTTGGATTTTGTCCTGAGTTCAGACTTTCTTAGATTTCTGGGATTGTTTTTGTCAAGGGAGGGAAGAGGGGTCTGGTTGCTGCTGCTGCAATTCGTGTAAGGGAGGCTATAAATTGGTCAAGGACGTTCATCTTTCGGCAGTCACCTCTAGTGGAAATTCAACCATTCAACCTCCCCATTGTTCTGTGGCCGTAAATAGTTTTCAATTGTGTGAAGGAAATGTCCATAAGTCAATATAAAGTTAAGTCGCCAAAAATCGAAAACTAAATCGTCCTTTTGTGTTGACTACACTCAGAGAAAATTTCCGTTCAAAATCGAAATCAATTTAAAAGTTAAAAGATAAAAAAATAAAAAGCTCAAGCAATTTATGTGCTTCAAATAAGAATAAATAATTTTGCTCTAAAAAAATACGATTGCAAAAATATTTTAATATCTTTAAGTTCAAGAACCAGATTATTTCAAAAATAAAAAGAATCGTTTTTAGTTTTGGTGAGACAAAAAAAAGTTGCTTGATTTTTTGAAAAGGTTTTTAGTCGATATATGTGGTTATAAATGTCTTCTTTTTCTTTAAGTGTATGGAACAAAAACAGCTTAGTTGGGCAGCGATTCCTTATCTTTTATCAAGGCAACTGCCACTCAGGTGAGAGACAGACCCTAATCATATGAAAGTGTGTGTGCGTGAGTGTGTGTGTGTGTGTGTGTGTGTGTGTGTGTGTGTGTGTGTGTGTGTCAGAGGAAGAGCGCTTTAAATGTTCTGAAAATCCACTCCAATAAAAAAAAAAGAATATAAGCGAGGCGATTGTAAGGATGTCAGACAAGGAGGTATAAGCGCGGCATGGATTACTTTTGACACATAAATGAAATTGACAGCTAATCCGTAATTGATCTACTGAGGAAGGCATGACGCGTCTTTTGGATTGGTAGCCGGTGGTTTAATACCGGGGCGTAAGTGTTGAGTTGACAGTTGACAGGATGTCTGTCAAATGTTTAACTGTTGAAAATAGAAAATAAAAATACCGTAGCAAAAGTTTTGGTCACGTTCTCATATACCTGACACAATCCACAATAACAACGGCAGCAGCAGCAGCAGGCATAACGAAAACAATTCTCTAAGTGTGGGTAGAAGGAAATCCATGAATTTGTCAGCACTAAGTGAGTAGGGAAAGCGACTGCATGAATTTCAATTTTTTGTATTTTCCATCATAAAATGCGGCACTCGACAAGTGGCCTTGGATCCTTGCCGAGGTGCTTCTGTGCTCCTGTGCCGTAGGGGCTGACTTTGGTTAACCTAACGTTTTTGGTCTCGCTTCATAAAAAAGTTGCTTATGATAATGTGTAAAATCGTAAATTTGCAACAAGCTAAGCAGCAATAAGAAATCATAAATAAAACAATATCGCATAAACGCATATTAACATGTGCCCATGTGTGCAAAAGAGAGACGGAGAGAGTGGAAGAGAGAGAGAGAGAAGGAGCGAGAATGCTGTAAGTGCTGTGAGCAGACTGTGAAATATAAAAAGTGTGGCAGCATTTCAGGCGTTGCCTGGCGGCCATTAAAGATGAGAATATGTAAGATGTGTAATGCGAATGTGTGCTTGTCTATGTGTGTATGTAAGTGTTTATGTATTTGTGTGTGTGCGCGAGTGCTTGGGGTTTGTTATTGTTTGTCTCGAACGACGAGCAGACAAAATATTATTTGCATTGCAAACACGACATAAGGTGTGGGAAATATGTACTTATGTGTGGCTGTATGTGTGACAAGGGCACATACATGAATTTTGTATATATATCCACACGAGTGTGGTATATGTGTGTGTGTGTGTGCTTATATTCATATTGCTCTATGCCAGACAACTCACTGCGGCATTTGATTATAGTACAAATAATAAAAATAATGTGTAGCAAATACAATGCTTACATAAAACGGGAATAACTACAACAACAACAAGCAAAGACTAAAAGCAACTAAAATAACAACAACAACAACCGCAGTAAAGACAAAGCAAAGCGCATACAAATGTCGCTGACAGCGCTGCCCGCAGAGGCAGTGACTGTGTTTGTGACGTCAGCGCTCTGCTGGCTGCTGCATAAGCTCAACACGCCAGCGTCCATTGACATTTCAATTTAAATAGACTGCTACAAACAAAGGTCGCAGCAACAGCAACAGTAAAAGCATACAACGACGACTTAACGAAAAAACAACTTAAACCACAGCACAAACCATGGATGATGTTGGCGCTGGCAGCGCTGCGGCGTCGGCAACAAAGAAGAGCGGCACCACCCTCTCCGTGGATCGTGCGGCATTCCTTCTGCTGCGCGTAAAAAAGGCTTTCAAGAAGAAGCGGCAACAGCGCAAGGAGCGACAGTAAGTTTTATACATATTTAAGCTATCCCCCACCCTTCACACACCCATTCGTTGATCAATCCTCTTGAATTTTTACTAGTTGAAAGTATGAGCAAAAATTTACTGTTAATTTTATGTTTTGCTGTCATTTGCCTTATCGCCTTTTCCTTTTGCCTATTTCCACCGTTTCGCAACTTGCGACTTTGTAAGGATTTCCCCCATTAAGCCGCTCAAATCCGAGTATATTGAATTTATCGCATTTGCTGTGTCGTCTTTTCAGTTTTTCTCTTTCCTTTCCTATCCTTGGGTTGCCTTCTAGAATGAAGGATTTGCAGCAATTATAAAACCATTCAAGCGAAAGTTTCAGCTTGTCTTTTGCATTACTTGAAAGTTGCACAACTTTGCTCGTTGTTCCATGCTCTGTTTTAATAATGTTTGTATCTTTTCATGACTTATATTAAACGCAGTCAGAATTATTTTTAGTCACGACATACATTAATATAATGCGCCATGCCTTAAAATTTAAAATTACGTAGATAGCTGTTTTTTATGTGTTTCAATATTGATCCAAATTGACAGCCCTATTTTTATTACCCAAAGCCAATAAAAATTATATAATGGGTTTTTGCAATTGTATGTCATAAACAGAATAAAGCATATCCCACAAAGTATATTTATATATATATATATATATATGCATATATATAGATATATATATACACTCCTGACAGGGTCAAAAGCCGAGTCTACATAGCCATTTCATTCTGTTTTTCTTTATGAAATCGCAAATCCTAGAGACTATAAGAGTTAGTGACTTGAATTATTTTATTTTATCGTTAAGGGCAAAGCTCAAAACTGCAATCATTTGATAAAAATAATTTAAAATATTTAAAATATATATTTTACAACTCGTTTCAAAGTGTCGCAAATTCAAGTTTAATTGACTAAATTCCTTCTAGTTTTTCAATGCATAATATATGTAATTGTCACGAATAGTACAAATCGTTCAATTGGGATTATGCACATCGTAGAACTTCATTTCACTCACACTTAAAGGAAAAATGGCATCGTCTATTTTAACGACTCAACAATGAAATTACTGCCAGAGGAATTGCAGACTTCAGCAGACACTGTCCTTGCAAATTTAAAATGCAATATAGATAAAAAAAAAAATGGTACCTACTATTTTAAACATAAATTTTATGCATTTTGTGATAGTCAAAGTAAAGAACAGAGAAAAATTGCATTGCTAACATTTTACTCTGTCTCCGGACAGGATTTGTCTACTTTCATGGGTCGCTCTTAAGCCACCTGCAATCCTCGTTTGCCATTGCCAATTTCCTTTTCGATATATGCATCTATATATATATACATATATATATCTATTTTTATATACGGATATTACTTTGCCAATCGCCTGCAGCACGCATTCTGTGTATCTGTGTGTTTGTTGCAGGTGAATTGCGGTTGCTGCTTGAGGCAATTTTTGGAAGCCACGGGATACTTGAAGGTAGTCTGGCAAAATTGTTCCAAATAGCAGCTAACATGCTTGTGGTAAATGCAAAAAAAAAGTTGCAGATATAGAAGGAGCAGCAGCATCTTTGCGCCACAGAAGCTGCGGGCACGCAATGCAGCCATTGCTTACTCTTCACTCACATATATATGCAACGTACACTCAGAAAAAGAACGTTGACGTTTTGTTTTCGTCAATTTTTAGTGCAACTCACAAATGAAGAATATTCAATTCAAGTTGTTATTTAAAATGTGCTTTTTCTGGAAACAGGTGCAAAAATATTAATTACCAACAATTTCTGTCTCAAAATGTTTGTTTTCAACTACAAATTTCAATTCCTCATTCAAGTTAATTAAATGTTTAGATTAATTTAATCTATTTTTAAAGAAAAGAATTTTGAATATTTATAAAAATATGTGTACTTGATTTTTCTGAGTGTATTTCTTTGATGCAAGTGTGTAGAAAAACTTAGAACGCTCCAAAAAATCATCTCTTGAGCTACACTTTGCTCACTTTCCGGCGCTGTCCTCATTCTCATTCTTTTACTCTAATTTTCTCTTTCTATCTCCCTCTATCTCTCTCTCTCTCCCTTTTTTTTGCACTTTATTCTCTGTATTCATTAAATGCGTTGATGTTGTCGTTTTGCCGCCTCTTTTGTGCTGCTTTACATTTGGCTCAAATTTTTCAAATGCTTTTGCCTCGCTGCATCGCTGTAATGAAAATGTTTTTTATGCTGCTCTTAGGTGGGGGTGTAAAAAGAATAATGTATATAAGTGTGTGCATACATATACATATTTATATATAGTAGCAGCAAACTCAATTAGGCGCAACAAAATTGCAGAAAACGAGAATGAAAACGGGGGCAAGGAAAGCCAACGCTTGTTAAAATTCTTAAAGTTCTTTGTTGGCAAAATGGTCGCGGCGCCACTTAATTCCATTATAAAACTTGGGCCAAACACAAGGAATGTAGGAAAGGGGCGTGGTCACAGCATCAAAGCAACAAAACTGTCACGAAAAAGAGTTAAAACGAGCGGCAACCTTTCAGTGATTTTGCCTATGCCAACATTCTGTTGATTTGATTATATGAGCAACATTTGCTTCAATTTTGCACGCACATGTAAACACAGCTTGAAATGCAATTACACAACAGAGAAACACACTCACACACACATAAACAGACACACATTGACATGAGCTAGATTACAGAGCACAGCAACATTACGTATACGTAATTTTGGACAGACGTGTTTCAGCTGGCAATTTTTCTTCGGTTTGCGGTCTGCTCATAAAATATTTGTGTGATCTTCAAATTAAGCAAATATTTAGCTATTAAACTTCAAACCTGACAACTTTGACATTGAAAACTTATTTGGTGTTGTCATTCTGTGAATTCATGTTTTGTACACAATTTCGAGCATGTCAACACTTATAAAGTCCTTGACCTTCCCACAACACACATTTGCCAGCTACATATTTTAACTTGTGTTTGTTTTGATTATTCTTTATTTTGATAAATTAGTGGCATATTTTTGCAATTTAAGCGTCTGGGTGTGTTTTTGTTTAATGTGGCAAGACCTTAGCAAATATTTATATTTATTACCGCAGACATTGTAATGTGTGCATAAAATAGAGATTTAGACTTATTATGATAAGTGAAATGAGTAATAGAAATGCGGTTTTGAGGCGGTTGGGGTTTTTTTTTTATTTGATAAATGGCATCATAACTAAAATCAGAGAATAATAGACCAAAAATATTTTAATTCTGAAAAAATTTGAATGTGTTTTAGTTAACCAACTCAGATTCGGGTTTTTAGTCTGTCCTTTGTCGTATTTAATCTTTAGCTAAAATATTCCTCAGTCTTTAAATTTAGGACACAATTTTTCTGTCTGCCTATAAAGATTGTTCCATAATCCAGCATATATTTGTACTTTTTGTATAAACTTTTATGTCACGACATTGTTAAAGAATTTTACGGTAATTTAAGGGAAATTGTTAGCTTTGCTGCTGCAGAACACAAGATGGTGCCAAGTGGCAAGTGGCAAGTGCCAAGTGCTCGTTATTGTTGTTGTTACTGTTGTTGGGTAATGTACGGGTTACGGCTGTGAGTCAATTATGTAGATCCGCTTTGAGTTATGCGACTGCCTCTACAGCGGCGACAAGGAAGGGGGGGTTTGAGTTCGGCACACAAAAATGGGCAACCTACCAAAAAGTTGAGGCGGACGACGACCTGACGACAACCTGGCTGCCTGACTTCCTGGCAGAATCGGTGCACCGCCTGCTGTGCCCAAGTAACAGCTTGTCCTTGATCGGAGGGTGCTTGGCGGCAGCTCGCGGTGGCCTCTATTTGAGGCAGCATTTTTGAGGATATTGGGTTGCTTAACGCACATAAATGGCGAACTCTTTTCGCCGGAGCCCTCATCAAAATAATGCGGCCATAAACAAAAGCCAGGCTTGGCGTTAAATATGTTGTGTCAAGCTCTAACATTTATTTAATGTGTGTGCGAGTGTGTGTTTAAGAGGGTGTATGTGTGTGTCTGTGTGTGCGTGGGTGTGTGATGCTGCAGCAGTTATTTGGCATTTTTGTTTCCGCTGCTGCTGCTGCTGCAAGGACGCACATAAAACGCTTAGCTGACTACAAAAAAAATTATATATGTATGTATAATGAATGCGACTGTAACTTTTGTGCAGTGCCAAAATAGAATGTCAAGTGGGGTGGGGTGGTGCTCGGCAAGGGTTAAGCCGCAGGGACTGCAAAAAAACTTGATACCTCACTGGGGCGCCACTTTAAGCCGTGCCACTGCCACAGAGCCAGCGTGTGGCAAAAAAAAGTTTCTTCTTTCGTCTCTGTTTCGATTCGTGTTTGTCTCTCAGGAAAATGTTGGCTGCCAATTTTCGATATGGGTTACGTATAAAAAGAAACACAATTTATCTGTTATATATCTCAGAACTTTAGTTACTTTGGTTACATAAAAAGATGTAAAAATCCAATTTAATCTAAAATAAAAAGTGAGAAATTTACTTGGCTATACATTACAAATATATTGACTGCTAAGTGCTATATAATAAAAAATAAAATATAAATTCTTAAAACTGTGACTTCGGTAAAAAAAAGGCCCTAAAACTGTCATTGTAAAACATAGAAATTAAAACCAGCAGAAACTTGAATTATGAGCTTATGAAATAATTAAATTACCTTAGCCAAAATAGTAAAATTTTAAATGTACATTTAAAATTTAAAAAATGTAAATTCCATTTTATAAATTTCATTATTTTTCTTACATTTAACTGACAGTTTAATTTTGCCCTTGTGGGGCAAAGTGTAAAATGAAATGAAAAACTATGAATGCCGCTGGCAGTGGATGCAGCGGATGCGTGTAATTGTTCAGAGTGGGCGTTGTAGGCGTGCCAGCAATATAACATATAAGTCAGCTGGCACTTGTCAAAGAGCACAGTTGGAAGGAACAGCGGGAACAGCAGCCGCAGCAGCATCGAGTGCCAGAAATTCAATCATACGTCAAGTTGAGCAATTTATAAAAGGAGTGACATATACAGTGGCATACAACTGTGAGATTGCTGGAGAATGGCAGGGGGTGTGGCATGGGGTTGGGTTTCAAGGGATGCATGAGGCCTTGTGTCGCTGACAGCTGCGCATTTGGTATGCATACAAATATGCCAGCAGCAGCTAGTGTTAATGTGTGTAGATACGCAAGAAAATCATTTTGCTGGTAACAATCAAATGTAATTCACAGCTGACAGATCCAACACCTAACCCCAACCCGAACCTCCCCCCTTCCTTGCAACATCACGTAAATTTCACGAAAATGGAAAGTCAACTGTGTTGAGGGGTTGGAGGGGTGTAGTTGGATGTTCTAAGAGTGCATCTATTCATTGCTACACTGAGCAGTAAGTCAAGTATAAACGATGTCAATAGTCAGAACTGGTCACAAATCCTTAACTTGGATGTAAAATCATTTTTAAGTACTTTAATACATAGAATTCTTAACTTATTTTAAAAATAAAAAACAGTTGCATTGTTAACATTTGTGTTGATATTTATTAAATCAAAATGTTGATTATATGTTCGAAAATATTTTATTATTATTTAATTTATTTAAGCTCTCAAATCAATTCAGATATTAATTAAAAATAAAACAGCGTTAATTAATAATTTTAGTGTTTAAATAAAGAAATATAAATGTGTTAATTTTATTTTATTTTTATTAAGAATTATTTTATTTAAGAATTTATCTTGATTGTCAGTCAATAAAAGTCAAGTATGTTTTTTATACATTCAAAAATCCTTGCTAACAATTTTAATAACAAACTATTTCTTGAAGTGTATTTGCCAAGTAATTCCATTTGCTTGATGAAGACCTCTGTTGACTTCAATAAATAATTGCATTAACTTATTACTTTCCTATCACTTGTCCTGTCTCTGTCTATCGTTCTCACACTTTCTCTCTCTAATTGCAGGGCACAGCAAAGCGCTGGTGGAGGCGGTGGTGTGGGAGGCAGCGGTGCACAAACGCGCAGCGGCAGCCGCAAATTGCCGCCGCCATTGCTGCGCTCCCGAACGCTGCCCGCCATTATAGTGCCAGGACTTCCGGTCGTCTCGCTGCACACGGATAAACACACATTTCATTTGGGTGCGTAATGAATCTACATCTGCAATATATATAAAATAATATATATATATTATATTTACACTTATGCCACAGCGCTTGCAACACAAACAGTTAACATCGCCAGCTGCGTTTATTTTTCTAACGGTGTTTGCACTTTATTCCAACTATAATTGGATTGCTGGGGCATCCTTGCTTTTGGTTGGACGCCTAAATTTAGCCACAACGTGCCACATTCAACTAAAATGCATTTTAAGTTGAACTTTAGATAAGCAGCTTTAACTTTAAATTTTTATAAAAAATTAAATTCGTCTTGTTCTTTTTTTTAATCTTCTTTAAAAGTGAATTTTACCAGTGTTTAGATTCAAAACTCCGAAGCTGCAATAAAAATATTTCTTTAATTTTGCTACAAACTTTGAAAAAGTAAATTAGCAATTTTAGTCTTTGGCTCCTCGTAACCAGCTTTAAATTATTTTAATTTTTGTTAGTTTATTTTATAAATTCATAGTTTTGAATTTTGTGGCATTTCAACAGATTTTGTATATTTACTTAATTAAACTTTATTAACTTGCTGATAAATTGTTTACCCTTTTTTTATGCATAAAATTTAAATTCTTTTTTTTCGCTCACTTTTTATGTTGTGAATCTGTTTGTCCAAAATCGAGGCATATCATCGGATATGCCCAACATACGTACGGATTGTAACATTTTTGTAAATAAGCAATCAGCACTCCGTCCGTGCTCTGTCCGAGTGCAGCCAAACAGAAAATAGAGAAAAAAAAACATATAAATACAAGCAGAATTGAGAGATACATCGTACACGTGTAGCTTTCATTAAAAACTGAATAACGTGATTATTATTTATGGATTCTCCACTTAAAAAATGACATAGAACACAGATTACACAAAAAGGCAAAAGAAATAAAGATGACTTTGCCAAGAATATCATATTTGCTGCGCTGAAATGTATACTATTGATATTTTGCTGATTAAAGGGTGCGACGAGTCAAAGTGGGCGTGGCCACTGCGCCCTTAAATTGAAGTTATATGCGTGCAGAAGAGACACAAGATGAGCTACTCTCTGTGGGTGACCTAATTAAACCAGTTTTGGCCGTGGCAAACTTAATTAAGACCATTTTGACAGGTTTTCAACATGACTTTAAATTACATTTAATTTGAAAAGAGCTGCTAAAGTGCAGCACAACACACAAACACACACACACACACACACACACACATTGATAATATGCTTGTCACTAACAATTGTTTTATTCCCAAAAATTGTACCTTCCCACAGATGAGCGGCTGTTGGGCTGTAAAAGCCGCAGTGGCAGCGCCAGTGGTCATCGTTGGTCCCTGCTGACACGAGGCGGCTGTGGCGGTGTTGGTGCTTCTGGCCACAACAACAACAACAGCAATTTGACCAACAACAACAATAACACATTGATGGTGAAATCATTGAATTTGCCCAAAGATGATTCGACGCTGATTTACCGACGAAAATCGTCAGGCAGCTCACCGCATGCACATGCAGCACATGCAGCGCATGCTGTTGCAATGCAACATCAGTATCAACAACATGTTGCAGATAGCTCACTGTTTCAGCTATCCGATGATTTTGAGTGCCATGCGGATGGCTCACTGCTACTCAGGTAAGTCGGCAAAATAAGGTACAACAAATAAAGAAACAGTTTTCACAACGTGGCATTAGCTGAGCTTATGTCGCATGCACTGAGAGAAATTGTGCAGGTTGCTGATGCCGTTGAATTTAATTAATTTACTAAATGCAAATAGTCATGTTGATCAAGAATACTTTATGGATGCTTTACAAACTTTTTAATAAATTTATAATATATATTTTTTTTTAATTTAATTATTTATTTAATTAAAAACCTTTTTTTCAAAACATTTTATTTTTAATGTGAAATAAAAGCTCAGTTGACACAAGAGAAACAAAGGAGTTAAATTTGGTTTTATTATTAGAACAACGCCTAAAATTTCTCTCAGTGCACGCCTGCTCATACGTGACATATGACAGTAAGTTGCGTGTCTGTTAACATGTGTGTTCTACTGTGTGTTATGTGTTGTGTAATCACCTTGACTTTACAATTTGTTGCAGGATACCGGCACCGCACGGACTTGCCTCCTCGCCATCGGCGCGTGGCTATCATCCGTGTCGCCTGGCGGCGAAAAAACGTGCCACGGCATGCTCGGAGGCAACGACGCCGCTGTCAAGGGAACATCAGCATCCACACCAGCAGCTGCACGACTTTGCAATGGCCGACGCTGGTGGAAGTGGCAGCACCACCTCGGGGGCACAGACGACCTTCACGCGCCTGGCCAAATTGCTGCATCAATCAAGCGCCATTACAGCCAGATCCAATCTGCAACCAAGTGTCTATATGGAGGCGCCGCAGGGCGAAGAGGCGCCTCGTCGTCTGTCCTGGGAGAGGTGCGTATATAATCTATGTGTGTTTATCTACATTGTGCAAAAAAACCAAATAATGAACTCAATTTGAACCCAAAACAAGTACAAAAAGTATTGCCAAAAATCAGGATTGAATATTCTACGCCATAGGAATATTTAATATATATAAAAAAAAAATTGACTATACTTGAAACTAGAAAGTTTTTCTCTGAGTGTAGACGTTTGTCATGGTCAACTCTGTGTCACTCACCCTATCAGATCGACGGGCAGCCAACGCTTTGGCAATTAGTTAATTTCATTGCTGCTGCATAAGTTGCAAAGTTGATCTTTGCCACAGCCAATGGCCAAGGGCCAACGGATGCATGTGTCCCTATCTAATTGCCGGACATGTGTGAGTACGTGAGATATGCAAGGACGAGACTGGAGCACAGGCAGGCAGCCAGGCAGACTGGTAGGAATGGGTGCTCCAGAGTCCAATAACATGTGCCAGCATTTCTCGAGTGCCCACATTTATCTTCATTTGGCTTTTTGCGTGTGGGCAGCAGAGCAGCTTCTGTCACGGCAACTGCTCCTCCAGTTGCCAGACTAAATAAACACATCCCCATCGCCCCACCCCCTTTTTCGCAAAATTTGGCTAATTAATTGTATTGCGTGCTGCAGTTTTACTTTACGACAAAGCTCATTTAACCCATAATTCTTAAAAAAAATAATAAAGAAAAATCATCTGTAATAAATCCAGCTAATTAACATGAATTCATGAAAATTCTCAACAATGTCCAAAATCTCTTTTTATGCTTTACATAAAAATCTTGGCAATTTAATCATTATTCACAAAAGTTAAACAGAAATTTAAAGCGTACTTCAGGGTTTTTTTTAATGATTATTCAAGATTTTTATTTCACTTTGTTGTAAAAAAAAATATTGGTTTAAGTACTCATCAGAGAAGCCATTAAAATCATTCATAAATTACGATTTTTACAAAACGTATTATTAATCATTCTTTTTTGTTTAGCAGACTGAGCAAATATGAATTTATTATTGTTTTTAATGGCTTCAATTTAGACGAAAACATTTCTAAAAAAATACTAAAATTCAACTTTAAAGAAATTTGGAATGTGCATAAAATGTGCATTTATTTATTTTTAACTCAAAATTAGATTTTATAGAATAGATTTTGGGCAAACGTTTTCACTTAATAAAAGTTTAAAAAATAAATTATTAAATTTATTGCCAAAATTATTATTTATATTTTTTTCGGTATTTTTTTCTGTTGCATTGTTTTTTTTTTACAATTTTGATTTTAGCAATTTAAACATTTTTGTGTTGTACCTAGCTTGTGTTTTATTTGTGTTACCATTTCATTTCCTCACACTGAAATAAATTGTGTGAGAATAATTTAGGCTGGTCTCAAGCGCTTTTCCCCCCAGATTTGGGGCTTGTGTGCTTTGCAATATATTATTCAGCTGGGCCCTCCTAACTTAATCAGAAAATACTTTGAACTTTAATATATTCGCTGAATTATTCATTTTTTTCGTAAGCACTCCAAATTGCATTTGAAATGTGAGTTGAGGAACGTGCCTCAATAGTTCTGTTTGTGCAACTTGTCTATTTAGTTTGTGGTCAGTGGCAAATGATCCAAAACGGTTAGCTGCGATGTTAACTGCTTTTGACCAACAGCATTAAGAGAAAAAGATGTTTAAATGTACAATTTAATTTAATTTTTAATTTTAATTTGTAACTGCAACAAAAAGCACACAAAATTTGCAGTTCCAAATTCAAAATGAGTGAAAATTCTCAAAATATGGGTATTTTAATTGCACAGCTGAGTTGAGTTTATTTTTAGTTAGTTGAAAACATTTTGTGCGATATTTTTAGCTTGCTGACGTCATTGGAATTTGGTTGCAATGCTCCAAGCAACTTTTTATGAATGTCAACTTTGATATTTGCGAACAAAGGTCTCGATGCGCTCTTTGTTAAAAGGGTGCTTTACCCCATTTGGCATTAGATTGGAGTTTGTTTGTTGTTGCAGGTTAAACAATCAGTAAAAATAAACAAAACAAAAAAATAAATAAAACAACAGCAGCTACAATTGGCATAAGAATAGGATTAACCACGACAGCCATTTGGTAACTGCAGAAGATAAAGAGTCAAGTTTAGTTTAGTGTTTTTTTGTCTCGTCTGAACCGGCTTGACACTGAGAGAAAAATATATAAATATTATAAATCTTACGATATGTAAAAATATATGACAATTTATATTCGATTTAGGCATTAGACAATATTATTTGTCATTTCAAATAATTAAAGAAGTACTTTATACGTACGTACGTACGTATACATAATTTTTAAAGTAAATTAATTATAAATTAAAATAATTATATTTTATATAGGATAATCGGTAAATATATTAAGAATGTCTAGCGAGCAATGCAGATTCCCTTCTTGCATCGAGGTCAAATCGAATTTAATTTGAGTTCATCTGTTTTTGCGCTGTGCACTTTTGCAGCACTCACAAGCTTAATTGTGAATGCATTATTCATGAGACACGCTGGCAAAAAGTATTTTCCAAGCGCCGAAGGACAAACGCAGCCAGCCAATAAAACAGTGTCCTGCCACAGCCACAGCCACATCCACAGCCACAGCCACATCCACAGCTGCTTAGCTCCTTAGCGCCTTAACGCGTTGGCTTGGCTTAAGTTGGCTTTCTTGTCCTTTCGCTGTGGATCAAGTTTTGTGCGTGTTGCGGGCTGCAGCTAGCTGGGAGACAGCCCAAGACTGACAGTTCAGCAAACGGGAAGCATAAATAAAAATTGCGCATACGTCATGTGCCACACACACACACACACAGTGTGTGTATCAAGCTCATTAGCTAGTCAAAGTGTCCGCCTCCTTTGCCTCAGTCAATGGCAGCTGAAGTTATGCACTGTAAAGTTTTATAAATTGCCCTACGTACAGCAAAATAAAAAGAAAAAAAAATATAGTGCAAAAAAGCCAACTCAACTGTTTGCTGTCGGTTGCAATTTGTTGCCGCCATTGCCGCTGACAACGCCGCCATTTTCAAATACCCTGTTTTTATGCCAAGGTGTCAAATGGGTTGCTTGAAATTTACAACAATTGCTATCTATATTCTTATATCAAAATAAAAATCTATAGAAACTGAAGTTAAGTAAAATAAGCAGAAATATTTAATAGAAAGTATGTTGTCATTAAATTACTGTTATACATGGTCAATTACAAAATTACTACTCCACATTTTTACTTTATCGTAGTACTTGTCAACTTGGAAACCTCACTTATATTTTTCATAAGGTGCAAGATAATTGTATACAAAATTGTAAAAGCTGACTTTCTGACAAATCTGTTTCGCTTTTATTTTGATCTCAAACAACTTTGCTTGATTAAATCAAGGAAATATCCTTCTTCTTATTATTATTATTATTATTATAAAATATATAAATATATATAAAAATATAAAGCTTTTGCGTTGTCAAAATTTGAAGCACACCCGATAATTTTATG
Organism: Drosophila dives; assembly: GCA_035042365.1. Taxonomy (NCBI): domain Eukaryota; kingdom Metazoa; phylum Arthropoda; class Insecta; order Diptera; family Drosophilidae; genus Drosophila; species Drosophila dives. The sequence goes on from JAWNLJ010000442.1 coordinate 5,175,620, forward strand.
TGAGCCAACAAAATTTGGTTATAAAAAGCATTTATTGTATTTTCATATTTTAATATTATCAACAAAAAAAATAACTTTATACTATACATTTTAGCTGGTTGTTTTACCGAGCAGAGATATAAACTTAATATAATTTCTAAGCATCTTTATTTTTTTTTTTGATTAGCTTAACAATAATTATATAACAACTAAAAAGAAACTTGAATGCTATGCCCTGGGTATCTCCTGGTCGAGCCCCTCTCACATCGTCAATCTTACTGGTTTCTGAATTATTTTTCGTCAGTTCATTTTGCGTCTCTGCTGCTGTTCCTGATGTTGGTGAGTTGATGGCTTCACAAAAAATAAATGGACACAATGCGAAGAGCTCACTTCTGGGATCGACGGCTGCTCTGAATGTGCTCCATGTGACTACAAGCGACGAGAGAGCCTATAAAGCCCAACAATGATGCCACATGTTGCCAAAATGGAGAATGTGAATTGAATATTTACTACGACAAGTTTAAAGAAATTTTAACAGTTGGATGTGGGAAAATATTTCAACAGCCATGTCAAATTTGACACCTTTTCAGAACAGCTGATGCTAATGAAACAAATATGAAATATAAAATATATATATATAGAATATATTTAGTTGAAATTAAAATTAATTTGACAGACTTTTGAAACATGATTTTCAATAACTCCATGAACTATGAACCATATGATACTTGTCCCTTTTAAAAGCCTCCTTCATTCCTGTTGAACTTTAACTCATTAGTGTCAAATTAAAGAACAATTCACATTCAAATTGCTTTCAGAGGGCTTGCTCATTTTATGTGGCATATGCGGCAAGCCCTTTTCATTTGCATGGCGTCTATTTTGGAGCTTTATTGTTGCCAGCATTAGTCAGCAAATTTCTAACACTAAGTTGACAGCGCCGCCAAAAGAGTTTTAAGAGCATCGCAAGGGCTTGGCACTGGCTGGTGTGGGTGGAGGGGTGGATGGTTGTGGTAAGAATGTGTGGGGCATGGGATTGAATGCCACATATTTCTTGAGAATTTTACGCTCAAGTGTGCAAAGAATGTGTCAAAGTGAGTGCAAATGTGCTTCTGTGAGTCACAATTGAGTCCCAGAAAATCTGTTGCAGGTTGTCAGCTGAAATGGGAATTTGCCAAACTTGCAAATGAGGCAACAGTAGTCAGTTGCTTGTCTAACCTGTCAGAGAAAAACACTCAACATAATGCCACACACACACACACATAGTAAGTAAATATGTAGAAAGGTTTGTTTCGTTTACGTGCCCCTTAGTTGGTGGCAAATCAAGCTAACCTTGTCAACTGAAGTGGCATGTTAATGTTTTTGCCCAATGGCAAATAAACCAAATAAATTCTCAATTACCCTTTGATAAAACCGTTATTAAGTGAGGAGTATTAGCAATCTATAATGGAATAATTTTAAATTTCAAACTCAATAAAAATAAATAAATAAAATTCATCAAAAACAGTTAAAGCTTTAATTACAATTTTGTTTTCGAAATGTTAGAATAAATATTTTATTTATGGCAAGCAATTTGCATATTTAATTTGTGTTATGTTTTTGTTTAGTTAGTTTCACATAATATATTCCATATGAAATGATATTTCAAAATATAATCTAAATATTTGCACAAATATAACAAGAGTTATTTGAGGGCAAAATCAAATGCCACAAATTCCCTACCAAAAAAGTTTCGACTCGTGTTTTGTTGACAGTTATTTGTGTTGATTTACTGCCAGCTGACAGTTAGTTAAATTCTATTCAAAGTTAACTAAAACACAAAGACAAACATACACCTAAATTAATAACAATGATTACTATTGACATTGATGTTGCTCAGTTTGCTGCCTGCCAAAAACTCATCTGCATTGCTGACTTTTCCGCCTGTCAGTCTACACACACAATATTTACACACACTCACACACACACACATACACCACACAGCATCATGTTGACAACTATGACTACAGCTGACTGAAAGTTGCTGCCATGTACGTGGCAGCGTGTTGTGTGGCAAGTGCTGCATGTGGCAAGCGAAGTCTTTCGCTACACTCAACTCAACTAAACTAAAAGAGAAATGCGACAATCACAACTTTTTCGCACAGGGCGCTTGATGATGTGGCAAGGGGATGCAAGGGGAGATGAAGCTTCCTTTGCTGCTTGCAAGCGTTGTAATTTCATTGAATTTGCGTTGATTAAGCTTATTTAGCTGTTGGCAAATTATTGTACATATATGTGTTTAATTGAGAATTGACTTAATTGTTTATTTGCAGCGTGTTGCAAATTAGAGATGGCAGCGTGACGAGAGTGGGAAAAGTGTTAACAAGCTGAATTTGATTAGGCTATTAGGCATTTAAGTTGAACACTAATCACAGGTGCGAAGTGCAGGTATCTTTTTTTTTAATGATTAGCTTGAAATGTATACGATTTATCCCAAGAACCCAGAAATCATTAAAAGAAACACAGCAAATAATAATTACAGTCAAGGGTCTTCCCAGGTTATCATGGAAGGGATGACTTGCGCCGAATTAAAATTTCCTATTTAATTAAAAATTCGTTTCTTTCTTTATGTAAAGTTGAGATTAAAAGTTCACAGCGGTAACCTCTTCGCATTTGATACTCGTTCCATTCTGGTAATTTTATTATATAAAAAAACTTAAATAACCTTCTGAATAATTTGCATTTCTGTCAATTAATCTTAACATTTTAAAAAATAATTTTATACATCAATCCCTCATCGAGAAAAGATATAAAACTTTGATATAATCTTATATAATTTTTGTTTGAGTAATATTAGATTTGCCCCCCGGAGAATGTTCAAGTATTAACATGAGACGCTGCGATGATCAGCTATTTTTTAATGACAAAATATCATATACAGTCCACTTTCAAGTGGCTGCATTAAAATAAGATAAGCAAACATCACATTCTCAGAAGAATAAAGCTCAGCTATTCTAAGAAGAATAGCCCACACATTGAGTCACTCTACAATCGCTGCAAAGCTCAGCTAGTTTAAGAAAAAACATCACATGGAGTCGCCCTACAAGCGACTCCGTTAATATAAATAAACATAACATGAGGTCGCCTTGCAAGCGGCTTCATATATATATATATAAATTAAAGAAATGCTCATCAGAGCAAACAGTTCGATTCTAAACGTCGTCTCATCGTGTTGACTACACCCCATACGTGTTTCACACAATATTTAATAACAATTTTAATTTTAAACATGATTAAAATTTAGTAAATATCTTAATTGATTTATTCGCTTAACAACTCGCGCATCTCTAATGCCAAGTTTTAGCTGCAACTCCTGCGTTAGCCTTGCCAGCATCTCTTCCTGCTGGGCACTTGTAATCCTTATGTTTCCCAGAAGCGTCGCTGCCTGGATGTTGTTAAGATTTGTGCGTTTATTTACGTTTCAAATTAACGCAATTAGCATGTGTGTGCACACACAACCACTACACATACCCACACACACACACACACACACAACTTTAACTTGATTAATGTTGGCAGGGTGTGCAGCGCTGGAGGCGGACTACAGCCCCGAGTTCTAATTGCAAACAGCATTTTGTGGTTATAATTGAAAATGTTGCGCATTCGACATGTGGTGCGTGTTTTGAAGGACAATTTATGTTGAGTGTTCTATGTGTTGTCGAGTATTCCATGACCACCAATTCGACACAAGGTCACAACGTCTTCTAACCCAAAATACGACAACTGCTTTAACGATTATAACTAAATTCCCAGGAAAATTATGTAAATGTTAAAATCTAAGTACGGAAAATGTACGAGAGAACATGATTTTCCCCTGGCATGATGATTATTGAATTATGCACTATTTACATAATGTTGAAACAGTTAATACTATTAACTGAAAACAAATTATGCAGCAAACTGACAGCAAGTGCGACATGTGGCATGTGGTTGTTGGCTTACAACACAAAATGACTCACATTGTGGAGGAATTTTAGGCACTTGCTTTTGCCTTAAACTCAGAGATTTCAGTTGCCAAAATATGCTAAATGAGATTGATAAGACAGTTAACTAAATGAGACGATGGGGAATAGACTTTGAAGTTTGAAACAGTTTTGGCCATCAAAATACATATTTAAGTCAATTTCGTATAATTAAGTCAAATGAGAAGGATTATTGTTGAGCTGATTTTAATTTTAATATATTTAACTGAGGCAGTGTGGCAGCTTGGCTGTAGATATTATGGTTGTGAGTTATGGGGGCATGAAATCGGTGGCACCACACAAAAAAGTAAATTGATATAAATTACGAGTCAGTTAATTTAACATAACCGCGGACTGAGTTTTGTCAGTCAACTAATAGGAATTGAAAAATAAAATATATTCTTCATATGTTTTAAATGAGTAACAGTTTCCAGAAAGAATTAAATCACGAATATAATTTATTTAGAAAACTAGAAAAATAACTGTCCTCCAATTAAAGTGCAATATTTTCTATTATCTTCTCAAAAATATTTTTAAAAAATAGGCAAAGAAATTTTCCAAATTTATTTCAAGTCTAGCACAAAACTTGCAGAATAATAATTATATCAAAATAATAAAGTAACAATTATTATGAAAGTCTTGCAAGTCGAAATTATTATTTTTACTGCAAATAACCAAGAATTAGTTTCAGCAGCATTGCTTTTGTTGGTCAATTGGGGACAATGACCAGTTGGCCACTTCATCTTCATAATCCGCAGACACACAGCAGTCAACATTAATCCATTAAGAGCCACTGAATTGCAGTTTGTGTCTACAAACTTATGTTTTTGGTTTTTGGGAACACAGACACACATTTTCACTTCGTACGAGCACAAGTCATAAAGTTGTTCATGTTAAAAGCGTGCGGGAAAAATAGAATGAAAAAAAAAAAAAAGTTATGTTGGTCAAAATAAACACGTCAATGGATATGGCTGTCACAGCTAGAACAGCAGCTAGCACCATATTAGCCATGGTATTAGCGCCAGCTGGGAGTCGGAGCAGCAGAAGTCGATTCCAAGGCTTTCTCTTTGTCAGCGGCAACCCATAAAACAGCGTCCACATTATGGTAATGGCCAAGTTGGTAATGGTAACTAGGCCGGCCAGTGACCGCGACGACGGTGAAGCGGACTGGCGACACTTAATGGTCATTAAAATGTCCAGGGTAGCGTGAAGCTGAAGTAATTGCAATAGTTTATAAGTTTGCAACAAACTTGCTTGCAACAAGTTAAAGTGGCTGCCCCACACTCGAGCCCAGCGCGGCCTTTCATACTTACTCTTTCTACTTACCACTACACTGAACAAATTCAAATTTATGTTAGCAAAAAGTTCATTGAAAACTTGGTTATCATTTTTTTTCATTAAATGAAAAATACCTAAATTAGGAACGTAAAAAATACTTTTAATTGTCAAGAAATAAAAAAAGGCCACTTTTTTCTAAGTGTATTCTTTGACTTTTGTACTTACAGGCGCAAGGATAGCAGCGCCCTGCAGCGTTCGGCCAGCATTGACTCCTTCGCGGAGATAGTGTTTAGTGAGTTGCCACGCCCCTCGCTGGATATACCACGTCATGGAGCCACCTCCGCCACAGCAGCGCCGACACCCTTCAGCAAACGTCCCTCGGCAAGTAGCCTCTACTCGACGTGCAGCAGCATCGCAGCAGCGACGGCCGCCTCGGCCCAGGTGCACGCCCAGCTGAATGTCAATTATGGCGATTTAACGGCACATCCTCATGCAGGCAGCGGCGTCGGCGGCAATGGCAGCATCAGTGCCGGCAACAGTCGCCGGGAAAGTATGCTCAGTCCGTCGTCAACGCGACGCAATAAGCTGACCAGAATCATTAATAGTAAGTAAAGTTTCCTGGATTGATTGCATTCCCCTTTTAGTTGCAGCGGTTGTTTTATTGATAAGGCAAAGAGTTTATTGCCAGTAGCGAGAATAACAGCAAAACCACTTTCATCATGGTTTATTTATTTTTTCTTCTGCGGCGGCCTGATTTAAATTCAAATGCACACTTTGCCTTTGGACTCCTGATGCCGCATAAAAACGTTTTATTTCCCCAATCAGCAACGCAGTCTCCAGAGGCTTACTGGGACGCGGGGCGTGCAATAAATTTAAATGAAATCTGAACGCATATAAAGCTGCAACCAATTACATGATTATAAAAAACATTACCACACACAACAATAACAAATAGGCTAACAACCTTTTATATACATAAATAATTTCGTATATTCCACTTCTCGATTGGCCGCGAAAACAATTAATAATTAATAATATTTCAAATAATTAAATAATATTATTATTTTAGATTATTTCAATTCATTTCGCTTCCTTTTGTTAATGCTTAAATTACATATTTTCAAGCCCCTCGACTCCCATCATCATTATCAAATTCCTATTTAAACTGATTGTTCGTTGTTTTTTTTAGCCTTATCAGCCACTTCCGCTTTGAAAATACAGTTTAGCCCTGCCTTTTTTATAATTTGAAGCCCCTTTGATGCCGAAGCTTTGCTGCGATAGCAAAAAAAAACATAAAATATGAAAAGCTTATAAGAAACGATCGTCGGCATTTATTCATCGCTGCACGAATTCTTCGAATTGGCGACGGCGACGTCAACGGCTCAGCGTAAGCGTCAACGCCAACGCTGCTGAGAACGGCACAGTCTAACTGTGAAGCACTGACCATTGACGGCCATTATGCTCACTCAGACGTACAAGACGTTGGCGCTCTGACTGAGCTGACGCCGTCGCTGTCGGTGCAAGCGCAACAACTTCAATTTCAGTTGTCTAGCGACTTTTGTTGAGAGCGCAGCGCGCTGCGCGTTTACTTCGGTAACAGTAACAAAATCAAATAAGAAAAGTAAAGCGTATTCAAATTGTGCAAAGTATTTAAAAAAGTTTATAAAAGTTTTGTTTTAAAGTTATACTGGCTTATGTTAAGCAAATTGCAACAGAAATTGTGACGTCGATTTGGAAAAAAAGAAAAGAAAAGAATAAAGCAGGCCATAAAAAACGCGACGCCTTGCGTTTTGTTTCTGCTTCGTTGAGTTTGTGTGAGTGTCTTCGACTACCTGTTTGCAGCTGCGCATGTGTGCGTGTTTGTGTGTGTCTCAGATAGAGAGAAACAACTAAAGTTACCTGCGTCGACGCCGACGCCTGAGAGTTGGCGCAGAGCGAACGACAAACGGAGAGTGAGAAAAAATTTAACGAAAGATTTATGTGTTTCTCTATTGCGAACTGTCTCAGTGGCAGAAACTAAACGAGTCGCTTTCGTTTAAAAAAAATAACGTTGAAACAACTACAACAACAATAACAATAAACAGCCGCCAGGCAAAAGAAATTGACTACCGTTGTTTCTGCTTCGGCTTCTGCTACTGACATTCGCAGCTCGTTGCAATGTTAATTAAATATTACGTGCCAGTAAAACAGCAATTTACAGCAAACAGAGGCAGATCCAATTGTAATTGCATTGCGTGTCCAACGCTTGTTATTATTTGCACGAGTATTTTTTAATACAATCTACAACTGCTGCAACAAATATGCAACTGCACCAGCGAAAGTGAACTTTTGCTTTTGCTTTTTTCTTTCGTTCATTGTGTGTGAAATGAGCTTGACTGCAAATAATTTACTTACGTGTCTATCATGCCGACAACGATTGAGGCAGTGGCGGAGGCAGCATAATTACAGCAAATCGCAGAGCAGACTTTATAGTAGCATCTCCATCGCACTTAAAGACACACACACACACACACAGATACGCCGCCCGCAAGCTGGGTTAAAAAGCTTTGCGCGTTGTTCACTTTGTTTTTACGTTATTCTTCTTTGTTGTTGTTGCTGTCTTCGCAGTTTTGTAGTCGCCGCTTCGTCGTTTCCATCAAAGTTGTTTGTGTTGCAATTTTAAGTGCACCTCACAATGAACAGGTAAGCAAAAGCATAACACACACACCAACATACACACACAGACACGCACGCACACATTGAAAATATGTACATAGTGTGCAAGTTTGTGGCTAAAATATGCAATGTCATGAAAAACTTGAACTATTGCAGCATTTTCACCGCAAAGACGTTTTTTCCAAATGTTTTTTTTTCTTGTTTGTTTTGAAAAGTTTATTCACATTTCCAGAAAGTCGCCTCCGAAATGTGTTCCCTTTCAGTTTTTTTTTCGGCTGCAGCTGACAGATTTAAATTGGCAGCCGACAAACCCAGGCTTCACGGCTAGTTTTACCCGAACATTAATATTGCAATACTGCCCTCCACGGACTCGTTTGCCAAAATTCGGCCAAAAACTTCTTAAACGAATTTACAATATTCTATTTATGCCCTCTAAACAGAAAAAGCACTTATAAGGGAATTTATGTTTATCGATGTTGATATATACTATATATATAGGTGAGCTCATAAACTGTAACCAGTTCTTTTTACAAGCTAAATATTTTACCGCTTATTTATAAATGGTATTAACTGAGCCCTGTATATAAAAATTAAAAAAAATAATAATAATTCGATATGTCGATAATTGATTCAATTTGCATTGAGAATGAATATAAATCATATTAGATCTTTATATATGATATCTTTGAGTTGAAGGCTCAACTGTTTTTATAACATTCTTATTTTCCATGTCGTTTGTACGTTTCGTGCAGCTTCTAGGAAAAAGAAATGTGAAAAAACTTTGGCGTACAGCTTATCGCTTCGACAAACCCACGCAACCCAACCCCCTTCACCCCTTTGACCTACACTTAAGTGCACTCAGAAACATCCAATTAAGCCCACTCACAAGGCAAAGTTTTATTTTGCTACTGTTTGTTTCTCTTAGTTTAATTTTATTTTGTTTACTCCAAAGTTTTAAACGTTTGATTAAAAGCGAATTCATCACAAATTTGTTGTGGCACATTACCTGAAAACTGTTTTCAAGTGAGTTTTTGGGGTTGTTTTCTTGTTGCCAATGTTTTTTTTGCTTATCGGGGCAAATGCGACTCTTGTATAATTTGAGCAACTTGCTAGTATCGAATTGATAAGCAAGAATTTTGCTCAATTTCGATAACTTAATCCAGTTGCCATATATATATTTGTATGAATGTATTTGTAATTATTATTGTTATTGTTATCATGCAATGCAAAAAAAAAACTCATTAATCTTGTTATGCAAAATTTGCTGATTCATAAATAATTTAGCTTTAACCATTTATTTGCGATTGCTTAATTGTAAACATATTGATTATTGCGGAATGCTTGTCTACATTATAAAACAAACTAAATCCAGAATACCTATATATCTTATTTAAAATTGTAAAGGTTTGCTTTCTTTAAGTTATTTTAAATAGGGTTTGAATCGAGAGATAAACTCCTACCTTAATTCTCATGTCAATAGAAAAGCTTTCCGGCAAAGTGAACGTTGTGCAATGCTCAATATGAAAAGAGGAATAGTTCAGAAAATTTAATTTGTGCACAGAGAATTTTTCAATAAGAGCTCAACAGAAGACGACATTTCCAGGCATTTTAACGCTGCACTTTGAGATATTTTCTTTTCATTTGTTGGGACAAAATAAGATATTTTCACATAGCATGCAAATCCCATGCAATTCTCGAATTTTTATGAAATTTGTAGTAGTTTTTCCTCTGGCTTATCGCCTGTTAAAGCAACTGAAATTATGTGTATTTTAGAACAAATTGTGAGTCCACTCAGTATGCACATGTTTAGTCATAGTCTGTCACAAAGAAATGCTCGTTTGTTTTCTGCATCAATTACTTAAACTCTGCTTGTTGTTTTTAAACCAACATCGCAAACATGCAAATTTTGTTAGAGCAAAGTTAACCTCAGCCTCAGCGCGACCTTCGGCCTCGACTTTGGTTACCTCATTCAATAGCGGTGTGTATGCCAAAGGTGTTGTTTTCAAAGAATTCGGTTTACAAAGCCAAATCAAAGATAAGCGCATCGAATCAATCAAAAATCTTTTAAATTAAACAATGTAAATGAAAAGCTTTGTTTTACCCTACAACTACACAAATCGTTTTCAGAAGGGTATATTTAAGTTGTCTATCATTGGTTTAGCTGAATTGCTAAAGACTTGAAGAAAATTAGTAAGGTCTTTATTGTATAAATATTCATAAAACATTCTAATTGTACTCTGACAGTTTGTAAATAAAAAAAAAAAAAATTTTTATAGATGTAATTCAGATTTTCTTCCTTTAATTTAAATATATTTTATTTTACAACATGTGCTATATATATTATTGTAGTATAATTTTCGACACAATTAAATACCCAAATTTAGATCTAATTACAGGGTATCTATTAGCTAAACACTCACTCAGCTATTTATTTATTTCTATTCTTGATGTGATTTTCGGTTTTCTCTTCCATCGTTTCGAAAATTGAAGTTTCGATTTGTCACGTTTGCCGGGCGGCCTAAAATGCGCAATTTACACGTAGCGCCCACATGGTGGGCCACACATACACATACACATGCATGCAAATAGTCGTAGGTACATATGTCATATGGTATCGCTGTAAAAGAAACTTGTGCGACGTTTGAACTTAATGATCCCAAAGGTCAAAGGTATTAATCTCCCCTCACCCTCCTATCCTCATTTGCGCTGCGATTGTGACCCAAATAGGTTGCTTTGATCCAAATAGAGATGTACAAGAGCACCATGATTTATTCACTACATTTGCAATATTTTTAACTATTTGCAAACTCAATTATAGCTTTTATTATTCTTTACATCTATATAGAAAATTAGGTCAAAGACAAAGACTTTGTGACAAGCAAATCAGCATAAGAAGCCGCTAAGACCGACTTGCCAAGATTAATATAAACAGTACTTTAAGAAAAAAATACAAATTATATGTAAATGTATGTTTCTTAGTTTCCATGTTTCTGCCTTCAAATTGAATTCAGGGCATTTTATAGCCTTATCTACCCATTTCTATCTTCTAATAGCCAAGTTAATAGTTTGCGACCAACCAAGTCCACTACTATGCCCATGTAAACGCAAACTTTTCAATTAGAGTCAGCAACAAAACAAACCCAAATCCTTTTTTCTACTTTTTTTGACAGTCAGATTTGTGCCTTGACCCGGCAACAGTCGGCTGCTGAGTAAATCCAAAAAAGCAAAAAGTAACTTTTTGCAAATCGGGCGCGATTTGCATAATTTTTAACGCTGGCTTATTGGTTTGTGTTTGTTTTTTTCCCAAGAAGTTCTAACTGCGAGAGGGGCTTGAGGAAGCGAAAGCTGGCATTGGCCAAGTGACCCGGTCAAAACGTTTATTGCCATTTCGGCAATCAATTTGCATGCCCTTACAAGGGATATTATAAATATGTGATGAGGTTTATTGTTTTTATTTTTATATATGTAAATAAATGTAACGCTTAATAGTATAATGAACTGCACATATATATAAGCGAGCGATTATAGTATAGCCAGACATATCTTTTAGAAACTTTCTATCTATTCCATATTTTTTTTCATTCTCTTTTCTGTGTTTTCTCAATCCTTGCAATAATTGCTGAACATTTTTATGTTTTATTATCCCCAGTTTTATAATAAAATTTATTTAATTAAATTTTCATTTCATCTTTTCTCACAAATAATTCTTAAATTTTATACAATTTTATTTATTACTTAAATCAATATTTCTAAAATTTAACAATTTAAAAGTTTTTTTTATTAAAACCTAAAGATTTGAACTCCATACTCAAAAAACACTAAATAAATAAAACATAAATCACAACAGTTGATTATCTGCAAGGGTATTTAATGCATGTCAATTTAAATACTCAATTCTCGTATTTAATTTTCTCCAAAGTTTTCTTTGGTGCATTTCCATATTGGGTTGGGGTGACGAATCAGTAATTTGCATATCTGATTAATATAAATACATAAGTTCAGTGATTTGGCAGTGTAAACCAATAGAATCAAATGAACAGAGGAGGAAACAAAATGCCATTAAATACGACCAAGAAGACGACTGATTGTGCGGCAAAGGTCAAGCAAAAAGCAAAAGATTTATCACTGTACCACCCTATCTCTCTTCAGACCCCCTCTACTTGTCTTGCCTTTCAACTTGCCCCGCCATGGTCCACAATCTTTAGCTATTCATAATGTCTGGTTACTTAAATTCAATTGGCGTTTCCGCTGGAGTACGCAACGGGTCGAGTGAAGGGGTTGTGGGAGGGTGGCAACCCACAACCTCACTCATAATGCGATTTTATATTTTACAAAAGACATAAAATATGCTTATTGCAGGCAGTGCGGGACAGAGTCTCCATAGCCAGTGAACTGTGAGAAAGTGGTTTCAGTGCTGGTTGCCATTTTGGGTGTGATTTTATTGAGGATGCTACAAATTTATTTAAATGAAGTCGTCGCTCGTCCGTGGGTTTTAATGTGTGCTAGATTTGACAATTATGACAGCACGAAATGTCAGATAAAATCGTCATAACTTAATGCGAACCGACAGCTTCTGATGAGACACCCTCTGATAAAATGGAGGCGTCTCCGTGCGGTGCCCCTTTTTCTGTGTTTGTGTGTGTGCGCTTACGCCTGAGTGGCAAGCACAAGGACCTGCAATCGTCGCCAGACTGCGGCTGCCTGACAGTGTCTGTTGTCGCCTATATTAAGTGGATTAAGTTGTTTTTGTATGCACCCCCCACACATCCCACCCCCTACCGGGTTAGGCACGCCCCACCCTGTGTTGACCTCTGACTAGCAGGCGAGTCGCTGCTTTGATTTATGTAGGGCTCTGGCAATTTAGCGCTGCGTAGCTTCATAAATTTTATTATCGTGCAATTGCAAACTTACCAAAAAAAAACAGAAAAACACTTTTTTTTACCATACCCTTTAATAAGAAAAGATAAATTAAATATTACAAATTGTTTTAACACAACTCAATATATTTATAGAAATATATAATAATAATAATAAATATATTTTTATTATTTCCAACTAACTTGATAATTAAAGTAAAAGTTATTAAAGGTGACATTTTTTATGGCAAATTTTACAAAAAAAAATACCTTGCTAGCAAAAAAAAACTTTAAAAATTATAAAAAGACAAATAACTATTATACTATGTACATATATATAAGTTTATATAATTGATTCTGCTAGTCTGCTGGGTATCTAGCTATTCCAGCACTTTCTCGGCTAGACAAAAACTTGATTCTCTTCAACGTTTTGGACCAGTAATTTTTATTTATTGCACGCTCGCAATTGACAGCTTTGTAGAGCTTGAGGTTCTTGGAGCGGGTCAAGTTGGCTGTGATAATATCTGCCGAATGGCTTAGGCTTTATTAGGAACGTGCCAGGACGTCGACACTGCGTTCAGAGTTATGGCTTTTTGTGGAGCGGTTAAACATGCTTAACTAATTAACTGCAAATTTTGCTTTATATCAATATTAATATTTAAGCATATTATCGCGATGAAACCAAAACAATAAGCTCTTTACATCTTCTAAACAAATGTCACATTAAAATTAAGTGGAAAATTAAAAAAAAACGACCTTATAAGATTAGATTTCCGTGAAAGTCTACTTGCAACATATTTTTCTGTGTATTTCTATCAAATTTCTAACGAAAAACTGTCGAGTTTCGATGAGATTCTTATGATTTATGTATAAATGATTTCAGTTCAGGTACCTTATTTTTTTCTAACTTATTAGCCTCAAGGTCAGCTTGTGTCGTTTCGGATCGTAATTACTGCAAATTATTCATATAATCAGTTTGTTAACATCTCATGTTCGTTGGTTTCCATGCAACTCGTGATTCAATTGTTTACTGTGCTCCGCTTATTAGATCCAAAACGATCCAAACGAATGCGTCACAACCACAATTTTCGAGCTGAAATTCACATTCGAGCCGATGCCAACCAGCACTGACCTCGGACAAAAGCGTGTGGATTTTGAGAAAAATATGTCGCTTCATATTTATTTGTCATTTTATGCTAAGCATATTATTAACAAAACATACATTTATTAATGGCATGATAGAAGATGAGACAATGTCAAAAATTAGCAAATGATTTGACTCGTGCGACCGGTTTGGGTAAAAGTTACCAAAACGTACAAGAAATCATGGGAAAAAGACATCAACATGTGAAGGGGCTTTTGGGTGTTTTATAAACCCCGGGAATTACATAATGCGTTTACATTATATATATATATATATATATACAATATTAATCAAATAAATAACAGGTTCCAAATTGACAAATTTAATTTTAAATTTTGATTCTGATATAGTTATTGATAAATTGAAATAGACTTGATCTGCTTGGTTTGTTTATCGTGTTGAAGAATACATATTGGGGTCGAACATGCTTCCTATTCTTTCATATCTTTTAGGTTTCGGATATAACCAATATTTTTTGACTTGCTAAGCATTGAATTGTAGTGTTTTTTCACACAAATTAAAGCCTTAGTTCAAATTTAAACTTTGTTGCTTGGACGGCTTTGACATTGAGTTAGTCATCAATCATTCAGACAGTCCGGAAAACTGTACTATTTATTTTGATTAGATAAATTGATATTGATAAAGCAAACAATTTTCTATGCTGTCTATTCAATGCAATATATATATAATTAAATTAAACTCACTAACTGATAGAAAAATGCACGTGCAAAAAATAATAGTTACAATTTCAAAGAAAATAAAGTAAATAAGTATCTTAAAAAAAAACAGTTCATAGTTAATAAAAACAATAATAAAGTAACCTTTACCAACATAGCTTAAAATAAAATAAACAATCTCTATGTCATGAATATTGCGCCATCTGCAAGGATAACATAAATTTAAATAATTCCAATTAGCCATCGTTTTTGTGCCTTGGGTCTAATTAGGCGTCTGGGAAAGACTCACTTCAAAATTTCAGCATCCACTTTGAATGCCAATTACCAAATTGCCACTCCAGTTTGCCGAATGTTTCCCAAACCAGTCGCACAGCTGTTGACAGAGTACGGCACGCTCGATAAATCAACGCACAACTTGAGGGCAACAACGACAACAACACCTACAACATCACCAACAACAACATCACCAACAACAACAACACCAACAACAACACCTACAACAACCCCTACAAGTAGAAAAATTTAACAGGCAGGCAACTGATTTGTTTAGTTTACGATTTCGGAAATGCCGTCGTAATTGTTTAACGCGTTCGAGGCTCAGACGTAGTCGTTGCCCAAAAGAGGAAAAGCAGCGAACGCAGGTACTCGATTTCATGATCTGGTCTAAATATAAATTTTGAAAACGCGACAACTTCTGGGCATACAGAACGCAGATCAAGTCCCTGAAGCACATTTACTGAGCGACGACTGATTTAGGGATGAAAAAAGAGAGAAAAAAAAACAAGGAGAGGGAGTGAGAGAGGAGAGAGAGAGAGAGACTGAATTGAGCTACCTAACTGATATTAACTCTCTGACTCAAATTAATGTACAGCACAGTACATACATCAGTATGTACACTCAGAGAAACAAAATTATACATTTAATTATAAGAATTCACAATTACATGGTTATTAAAGTGTATAAATAATTTTTTTATCTTGATTTCGATTATTATAAAAATAATATAAAATAACTAATACATCTCACTCCAAGTTGTCTATAGATAAAAAATATTTGAGTATATATATTGAGATTATATTACTTGAAAATTAACAATAAAATTGTTTAGTCTAAAAATATTTTTCCCGATTAAATAACAAAATTAAAATTAATGTAATGAATGAATCTGACATTAACAGCATCGTTCTCAGATTTAAGAGAATTTGATTTTTTTTTCTTAGTGTACATATGTACAAAAAGAGTAAAAGGTAGAGACAAAAAGAGATCGAGATAGCGAGAGAGAGAGAAAAAGAGAGCAGTGTGTACTTCTACGGATGGTTGGGAATTGAATCACATCCCGCTGCGGTCTCAGTTTGCCTTTTGTGAGAGTGCCGCGCACAACGGAAAATCCTGCAATAAACTACTAAATAAACCAAATCGTGTGATTTTGAAAATATGAAATTCATTATATAAAAAAAAAAAACAATAAACCAAAAAAACCGGACAGAGAAAAACAACAAATGGAGCGACGCAGAGCTTTGAGCACATATGCCAAGCTCAAGGAGAAGAAGCAGCAACCGGAGAACAGCAGAGAGAACGACCCTAATGCAGACGATGATGAGGAGGATGAGTTGCCGGCTCTCCGTCGCTCGCATTCGGTGCGTGCCTCGTTGCGGCGCCTCAAGAGCAAACTGCACCGTCCCGCGTTGCCACTACAGTCGCCCTTCAAGCTGCGCGCCCATTTGCATTCGCGCAGTCGCAACATCAACAGCAACAGCAACAGTAGCAGCAACAACAACTGCCACAGCAGCAGCAGACGGCTCGACAAATCGAAGGCGGTGAAAGCGTTGCGTTTTTGGCATGAAATCGAAGCGGTTGCCATCGTTACGACCAAAGTGAAGGGGAAGCTTGTGCCACTCCGCAAGCACACCATGCAACATCAGACACATGCTGCTGCGGACCAGGAGCTGGGCATTGAGCAGCTGATGTCCTCACTGCCAGTGGGTGCAACATTGCCGCGCAAGGCGTGCAAGCTGTTGCAAATACCCGAAAGTTTGTGTCAGCGTACGCAGCTGGCGCCACAAGCCACACTCGACTCGGATCTGGAGCGCACCCTGACCAGTGAGTCACCAAATGTGACCAGCTGTGACCAAATTCTTGCCGATATCACACGCCACGCCCACCAAGGCATCTATGGCACAACACGCATGCGAACGGCAACCATCAGGAAACCGATGCCCTACTTAAACAGTCGTAGGTGTTCCACATTATCCACAGTGCTTAAAAGTTTGTTTTTCCCATCGAATGTTCAATTTAAAATGCTGTGAATCTCCCACGTTTTAATTAGCGTTTTTTTATTGCCGTGTCCAGTTTTTTATTTGTGTTTTTTTTAGTTTGCTTCTATGTTGTTTTCGCTTGCCCAAACTGGGTCACTGAACTCTGCGCAGGCAGTCGGACAAGTTTTCAAGATGCTTAAGATGCTGAGAATAAGTTTTTACTCAAGGGTTGTCCTTGGAACTTGATGTCATCAAAAGGGACGCTTGTTGACATTTTGCTCTTTTCAATTAACATAATGTATTCTATCGTTTCGAATCTCTCTAAACTGAGAAACGCTTAATTTACATTTTATGGAGAGACTTGCAATTTTGTTAGTTTCTCATTGAATAAGGCACATTTCTATTTTGCTAAACTCGCAATATCAAAATAATAATAACACAATACACAAAAAATAACTTAATTTGAATATCAATTTGTGCATTAGCCACGAAAAAACTAAGACTCAATTAAATAATAGAGTTTCTTCAATTAATTTAAATTTTAAACTTATGTTTTAATTATGGCCATCTATCATGGCTAATCAAGGACATCAATAATGACAGATTGTTATAATGGCCAAATAATAACCCAAATGGCTAAGATTACAATTACCCAATTTTAATTACAGTCTAAACGCATAAATACAAATTTATAGGTATTTGGGGGAAGGGAAGCGGGGTTCAAATAATAGTAGTTGTGGTAAGCTTGTTTTAAGCTTAAATGCACAAATTGGAAATTATTCGCACGTGTTCATCTGATGTTGCAGATGCTACCACAGCAGCAGCAGCAGCAGCAATGATTGCAACAATAACAACAAAAAGAGTCCAGCCGCCTCCCCGCCGCACCAGCAGAAGCTGCAGATGGGCAGCTGCCTTCGCTCCCCGGCGCACTTCATACGCCAGAAATCGTTTCACACGCTCAACGAGCTCACCAAATTCTGCCAACTAAAGATGCCAGCGTCGGCAACGGCAACGGCGAGGGCAGCGGCAGCGGCAGCAACGACAAAGTTGCAGCCAAACGGTCATTATGCCATCGATGGTAAGCGGAGTAGCCGACGCATCCACTCACTCCATCCACTCACACCCACAGACATGTACATGTGTGTCTACTGTACTTGTGTACGTGGACATGTGTCTGTACTGTACTTGTGTACATGTATGTGGGCCAATTAAGACCTGGCCTCCAAAATCGCTCATAGCTAATTAAATGGAATGTGGGCAGAGGGGCAATAATTAACAGTTGCGGGTGGGTGCACTCAGAAAAATATATCAAGCAGCTAGAATTTAAAAAAAAATCGCCAAAAGCAGCTTATCTATTTTTGAAGGCTAAATTTCTGTCTTTATAATTTTTAACTTTTTTTTACAACTTTTTTCGATAAATTTTTTAATTTATGGCGATTTTCTAGATGCTAGTTGAAATATATTTTTTTCTGAGTGTGATTTGGTGGCTTATTTAGTTAGTTAGGTGGTTGGCTGCTTAGGTTGGGGCAACGCTGCCTGGCTGCGATCTAATCTAGCTATGCTTTAGTGCATGGCACGCACATATAACACACGTAACACACTCTCACTCACACTCACACTCACATACACATACACGCATACACATACATTTACTTATATAACACATCGCTGAATTGTTGTGCATAATTAATTTAATTGGCTTTTGGTCATTCCACATACAAAGCAAAAGGCAATAGGAAAACAAAGGCGAATTTAAGCGAATTTGTGATTAATATTTAATTAATTTCAATTGCTTGCAATTATCCAGCATATCAACATATATATAACTAAAAACAAATCAAATACATATATAAATCGTTTACATCGGGATTTAGTTGGTTATTTATATTTGTAAATATTATTAATTATTTATGCATATCTATTTAACTTTTCATTTGTATTTAAACGCATTTCATTTATCACTTTTTATTTAATATGATTTTTATGATTTCTCATTCCCTTTCCTATTCCCCCGCCCCACCCGACTACCTACCCCACACAGACAACATTTTGCCGACCGCAACGCGTGAAAGTGAGTTCTTTGAACCGGTTCAGTTGCGCGATAAGGAACAACTGAATAACTGCCAGGAGAACAACAATCAGGATAACTATTCCAGTTACTATCCGAGTGCGTTGCTATCGCCACCAAGCAGCGCCTTTCGCTGGTCGGAGCAACTGACACAGCATGCGGCAGTAGCCAAGCTACGCACTGCCATTTCATGCCACAGCCACGATTTGCGAGAGATGGAATTCCTCTTGCCACAGTCGCAGCAGCAACAGCAGCAGAAGCAGCAGGTGCCTCCAAACACTCAGCTCAATTCTGGCTCACAGTTGCGCATCTCGCGCCACTCACAGCCCAAGAATGCTAAGCTGCGCGACGAGCACGTGGATCACGATTCACCCGAAGAGGAGGTTGACCTACGTGGACATTCACCCATCGACGAGAACAGATCGAGCAATGTGCTTTCGGTGCATCGACTGCCGGTGCATTTGCGCTCCAAGATCGCGGCAAACACACAGCATCCGCGTGTCAGCAAAATGTCCAAGAAGCAGCTGAAGCTGGCCCAGGCCCAGCTAGACAAGCTCACCCAAAGCAATCTTCACTTTCATGGTAGGCACTCGGCGTTGTCATCGTCGCGCTGCTCGCTGCTCGCTTTAGAATTGAAACCTTTTTCAAATTAATTAACATTTTTATTTTTTTGAGTTTTAATAGTGGTATCTTTTGTGTCCTTCACAGCTCTCTTTTCGGCCGTGGAACAGGGACATCTGGATAAGGCACGCACCATACTCGAATCCACCGATGTGGATGTCAATAGGTGAGTTAAACCTAGTATATTCTATATCGCCGTTGGTTCCATTTCTAACATCTATTAATTTATTTACAGCATCAATACGGATGGACTCTCTGCTCTGGATGTGGCCGTGTTGAGCAACAATCGCTCCATGACAAAAATGCTGCTGCAGCATGGCGCCCTGGAGGGATCCCAATGTAAGCAGCGTTTGCATATTGTACAGCTCTAAATATATACACTTTATATATGTATATAAATATATGCACAATATAATTGCTAATCATTGTCAATTTGTGTTTCGTAGTTTCCGTTGATAGTATTGGCACCAAGCTGAATGGCCTGCTCAAAGATGCCGAGTCACGCATCCACGAACTCAGCGGACAGGAGGGACTATGTGCGCCCGTCTTTACTTCGCGTCCCTCCATATCTAGCATCATAATTGGTATGTAGCATCACTCACTTTATACTTAATTGTGGCAAATTCCTAATTGGAGTTGTGTTCGTTTGTGTTGCAGGCAATACGGGCTCATCGGTGACTGGTTGCACGGGCAACGAGGTGGACAAGCAGATTGGCATCTGGGAGCGACGCGTCAAGGGGCTACGACGCATGCTGCTTGGCTGGGACCAGGCGCGACCACCAGATGCCCCCGCCTCCGTCGTGGTCGATGTCACCGGCGACAATTCCATCAGCTTGCAAATACTCGAACCCTTCGAGGGTGCCATTGGTACCAAATTCAAAGGTAAACCATCGTGCCGCGTGCAGTTTTCGTGGTCCACGAGAATTGCGTGCTTGTATGTGGAACTTGTGTTTTGTTGACATGTTCATTTCCTCATTTTCCGCAGTTCAATGGTCGACACGCGCGGACTTTAACAACGTGGTCGGCGAGCGTGAGCTGCTCGAGTGGATTAGTTTCCATGGCACCATGGGCGCCCAGTGTCACATTGCTGGCCTCACCCAAGGACGTCGCTACTTCCTACGCGCCGCCTGCGGCAATGTCAAGGGTTGGGGCGGCTATCGTAACTCTGTGCCCGCCAGCGTTGTGCCCTCAAGTGAGTAACTCAAATTGGACAAAGGGTTTAGAGCAGAAGCTCTTAAATATTTCAAAAAGTCAGCAGTTTTAGCCACAGTTTAAATATTTATTTGCTAGCTGTGTAAATATTATTAATTTCCAAGTTGTAATTGCGCTGTGGATGCTTGGAAATAAATTCCAAATTTGGAGTTCTTAATCCAATTGAGGATACTATTTTCACGCGAATATAATCTTATATAAATAAGTCATCAGGTTATTCACTTTGCAGACTTCATAAAGTTTAATTTTATTTATTCATTGTTTGCTTAAACTGACTTTATTTTATAAATATATATCCGACCAGAAAAAAAAATATTTATATAAATTTTTATTTTATTATTTATTTACACATTTAGTTTGTTATTTTATGCAACGAGAGTTTCACTTATTTAATAATCTCTCCTCAGAGAATCATTTTAAATTCAATT
Source organism: Drosophila dives (assembly GCA_035042365.1). Taxonomy (NCBI): domain Eukaryota; kingdom Metazoa; phylum Arthropoda; class Insecta; order Diptera; family Drosophilidae; genus Drosophila; species Drosophila dives. The sequence goes on from JAWNLJ010000442.1 coordinate 5,196,791, forward strand.
TAAAGCAGGTCTGCAATTTATTTATGTGTTATCATGATAACTTTTTGGAAAAATCTGCGGTTCTTACTGTACCCTTTAAAAGTGAATAAAGATAATAAATTACAAATTGAGCAAACATGCAGTACGACACTTGAAATTATCAAGGAGAGTCAGTATATAGCTATGGATAGCTCCCAGTCTCCTTTAACATTCCCATTCAGAGCACTCCTACTTAATTCCATATTCTCCTCTTCCGTGTTTAGCTTGGCGTGACTTGGATAATCGAGAGGATCGTTTCTCCGGCCGGCAATGTATACTGGACAATTTGTTTACCGCTGTGCGCTTGGCTCGACCAGCAGATGTTTCGGAGCTCACGCTAGATCCGGGCAGCGTGCAGCGACGCAATCCCAAGAAGAAGACCAGCATCAAACAGCTATTCTCGGTCACCTCCAAGTTCCAAAAGACGCTCCGACGGTAAGTTGTTGTATCTCCATTTAATTCAAATGCATATATCTAATATATATTAATCGATTACACAGCGGCATTTACTTCTCGTGCATTGTGCACTGCGATGACAAGGTGCTGGTGACCAGCGAGGATTTTCTGCCCGTCATTGAGATCGATGAATCGTATCCGAGTGCTTTGCACATGGACTACTATTGGCTGATGAAGGTGGCCTGCACGTGGGACGATGTCAAATCGCTGCGCTCGGATATGGAAAGGAATCTAACCTCGCCGGTGCACTTTCGCACCAAACTGTTGTCGGCTGTCTGCCAGATGCAATCGGCACTGGGCATCAGTGATCTCGGCCAGCTGTACTATAAACCGTTGCGTGATGCCCAGGGCACCGTGGTGCTGACCTGCATTCAGTCGGTGAAGAGCCAGAAGGCTGTCTCCATACTCAACTCACGCTGGCTGCCCGTCAGCAAGCTGCAAAAGAAGCTGGGCACACTCCACGAGGATTGCAACATCAACGAGCTGCTCATCTCGAGCATTGGCGATCAGTTGCATTATCAGCAGGCGGCGCTGCACCGTTTGGAGCCTGGTCTGTATTTGGGCTACCTCAAGATGCAGTGCTCGATGGATCAGATCCAGGTGGTGGTGCCGGTAAAGACGCCCAACGTGCTGCCCCACTGCAAGGTGCGCGAGAACAGCCACATTACCGCCGAAGAGTGGCAGGTGCTTCATCAGGCCCGCTACGCTGCCGATCCACTGCGTCTTCCACTCGATTTTAATGCAGCCGCCGATGGCAATGCGAACAGGTCCACGACGGAGGTGCAACGGCTCTTCCTATACGATCTCAGTACGGCGATGCATAAGCTGCTTGCTTCCATGAGCATTAAGTCCACAGATGCGGCCACACATCGCCTCTACGACGTGGAGGTCATCGAGCACAGTCGCGATATTAGTTTCCTCATTGTCTGCCCATCCGTGGAGTCCTCCTGTGCCGTGCCCGGCCAGTCGGAATTGCTGCTGCAACGTGACGATCTCGCCAGCCTGAGCATCCAAGCCTTTGAGATGATCCATCTGCGCACATATCAGCCAGCCATTGTGCACAAGTATTCGCGTCTCTCCTGCATCCTGGAGTTGGACACGGCGCTGGCGACATTTTCGCTTCGCGAGGCCTTCTCCAGCAGTGAAGTGCAGACGGCCAAGGAGCGTCTGTCCACGCTGCAGGATCTGACAGCGAACCTGACGATGGTTTGGAAGAGCGTCCGCTGGCTCATGGATGTGGTGGCCTATGCCCGCAACAAACATGCCCAGCCAGCTCTGCCAATGCGCGAAATAATCGAGTTTGCCCAGCTGCGTCACGAGGAGTCCACTCCGCAGCTGCTGCAGCTGCCGCTGCGCGACAGCAAGCTTAGTAAAACGGGTCGCGGCAGCTGGCCCGGACCGGGTGCCAATGAGGATAAAGGCAGGAACGGCAAACCGGAGCATTCTAAATCGGAAACGAATTTGGGCCTTGGCGCTGTGACTCCAAGTTCAGCGCAGCCAACGCCGCTGGATGCAGATGATAAACAGCTACAGCAGCAGCAAGACCAACAGGAGCAACAACAACAGCAGCTGCAGCAGCAGCAACAGTTGCTCCACGTAGTTGGCAACGAGTACGCCGGCTCCACCTGCTCGGATGTCTCGCTGCGCAAGAATAGCGGCGATTCCGTCAGCTCCGCTTATACCGCACGCAGTTTCTACTCCGTCGCTGATTCGGCTTCCGATGGCAGCAGTAGTGTGTTCGCCATGCCACCCTCCCGCTCCGATGATACGCTGGCGGATGCACTGCGTCATTCACAGGCCGCGGCGGCAGTGCAGCGTAAGCGAACTGTCTCCCACATTGGCTCGATACCCACGCCACTGATCACCGTGCATAACTCAAGCTCTGCACCGTATCTGGCTGGCTCCAGTGTGTCGCTGAGAACGGGCAGCGGTGCCTTTGCCACCGATCTGGAGCACAAGCCACTCAAACCAGCTGCGGAGTATAAAGTGAAGGCGGCATCCAGTGCAAATCTTCGCGAGGGCGGACTCTATCTGAAGAGCTCTCTGTCGGCTCTTCAGCCAGAGCTGAAGCCACTGGGCAGCGAACCGGTCGCGAGCACCTCGAAGGCATCCTCAACTAAGAGTCTGACGCATCAGAGCAGCGAGGATGATTCCGCCAGCTGTTCCAGCATCAATGCTGAGCAGAGTGCCGCCGGCGCCGGCATCATTCAAGTGTATACCGCTTACAACACTGGTTTGGCCAGCGGCACCAGTCTCAAGTTGCACGTGACGCCCAAGACGACGGCCCGCGAGGTGATCAACCTTGTGGTCAAGCAACTGAACATGGCTGCCGTGCTGAAGGGCAGCACAGGACCCATCTATAGCGCCGACATGCTGGACAACTTTTGCCTCGTCGCCGTCATTGGCGCCCGGGAGCGTTGTCTGCGCGACGACTTTAAGCCGCTCCAGCTGCAGAGTCCCTGGAAGAAGGGTCGTCTCTATGTGCGACAGAAGCATGAGCTCCTCGCTGCCATCGAGCACTCCAATCGCAAATCACACCTGATTTAAGATACACCTTGAGAACAAGATTGTGTGCAGTAGTCGCACGAAAATTTGAACATTTTAGAAATTGTGAATAACTGCAAATTACCCAAGAAAGATTACATTTTTGTTTGTTGAGGATTTTAAAGATTTTGAATTCAATAAGAAAAAGATTTTGCATTAATATAATTGACCAGCGACTACTGTACATGAAATACTCTTGAATCAACAAGTTTCCGTTACTCCCGTTACACACACGCACACACACATATTGTTGGCTTATTGATTTGGTTCTTGCTTTATGGGACTTCCCAGCCAAGTTTGACGACCAATTCCCCAAATTAGACTGAATTACTTACAAATGTATGTTAAAAAAAAAAATATGTTGAAAAGATAATGATATGAAATCGCAATGAAATGGTATTATATTTTGAATAGTTATACTTTAAATACAAACACACATTCACACACACACATACACACACACATATACATACATATATATATATACATACATATGTACAAAGAGGACATAATTGTTGTTAGTTGTTTTAGAAGACGTTTAATTATAAGTGCAACAAATTACACCAATATTATAATGCATATATGTACCTATATATTAAATATACTTTATGTATTTTATTGTACGATATGTATTATAGTTATATATGTACGTATTTTTGTAGTTTAGCAAACAAAATGTTTTGATTGTATTTTGTGGCATTTTTAGGCGCACGGATTTTTTAATAAACCAATCTTAATGTTGAATCGAACAAAAAATTATTATAAATTATGAATTGAACAAATGTCAATATACAAATCTTTCTCGATGTGTGTATGTATGTGTTCTTTATTATAAATATATATTTATATATATATTTCCAATTCCAATCGGATTATACAAATATTATATAGTATAAATAAATATTTTAGCTGTAACATTTCGCATAGTTTTCTAGATGTAAACGAAAAACTGAATAACAGAATGCAAATATTTTTTAAAAATATATTGGCACAATTAATTGTTGAAAAGAAAAAAAATAGACAGAGAACAAAACACAAAAATTGAAATTGTATTGTTGTATTTAATTAAATTGTAGTAGAAAACATGCAAATTCCATGCAACCGAAAGTTGTTTTAAAACTAGTCCACAAAAGTTTTGAGCTAAGCATGTGAATGAAATTGGCTCTTGATATATACAATTACATTGCTTGTTCTAGTAAGTGCAACATGCCCCTAGCTATACGCAAATATCAGCGTAATTCAACCCGATTCCCAAAAATCTGACGTACTATATTCCCAAAAATACCGACAATTCGGTACTCAACTATAACTATAACTATAACCATATACATATATATCCTGTAATCTTACATAATGTATTTGTAAACTAGCTGGAATTCTTCAAGTCTATGTTTTCACTGTAAGCTAATCGTCAAGTTTCTCCACTTTCAAAATGATGTTCTATGTAGCTAGAGGAAATAACAACGATAGACGAACAAATCTTACATTAGACGGAAAAGTTAATTAAAATCAAAACTTAACGGAATTACAAAAAAAAAAAGTCCATTAATTAATTATAATAATATTAATTGAATAACTTATGATGAGAATACGACCAACACAACAACAAAAGAATGTATACATTTTTTTTCCTTTTGTAATTGTAAATATTTATTCATTTTGAAAATTTTGATAAACTTTTTTATTATGGGTTCTTACGAATAAATCCCTGAGGCAACGAACATAGCTAAAAAAAATTAGCCACGCCCCCTCCTCCGCCTCCCAACCACTGCTCATTTCAAACCTGACTAAATCAATCAATTATTATCTTAGTGTATTTAATTTTTAATTGTTATTTAGTGCGACGCATTAAACAATCGGTAAATTAAATTGTCGAAAAAGCCGCCGTCCGTCCCAAAAAAAAAAACAAATAAAAATAAAAAAAATGTGTTTGGTTTTGTTGAGAGACCAACTTTTAAAAGGTATTATTTGATGCATTTGCTAAATGATATGGTGAGAAGATATAAATGTTTATGACGCAATCTAATTGTAACTATTTAATTAAGGTGTTAAAGGTCGAATACAGGAGAATACTCACACACACACATACACCAACACACACATATATAAATACATATTGACACACTTACCAATTATAATGTATGATAAATGTTAGTAGTATAGATTAAAATGTCTTTAGACTAATGAAAATCTCCCACACACACACACACAGAGACACTCGTAGTAAATTCGCTTATAATGTATAAGATAGAAAAGTTCTTATCAAGTGTAACTCATATTAACTGCATGTTATACTAATAAAATCCTAAACGATTCCGTGTGTATTTTTGGTGTCTGTTAACTATGTACAACAACAAATAACAAAAAAAAAAAAACACGAAATGCAAACAGCCATTAAAATTATATCTGAGAAACAGATTGTTTATCTTAGAAATTATATGGATCGAAATGTGAATACAAAAAAAAAAAGAAACAGAAGAAACAGACAAGATGAATACTTATTCAATTAATTTAAATAAAGACTTAAAAACTGTTATGGTGTCATTTCAAAAACAAAAATACTTGTTAGTGTGATTTCTATTTGGGGGGCATATTTATCATAAGATTACATTTTTTATCTCGAAATAGATTGAAAAATCGCTCGAGGTTCGAGATAAGCATGGGATATTTTTTTATAAGTGAAATGACTGTGATTTAGTCACAAACAAAGAAATATAAATATTTTTTTTAACTATGTGTAATATTTATTAAATCACACCAACAATAATAATAATGTAATCATAAAAACAATACTAATACTTGGTAATATTATTATTTACAACATCAAGAATAATTGGTAATAATATTCATAGTCAACAGACATTTAATCTTGAACTGATTGAAGGAAAATTAACCTCATACTTTCAAATCGCATATTGCAAATATAACTGCGAGCTGATAAAGAGGAATATTTACTTCAAGACTTTTCTATCATATCTCAAATTAGCTGATAATAATATATAAATATATATATATATATATATATGTATATATGTATATATATATATGAATATATACAATTAAGCCCCAATAGTCTATACATGGCATTATATCTAAAAATTTCCTTGGGAACTTTTCCACTTGTCATTGTGCGTCATTACTTTCATTGCAACAGCAGTGACGAAATTGCCCAAAAAGTTTTCCAGACCCTTCGGCTGGAACTCCATTGGAAAACACATAGAGAACCACATAGATCACTACGTGTGTGTGTGTGTGTGTGTGTATTTATGTTGTCTGACTCATTCGCACACTATATGCCTATCTCGCTCACACCTAATGACTAGAAACGCAAGTCATGACGACTTCGCAGTCGTAGTTCAGCTGTCGATATTCGTTTTGTTTTTAGACACACACATCTTTAGTCACTTATTTCTTGAGATATTTCTTTGTGGGATAATTAACAAATGAGACATTTTCGTAGGTGCATATGTATGTGTCCACACAAGTGGACATAAATAATTTGCATATTAACCAATATAGCGTTTTTTTTGATTGGACAAATGAGTTGACCACTTGTGCCTAATTACAATTTAAATGCCTGCCGTACATATTATATATACGTACTTATTTAGGCACTTTTACTGGGCAGCTTTAACGACTGATAAAATGCTCTGCAATCAAGATTATATATGGCAAAGCCATTAAGTTCAAGTGCTTGTTTCTGATTAGGGTAAAAATAAATCATTCTCCTTTTCGGAGACACTGGAAATTTTTTCCCATTTGCATTTCCGGCAGTAAAGTGCATCAAGTGTGCAAAATATTATATTTAAAATTATATGATCCGTGCCTAATCCCTTTGCGCCACTGCAATAAACCTGTTGCGCGATTAAGAATACTCATTTAAATTAATGACAAGGCAACACAATCAGCTCAGCCACGTGACTGTCTGTAGAGTCAAACTATGCCAGAAAATTGACGAGGTACTTGTCTCACTTTAGGAGAAAGCAGGGTTCCAGTGATTGATTATACTAAATTACTCACAAATGCTAAGATGTTGTTGCTATTTAATGTAAATACACAAATGCATGTTGGTTTTTTTGGTACGCTACCAATTATATATATTTGTATATTTATAACACTAATATTTCAAATTAAAATTGGCATTCTTACTTAATCTAAATTTAAGATTTTTTAATCGTTCTTCTTTTTGTATTTAAAAAAAAAATATTTGAAACCCTAATCAAAAAAATTAGAAATTTGAGTCGTGGCTAGACTCCATCCATGATGCTCAAAATCCGGTTGTAGACGTCGTACTTGTTATCATTTGTTTTGTTGAAAATCTAATTGCTTACCTAAAAAAAACCATTACATTCATTCCAAATTTGCTCTGAGCAAGTGTTGATTGTTTTGTATATATATATATATATATATATATATACATATATATACATGTGCCACACTAACAGCCTGGCGTATACTTGATTTGCGGGCCGAATACAAACCGGTTACAAAATTCCGCCTCAATAAATTATACTTACCAATGTATGTTGACCACAAGCTGAAAATGATCGATAATGGGAATAGGAATAGGCGAATAGTCATTGACAATGTAATTAGTTTGTTTCAGAAACTGTTTATATTCTCTCGAAAAAAAGTATAGCAGAAAAAAACGGTTCACAATTAAATCGTTTCAAAGAGCGCACATTAAATATATGTAGTATAATTAATTACGGGTGACGTTCTGTTCTCATCTAGGGTTTTGTATAACAAACAATAAGTACAGTACTACATACATACAGACATATACAGCCACTATATACATGTATATATAAATATATATATATATATATATGTATAATGTATATGTGCGTAAACTATACACTAGAAAATTCAGCTTAGCTTTTGATGGCCATCGCGATTGGGTTGCTCAATTATTAGCTCGCCTGTGTTGGGTGGCGCCAACAATGTAGCCCTTTGCAGTGAGGACACCACGACAACGGACATAGACCTGGTAGCGCAGTGACCAATCGATTGTGTAGCCGGGTGCCAGGAAAGAGAACCGTTCCTCGGACAGCAATAATTCGGGATCACTGTGTGTGTTGAGTACCAGCTCGTGATCCCGACAGAATTCCTGCAGTTCCACCGGTACCACACAGCAGGCGGCCAGATTCACTTGCGCTATGCTTGGCGGCACCTCTGATGTTTTGTATATCTGGGCGAGCGCATTGGCATCCAGATCCGCAATGCCCAGCTGTTTGATTTGTTGTCTAAGCGCATACTGCTCAAGGCCCTTGTAGAGTATCTTCAGGTCGGATATGCCTTGTTCACCGTTACGTGCACTCCAGCTGTTGTCCAAGTCGCTGTTGCTGTGGGCCCCTCCACTGCCGGAGGTGGCTGCCTCTGCGCAGGGGGAACGTGGCGTTGTTGTGGCCAATGGCGTTGCGCTGGCAACGTTCGGATGATAGGCCAACACCACGTTTTCCACATGTGTCACATTGAGTATGTTAAGCAGAGCCTCCAGCGCTTCATTCACACACTCTGCTGAGTTCTTGTTGAGGAATATTTTTGCACCGATACTAAGCTCATTGCGTCCATTCTCCGTCAGTTTGCTGTTTAGCTCCTGTGTCGCGCACAACACGCGTCCATGCATCTTGTCAATTTCGACCACAACGCTCTCGGATGTCGATGAATTTGGATCATGCTGCAGCGTTTTTTGTAGGCCATCGTAGAGCTCCTCGTTCGATTGGCGTTGGCCCAGTTCGTTGTTGATGATGTTGCCCGTACTGATTACCACGTTCTGGTAGGTTTTCGTTATTGTCGGTATCATGCTGTTGTTGCTTATATCTCTGCCAGCTTTTCCAGTTCTAATCCGGTAGATAAGTGACGACTTGTGACTAATGAAGGTGGCCCCGACAAACGCACTCGTTGGCCTGTGTTTCTATTTTGCTTCGAACATCGTGAGCAACGGCACTTAAATACGCCTTGCACTAGTGCTGCAACAGAACAATCGATACATCGCATCATCGAGATGTTTTTAAAACCAAAAACATCATATTTTATTTTGCATAGAAAATTAAATAAATTCAATTAGTTAACTCAATTTTATTTGTTACAAATTTTATAAACTCTCAAATAGTCTAGCAACCTTTGCGATAATTCATAATATGAATTTTGTTAGGGCAAAAAAGGAAACGACTATCAACACTGGAACTAGCTCATCTTATAGCAAAACTATCGAAAAATTAAATTGCGCGCCTCTTGCACAGTGACAGTTGCAAAAGAAACAAATCCATCATAAATTTTAGCAGAAAGAAATGTGTTCCAATCAGGTGCGCGAATGGCTTGTTTTGCTAACAATGGAAAAGTATTTTTATTGCTTTCTGGAGCGCGGCTACATTACCATTAAGCAGTGTCAGCAAATCATCAACAGTGATCTCATAATGCTGGGCATCGACGATCCAACGCATCGCCAACTTTTATTAGCTGGTGTTCAGCTTCTAATTAATTCGCCTAAACTATTTGCTTGCTCAGAGCCTTGCGACTTGCATGCCACAAATCCGGAGCAGAATAACATGCCAGCCAACTTCTTGGGAACTTGTAAGGTCAACCCGTTCACAGATGTCGAGAATAAATTCAGTTTCTTACCAACACCACTGTCGCCAGACGAATATATCAATGAATCTGCTCTTCTTATTTCCAAATGAGTTTTTCCCAATTTGGATATATGTGAACTGGAAAAACTTTTCAACTATGATTTGTACACGGATAACTTACAAAAGGACAGCAAGGTTCCTTTAGGAGTTAAACTTCAATGCAATAATAATTAAATCATTCTAATTGGTTAATTTAAGTCAATCAGATTGAATAAAACTGAAGTTTTAACAATTAAACGGTATTTTTATTTGTATTTCTTAAGCAATGTCATTTTGAGAAGTTAGAGGCATCTATTTAAATGTAATCAAGGGACTGAGCAGAGCATTTAGCAAATACTTAATGCCTCGCATCAGATCCTGCATGCGTGCATCTACTGGAGATGTCAACACTGGCCGCTGAATGCTAACTGTGCCCAAATCAGGTGATTTGCAGTCCAAGCACTCAATTGTCTTTAGTTCCACTTGAGGTGGCGCACTTGTGCCGAGTACATAGTGCTCTCGTACATTGTTCGCCAGCTGGCGGGAGTTGTGCAATGTGCCATAGAATAGGACGCGATCGCCTCGATGCAGCAGCTGTGTAAAGTTACCAAAGTCGTGATGGGCACGCAGCACCACATCCGATGCGACAGAGCGTCCGAGCAGACTCCCTGTGGCAGCCACCTGAACGAGCAGCTCGTATTCGTAGCGATTCCAGCGCTGCAGTGTACACTGTCCGATTTGGGCACTGAGAGTTTTAATCACAAGCTGCCATTCACCGCAGTTGGTCTCCTGCTGCGGATCACATTTAAAGTGCTGGGCAATATTTTCGCCGTGCACACAGCGCAATAATTTGCTCAGCCACGTGGGCAGATAGTTGGCCACGATATCCTCCAGCATATTCGAGACGCGTGCAATCTGCACATGCTTCACCCTGCCCTCCCACGACACGTACATCCCATTGAGATGCGAACAGCGCAGTTGGGCCTTAATCTTATTTGGCTGCTCCTGCACGGGGTGAGCGCACAGCTCGTAGAAGCGTTCCCATTGCAAAGCATCTGGCAGGGAGTGCATGCCCACAGTTGGGCCGGACAGAACGGTGGGCATGGCATTAAAGCGTGGTGTATCCTTAAAACTGGACGTCATGTAGGGAAAGACCAGCACACAGGCCGTTGTAAGTCCAATAAGAAGCTGGAAGTAATATTAATTATTTATTGAGTTACTAAATATTTCAAATTCATAATAGCAGCAGTTAGAATTTTTTGAGAAGTTTACAGTTCAATTTTCTATACCTGAAACTAGAACTCTTAAAAAATAATATTCGAATTATTGTAAAAATAATTCTAAATAAACTAAAATTAAATTGCTTAAGGCAAAATATTTGGAACAAAAACCAAGTCGACAAATATTAGTTTAAAAATAAAATAAAAAATATTTCAGAGCAATTAATCAAGCAACTAATAATAATTAAAGAATTTTAAATAATATTGCAAAGTTGTTATAAAAACGAAATAAATTTTAACAAAATATTCTTGAAAAAATTAATAATTTGGCTTTGTTTCAAATCGATATTACTTTAAAATTTGCACAAATAGACTAATAATATTAAAAACCATAATTTATTTAAAATTTTAAAATTTCTTTTGTCGAACTTACTTGCAACATGGTGATGTACTTTTGGGTGACACGGTTGACAGCCATGACGCAGGAGAGGAGCACCACCAGGGCACAAGCTATGGCAGTTGTGCCCCAGCGCAGATGCTCGCTGGTCAAGCCGATGCTATCGATGGCAACGAACACGGGAACGAGCAGTGCCACAATGCCAAAGAGGGGCAGGAACAGAACGATGCCAGCTAAACCCAGAGCGGCACGCATGGCTCCAAAGACAGTGGCACTCTGGGAGGTGACAATGCACACCTGCAACCAGCTGAGCGTAACGCAGTGCGGTATCAGATAAGTGTAGACGCCATGCCAGCTGGAACGTTTGGCCACCAGCACCAGCAGGATGGGTATCAGCAGGTAGAGAGCCGTGCGACAATTCAGGCAGAATTCGATGCCATTGCCAATGACAAAGGAGGAGAAGGTGGGCACACGCAGGTCCAGGAAGCGCCAGTGGGTGGACACAACTTCATCCAGCTCATACGGATACTTGGCCAATACATTGACGGCAAAGGAGACAACAATCAGCCAATCGGGCAGCAACTGAGATGAGGAGTACATGAAGACGCCAAGGGAAATGAAGGTGCAGGCACCCGAGATGATTGTCAGCTCCGAATGCGGCAGCCAGGCATCGGTAACCAGTGGATATACAATCAGATTGCAGATGAAGGCACAAAAGTAATACAAATACGGTTTCATATTGTTGCGCAGGAAACGCTGCTCGGAGATCTCCGCCTCGATGTTGTGGTCCCCGTATTGGAGAAACAAACCCGACCAGATACGAAAGTCCACAAACTGTTGCTTGGTCTTCAGCATGCGGCATGTGGTCCACAGCATGACACTTAAACTCAAGTAGTAGCCAATAACGGGCAACATATGGCGTTCACTGTCCTCGATGGTGCTCCACCAGGAGAGCAGCACCAGCAGACTGCAGCGCACGCTGAGCGGCAGCATAGCGGGTAGGGCAACAACCAAATTGATCAAGCGATAATAGAGCAGTGTGAAGAAGACCAACGGATGAAAGATCAGGCGATAGAAGCATGGCACATGATCCAGGCACTGTGGATGTGGCACGGACAGCGTCAGTGTCTCATTAACCTGTGGCATGCGTCCAGCACTGTAATTGGAAGCAGCCGAGACGAGATGTGCTTCGGTAATAAAGCGACGTCGCTCCACATTCGAACGCCCAATGGTCGAAGCACCCTCGAGAGCTTCCCTCTCACACTCGCTGCTCTCCTCATCCGTGTTGGACGAGGAGTAAGCAGCATCCGCAGCACCAGCGCCACGACGTCTGCGCTTGCGTTGTAAATTGTAAATGCGTCTCATCTTTCTCTCCAGCTGCTTGGGCGTAATATGCTCATTCCCATTGGACAGGCAGGAGAAGAGTTCACGCGCCGCTTTGCGAGCTGCCCTTTCGCCGGGCGTCATGGCCAAACAGCTGCGCACCTCATCCGCATTCTCGGCAGTAATGCCATTGCCGGCATTGTAGCATTTGCGAAGCAGACGCTGTGCATCTTCGTGTCCCTGCTGGGCAGCACTGACCAGCCAATGCACCGCTTTCTGGCTCTCATTAGCTACGTTGGGCTCTGTGTGTAGTTTAGAGGTGTTAAATGATTTTTTTTTTTTTTTGACATTTACATACCGATGGAATTTTCCAGCAGCTTCTTGCCCAAATCAAACTGCACTTGGGGGCATCCCTCTTCAGCAATATGTTCCTTTAATTTATTCAGAGAGGCGCGGTCTACAAAACATTTGAAAAATAAAGAAAGAGCTCTTTGAATACCTAGAAAAAAAATTGGATTACCTTCGAGATTCCAGCGTCGCCTTTTGCTGACACCTGTCGGTGCATTTTGTGTCCAGGTGGCCATCGAGAGCAACAAATTGCAAAAGGCTGCTGATTATGCTGATTGTTTACGCTTTAGAATGCAATTTAGAGTTGCAACAAATCATTTGGAATAAATTCTATGAAACGGCAAAACTCAAAATGAATGTATGACCGGACGAACGAACTTGTTCGTTCAAATTAATTCTATCAGTTCTGGCATTTTGGCTTTTAAATAGCTGTTTTGAGAAATAATTTATTTTATGGCAGCAACCAGACCATATTGTTAGTCTAAGCCAAATCTTTCAGAATTAATGCCAAAAATTAGCACTAAGCCAATTTATTTACTTTTTTGTCACATAAATTAGTATAACATTTCATTGGCATTAAAAAATTGACATAATTAGCTTAAATTTGCAAGCGCACTCGCCTGTTATCGTTGAGAACTATCGCCAACTACGATAGTAAGTTGTCGAAGATTGTACAGTCATCGATAGCTCGCGACAATTGCTTCCCGGCATATTTTGTTCAGTTTACATGTGATTTTTTTGTTTATAATTTAAATTGTTTAACTTAAGTCAAAATGGATCGGAACATGCAGAAGCAGCTGTTTAACAAAGCTAGGGAGTCGCCAAACTTGCCTCGCTTCAGCACGTCGGCAACGGCAGATAGTACACGCAAATCGTTTTTTGGCGCGTCGCCGGGAGCCTTAAAGAAAACTGGGCTAAGTAACAGGTAAGATATGCAATAAAGCCTTTATTATTTGTAATAATAAATGAATATATTTCTGTAGTCGCCTTAGTTTGTCGGGACGCTCCACATCACAGTCCATACCGGGCATCAGATCAGATTACAATGTCGTCGAGATCTTTGGCAATCCTCTGCCAGTTGTTGTAAACGAAGCGCTCACTTTTACGGGGACCATAGGCAACACGGTTTCGGCCAAGATTGCACAAAATGGCTATGCATGGGTAAGCAATTTCTAAACATCTTATGGTTTATCTAATTACTTAAAATTAATGTCCATTTTAATTTCAGGTTGTGCAAGGTCGTCGCTTACTGATTTGGCAGTACAGAAATAAAAGCGGCGTTGGCAAGGCAAACTCACCGCCCCGACTGGGTAAACGAGTAACGGCGTCGGCACAATGTCGCGAGCTGACGCTACCCCACAGCGATATTGGACACAAGAGTGAATTAGTTAGCGTTTGCCAGACGGAGGAGAGTCAAGCGATGCCCTTCTGCATTGCAGTCTCTGCAACTGGAGATGTGCGCTATTGGGCATCGATAGCTCACGACAACAATTCGGTGGATCTGTCCATATTGACGGGGCAGGAGTTTGTCCAGCTGTTGAGTTTGCCCACGCAGCAGGGGTTTCTGGCCGTCACCTCCACCTGTACGTTGGTGTTCCTCCGCGTGGGCCTCACTAAGGGACGCTATACGCTGCACCACAAGACTATTAAGCCAGCGACAAGTTTACTGGGTGGCTTTGGCAAGCGAGTGGCCTCCATGCTAATCGGTGTGAACAACGGTGGCGATAGAGATCAGGTAAGAATTCAACTTTTGCATCACCTGCAACCCATTTATGTTTGTCTCCATCGCCTGTAGTCATTGGTAGGCATGTGCTGTGAAAGCAACACAAAGAATGGCGAAAGTATTGTCACCGTTCTGTCAGATCGGGGACTCCAGCGCTGGCTTCTCTCCAACAAGGGTAACACTGATCAGCTAATCTACGAGGAGGTGGAGCTGATGCGTAAAGTGCGTGAGATGCTACTCTTGAATTTTTGGAATGTGCGCACGCCCAACGAAAATGTCGAAGTCGAATTGCATTTCATCGACTATCATGTGGCTAATAACTATCACTATATTTTAGTGGGTGTAGTCAATCATGGGCATGCGCCGGAGATGAAGTACGCCATAAGTAAGCTTACAACTAGATACCACTCTTCCCTAAATAGAGATTATTTTGATTCTGTTTTTTTATTTTTTTTGTTTTGCAGTGGTGGCTAGCGCTGGTCCAGAACGCATGCAGCTGGATTGTTTGACACCGCTCAAGCTACAAAAGTTTTACAGTGCCAAAACCGTGCAGGAATGCCTCAGTGTGCGCATCATGGTCGGCTCGGCCAATTTGTATTTGTATACGCCGAAAGTGGTTTATCCGCTGAGCCTGATCAATTTATTGCCAAATGCAGAAAATGAAATGGAGAAGGTGGAGTTCCATTTGCATGAGGATCGCATCCTTAGCGCGGCCATGTGCAATCGAATACCGATTTTCTTTAGCCGCACTCATGGCCTCGTCGGCATCACGCCCGGCAACTTGGAATCCTTCGATATGACGAACCTGAGAAACTTGAACAACAGTGATGCATATTTCCAGTTTGATGCCAGTTTCAATGTGGCCGATCAAAGTGTGTCGCAGGAAAACTCCAATTGCTTGCCCATGTATCAGCTGGATCCAGATGAGGTCTATGCCGATTTTAACAGTGGTGTCGGACAACTTAAGGCGGCATTCTTGTATCACCTGAAGCGGAACAATCAAATGGTTAAAACTGTTCTCGCCGATTTAATGGATAGCATTGCAGATAGCGATCCAAAGGGTGCTCCTCTGGATGCCTACAAGCTGGACAGGTTAAATATTTACCTACTTAAATCCCATAGTCATTATAGATATAATATTTGAATTTTCAGAATTGTCATTACTATTGCCGAAGATTTGGCTGAGGATCTGCCCATCGGGGATCCGCGCTGGAAGCCAGCCATTGAGGAGTATGATGGTGAACGGCATGCGCTGGGTAGTTCCCACTCCTTGCAGATCATCCATCAGTTGCGCGACAAGGGCATCGCCTTCCAGCACTTTATTGATTTTCTGCACTTTAGCGCACTCTGGGAAAAGGTTATTGCCTTGATATACAAATAATATATATACATATATATATATATCTAATTTATCTTTTTTGTTTACAGTTAAATGCCATTCCCTGTGGCATTAATGTGCTCAAGCATACATCATACATTTTGGCCGATATAGGCGAAAAGATTGTGGCTGCCACAGCATTGCGGACGCTGCAATCTAAAATGCCCAAGCTTATTGATGAAGTCATCGAGTTCACCGTTGCTCACTGGGATGAGAAACCATATGAGAGCCTGACTTACCAGGATATATTCTATGTGCAGCTGTGCAAGTTTCAGTGCATATATATGGCACTCGCAGACTTGGCCGACGATCGGATAGCATCGCAAGATCGCTCAACCGCAATGGTGGCCCAATTTATAGCCGACATCAACACTATTGTGCTAGGCACACTGGGTCCGGTGCTGAAGCATAGGGAGCAGAATGCCAATAGCTTTAAGCCGCCCGCCAATTCATGCGAGAATCAGCCCTGGACAGCGACAGTTGGCAGCGCTGGTTGCCACGATTCGCTCGTCCGTCTCATCGACATTACGGTGCGTTATGGGGCGCAGTGCGTCACCGAGTCAGAGCTGAAGCATGTGCTCTATCAGCAGATCCTCGAACTGATGGACATGGTGCTTGAGGGTCGGAAGAACTATCTGGAAAGTGTGCGTGGCACGGAAAAGTTTCAGGTGCTGCAGCAACAGTTCGAATCCCAGCGACGCGAACTTATCTCAGTGCTAAGTTAGTATTTCAGAAATATGAACCAAAAGCATATTCATTTGCTGTTCCCATTTCAGTTAAGGATCAGCAGTACGAGTGCGCATCTCGGCTAGCCGAAAAGTATTTGGACTTTCAGAGTCTCGTGCTCATTTGCGACGAGACGCAGAATAATGAGCGACTGGATGAATACACGCGCAAATACGAGGAGCAAGATTTCTCGCAGTTTGCCATCAATTGGCATTTGCGTCAGAATCGACATGGTGAGGTATTTGAGCGATTCAAGTCCAACCAGCCGGCATTGTCTCAATTCATGCTCGATCATCCGTCCATGGGCTGGATTCAGCTCATATTTAACGGCAACCATGAGCGTGCCGCCAAAGTGCTCTTCCATCTGGCCCAAGGCGAAACAGAATTTGTGGCACGCAAAAAATCCATGTTATCGCTCTCAAAGTTATCTGCCCTTGCAGCTGCCGATGTTGATTTGTCGGCGCAAATCGAGAAAATTAATTCCGAATTGGCGATCATTGAATACCAATCATATTTAGTTCACGATGTGCTGCAAAGCTTTGGCTTTGATGCCAACGATCAGAAGGTGCTCAAAGTGGAGGAAATCATTAATGTAAGTAATCTCGATTTACATCGATAGTAAAATATGACTTTTTAAGACTGCTTTTGCGTTGCAGTTGTTTATTGCCGAGGAGAATGACTCGGCGACAGAAGTCGAGTTCCGCAAGGCCTTGGAGCTGCTCAGCTATGTGGATCAGCCATATGACTTGCGACACAAGATCTGGTGTGCGGCCATTAATCGCGACAACTGGACAGATTATGATGCCAACAATGCGGTTGATTATATACAAAAGCTGCTGTTCTTTAAAATCATCGAAATATCTCAGCTAATTGGCCAAGACACAGACGGCTTTCTGCCGCCCATGGAGGATTTTATGGAAAGCATGGAACTGGGCGATCTGCCGCAACAGCAGACATTTCAATATTTACTAAAACTGACCTACGAGTATGTGGGCGATTTGTTAAAAAAATCAGAAGACATGGAGCTGTAAACATTTATTGTGGACACTTATTAAAACTTATTCTTAGATTCAAAACCAACGACTGAACTTTGTCTCGGACAGTTGCCAGCTTTGTTGCCTCTTGTCGCACGCATTATAAAATATTATAAACTAAGTTGCTTTGTTGCTGTTGTTGTTTGCTGTTTGCTGACTCTGCCAGCGAAAGTATCTGGAGTGTGGCGAGTGGAGCAGAAGCCCGCTAAGTGTTGTCACTGGCTTTAACCAGTCCGAGCTGCCAGCATTTCAGTTGTGTTTTGATCATGACGGACGAAACAACGCCACTGACCGCCAGCAGCTCCGGCTACGTTGCACTACCGCCCTATCAGGGACCCAGTAATGTTTTTCCGGGCGGTGTCTCACCGCGTTCCCGTCGCTCCAAAATGAAACAGTTGCAGTGCTGCGTCACCATCACATTTATGTGAGTACATGCAGAAGCTAATTAAGGAATTGCATTTCTTTTTGGAATTCGTTTTTGGAGTGCTGAAGAACTTTCCTTTTTCTTAGACATACATATATATTATGTATATATATATAAACATTTTGCAGCCACATCAGATTAACCATATTAAGTTTCTCGCAAAATTACTGTCTGTTATGGAGTTGTCATTTGATATTTTACTTCTTTGACCACAGTGTGATTGTAATTGCCGCTTTGCTCCTGGCGCTGTGGTTCAGTGGAAGTGGCTATACTGAAAGCAGCAACCATAATGATGGTCCAAGCTTCTTTTTTGCCACAAACGAAACGGAGCCGGCGTCGATTTGGGAGACACTGGCCGCCACCAAGACACCTATACCCGATGAGCCGGAGACGGATTGGGCGCTGCGCCAAGCGGCGGTGGATCCCAACGAGGGTGCCCAGGCGGTAAGTGCGGGCATCAAGGCGCTGGGTGATCGTGAGATACTCGAGGAGGGATTGCAGCCAAGTGCTGTTAATACGCCCCAATTCCGGCACTATCGATCGCTAAGCACCAATCCCGAGGCACGCAAGTTGGCGCGTCGTGGCTATGTAGAGAACCATGCGACACTTAACATTGCTCAGAGATTCAACTACAGCAAGCAGCCGGGACGGAGCAATATTGGTCAGGGTCCACCCATAGTGCTTTTGGATCCCACCGTACTCCGGTTGGATTGTGATTTCAATGAGCGTTTTAGACGGAGCACTGGTGTCTGCAACAACAGGCGGCATCCGCGCACCTATGGCGCATCCATGGTACCTTATCGCCGCATGGTGACACCAGACTATGCGGATGGTATTGCAGCCCCACGGATTAGCCATGTGGGTCAACTGCCGCCGGCGCGTCAAGTCTCGTTGAGCATTCATCGTGCTAGCTACGAAACGGATTCGAATTTTACTGTGATGCTGGCGGTTTTTGGACAGTTCCTGGATCATGATATTACGGCCACGTCGTTGACCACGTCGCAGGAGGGTGAATCCATTAATTGCTGTGCGGCCGAGACGCAACAACAGCATCCGGAATGCTTTCCCGTCCGAATACTCCCCGATGATCCCTACTACAAGCAATACAATCTGAGCTGCATGAATTTTGTTCGCTCGGCCCCAGCCCCAACTGGAAGATTTGGACCACGTGAGCAGTTCAATCAGGCGACGTCGTTTATTGATGGCTCGGTTGTGTATGGCAATATGGAGCAGAGGCAGCGGCAACTGAGGAGCTACATCAATGGCACTCTGCGTATGTTTCTCACCGATGACGGGAGGGAACTGTTGCCCATCTCGTCGAATCCAGAGGATGGCTGCAATCGTGTCCAAATGACTCGTCAGGGCAAATACTGTTTCGAGTCGGGCGATGATCGGGCTAATGAGAATCTGCTGCTCACATCCATGCATCTGCTGTGGGCCAGGCATCACAATTATCTGGCACGTGGATTGAACCAAATAAACACCGAATGGGATGATGAGCGTGTCTTTCAGGAGGCCCGGAAAATACTCGCCGCGCAAATGGCTCATATTACCTATAATGAATTTCTGCCCGTGCTCCTGGGTCGCAATCTGAGCCAAGCGAAAGGCTTGCTGCCTTCTCGTGGTCAGCTTAATGCACCGGACACATATGATTCGGAGGTGAATCCCAGCATTGCCAATTGCTTTGCGGCGGCCGCATTCCGTTTTGCCCACACGCTTCTCCCAGGTCTGTTCAATATGTCCGCGGACCACAGTACACCCGAGTCCATTGAGCTGCACAAGATGCTCTTCAATCCATTCTCGTTGTGGTCACGCCATGGCATCGATCACGCCCTGCAGACTGCCTCAAATACGCCGGTGCTCCGTGTGGATCGTTTCTTTTCGCCGGAGATCACCCAGAAGTTGTTCGAGGGCACTGACGAGGACAGGCTGCCGATTTGTGGCCTGGATTTAGTTTCGTTGAATATTCAACGAGGTCGCGATCAGGGTATTCCGGCATATCCAGTTTTCAGGCGCCACTGTCGCCTGCCACCAACGGATACCTGGGAGCAAATGGCACAAGCCATTGACAACTCAACTCTGGAGTCTATCAGACAAATATATGCGTGAGCGATTCGCTTAATGCTTTAAATATATTTTTCAATTCGATTTCTCACCTCAGTTCCCCACAGGACGTAGACCTCTACACGGGTGCACTCAGTGAGCCGCCACTAGAGGGCGCCATCTTTGGGCCCCTGCTTAGCTGTTTGGTCTCTGATCAATTTGTGCGCCTCAAACTTGGAGACTCATTTTGGTACGAGCGTAAAATAGGACCACAGAGATTTACAAAAGGTGGGCAAGATCAGAAGTATACCACGTAGTTTCTACAAATTATATGTCACACGCAGCACAACTGAATGAAATCTACAAAAGCAGCTTGGCTAACATCATTTGTCGCAGCTCCGATAACATTCAGCAGGTTCGTCCACACCTTATGGAACGCCAGCAAGGAGATAACAATCGCTATGTAAACTGCACGAATTTGGAGGGATTTCAATTTGACTTCCAGCCATGGTCACAGGCGCAAGAGGCACCCCAATTGCACAGGGCATACTTTAGTCAGGCAATGTCATTGGTGCGGTTAATCCATAATAATAATACAAATGTAACTATCAGTCATGCAAGGCTGTAGCAACATATAAATAATAAATACCCCTGAATTACCATTACTTTTATATACAATTGATCCACAACTAGCAACTTAACAAATTACTTATTTATTATGTGCTTGTATCGGATTTCCATTTGTGTAATTCTCTGAGATGCCTACATTTTTAAACTTTTTTCCACAGAAATGGAAGTACAGCAGAATTGGCTCATAATGTGCATAAGAACTGAGATGCATTTGATTGATTCAAATATCACGCAACCAGAGCTAAAAGTTTCAAAACCTTGCATAATCTCTACTTTAAATCATTTCATTTAGTTGTACGCCAAGGATATGACTCTAAAGGTTTGGCTGGATCCGGAGCTCAATTTATTCACGAGCAAACCCGAAGATATAAAGATCGTTTTAGGCACTCTTCTCTTCAATTACAAGGTCAGCGAATATAAAGATTTAGAGCCATGGCTTAAGGGTCTACTTGTTAGTCGTGGCAGTAAATGGCAAAATCGCTGAAAGATCATTACGACCGCCTTCCACTTTAAGATCCTCGATCAGTTTGTTAATATATTTCAGCGGTAATCCAAAATCCTTTTAATTAACTTGGAGAAAGAGCGACGACAGCAGGGACATATAACTACTAACATATCGATAGCTAACATAGCTGTCCGTTATTTTGAAACTGCAATTATTATGTTAAGTAACACGAGGGAGATATACAATTGATCTGCTCTGGTTAACGTCACAAATCAGAAAATATAACGGTACTCAGCCGATCAACATTTTCTGTAGTTCAGATCGTAACGTTGCCAATAAGCTAGCACAACTTTATAATTGGGTGGCAGCCCTACAAAAGGGACGCGCATAAATTACTACTTGTATTTCACAATCTTATTAATACGCAGTTAAAATGGAATTAAGCGATAATGCCCGTGACTCTGCACAGAAAGCAGAGCAGACTGCAAACTTACAGCAGTCAGAGCAGGTGATGGACGATGTTCTTGATGATAATTATGTTGACGACGCCACAGAAATTAAAATGTTGAAAAAGTTTGCTTCGCTACTTTTGGATCATACAGTAAGTTACTAAAAACAATACTTGTAATTGGCTTTGTTTGATTAATACAGTGTTGTATGCAGGATATGGATAACAAAAGCGTCGATCAGATATTCACCCATGATAAAAACAGATCTTCTGAAATCCTGAAAGAGAAGATGCGGCTAATGTGCCATCTGACCGTACCAATTACAAATAATGTGTTCACCGTGGAGCAAATCAATACTTTGCAACATAAAATGTTAGGAAAATTCGCAGAAATGTATAATTCTGAGCAAAAATATATACGTGCATATGATGACCATTGTAATAAGTTCATCACTGCAAAAAAGATGGAAGCAAATACTGCTGGATATGATGAATATTCCGAAATGGTGACCACAAATTTTAAATAATACATTTCATAGATTGATTTTTATATCTTTTGCGATTAGGACGGTTTGACTCTGGCGAACCTGATCGATAATGTGCAAAAAGACCATCATCACCTTCAAAGTGTTTGCGCAGATGAAATTGCAAAATTTCAGCTGGATCGCAAATTAAATATTGAAAAGTACATGTCACTATCGGAGGCGATAGAAACCATTGAAAACCAACTGGCAATGTAAGTTCAGATAAATGTTAGAAATATTCACATTTCTGATATTGCAGCGCAGCGAATCAGGAGTGCAAGACATGCGCTCGAATTCGAAATAAAACAGTAATAATTTAACTTACTTAAATTATTATTACATCATTTATTATCCACATAATTTCAAATTAATTTTGCCAGTGTAGTAAATAACTCTAAAATGACTTAAAAACAGATACACCAAATTACTAAAACAAATTTATGTATCGCTGAAATTTTAAATTTATCCATAACATAAAACTGAATGATGTTTAAATTACATAAATTCCTTTAAGATTCCTTCCTTTGGCCATAGAATAATTGGTAATAAATATTTCTGAAATATTCAGATAAAACTAAATTTTACTGGTACACTCAAAAATCAACCGGTTAAACGCTTATCGATGTTTTTATTCTAATTAGGATTAGATACATCGATAGATATATCAGCTGTTCTATTGTTATCAAAAAACGAAAGAATTCGCTGACGTGAGAGATAATGCTCGTTTGGTATTTTCGATATTCGCTTAAATTGTGAAATTGTTTGGCCAGTGAGCACGAACATCATTTAAATTTGTCGGGCATGGACGAATCGATGTTCAATCCATTTTTTTGTTATTACAAACTAATCAGGCATAACACATTATTAATTTGTTATTAATTTTATTAACACTGCCCTTTATCGAATTTAGCACTTTAACATAACTTAAAAAAACTTAATAAAAATGTTATGTTATGTTACAAATCTGTTTCCTTTTTTGGGTGAAAAATTTTATTGAACTTTATTTTAAATTTTTTGAGGATTTTATCAAGATTTGGGATGTGTAAGTGTTTGTCGCAGCCAGGTGGCAGGTAAATAAATTGGGCACTGTTTTTAATTTTAATTAATTATTTATTAACAAGCTTGCAACAAGCTGCTTACCTTTGGGTGTTAAAAACTTTTTACAGGTAAATCTGGCAAAGAAACTGAAATATATTTAACAGTGAGCTTTTCTTTTATGTTCCAAGCACAAAAGTAAAACCGTTTTGAAAACTAATATGGATGATAATATTTTTTTGACTGAAATCATAGAATAAAAATAAAAATATGTCCATATTTTATAGAAAATTTCTAAACCAATAATTCAGTTGAAAGACATTTTAACGAAGTTACGCGAAGATTATCGATAAATGTTAAAGTATTGCCTCATCTCTTCGCCTAAGGTTAATTTACATGAGTTGGCAGGCCTTTAAAATGAGAGTAATTCTGCCAGCTGCATAATTTTATGGGGTGCAATTTACTTATTCTTTAAAAAGTAACATTCAGGTAGCAAAAAATGTAAAATCTCGCACATAGGGTTTTTACCTACTTACAAGTTTCTCTTAAGTTCGGTTTTACTACCCTTGGCGCTTGCAGCTGTTCAGAAAAGGAATGCTCGCAGGTACTACATTCGGTCGCGTCGCGTAGCAATACGTTTTGCTGCTGCGGGCGCAGCTATAAATACAGCGTCATTCTCAATTGTTTCATCATTTGTATTTGAAAAGTCGCGCAGAGTGGACGTGCTAGTCTAACAAAAGTTCAGTGCCTGGAAAGTTACACAACCAAATTGTGTGCGCGCATGTCAACGTTTAAGGAGCAGCAAAGGTGTGTTTGTGTGTGTATACTGACAAAAAGAAAAGTTATTTAATATAGCGTCATATAAAAATGGTAGCTTATTACTATGAGTCTGCTGTTGACGGCATCGATCAGCCCAAAACGTTAACATATTGGGTGCGTAATTTTCGCATGAAACGAGTACAAATGCGCCGTAAAATGCGTGGCTCTGGCAGCCTACGTGTCAACGCCATTTTGTCAACGGCACTATTCCATGCCGAGCACGAATTACGCAGGAAACAACAGGAGCGATTCAGTCGCTGGCTCGACATACAAACCAAGTTTACACCACATGGCAGAACGCATTGTGCGAGTGATGAAGATAAAAAATATCAGCATAATAATTGTGAAGCAAATGATGAAAAGACGGCTGAATTTGAGCGACGCAATATTGAAAATAATTTGTGGAGAAGCGAACTGAGTGGCCTCGATAATTTTCTAAGCAGTTTGAGCAGCAGCAACAACAACAAGGCAACGAGCAACGGGAGCAGCAACAATTACAACGGCAACAAACAAAGCAACTGCGCAATTGCTGTCAACAGTTAGCACGAAAGAGACAACCCCATTTTGACACTTCATTGTATGGGCTGTGTGCTGTGCCTAACTGTGTTTTTTCCTAATTTTTTATTTTGACTTGTTTGTTAAATTAGTTTTATTACGCAAAAAATTTCTCATTTGCAGTCGCAAAACGTATTTGTAAAAAAAAATGTGAAGAGGCTGTGAAGAAGAGTGTGATATATGATCATGATGAGCAAATGGCCTTCGTATAAAGCGGGTGGTGTGAGTCAATGGCGCTGACTGCTGTCTCTGTCAATCAACGCTCACCAGAAAAAGAAGCCTTTGGTCCCGGAAAAATTCACACTCGGTTTGTAAATTTATCATTATTACCTAGTTGTAACGCTATAGTTAATTTTTTTTTATTTGACTAATATTTTATACTGAAAAAGATATCACAATAGCGAAAATCCAGCATATATTTACACATGTGTACATACGTAAGCGACGCCATCTTGCATGTGCTGTGTATACATACATGCGCAGATGGTCGGTTGTGTGAGAGTGACAACGGTATTGTCTGTGGCAAGTGACTCACTCTCGCGCATGTGCATTCATGACTTTATATATATATACATTTTTCTTTTGTTTGCTGCTTTTGTATGTGTGTATATATGTGCATGAGTGGTTAAACCTTGGATAAACATGTCCGCTATTTCTATTTTCGTCAGTATGAGATATTTAATCAGAAAAGAAAAGAAAAATACAGTGATTCATATTGAATCGAAAGAGACTCAAGAATTATTGATAGACGAAATGATTAGATTAACCATTAACATCTTTAGATTGTAGTTGCAAAAAGCAAACATTGTATATATATAAAAAAGAAAATTCAGAACAAAAAAAAAAAATAGAACTGAAAATTGTATGTTAACATCAATAAAACTAAATGTAATTTTTTGAATCAGTGTTGCCTTTATTATTTACTCAAATCATCACAATACACTTTCCCTTGTCGTATTTATAAATTTGTCTATAACAGAATTTGTTTTGCAGTTTTCCTGCTCCTCGAAACGTTTATCGCAACGATGAGGAGGAACGGAACATTTGGCAAACAGCAATAACAGCAGCCTCAAACAGCATCCATCAAGAACAGAACATCATCATGATGATATCAAAACAGAATGAAATGATCGATTATCCTTCTTCACATCATCCAATTGCGACAAATGTCGTCGCCATCAAAGATTTTATGTATTTATATAATATCCACTGAGTGAGTCTTCACGTCTGTCCGTCTTCTGCAACACCACACACAAATAGGCAGTGAGTTTGCAACGCCAGCCGACATATCCTACACAGTTCGCCGAAGCAGCAGTTTAGCAGCGGCAGCAGCAGCAGCAGCAAAAACCACCAAGTCTCAACCAAAAAAAAAAAAAGAAAAAAATGAACAAATAATATGAAATGCCAGATGCAGTGCAGTGCTGACAAATATAAATTTGGGGACAAGGCGGAAATTGCGCGCGGCAGCAGCAGCAGCAGCTTCAGCTCAACAGCAAACGTGTGTGCGCTTTAAAAATGCCTGTGCCAACTACTACTACTACTTCCAACCACCACCACCACAATCACTACCTACTCTACTCTACATAAAATGTGGTCAGCAGTTGCTTTGCTGACGGCACCCAACCAACCAACCTTTCCATCCACACAGCCATCTCTTCTGCATACACGCGGTATTCGTATATCAGCTGCGAACGCAAAAACAAATTACTTTTTCAAAACAGATTTACAGCAACAGAAATGGAGAATCAACACAACAATTCCGCAGTTGAATGTGCCTGCGACGCTATGGAGTTTTCTCAGCGTAATCATCATTTACGTTTACGTCCTTTTGTCGTCTTCACTCTACTTCATTTCACTCGGCGGGTGGCACGTAAGCCGTATTGGAATTTTGCTCGTTAATTAACACTTGAATTACAGTCGTACTACCTACCACAAAGGAATGCAGAGAGGATGCTTTTTTAAAGCTCCAGATTCTCGATTTTGTTTTTTTGTTTTTTATGTATAAAAACATCTACGTATGATTTTAGCAAACTGCACACATTTCTATAGGTTGCTAGTGGAAATCTGTTCGGAAGGTCTTTAGCCGTTACCTTGGAATTCATCTACTGTCTACTCGAAGCAAGCACATCCCCGTTCTGAAGGAACAAGCTTACAAGTTTGATATTCTCTTTATTGCATAAATACGTGGGCTTCAATCTTTTTGTAGCGATGCATCACAGTTGAACGGTGCCTGTGAGCGTCTGGCTCATAATCCAAAGGGAGCCCACGAAGCGTACATTTTTAACTCTCCACACTCTCCAACCGTGGTGGGAACGCGGATGGAATGATCGATCAACGACGCTGAGAACTACTCACGTAAAGTTATACCTGTAGATTAGGACAAAGACAATTTCTTGTTTATAATTTTAGCGATGCAACGCAGTTGAGCGGTGCCTGCGCGCATCAGCAAGAAAGAGATCAAGAAAGAAGCAAGATCGAATCGAGATATCGAATCCAGCAATCTTTTTTTCTCTTCATATTTTTGCAATTTTAGAGAGCTCGACCAATGTCAGAACACACGCAAAAGGGACACGAGTCAAGATAGAAACTACTCAAAACGAAAGCGTAAATTAATTTGTTAATACTTAACTTTGGACAAAATTGTTTGTTTTTGTTTCATGTTGTCTTTTAGCACTAGCACGTTGCTATTATGAGCCAAAGATACTTAAGGCACAAGTAAATGATGCACGCTATTGTCGTCTACTCTACTACTATTGAAAAGAGATGCAATTATGAAACTATATTCAGAAACATTCACGGAGATCGCATCGCATAAAGTAACTCTTTATAACTACCTTCAATTTGGAAATTTTTTATTCTTTTAGATCCATAGTATATGTCCGTACATACATATGGGCTAAAGAAAAAACAATGAGACAACGAGAGGAGGATTTAATTTCATGGGCAGAATATTATCGAGGATACTAAGAAACTTACGTAAATTATATGAGCTTTGCCATATTTTCTTTCTTCGTTTTTCTCATATTTTTATAGCAATATGACGCAGTTGAACGGTGCCTGCGCATATTGGAAATTCTTTGATTGGAAAATATTGATAGGCAGCGAGGAACCGCCATTTAAGAGAGAGGCATCCCCCAGTCGAAGAAATATTCATGTAAATTATTCGATATGCCTGGAACAAAAAACATATTTTTTTCGTATCTTGTAGCTAAAAAAAATGACCGCAGTTGAATGTGCCTGCCATAGCTTTACTATTCAACTAGAGAACGTCTCGGCGCAGACATCCAATACTCAAAAACTTGGAACTCCCATAGGAAGGAATTTTTCTACTGAATATTACCTCGTCTCTTTCCATTCCCACCCAGCTTACAGTTTTTTTTCTCTCTAAGGATATATATCTATTACAGTTCACAAGACACTACAAATGACCCCCGAGTACATTTAGCAAAATTTCTTGAGGCAATGGGAATCAAATGCCAACTTGAAAGCAATAACAACAACAACACGACACTTGTTACCGCCTGAACCGAATTTGAACCAACATCGCTATTTTATGAGAAATGGTCGAATAACTCGATAAATGATTAAGGTCAGCCAAACACTGAATACGCCTTGACTTGTTAAAACCTGTTTTACAGCTAAACATAAATGCGAAGGCGATCACATGACATCGTGCGAGCCATTCCTTTAGCTCTCTCTCACACATAACTCAGTGTACTGCCTGCGAATCACGTATTCCGGTCCGATATGGGCACGAAAACGTTTTTCTCTCTCCCAGCAAGCCAGCGGCAATCGGCAAGAAGCGTGTGACACACTGCAAAATCGTTAAAGGGAATCAAAAACGATACATCAAGTCCATCCATAATCACTGATCCACAGATAGTGAAATCTCCTACAGCAATGCCCCCAGCACCACAACAACAACACCACCACTAGCTGCCAGCAACAGCTGCTCTGAATTGCAATTACGCGAGTACAACGAGTGATCATCCGTTGCAAAGTACACTTAACGTTTTTATATTCCAGAAAAACGTTAGCTGTTGCTGCAACATGAATATGGCCTGCTATGCTTTGCACCACATAAAGAGGTCAGCCCTGTACCACTTGGCGGTGGCCTAAGCACTAACTTAAGATCGATCACAGATGATGAGCAGATAGAGACGACATTGGCTGTTGCTGCTCTCTCTCTATATCCATCTCTATTTATCAATCAAATCTGTGGCATCACCAAGCCTAGCTCGGCCAGGCCAGGCCAGGCCGCCAGACCAAGCCAAGCCAAGCTAGGCTGGTTCAGCTCAGTCCAGCACGTAATGCATTGCACCGCATAGAAATATGCGCTCGGTCCGCGCTAAAGGGAAACAAACGCGTTTGGACCGAGACCCGCCACACCACACAAACACCAGCATCCGCACTAAGAGGCGAGCTGATGTGTTGTCGTTGTTATCGGGCAGCTGCCTGCAAGTACGCTACGGGCATCCAAGCGTCGTCGTCGCAAGCTACTACTACTACTACTACTACTACTATTATACTCCGCTCCGTTCCACTCTCCTCAACTCTGGACGTTTTTCTGTGTGTGTGTGCAACCAGAGAATGTATGCTCGTCGTTTATCGCAAAAGGGAACCAAATGCGATTAGTGTTCAAGCATCCCAGGCGACGACCAAACAGACAGCCAGCCAGACAGCTAACCATCCATATAGCCAGCCATATCCTGTGCAGCAGCTTCACAGATGATGACACAGCGGTGATATTTCTATCAATCAATTTATTTGATTTAACACATTCCGTTTACAAAATTATCCACTCAAATCCTCTCACTTCTTAGCCTTGGCACAGATCGAGAACAGTGTGTAATCACGGGGTAATCAAATTAAACCAAATCAAATCCATCGCAAAGGGAATCAAATGCGATTAGTGTTCGATGCCGAAATGAAGCAGGAGCTAGCAGTGCCGCTAGTCCAGCGCAACGCTACCTATGCTTCACTTTTGCCAGTTGAGTGCTTAACTCCTGGTGCAACGTTCATCATTCCGCAATAGGGAATCAATTGCGAGGTGGTACTGCAGCAACGCACACACACACTACACCATACACACAAACACAACTTGAGACAGGCAAACACACGCACACACATCATGTTCTTCGTGCTCCGTTCTTCGTACTTTGTACTTCATGCTCTCCAAGCATGTGATTAACTTCTGGCGTCACAAGATCAGCAAGCAGGCAAGCAAAGCGCCCCAAATCCAAATCGTAAAGGGAATCAAATACGATATACAGCAAGAGGCAGCTGACAGCAGACAGACAGCAGGCAGGCAGGGCATAATCCATGCCAGCAGCGCGCGAGAGATGCAGGCGATTTCTGATTACTGATATCTGACCGATTCCCTCCGTTGTCATCGTTATCCAATCCATGTTGTTGTTGTTGGTGTTATGTAACGCTTTTCAGGTAACTTTAGTCACTCACTTTCAGCCTAGCCTAGCCGACCTGGACGGACAGTTGCGACACGTATCTGTCGGTTTCTGCACGTCAAGTTGATCTCAAAGGGAATCCACGAGATACGCGCTACTTCTCCTATTTGTATACATCTTATCTTTTTTGTTTGATTATTTCTTTCTAAGTTTGTTATGTACAGAAGCAGTCTTTTCTGGTCCTTTAGGTCTTAGACCATCAAGAATGTAAATTATTACAATACACCTACTCTGTAACCCAAGTTCCAATGTACCATGTCAAAATTGTATAAGCGCAAGGCGTATTATTTTGTAAGATTCGATTGTACTTTGATTATTGTAAATCCTGTGACATGTACATATATCTGTATGACTTAAGACACGTAGCAGGCTTGAGGACGGACGAACCCCCTCATTGTGTGATGTTCAACCCTTTGATACGTGAGCGCGAACGGGCGATTTGAATGAGAAATACACCATCTTTGAACCGGGCGATCCATGACCTTTGGGTATCGATCTTCTTCTGGGGCTTTCGCTGCTGGTCCTCTACAGGCAGTGGAAACAATGATCTCCATCGTTAAAAAAGAAAAAAATGGCACAACTATCTTCACCTGAGCAAACACTCTGGTCGTCTGGTCAATGAATTCACCAACTCCCAAGTTCGGCGATTTTTCGACTTCTCTGATGTCGGAGCGCTTCCTTGGTGGGATGTTCTTCAGGCCATATAATCATCCGTAATGGTGTACGACGCTTCGTTATCAAAAACAAAATCTTCACATGAACTGGAAAGAGTATCTTCGATTGCTTAGAGTAACGTCACACTTCATCACAACCACTTGTTGAGTACGTTCTCCTTTTGTGGCATTTTCAAACAGTCGGGAAGAATATAGGAAGATCAACCGATCTGCAGAACCACTACTACTACTTCTACTACTCTACTGCAAGGCACAACAACTTTACTACTAACATATTCAAGAAACATCATTTTCATCGACACGCTCGCACGCACGCACGAACCAATCAACCAGAACCACTTGTTTTGCTCTTCGTACGCTGGCTAGGATCAAACACACACACATTAATGGATTAGTTTGTCATTCTCGTTGTGGGACAACGCTTCGCATATTCAACAATAATTTACAACACACATTTCCTCCCTGCTTTTGATGATGAGATGGGCCTGGTGACAAGCGATAGGATAGGATCATAATCTGCTCGGGTTTTGTTTATCTTCTACTACTACACCTCCTCTACTACTACTACTACCTGGCCGATGATGGGGCCATTGATTTCGAACCTTCTACTGAGACGTCTTGATGTGTTTGGCGCTTAGAATTTTCTTCAGGATTGCAAGATTCTCTCAAGCTACTTTTGAATATTTGGGCATCACTTGAATCACTTTTTCTACTGTATTGACTGCTGCGTGGGATTATCAAGAATTGACGGCAGCGTGGGAATACCAAGAATTGACGGCAGCGAGGGACTATAAATAGGCGGCATCCTGGGATACCGAATTGGGACGGCGGCGAGGGAGATTCACATTTTGTCATCGTGGGATTCGCTTGTTTTCATCGTGAGATTTGTTAGGGCTTCGGTTAGGAAAGGGCGCTAGAGACATTCCAAGGATTTCAAGCAGGGCAGGGGCAAAAGCGATGACGGCGTCGTGGGAGGCACTTGACGGCGGCGGGGGAATCACCAGACTTCGGCGAGGGATCGGACATCCTGACAGCGGCGTGGGAAACTAAAAGCTTCGACGTGGGTGACATGGATGACGGCGACTGACTGCTGCGAGGGATTTCCTGACTGCTTCGTGGGAGATCCTGACTGCGGCGTGGGAGTTCCCGACTGCGGCGTGGGAGTTCCTGACAGCAGCGTGGGATCCTTTGACAGCGGCGTGGGAGCCTCATCGAAAGATTTGGTTTTTATTTTGACGATCATCGTCTGTATTCCTCCCTGGTGCATAATTTATACAAGTTCATGCGTTCAAGGCTGATATACCTGCATTAATATCTGCCACATCTGCCTAACTGGCATCTACATACCATATATATTATATGTAAATGTACATACTTATTCGCATTCGTCGTCCTAGTATTTAATTAACATGAGTAGCCTGCACCCTTAACTTAACCAACCCATACGAACGGAAGCAATCATCATACTTCTACATTTATAATAATATTTAACGTTCCTGGAATACCGGAAAGCAACATTAACACGATGATCCAGATAATCCAGATGCTTAAACAAACGGATTATCTGCTGAATAAATTTTGATTGTTTGAAAAAATGAATTCAATTTGTGTTATTTATTGAAAAGGTGATCTACCAAAATTTAAACAGATTCATAAAGGGATAGGTGCCATTCGGCCGAATAGCCTGAGTCTGATTAAAACGTGCAGTACCGTTTGGGAAAACGCCACCATAGATAGGCTGAGGAGAGAGGATGTTGTAATTGTAGCCCAAGTCTGGCAGTGGAGCTAATGGTGGCGGCGGATTGCTATGCACCGGCTGCATGAAATGTGTGTTGTTGTACGCGCCATAATTGGGCCTGGTATTATTGAATCCTAGTCCAGGCTGATAGTTGACTGCTGGCTTTACATACGTCGAATTTGGACGGCGATGAACAGCGTTGAAATTTCGTGCAAAAGAACTGGTTTCAAGGTTGCAGCAGGCAAAGACAACAGCTACAATAAAATCGATGCGAAAGATGTCATATGGGAGTACCAGATGAAATATCAAGTGCTGATAAGAAGAAAGCTAACCCATTCCAAAAACCAACTGATAAGATTTCAGCATCCTGTTGCCGGGTTTCGCAAGTTTTGTGAGGTGATCGCTTTGATGTTCGAAATGTTACTAAACGCAGCTGCTGAGAGCCCCGTCTCTTTACATGTTTAGTAATAAGATGTTTGTATTCTCTATATAAAAATGGCTGGGAATGAAAAACAAGTCTGATAAGAAGATGTCTTATAAATTTTGATTTTGTTGGTCTTGGGCATTTCATTTCAACTAAAATATTTCATTTCAATTTATTTTTTTTTTTAAGCACCTCAACAACTTTTGTGCTTTGATGCTGTTTTTACAGATCACTTTTAGGTCGAGTATTCCCAACTACAAAATACTGGAAATGTTTATTTCTATATAAAAAAGGTGGTCTTATCATCAGTTGGGTTTTTTTTTATAAAAATAAATGGTGAGTGTGGTATAATGTAGCTGTAGATGTGTACATACGCTACAGGCATATGAAGATAAGTCCGATGACTTTAGGTATATATATTCTTGTCCAGGTCGCATGCGCATTTTAGTCACAATGATTTTACTTAAGTATAGAATTAAGTAAGTTAATCACTTTTCGAGCCGTGTAGAGGGAATCCATTGTTTGCTCTTTCGCAGATAGAGCTTTGTTTCTTATTAATCAGGAAATCGATTTTATCTACACCTCAAAAAACTAGATTTAAAAAATGCATTCATATATCATCAAATAAATATATTTTACATATGAATTTCAGCCGCGTTGCATAGGAAACAGACCTTCGCAACTGCTTCGTCGCACAATTTGTATGTCTGAATAAGTAAAATGGAGTCATCAATATATAAATATATATATAGATATATATCGCAATAACAACTTACCGGCACCACAAAAGCGAGCGCAGTTAAACTTCTGTTCGTTGAGATACAATTGCCGGTTGGTGGCACAGATCGGATTATACTCTGGAGTTGTTGGGCAACTGCCATAGCAATTGAGGAACTCTCTTGTGGGCTGCGGTGCGTCGACAAAGGGTGATACAGTTGCCATCACTGGCATATTGTTGACGAGCACCCAATCGCGACGTGCTGTTGGCGATGTTACTGGAACACTTGGCCTTCTTGTCGCTGAGAATATCAGCTCATCTTGGGCCGACACAAGTAGATCACTGGTAATAATCATGCATGCCGTAAAAAACAATGATTGCGCATAGCAAAGCATCCTTAATAAATATATCCGTGTTTGGGTGCGAAGGTCTCTGGGGTTGCAATACGACTAAGTCAAGCCCGTGCACAACTATAAGTCTATTTAAACTGATACATAAGTAGACAGATAATTTCATATAACTGGTTTTCAACGCGAATTTTGTGGTAAATCCAGTTCGATCAGTCAGAAAGTTTATTAAGTTGTTTTTTTTTGCGATAACAAGCAAAGATGATCAAGTGGGGATTAAAAGCGTGCTGGGAAATCACAAGTCTATTATGATGACACTATGCATCAGAAACAAGCATGAATTAAAAATAAATATTGCATAAGCGTATTTATTATTTTCCCATTATTTTTGCAAGGCGCAAAACGTAGCTACAAAAAGAAACATTTATTTTTGGTTTCGCTACGGCATATATTTTATAATTTGTTGCACAGTGTAAAAAGTAGAAGTGGGAAATGATAGCTAGCCTATGAAAATGGTATTGTACGGTGCGGCAGTTATGCGCGGGCCAGGCATGGAGTGCGTTGGAGATGCATACTGCATAGACTGTTCTAGTTTTCGATATGCAGCAGTTCTCCAACCAATGCTAGCTAAAGCAAGAAAATAAAAATAAGTGAAAGGTTATAAAATAGGAAGTGGCAGTTGTAATTTACAGTTTGAAGTACGTGGCATACGAATTGAAGTTAAATCTTCTGTTTCTTCCGACTGCTTATCCTTCTCGCTTATGTTCGGATTGAGCGCTCGCTGCAGACACTTGCCCATATGAATGCCACGCCTAGGACGCCCACATCGGCAGATTTCCAAAAGGTTTTTGTGCATTTCGGGTGAAATGGAGTGGGGTGAGTCTTTACAATCGGGCACTTCTAAAATACGAAATTGAATTTAACTGTAGCATAAAACTTTAAGGTTCTATTTCTACCTTCTATTTTAAGTTTCTGCTTTAGCTGGTTCTCCAGCTCGTCTTGATGATAGAACTTATTGTTCTCGCTCTCATCAATTTTGGTCCAAACGTGGGGATAATTGCTACGCGATTTGTGTTCCATGCGCACCATCTCCTTACTTTATAAAATATGTTACAAATCATTATTTATCTTCATTTTTTTTTAATTTAAAATTTATTTCTTTTGAACATACACTCGTCCAATAAGCTTCATGGGATCCATTTTGATGTTGTCCTGGTGGATGACAATTGTGTACTAAACTTAAACAAATTATGTTTTGCTTTTCCATAGCAACCAGAATACAAATTGTGGTGATTTTTAGTTTTGGATATAATGTTCTCATCCCAAATATCGACTATCAAATCCTTCACTAACATGTCAATATTTGAAAGATATTCAGTTTGCAAATTCATATTTATCAAAGATAAATTAATGAGCAGCAATAAATGAATATGTGAGATTAATTTGGGGTGTACATTTAAGCGTAAAAAATTTGTCAGTATAGTTCAGCCACACACTTATCAACAACTTAATAATCGATTGGTATTTGAGATTTTCCAGGATCCGAGAGGAAAAATTTTTGCAATAAATTACACACGGTTCATGGAAAATGAAAGACATACAAAAATTGCTCGTTACTTAACCACTTCAATGAGACTTGAAGCCAGACGGATGACCTTTGAGTCACAAAATGTCTAAATCCTGCCGATTTAAGTAAAAGAATAAATTGGGCTAAAGGATAAAGAATCTTGCCAAGACACAGCTTATATTGTGAGTAGCCTATATTTTGCTCACATCCCTAAAAGTATGCAGCGTGGATTAATAAACGATATTCTTTAGCGCTGCCCAAAAGTATGCAATAGCTTTTCACAGTTTACGTTTGGTTGATGAAGCCATTATCAATAAATCATAATTTATTCACTTTAAGATACTTTTTATAAATATACTACTTAGCCGTCTTCTTGTGAATACTTGTCAAAGATTATAATAATGTTACTTTTTGTAAAGAATAGGGTACATTTTATTTAGTGTGATTAAAATTTGTTATTTTTGCTTAAATTAAGTGTGGAGCTCGATGAAAAACACGTGTATTTGCATAATTATAATAAACATATATATATCTGTATTTTAAATACCTATATTACTGATCTACATGCTTTAAATATTTATAAATAGGTCAAAAGTCTAGATAAGGCTTATGTCAATCAATTGGTACAGCTTCTTTCCCTCCTGCGTGCAGTCAGCTTATCACGTTAGTCACCAGCTGTGTTGGGGGAAGCCTTAATCAAGTAAAGAGTCTAAGCTATGCCAATGGCTGGTGTAATCCAATGCTTGCGATTGCAGCACCCATAGTTGATAGTTCCAGCTCCACTTTGTGCAGAGATTAATGCAATCTTTTAAGTGGCAGCCAGCAGTAAGGTGACATTGCTGACGAGCGCAAGTGGAGGAGGCAGTGTGGTGACAGTCAGTTTATTGGCCTGACAGGTAATGGCATCGTCATGGAAATAAGCTAGGTACAAGGATGCTAAAAGGGTCAGCGTAAAAGTCAACCAGAGGCAGCCAAAGCACATGCGGCGCACTTTCTGCCACCAGGGATCCAGCTCAAAGGGCAGCAGCTCTTCCAGACTCAGTCCATACGAGTAACTGTCGAGAAATGTGTGTATAAAATCGCCGGGTTAAGGGTTTGTTATAAAGTTATTATTTAATGAAATGCGACAGTAAATCGTTTACTCAGCAGTTGTGAAAGCGGGCTCATAATCCTTTGGATCCTTGCCCAACGGCACGACAATGATGTGCGCCTCTTGATGATGTCCTTGCTGCAGTTGTTGTTGTTGCGTTTGTGTTTGCTTTCGAGTCGCCAATAGCGCTGTTCGCTCATCGCAGGACATTCTGTTCCTCTCACGTTTTAGCTGTCTGCGACAGAGGATTGCAAACACTCCAAGGAGTGGCCGACCTGCTGCTCTGCACCGCTTGTGGACAATTGAAGCTGGCGTCTGGTTTTGCTTTCGTTTTGTTTCAGCTTAAATTAGCTTTCAGCGCGTCGCAAGTTTTACTGTTTTATATTTTTTGTTTGCCTTTTTGTTTAATTTTTTCAGATTCCTGTAAACAACTTTATCTCCATTGTTGCATTGTTGTTGCTGTCGTAGTCACAGTCGCTCATCTTCCGCCTCCAGCTTTTTGCACTGATTTGTCTTATCTTACACACAGAAAAAAACACAGAGTTTTTTTTGTTACGAAAATTTAGTATGAACGCTGTTTTGGGAAAAGAATAAAGAGAATATTAAACTCATTATTTATTGAAATCATCAAGAAATTCAAGGTAAGAAATACAAAATACATGTTATGAACATTTACACTTGCTTTAGAATGGATGTGTATTTTTTTTTGTAATTTGATTATAACATAAATACTCAAGAAGAAATTGAAATTGAAATTATACAACGATTGTCTTTAGATAAGCGAATTTCGTCGAGTGTTTCAATTGTACTTGTCTTTTTTTGGATGGCCTGCAGCTGACGATGATTGCATAATAGCGGTCGCCCAGTTTCCAGTGACAATCCACACAGATAAGACCCCTAACAGATACAGATAAAGAATACAACGTTCTACTTATAAAGCACAATTTGTTGAGTTGAAGACATATGTATTTTTTTTATTTTTATTTTCATTTTATTTTGTTTGGGGTTAACATGCTTGAAAATACATATACTTATAGGTAGTAAGTATGTACTTAAGACTTTTGGGCTTGGGTTTTCTGAATAATGCTGAGACTTTCCCTAAAAATTAGCCTATATACTTTAAATATTGTAGCTAAACACCAAGTTCATTATATGTAAAGTGCATAAATACGATTATGGATAGTATGTGTGTATTTAGACAGGGTTCTTTTATTTGGCCATCGACTTTGACATTGTCTGAATATTTTCATTGTATTCATTTATTTTTAACCCTGGTGCGTACTAACACTATAAATAGTTATTAATGTTTATTGGGAATTGCAGTAAAGGTTTTTTGTATTTCTGTATTTTGACTTGTTTTTTTTTTGTTTAGTTGTTTGTTAATACTAGATGTTTTAAACTATCGCGTATTTTATTCTGTATTTAAAGTGCGGTTGTCATTAATATTATTGGTATTAGCTAGAATATATATAAATACTATTTTTATATAAAAATTTAATGAAAAGTTTGAATCCAAAATACATCTTAACAAACATCAAAATGATTAATTATATATACTAAATATGTATATATATACAAATAAATATATTTGTATGTATATATATATATATGTATAAATATTAAATATCTCTGCTATTACAAATTTCTTATCCCAATCAACTGAAATATATAACATAAAATATGATTAGTATTTTAGAGAAAATTATAAAAATAAAAAATACTTGATTATAGATCTGTAGTGGTTATGTTTATATCATACGCTTGTTGAACTCTTTCTTGCTCAGCGATCATCATTATCATCATTAGATTAGATGCTGCTTTAACTCTATAGAAGTACATACCTAAATTCTATATCGGAAGCACTTTACTCGTTATTATTTGCCTTTGCCTTGGAGTTAATCAAATATATATATATGCCTTATGTGTAGTGTATGTTTGATAAGACTACATATTTCTTTTTTGTCTACTGCTGTCATTATAATTTGTGGACTGTCCTATGCCTTACTTCTTCACTCTATTTGATTTACTTCAATAACATTAACCTGATTCTGGAACGACTTTCTTGAGTCGCCTGTTAACTGCATTTATATTCTGAATATACGGAATTCATAGGAAAATCTTTCGTGTTCTTATAATCTTTTCTTTCGCTTTGTAAATGGTTAAATATTCGTAAACAAAATCACATAATTGAAATAATTGAAAAATTCAATTTAATTTTCGGAACTTACAGTAAAACATTGATAGATGTAATTGCATTAAATACATTTCTCGACTAATTCATAACTTAATCATATTCGATATTTATCATATTGGGTATTATATATATTTATCTAGATTTGGCGCATTTTTCCATCAAGGTTTATTGATGTTGTTGTATGATTCTATGATCCTATGATCCTTAGTTTAAGTATATAGGTTTTGATTATTGGGTAGTTTATTTTCGTATTCATTCAAAATGTTATATTTTTGTTTTGTTTTATTAAAAAATAGAATAACATTTTACAAAAAATACATTCGTTTAACAAACTTTTGGTGTTATGTCTTAATCTTTTAATTCTTCTTGTTGTTGTTTATTTATCTTTCATCTAAATAGGTGACAAAGTAAAGAGAAAGTCTTTCAAGTAAGTAGATTTCATGTAGTGCAGTGTAAATAACACTTGATGGTCGTACTAAAAGTGCCGCTTTTCGATTGGTCGGAGTTTGAGTTGTGTTTTTGGTTTTTGTTTAAGTTGTCGCTTTAGTTGAGTTTAAATTTAGTTTGCAGTGGAAACAGTTTTTTTTATTTTTTATCTAAAAGTGCGGTTGACTAGTTATAGTTCCATGTTTTAATAAGTAGTTAGCTCTTGAGCTGAAAGTTGTTTTGGTTTGGTTTGTTGTTTTATATTTAAAGAATAGCAGTTCTCTAGGGCTTACACATGTATTAAATTAACAATGGCTGATTGTGACAATTAATGGAGAGACAATTTATCAGTTATCATATATTATTAGATATTAAGTACAGCTATAACAAACAACAATGATAATAATAATAATGACTTAAATTGCAATTAAGAATGATATAACACATACACAAATCGTAAATATCGTAAATATCGTATTTTGTATATGTCGTATATCGTAAATGACATAATATATATATGCATGTATTTATGTAATAATTATGAATGATCACGTTGCTTGTTTGCTGAGCCCTGGCAGCCTTTCTTGTATTTACATATAAGCATTTATTACCTAATCAATATAATATAATTGAATTAAACTCCTTTAAAAAAAAGCCACATCTAGAAACTAATTAAACATTATAATTTTTAATATTAACATAAATTTTACATAACTATATCAATATTTATATATAATAATAACATACATAAATATTTGTTTACACATACAGCATATAGCATTAAACATATGTTATTATAATATAGTTCAATCTGTTTATAAATAAAAATTTCGCTTATGCAATTTGATTATTGTTACAGCTTCGCTACAGCTATTAAAAATGTGTGTGTATTTTCATTGTATTATTATTTTTCTTCTTCTTTAAGATATATATTCTGCAGGGTGTGGTTATAGCTGCTTAAACCATGATGACATCGTAAGCCTCCAGTGTGCTCATTAGCAGATACATAACCCAAAGGGCAAACAAAATCGATGCATGTATCCATTTGGAAGTGACGGGTCCACCAAGTTCGCAGCGAATATTTTTGTTAAATCTCCGATACATCATCACGCAAACGGCAATGATTGCCTGGCAACAGAAAAGCGCCACCGCGAATCCAATGCTAAGGGATGAACACAATTGTTGAGTTTGTGGATAAGGTGAAACGATATCATCTGGATGGAACTTACGTGCCCGGCTCCACATTGAAGGTTGTGCCATGGGCCATGTGATAGATCGATGCAATGGACCACGCCAGTCCAATGCCCAGGAACACGTTGACCGCATTGCTGCCCGTCACATTTCCGATGCAATTATCGGCGGTATCGTCTTGCTTGGCAGCAATAATGCTGGCAAATGTGTCTGAAACCCAAAAACAACTGATCAGTATCTCAATAGCTTTATGCTAACTTTAATTATCTGGCTACCTGGTATACTGGTGCCGAGGGCCACAAAGCAGATGGCCGTAACAGAGTCCTTAATATTCAGCACACAGCCAAAATAGGTGGCTGCATCTCCAATAAGGGCAGTGAGGGCGCCAATGACTATTATTGAAACTACGAAGGTGACATAACCACCGCATATATCTGTCAAAAAGAATAATAAAAATATTAAGTGATAGGAAAATTAAGTTATATTTTTTTAAGAGTATTTTATG
The DNA here is from genome assembly GCA_035042365.1 of Drosophila dives. Taxonomy (NCBI): domain Eukaryota; kingdom Metazoa; phylum Arthropoda; class Insecta; order Diptera; family Drosophilidae; genus Drosophila; species Drosophila dives. The sequence goes on from JAWNLJ010000442.1 coordinate 5,237,831, forward strand.
AAGCTCTATAAAATTTTTCAAGAGTTGCGTATTTATTTTTTAAATTTCTAAATATATTTTTACCTGTGGGCGGCACAAATGCAAATAACACCTTCCAGAATAGGCAAACGAAATGGCTGATATAGTCGAAGCATTTGGGAACCTCCTCTTCCGTTTCATCGTCGTTATCCATTTCAGTCTCATCAGCTGCAAATGTGTATAGTGTATGTGCTTTGGATAATACTATTTAATGGCGGCTTACCTGGCACAACGGTGAGCGCATCCTTAAACTGTTCCTTCCAAGTGGAGGTGCCCAGCACAGCTGATACATTGGCCCTGGCTACGAGCTTGTCCACAGTAGCCTATGGAACACAATTGCCATTTAGCGTTTGCACATTTTCTTTAAAAGGTATTGTTATGCATATCAAGTATACGCCCCTCCGTGCAGACAGAGATACAGAGAGACAAACAGACTCAGAGACAGACAGACAGACAGACAGGAAACACAGCATTTCAGTTGAAGACTTGCACAATTAGGATCTTATTTGCCTTGCACCTGAACAGGTGTGTGTTGTTAGCACGGGGCTGCCAAGGAAACAACTTGACACCTGAGACCCTTTTTTTTTACATAGTGCAGATGTTGTCGTTTATTGTTAGCAATGTTGTTGGGATCTGTTCGTGTTTGGAGTGTTACAGCTTTGGCTTTGGCTTTGGCTTTGGCTTTGGCCATTAAGCCATGTATAATGTGCCAATGGGCCCAGGGATCATTAAATAAATATGTGCAGACGTTTGTCTGTGTGTGTATTTAAGCTGTCGGTGTCTGTCTTTCTGTGGGTTTGTGGGTCGTGCTAATAAGCTGTTGCCACTCGATGAGCCAATTGAGTTGGATTCAGTAAGTGATATATTTTGAAGAAATCACATATTTAAATGTTATGCAGAATTTTCAGTTGGTTGGCTTTACACGCTTTCTCGACGCACACCTCATTTTGGTATATCGCTCTATAATATTTTTATCTTGTATTCTTTTCGCCGTGATTGATTACTTACCTTGAATTCCTGGCTCTCACGGATGCGTATGGTTGTGGTAGTTAGTTCTCCGCATCGGGGCCTGCTCAGCAACAAAATGCGCTCCAATTCGGTCAGCTCACTCACTGGCTTATCCTCCACCTCCTTGATTTGAGCTAAGAGTTCATCGTCTGTGCATCGGCGGAAGGCGAAGACAAAATTATAAAAAAGAGTTAACAGACAGAATGCCAAAGACTGCCACATCAAGCCAGTCTCAACTTAAAGGCTGTGCTTTGCAGTTTACTTGGTTGAGAGTTCGATAATATAAAGCACACAAATATTACTCCACATAGAAATAGATAAAAAAACATCGACATAAACATAGAGATAAAGTTGCAATTTTAGAGTACATTTCTTGCATAGGAATTTTTGCGAAGCACAGAAAAGAAAACGGAATTTAATTTAAAGTTAAAACGAATAAAAGAAAACACCTAAAAATAGACGAAGACGAAGAAAGAGCTAAAAAATGGGAAAATGGGAAGATTTGCACAGCTGCAAATAAAATTGCAAAGCATGCAAATGGAGCCAATGAAAAATGCGTTAATTAATTTTCAAATAAATGTTAAATTTTATGCATTCATTCTGATGAATTATTCACAAAAAGCAGTAGAGAGTTTGATTGGTGTTGCAAGTAAAAAGGAAGTTGCATGCATACATAAATAACGGTAGATAAAATGTGTAGAATGCTGATTTGAAGGATGACTCACGAGTATGATCTCCAGTTCGATTTTCTAGACAGCGATTAAGTGGCAAGGTACACAAGTGACAAACAAAATTGTTTTATTTGATTTTTGGGAGGTTTTTTTTTTGGGAAAATTAAGACAAGATTTTCATATATAGATAATTTTTGAATAAACTTTATTGAGATTGTTATTATGATTATTATTATTATTTTGCTATGTTCAGTTAAAAAAATGTAGTATTTAATTAATGCATTCTCCAATTTGTTTTGTTTTTTATTTTATTAAAATTTTTACTTTTTACTTTAGCTTGCCTACATTACCCTGTTGTTATGCAATTGGTGGGTGGTTGGGTGGCTTTCTAAAACACACACAATTAAACAAGATAAATACATCGATATGGGTAACATAACATTTTGTTTCGAGTACGTTATTCTAAATCAAATGTCAGCCGTTCATAAAAAATATTGGCCTAGTTGCAAAAAAAAAAAAACAAAAATACACACACACACACACACAAAAAACAAAGGATAAAATACATCAAAAAATGTCTGCAAAAATATTTGTTTCAAAATCAATTGTCGTGTGCATTACTTACAAATCGATGTTTTGACGATGTTTGTTGCGAATTCGTTTAACGATTTTTGTTCATATATATGATATTCAATGATATCGTGTTGAGAGAGATATCGGGGCACAACAAACAGAAGCGGGCACAAGCGCGTGTTACGACAGATGTGTTTTATATATATGTCCACCGAGCATAGAAGGTTACCAACAATATGTTTAGCCCAATTTTGGCCAATAATTGCGGCTAACTTTATTTCAATTGAAGACGAAACGATTTCTTTATTTTTCTTACTGTTTTTTTTTTTATTTTTGGCTGATCCTTAACTTTTGTTTAGAAAAGTGTAGCGTCGAAAAAGCGCAAAAGTTATTTCTTTCATATGTCTATTTCATGCCAATACGACTTACACATAGATATACGTAACTTACACTCACACACACACACAAAATATATATAATATTTATATTTATATATATATATAGATGCATACGAGACAAGAATATTTTTAATGAGACAAATAACAATTACTAATGAGAGTATACCTATTGAAGTTTGTATTCGACTAATGTGTGAAATAAACCAATTTACCAATATTTTTTTTATTAGTGTTTTTTTTTTATTAGATCTTGTAGTTTGCGATAAGAAGCCCGCAATTTCTGTAAATTTCCCTTGCTGACAACGCATTTTTCTTTCTTTTTCTTTTTTAATTAACTGAACATAAACACTTGAGTATTTGATGAGATTAGGTTCTTAAATGTACTTTTACCTACCAAAAAATCGATAGAAAAATGTCTCCTTATTTGTGTCATCTGCGTGAGGATAATTTGCAATTGCATTGTTGTTGTTGTTGTTGTAGATATTTTGTTGATGTGTTTAACATATACATATACAGGAATTTGATTAGTTTTGTTCAAGAGTTACTTAAATGCATGATTGTGAGTTGTTTATTATATTCTAAATACAAAATCAATATCTAATATAAATAATAGTGCTAGAATACTGGTCTGATTAGGAGGGGGTGTACTGGCTAGTTGGGGGCGGGTGGTATGAACTAAAGTTCTAAAACTAATAAAAACAAAATAAATTTGGATGTTTGGGGAGGATGCTCTATATAAAATGCTGACAAATAAACCAAATTATATACAAATTGTTATGAATTTGCGGTTCTTACATTTTTTTTTTTGGTTTGGGATTTATATCGTGCTGTTTTTTTTATGTATATGAAATAAAAATAATTCAAATACGGTTGTCATTCTCTAATTGTAATTTATAAAGATGATCTTTTTGGGATTGCGAAAAGTTGGCTGATATGAATTATATCCTTTTCTTGACCCACATCTTAGTTGCCTATTCAACAGTCGGAATAATAACAAACAGATAAAAAGGGTCTAAAACAACACAAAAAAAAAGTAAACACACATAACATACAAAAGGCAACATATAACAGAATGTGGGGTTGATGTTTAATTTTTTAATATTTTTTTTTTAAATGTGGGTTTTTTTTGGGATTTTGGGGTAGGTAAAAACAACTAATTTGCACTTTTTGGTCGCAATTTCCACACTTTGTCAAAGAAATGGGCAAAATTCGAGTTAAGAACTTAAGGAATCGAATCCCAATGGAACTTTGTGTTGCTTTTGTTGCGCTTTCGTTTTCAATTCAAATAAAATTAATTAATGTACAATTTTAATTTCAAGTCTTACGGTAGTGAGCGGAATCTAGAAGCACAAAGAACAAATAAATGAAAAGACCAAAAAGTATACAAGGAAACCGAATACGAGAAAATTTACAGCTAAGTGTTTTGTGAGTCCTAAATCACTCAAATTTATATTGGCCAAATTCTTCTTTCGTCTTTCGAGTTTTACCATTTTTTTTTCTTTTTGTTGGTTTTTTACGTGTGCGTGCGTGTTGTGGTATCATTGTGTGTGTGTGTGTGTGAATGTCCTTGTTGTGGTTATTATTTTCTTGGCAATAGTTAAAATGGGACTATTAACTTTATTATGAGCGACACCACAAAGCCGAAAAGAAATTCATGCCCATTTTTTGCACACTTTTGGGGCTGCCTCTGTTCCCCGTGAAATCCTCCAAGTGCTGCTCCTCGTGTAATTTGGTTAACAGGAAATTGGGTTTGCTTTGTTACACACACACACACACATATGTACACACATATGCACAGAAACACACACAGTCGCAGGACACGTGTAAGGTTCAAAGTTCAAGTGTCAGGTAAGTTGTGTGTGTCATGGTTAGAGGGGCATGGGAAGGGGAGTCTGCCTTTTGGTGCTATTAAATTGAGTTTTAATGTTGTCTGTGTATTTGTTGGTATTATTGTTGCGTGTATGGCCAAACTTACCTGGCGCCAGTTGCGGCTCGCCAATGTGCACCTTGAATTTCACATCCTTCTGGTAGCTGCTCTCCTCCAGTATGGGTATGGATATAGATTGCCTGCAATGGGATTAGGGCACATTGATTAGAATGTTATGACCATGCACTTCTCTATTAATATGCCAATGCCTTGAGGCTTAAATCAAATCTATTCAGTCACATTGCGTAACATTAGTGGTAAGCTGTATAGTAATTGCCGGAAAAGCGCCTACGAATGCACTCAGAAAAACATTTTGTACCAAAATATGTAAAAAACAAAGAAATGCCTTATTTGTGGACACTTTTTAGTTGAATGAGGGTCTTTTTAAATAATAGAGTAATATTTAAATAAATATTGTAGTGTGTTTGTATCTCCCTTTTTTGCTGAGTGCGCGATTTGGCTCAAGTAGGCAACTGTGCCACATTGATTAATGGACTTTGTTGTGGCTAAACGGCCGCAATTCCGACACTCTAAACAACGTTAGGAATTTTTTAGGCGGCATTAATAAGACTGTCAGCCATCACCAGCCCAGAAATGTCCCATAATAAGAATAACAACAAAATCAATGAGCGCACTAAAATAACATATACAAAATCACCTAAACGCACAATATAATCGCATAAATATGCGAATTATTCAACTGTGCAGCGAAAAATGTTTTGCATCAAAGTGAATTATTGCAACAATAGAGAAAGCAGACAGAGAGAGAGAGAGAGAGATAAAAATGGTGATAGTGAGCGAGAAAGAGGCAGAGAGAGGGGGCGGTTGTTGCAATGCATTTGGCTTTGTTTTTATTTGATTTGGCTTTGTGCCAAACAAAAGACAAAACCCATTTTATTATATGCCACAAGTTGTTTTGGTTTTGGCCCAGGGGCATAATTAGTTGGCTTCCCTCGCTTCGATAAGGCTTGTCGAAAGTTCAACTACTCAACTTGATTTCTTAACTGATTATCAATTTGTATTTGTAGCTAACACGAATCGATGTAGAATTTTCAAGTCATTAAAGTCTGTTTGTTATTGACAAAAATAATTACATACTTAATTTGTTGTATTTTTTCACAATCTGCTTTTCAACTTTCACATTTCGTTTTAGTTTCAACTTTCACCTTTTTCCTGCAACGAGCTTTGGGTTTGAAATTCCATTTTTGTGTTATATATTTATTTTATTTTATTTCACTTTTCTGTGAAAACCCCTCTCTGTGGCAAACATAAAGCCAGCAAATGCGCTTGGTCAAAATCTTTTTTTATGGCAACGAGTTTTATGACTCACATATAATGAAATATAATGCTTTTAGGGGCCAAAAGCAAACAAACAAATTCGATGGAAAAAGAAATATTTATTCTGAAGCATTTATTTCTAAATAAGCTTCATTGCTATTTGTACTTATATATTATATAAATTTAAGTGTATAAGAATTATTTCTATTTTCCTTTTTTCAGTATTATCGATTCTAGTAATAACAGTAAATAATATACGCATATTGGAAAAAAAATATATTTTTTGAGTGTGAATTGGAAAAGTATTGATTAGATTAGATTCAGTTATAGGTTTTTTCAATTTATATACTTGTTTGGGGGATTATTATTTTCAAGTCAAGAAATGTGAGACACGTGATATCAGAAATCTTTAACGGTATGGCTTAACAGCTCTCACGGGAATAAGAACCCCTAAAAAAGATAGGGTGGCCCAACAATTGTTCACTAAATCAAATACAAATAAATAACCATTCCCTTAAGGTTTGCTATATAGGTAAGTATATCTAGTTAATTCACTCAAGAATCCGATTCATTGCGTGACATTGACCTAACCCTAAACCAAAAGCCCAATCGGCCAGAGAAAAACAATCATATTACTCAACAAACACAATATTTCACGTGCTGAATTTTATGGTGCAAGTCAAATAAAATATAATAAATCCATAAATTGTTAGTGCAAATAGCTGGCATTGGATGGCAGCCGTAAATAACGACACGAGGTGGCGGGGGAAACTGGTCACATATTAGATTTGGTGCGATTTGCTGATTGTCCAGATAGTCCAGTCTAATCGAATCTTATCCGTATCGCAGTGGGAAATTGTGGCAATTATTAGATTAGTAACCAGAAGTGGGCCACAGTCTTCAGCAAGATGTGGCTACACTCCAACGTGGCGATTGTGATCGCTCTGTTTATCGTCGGCTCTTATGCGGCGCCAGAATGCACAAGGAGTGCCGAGTACTGTCAGGATCGCTTAATGCATCCGGATCTGGAGGAGCCTAAGCTGCAGCAGCCACAGGGACGTCGCGTAGATGGTGAAGAGACGAATGCCTATTGGCGTGAGCATGGCATCAAGTTCATCAAGGATAAGCTGGGCGAGAAGTTGAACAAAGGCAAGGCCAAAAATGTGATCCTGTTTCTCGGAGATGGCATGGGTGTGACAACCACTTCGGCGGCGCGAAATTTGCTGGGTGGCGAGGAGAAATCGCTATCCTTTGAGCAATTCCCACACACCGGTCTGTCCAAGACCTACTCCGTGGA